>CANTUT010000002.1:2500-715000 GCA_947687605.1 Reutealis trisperma
AGATCGGAGTCTAAAGGTTTTCGTTGGTCATCTTTGGATCTCTTTCTGCAGTGTGTCTCATGGAGCAAGAGAGGTATCAAATTGAAGCTCTCCTTGAAAAAGAAGGACAATACTAATTTCATTTGAATTAGTACCAAAAACAGCCAGAAAGGCCTTCAGAAGTTTCGGTCATTGGAAACCTTTAATCAACAATTACGCTATCATCAGTGGTCGTCTTCCATAATTGTTGGTCCATATGAGATCATCTGATGGTGGGCTACAACCTGGTATGGGCGGTGGTAGCCCATGCTCACAAGAAAAAGGACAGATTGGATCACAGCTCCTCCCTCTCCCTCTTATTGATTGGCTAAGAACTTAGACAACCATCTGATTGGTTGTTCCTCAACCAATCAGATGAGCTGGATGATATAAATAATTTTAATTATTTTTTTATAATAATAATAACAACAACAACAACTTAAATAACAAGAATTTAACTTTAGTATTAACTTGAATTTAAGAATTAATAAATAAATAATTAGTAATTTGATTTAATAATTATCTTACTTCAAAACAATAAAATTTTCACATTATAAAAATTTAAAGATTCCAATAACTATTCTCTTATAACGTTTAATTATCTTAAATATACTACTGTGAGATCTCGCCTGAGCACCGGCTTGATATGCTAGAGGGAATCAGAATGCTCATTTGAGTTTAAACTCACGATGGAACCATCATATTTGGATTGATTGATTTTGAAAATGATTTTGGGAGTCGCCACCTTAATTTTATTTAGTTGGGAAAACATTAAGGAAAAATCCAAATTGACTCCAATTCATTAATTTTCAATTAATTTACCCAATGATAAAATCACTAATCTCGAACCAGATTGAGTTTAGGGATTAGATTTTTAGTTTTAAATAATCTAAATTTGACTTTTAAATTTAATTTGACTTTGAAAAATTGATTTCATAAATGATATTTATGAAATGACAATCATAATATTATGATTAATGCATGAGCATGGCATGAGTGCAATGAGAAAATTAAAATAAAATATCCACAAATTACATTAACTAAAAAGGGAAAAGGAGATTGATTGGGATTTGGATTTAGATTCCAAATGTGCCTACATACCCCATTGAATGAAAATCAAAACCCATGTGGTTCATTCCACAATTAAGTGGGAGGTTTAGGAGTTGATCAGATTGATTTTGGTTTGGATGTTTTGTGAGTGAGGGAAAAAGGCTGATACCTTTGCTTTTGATGGGCGGAGAGTTTTATCGGATCGCAGTTTCATTTTATCGGGACCGGATGATTAGATTGATTGAAGGATTAATTAATTAATTAAAATGATTAATTAACTAATTAATTTGATGAAATGGATGGATGGATGGATTAATTAATTAAAATGATTAATTAATTAATTAATTTGGATGAGGGGTGGATAAAAAAAGGAATAATTTAATTTTAGAGAAAAAAAGTGATCAATTAATTAATTAAGTGATTAATTTTAATTTAAAAAAATTAGTTAATTAAAAAGATTAATTAACTTGGTTAGAGTAAGATAATTAGTTAATTAAAAAGATTAATTAATTAATTAGAAAGTGGTTGGAGAGAGAAGAAGAGAGGAATTTGAGGATAGTCATTTACTCAAATTCAAGGGGTGTCTTAGAATAAAAGGTGGAGGGCCTATTTATAGGCAAAGGGAGATGAGAATAGTTTAGGTAGTGAAAATGTGAAAAGACCATGAATGGTAGGGCTAGAAAGAGTTGAAAAATCATATTGAGGGGTAAAAGAGTTATTTTCTATGCAGGAGGAGTCCACTCACGTCAGAAAGATGCAGTGCTATGACAAGCCTGTGTGGTGTCGCACCAGTGCCTGAGTGGCGCTGCATCAGAGATTTGCGGCATGCTGTAGGAGTAGTCTGCAGTGCCACACAATTCTGACTCAGTGTCGCAGGCTTGCCATGTGATAGCCAAGTGGCACGGCCCAACGCGCTTTTCGAGATCTTTTTTGGCCAGTTTTCAGAGGTTTCGGATAAGTTTTTGAGACTTTCGGGTCAGTTTCTAGGACCTATAGAGTTTAAAAATATTTATCGATCAATGTCGATAGGCTCGAAATTAATTTTAGAATAATCTAGCAGTCAGTTTGAGAGAAAATTCGATTAGTTTTGGAAAAACGATATCTGATAAAAAAAGGCCAATCATGGTAAGAAAAGTATCAATGTTTGAAAAATTAAGTATCATCGTATTAATGTGACTAAAAGTTCATTTTTTGCTCTGGGGCACTACCCCCTGCTCCCCCGCAAGGGGCGCTGTTCCCTTGACCCCTGCAAGGGACGTTGCTCCCTTGAATCCTGCCTACTAACTGGCTAATGGGACTGCCGTGCTGGCTCTGAGTAGCGTACTAATCTTATCAGGTGTCAAGTTACTGCTGAATGATAAGGGTGTAAAAATTAAGGGTTCACAATTACATATAATATTTTTAAATTTTAATTTATATAACTATAATAAATCAAATATAAAAATTTAATTTCATAAAATATTTCATTTATCAATATACAAAATTTTCATCACAATTTTGAATATCATGAATATTACTTTTAAATATACTAACAATTATAATAAAAACGAAATTAAATAATATATTTCTTACAAAATAAGAATATTGAATTTGACAAAGATTCGAGTCATTACACAAAATTTAGATAGAGGTTGGGCTGAGTTTTAGTAATTTTAGATTTTATATTAAAGGTGGGTTGGATTTCAGTAATTTTAGACTTTATATAAAAAGAAAGCTTCGTAATACATTAAAAAGAAATTTAGGAGCTGACTTAGGCTTCAGCTCAGGTCAATCCCTCTTGGGTCCACCGTTGGTGCGGATAACCGGTATATATATATATATATATGTATACTATATATAAATGTAGGTAAGAGGGGCTAATAAGCAAAATTATTTAAGAGCTCTTTACTAGATTCTTTTTAATTATATATTTATGATGGACAATATGGTCATTTATTAATTAAATAATATAATTATCTAATTATATTTAAATAGATAATGACGAATTCAATTAGAATAAGGAAAAAATAAATAATTATTATTTAATATATAATTAATTATATCTAATTTAAATAAGTTTAATATAATATATTAATTTTCAAGATTGTATTGTAGTATTAGTACTACTAATTTGGCTTATTAATTTGACAAATTATTAATTTAAAAAATTAGTTAATTTTTTAATACATTACCTTTTACATTTATAAAATTTCTCACCAAATTGAATGAACACGATTCCTTTTATGACAATTTCCATATATATGGTTTATAATAAAATAATTTATTTCGCAAATTAATATATTAATTTAAAAATTAATATTTTCTAGCAAAATATTTATATTTAAAATTTTTTTACAAGTTATGGTTTTATTGGATAGATGTTTAGTAAAGTATTATATTTTTGTATCTTAATATAAGTCTATTATTAGTTTTTATAGGTTTTTTTTTTTATGTATTTAAACAGTTGCATTAAATGTGAGTATAATCAAATATAAAAATTACTATATCACTAATATTATAAAAAAATATCTAATTATATATATGTTAAAGAAGCAAGGAAACCAGTGCAAAAAGAAGAAAAAAGAGATCAGTTGTTTTCGAATTGAATTAAGATTAATATAATAAAAATTTTAATTTTACATTTATTTCAATTTTAGGATATAGTTGGTATAAAACATGAAAAAAAGTAATAAATGACTACATATTAGTGATAACTTTCATAATACAAAAATTATCTTATGAAGTTAAATTAAAATTACTCACAATCTTTTATAATTACTTATCATTCTAAATATATTTTTATTTTAATTAAAATATTAATACTAATAATAAATAAAAAATCTCAATGATTAGTCATTAAAATTATAAAATTGTAAAATTATTAAATATTGATAACAACTAATTATGATTAGGTAGTTTAATATAATAAAAACTAATTATGCTTAGAAGATAATTAAATAATTATTAATTAATTTATCCATTTATTTAAGAAAAGTTAAACTTAGATGAACATTACAAACCAAAAATTAAGCTAACAAGTTTGCTAAATAAATGATAGATATGTGTTTTTTCTTTTAATAAACAATGATAGATATATTCATTAAAAAAAAAAAAACAATGATAGATATATTTGTATAAAACATTTTCTAACAAAGTTTTTACATTTAAAAATTTTTAATGAATTATGGTTTTATTAGGTAAATATTTAGTAAAGTATTATATTTTTATATCATGATATAAGTTTATAATTAGTTTCATAGGTTCCTTATGTATTTAAAAAATCGCATGAAATTTGAGTACAATCAAATATGAAAAATTATCATATAAAAAACATAATAAAAAAAAGATGAAATTGTAAGTATGTTATGGAATTAAGGAAACCAATGGAAGAAGAAAAAAAAAAGTGATAAGTTGTTTTCAAGTAGAACAGTGATTAACATGATAAAAATTTTAATTTTACCTTTTCTTCAATTTTAAGATATAACTGATATAAAATATATATAAAAAAGTAATAAATAATTTCAGATTAGTGATAATTTTCACAATACAAAAATTATCTTATAAAATCAAATTAAAATTACTCACAATCGTTCATAATTATTTGTCATTCTAAATATATTTTTATTTTAATTAAAGTATTAATGCTAATAATAAATAAAAAATCTCAATGATTGGTCAATAAAATTATAAAATTGTAAAATTATTAAATATTAATAGTAACTAATTATGATTAGGTAGTTTAAGATAAATTAAAATTAATTGTCATTACAAGATAATTAATTAATTAATTTGTCAATTTATTTAAGAAGAAAAAGTTAAATTTAGATGAAAATTATAAACTAAAGATTATGCTAATAAGTTTGCTAAATCTTAATAAATGATCGACATGCATTTTTTTAAATAAACAATGATAGATATATTTGAACAAAATATTTTCTAACAAAATATTTACATTTAAAATTTTTTTGATGAATTATGGTTTTATTGGATAAATATTTAGTAAAGTATTATATTTTTATATCATGATATGGGTTTATGATTAGTTTTAATAAGTTTCTTATGTGTTTAAAAAGTCACATGTGAATACAATAAAATATGAAAAATTATCATATTAAGAATATAATATAAAAAAGATGGAATTGTAAGTATGTTATAGAAATAAGGAAACTAGCGCAAAAAGAAGAAAAAAAGTAATGAGCTGTTTTTAGATAGAATTATAATTAACATGATAAAAATTTCAATTCTATCTCTACTACAATTTTAGGATATAGTTGATATAAAATATAAAAAAAAGTAATAAATGACTCTGGATTAATGATAACTTTTATAATACAAAAATTATCTTATTAAGTCAAATTAAAATCACTCATATTATTTTATAATTATTTGTCATCTTAAATATACTTTTATTTTAATTAAAATATTAACACTAATAATAAGTAAAAAATCCTCAATGATTGGTCATTAAAATTATAAAGTTATTAATATAAATTAAAATTAATTGTGCTTAGAAAATAATTAATTAATTAATTTGTCTATTTATTTAAGAAGAAAAAATTAAACTTATATAAATATTACAAAATAAAATTATGCTAGCAAGTCAAATTATTAAAAGCTCAGGATGAAAATAGAAGAGTAGACAAATAAATTTACTAAGAGGCTCTTATATTTTGTTGCGTTAGATTAGTTAATATACTTATTTAAGTAAGAAAGCAGGGGGAAAACAAATTTACTTAAAAATCTCTTTATTGATCACCTAATAATTATTTATTTAAATTGAATCAATATAGGTATTTACTTATTGGATTTTAGATAACAATAATTAGTTAATTAATATATAATTTAATTATAATAAAAAATGAACTTGATTAGAATAAGAAAATAACAAAAATAAAAGAAAAAATCTAACCCATGTATTAACTTAAAGATGAAAAATAATTGAATGAAATATTTAATTTGCTGGTAATATCATTAAAAATCTGCATATCAAAAGTTTCTCTTAATTAAAATCCTATTATTCTAATTATTAAAAGAGTTATAATTAACAAACAACAAATTATAATATTTTACTTTAAGTAATTTAAACTATATATATATATATATAACAATGCAAATAGCATATTCTTAAATTTAATTATAATTAAAATTTTCATAAAAAAAAAAGTAAATAGATACTTATGCTGTAATAGAAGTTAGAAAGTTAAAATATTTATATTGTTATAAAATAAAGAACAATTATAAAGAATAGAGAAAAGAGAGAACAAAAGAGAGAATAAATTTCTGTGTATCTAATTTTATTGATTGTAACACATATTTATAAGTGTAAAAAATTACAGAGATTGTAATAGAAATAAAGTCTTATTTACATAACAGTATCTATCTATAGAGATGAGATAGACATTAAATCTTATCACAATACTTAAATATTATCACAACACTTCCCTTTGATATTTATTACAAAGAATATGCCTTATTAAAACCTGACTAAGAAAAAACTTTGTGGGAAAAAATCTTAGTAAAAGAAAAAAAGTACATTATTCTTATAGAACTTGCACCATAATATTTCCTCATTAAAAACATTGCCTGGAAAATCCAATGGAATAAAACCTAAGCTAAGAAAAAAAAAAAAAAGAGTACATTGTACAAAAATATCTTTATCATGAAAACTTGATTTCCAACAAGAATTTCTTAGTCCGCTGTGAACCCTCAATTTTACAGTCTCATCATTTAAACACAGCCTTAGCACTTACCAAGTTTAATACGTTACGCGAAGCCATTACGGTGGTCTCGCTAACCAGTTAGTGGGCAGGGGTTCGAAGGTATCACTCTTGAAAGAAATTTTTTTTAGCCTTCAATTATATTACTACCGGACATCCAAATATCCCAAACCAATAACTAATCTCTAAAAAAAAAAGATCTCGAGAAGCGTGCCGGGACTTGCCATATGGCATGCCATGCGACAGGCCTGCGGCGCTGCGTTAGAGCTGTGTAGCGCCGCAGGCTGTGTGCAGCATGCCACACATGCCTGACGCAGCGCTGCACAAGCACTAGTGTGGCGCCACATTGGTCTTCTGCGGCGCTGCTGCTTTCTGAAGAGAAGTGGGTCTCTACTGCCTGGAAAATGATCCTTTTACGCCCTCCAACCTAATTTTCAGCACTTTCTAGTCCTACTCCTCATTGTTTTTTCATATTTTCACTACTTAAACTACTCTCAATCTCATTTGCCCATAAATAGGCCCCCATTCATTCTCTAATTAATTAATTAATCTTTTTAATTAATTAATTATCTTACCCTAACCAAGTTAATTAACCTTTTTAATTAACTAAATTTTTTTTAAATTAAAATTAATCACTCAATCAATTAATTAATTAATTAACCTTTTTAATTAATTAATTAATCACTTTTTTCCAAAATCAAATTAATCCTTTTTCTTAATCCACCTTTCATCCAAATTAATTAATTAATCTTTTTAATTAATTAATCAATCTATCCTTTTCATCATATTAATTAGTTAATTAATCATTTTAATTAATTAATTAATCTTTCAATCCATCTAATCACCCGGTCTCCATAAAATGCAACTTTGGTCCGATAAAACTTTCCGCCCACTAAAAGTCAAGGTATAAACTTTTTTCCTCTCAAACCCAAATCAAATCAATCTAATCAACTCCTAAAGCTCTCCACTTAATCGTGGAATGAACTAAATGGATTTTGATCGCCATTCAATACTCCTAAATATCTCCACTTAATCGTGTAATGAACTAAATGGATTTTGATCTCCATTCAATAGGGTACGTAGGCACGTTTGGAATTTAAATCCAAATCTCAAATCCAAATTCCAATCAACCTCCTTTTCCCTTTTAATTAATGTCATTTGTGAATGTATCATTTTTATTCTCTCATTGCACTCATATCATGCTCATGCATTAATCATGATATTATAATTATCATATAATATTTGTCATTCATGAAATCATTTTTTAAAGTCAAATTAAACTTAAGAGCCAAATTTAAATTATTTAAAACAAAAAACCTAGTCCTCAAACTCAACCTAGTTTGAAGACTAGTGATTTTTATCCTTAGACAGATTAATTAAAAATTAATGAATTAGAGTCAATTTGGAGTTTTTCCTTAATATTTTTCCAACTAAATAAAATTAAGGTGGCGACTCCTAAAATTATTTTCAAAATCAACCAATCAGAACTTGAGGGTTCCATCGTGAGTATAAACCCGAATGAGCATCCACGTTCCCTTCTGCGGACCTAGCAGATGCTTGGGCGCGACTTCACATCAGCGCATGCTAATTTTGTTCACCAACTTCTCAAATGTAATTGTAGGGAGTGCCTTTATAAACAAATCTGCTAACTTGTTAAACCGTATGTTTAATGATGTTTAAATAATATTTACATATAATAATAATTTATTTATAGTGCTCCCTTAGGATATTACTTGAGCCATGAATATGCCTCATTAAAAACCTTGCTAGAAAAACCTAGTAAAAAAAAATATAGCAAAGGAAAAGAGTATAATTCATACGTATTCTGTCATCACATAGATTGTCTTATTAAAACTTTTGATCAATAAAATCTCGTGGGATAAAAATTTGACTAAGGAAAAAGAGTATAATTTTATATTAATTTGCTCTTCTTGATGAAGACAATATCTCAACATGGTGCATATCAATCGATGAAACAATGTTGTTCCAATATCACATTATGTGATGGTTTAATAAACAAGTTGTTTTTCGAGCGAATTTAGTAGATATAAATTTCATCACTCTTCTGGAGTTTATGCATGTAAGAGAATTTGAGTAAAACATATTTACTTTATCCACTTTATTTTGTGCAATATAGGTTGTGTTAATTTCAAACAACATAATAAGAGTATCTTTAATTGAGGCACTCCAAGACTATGAAATTGCAGTATCATCATATAACTAGTTTAAGATCCATCATTATGATGATCAAATAAATAACTAGCATCAGTAAATATACATGGGGTACATGGGGTTTTTTAGCTCCTATCTAAAGAGGAAAGGGCTATCTTTGTGGCTATTATTGACTCCATTTGATGGAGTAGGAATTGCAAGGTTTGGAGGGATGAGTACCACCCACCATATCTGGTTGCGCAAAATGCTATTGCTCATTTGTTTCAATATTAGCAAGCAGCATCAAGCTCAACGAGTCGATGGGTCTCACAGCCTGTATGTATGGTTGGGGCTGATCGCATATGGTAGAATCCATATCTTGGGGAGTTTAAATTGAATGAGGATGCAACTCTTAACTTCGATTCTTAAAAAGCTGCTGTCGGGGTGGTGATTAAAGCTCATCAGGGTGAGGTTGTGGCTGCCGTGTTTGCTCTTTTGAGTTGCTTTGCTAGTCGAGAATGCATAAAGACTATGGCGCTACGAGACACATTGTTATGGGTGAGGTAGCATGGATGGATCATCTCTATAATAGAGGTAGATTGCTTGCCATTGGTAAACCAAACTCAAAATGCTCAAATTGGTAGGACTCCATTGGGCTTTATTGTTAAAGACATTATTCATTTGCTTGAATCTAATATGGCCCTCTTTCATGTTAGAAGAACTGCTAATCAAGTTGCTTATGTATTAGTAGTGATAGAAATTGAAATGAAAAGGTATAGGTGATTTGAATGGATGTAGGTTAAGCCCACAAATGAATTGGGTTTAATGAGTTTATGTTAATATTACTAAAACGTTCAACCTAACCAATTAGGTAGCTAACGTCAAATCATTATATACTCATATATTTTGGTGTATTTTTTTGATGTGAGATTTTGATTCTTAACACTCCTCTTCAAGTGGCAACTGGGATTTGACTTTGATACCCAGTTGACCATGTTCAATTGAATTCTTCCCTCTGAAATTGAAATTTTGAATGCAGCGGCAACACTGGGTATCGGGCCGCTGGGACTGGACATCCAGACAGATATCAGGTGAATGAAATTGAACTAGGCCGGACTTGCTCTGATACCATGATAGAAACTAAATTGAAAGAGTAGAGGTAATTTAAATGGATGTAGGTTAAGTCCACAAATGAATTGGGTTAACCATTGCTAAAAGATTAGATATAACCAGTTAAGTAGTTAAGACTGAATTATTATATACCCATATATTTTTTCGATGTGGGATTTTAATTCTTAACCGTTAGCAATGCTAGATTTGCTGTTGGGCCAGCTATATAGTTGAACACCTCACCAATTTATGCTGTAGATGATCATGTAAAAGATGTTCAAATGATTCAATATTAATAAAACATGCACTATATATATATATATATATATCAAAAGATCTCTTTACATAAAAAGTTAATTTTAATTATTATCATGTTCCCTATCTCAAATTTTGTATCTTTATTTTATTTTGGATAAATTACAATAACATTCTTAAAATTTATTATAATGATAATTAATATATTAATCTTTATTATTTTAAAATTTATTTTTTAATTCTTACAATTTACTAGTATTTAATACTATAATTCTTAACTAGTAAGATGAAACTATTTTAAAAGTGGACAAAAAAAATATGAACCTCACACCAATAAAATGAACCTCACACCAATAAAATTAATATTAAAAAAACACTATAATTCTTATTTATGAAACTTATTTCATTTTAATTCTAGATATTTTTGTATAACACTTTTATCATCAAAATTTTAAAATATAATATACTTTAATTTAATAATTGTACACTTTTCAGTGGAATTAGTTTAGGAATTAAAAATGTTAATTTGAAATAATAAAGACTAAAATATTAGTAATTATTATTATAACAAAGATAGAAGGTATTATTATAGTAATTTCGCCTTTTGCTTTTGTTTGTTCGGTTTTAAATCAAGCCCAAGTTTCTTTTCTGGCGTCCGCTTGGGCCTAGTCCTGAGATATTGTTGCCCAATGTAAACTATGAGCTCGGGTGCCAAAATTATGTATAGTTAATCAATCTCTTCAAAAATCATTCTATTTTTTTTTGGCCAAATCTTCAAAAATCATTCATAGTTAGATATTCTCTTGAAAATCATTTGGCAAAGAGAAATGAAAAAGTAGATGAAATGATATGTAAAAAGCTTGATGTTAGTCAGTGGCTTGGGATTTTCATCTCCTTTTCTTTAGTTTCAGAGTCATTAGTTGGTTTGAAAAATGATGTTGAGATATTTTACCAAGATTTTTTTCTGAATGAGTTTACACTTATTTGTTTTGTATTTGTTTATAAATGCAAAATTTCCTGTGAAATTTCTATGTTATACAAAGATTAATTATAAAAGCAAAATTTCAATGAAATTTATTTGTAAATAAAATAAATTCCATATTTAACAGGCATGGGTGGGATGTTTTAAATGAACTTGCATTGTTGTTGCCATCTTCTTTATTATTTGCTTTCTAATTTTAAAATTGTGGAGTGAGTGTATGTAATAACATATAGTTTATCAATATCCTTATTTTGTAACGATATATCCATAGGCTTATGAAGATTCTAGAAAGTAATTGAAAGTAAAGAAAATTTGTTTTGTACTTTGTTGCAAAAATGAGTTTATTGTACAAAAAAAAAAAAAAAAAAAGAAGTTCTGATGGTTTCTTATATACAAAAATAAAGGACACATGGTACTTAGTTGAAACTAACTAAAACTAAACATCTAACTAATAAGAGAATCAATCCCAACTTCGAAATTAACAAATGATGCTGAGCAGAACAAAGGGGCTTAGTAAACACATCTGCAAGTTGCTGCTTGGTTGAAATATGCACAAGATGAATGAAGCCAAGTTTAAGTTGATCTCGAACCAAATGGCAATCAATGTCTAAGTGTTTAGTTTTTCCATGAAATACTGGATTTGTTGCCATATGTAAGGCTGCTTGGTTGTCACAACAATTGGCAAAGGAATAAAAAGCTGCAAATCTCTAAGAACATAGGAGAGCCATTGTAATTCACAAACAGTAGAGGCCATACTCCTATACTCATCTTCAGCAGAAGACCTAGAAATGGTATATTGTTTCTTTGTTTTCCAAGAAACCAGAGAATCGCCAAGAAATATGTGAAAACACAAGATCTCCAATCAGCATCATAGAAAGCAATTAATTGAAATGCAAAATTGCTGGGATAGAAAAGACCATAAGAGTTAGTCTGTTTAAGATATTTTAAGACATGAAGGGCTGCATCCATATGAGGTTTCCTAGGAGAAGCCATGAATTGACTTAAATGTTGGACTGTAGAGTTAAGATCCGACACTGGAATTTGATTGGAAACCAAGGATCGAAGAAGGCGCTATAACTTATGCTTTTAAAGCTCTGATACCATGAAAATTCTAGAAAGTAATTGAAAATAAAGAAAACTTGCTATGTACTTTGCTGTAAAAATGAGATTACTGTACAAAAAAAAAAGAAGCTCTGATGGTTTCTTATATACAAAAATAAAGGACACGTGGTACTTAGTTGAAACTAACTAAAACTAAACATCTAACTAATAAGAGAACAAAGTAATATAACACCAGCTCTACAGCTTCCAATAAATGAACCTGCAATTGAAGTATCCATTGTTGATGCACTAACATATAATATTAGTATAATTGATGAAGAGAATGGTAATGACAATGACTTCAATCCTAACGGTGAATAGGAGACAGATAACACTTCCATTGATGAAGAGGATACAAATGATCAGTATTTTATAGCTAAGTAGAATAAGAGAAATTTAAAAAAGACCGTTGTTATTAGGACTAGATGATGCCAATTTAATACCTATCATAAGTGAGGCAAATTACAAAAACATAAGGCATCCTTGAATTTTTTTCACATAGGGATGAAACAAAACCTAATGGCAAAAATACCGTTCGTCAACATGAAGGAAAGAAGGCTGCCGGTTTGAAGAAGCAAACCTCCAAATCACAACTATTGCCATGAAAAATACTGAAATCAATTTTTTTTAATTTAAAAAAAAAATCATAAATTCATATATAGATGTTCTGATGAGTAGTATTGAATTCTGAAAAAGAAGAACTTGAAATGGGGAAAAGAAAAAAAATAGCAGTGAAACAATTACCAAATTTAACATGCATCGTATAACATATATAATTACCGCCGTATAGAAAATCATCTAAAAATTCAGTCATCAATTAGCCCTGAGCCTCTCTCAGCGTGCAATGGCAGCTTGTTCAATGGACTCTTCTTCTTCAGTAGCCATTTGCATGCTTTACCTGAAAACAAAAACCCTAATACAAATTAGGAAAATTTAATATTTATATATTATTGACTTAATATGATTTATATTCTTTTTTAAATAAAAAGAAAGTATTTTAATATGATTGATTTATATTGGATTTTGATTGTTAATTATTGCTAAATTCTAGATATTTTAATAATCTTAATGAAAAAAATTAACATAATATAATGGAATGAAATAAATTTTTATTTTATTATTTTATTAGAATTTTCTTTAATTATGTTTTATCATGTTTAGTTATTTACTTATGTCCTATCAATTAAAGGTCCCTTGGGCAGGATGAGAGAGAGAGAGAGTAGCAAAATGGAACTAAGCTGCAACTTGTGGACCGTACAGATGAGGCCAGGGCACTAATTCCTTTTAGAGAATGGATAACTAATTAACATTCATTTCACTATTGAAAATAAAAATATAAATAGGATTCAAGATTTAAAATTTATATCTTTAAAAAAAATGCGATGTTAATTTGTGTACAGTGTGATTATCTTTTCTTATAGGGCGAGGTCTATTTTTTCAAGATTTCATATCACTTGTAGAAAGTGTGTATGAGTTATATAAGTTAACACGTTTTTATAAAATCGTCATGATTTTTTTAAAGTCATATTTAGATATTTAAATTATTTAATAATATTCATAGTAAAAATTTTAATTAAATTAAAATTACTTAAAATAAAATAATAAGTTAAAAATTTTAATTTAAAATTTTACACTAAATACACACTACTATAAAAAAATTGATGTAAATAAGAATTAGAGGTGGCAAATCTCAGTCCAACCCGATGGGCTACTTGAACCCGCATGTCTAAATCCAACTGTTTGAATTAGTATATAACCTGAAAATGACCTGACCCAAATGACACGATTTTGTAGCCAACTTGCCCGACCCAACGACCTGGCCTAATAATCCAACTCAAGAGCCAATATAAATTAATAAAAATAATTAATTTCATTAAATAATTTAATTTTTTAAAATAAATTTAATTTTATGATTTTTTTATTAAAATTACCTAGTATTTATTGACGGGCCCTATTAAAAAAATACAATGATAAATGTGAGGATAGAACTCAAGATCTCAAGTATTGAGAATTTTAATCAACCACCAAACAATTGATTTATATGCTAAAATATATTTATATTTTAAAATATTTTCTACTATTTTTTGAGAAGATACTAAATTTAATATTTAATTTCAAGTTAATTATCTTATAATATTTAAATATAAATTTTATTAAAAAATACAATACTAAAAAGTGAGAATATATCCAAAACCTTTTCGCCAGATCATTTGAGAAATTTCATTAAGTTTATATCTTAAACTACATTTATATTTTAAAATATTCAATTAAAAATTTTATATTTAATTTCAAGTTAATTAAATTTTATAATCTTTATTAAGATTAGTATAAATTGTATCCACTTTTTAGGTTTTTTTTTTTTATAATTTTATTTACTTTATATTTACTTTCATATATGTAATTCAAATTGGATTTCATATAGATTTAAAAAATAAAAAAATATTAATTATCTTATTAAAATTTAATTATTACATCATTAATTATTATTTATAGATTTTCTATATATTCTATAATTTAAGCAATTATATTAGTTTATCAAATGTATTAATAAATCTTTTTTTATTATAATAATTAGAGATGTTCTTGAGTGAAATAATTGCTCAAGGAAATTATGACTTTGTTTTTCTTCTTTTTTTTTGCCCTTCTTGAAAATGAAATTATGACACTATTAAGCGAGTTTAAAAAATTATTATCTACATTTAATTTATAAACTTCAAAATTATATAACACATGCTAAATAATAATTAATTAATTATTAATAATTGATTACAAGTGTTTATTTTGCTGATCATTATGAGAAAATTACTGATTAGCGATGGATTATTCTGTCGCTAATAATTCAAAATTCATTGCTATTTCGATTAAGTTACAAAACAATGACAGAAAATTTCCGTCATTATTTTGCTTATCGCAAATTTTGTAGCGATAGATTTTGTGAATTTGTCACTAATTTACGACAAAAAAATTTGTCGTTGTCTTATCATATTCGTCGCTAGTTTTAGTGGAAGAAACTATTTTGGTGCTAATCCATTGCAAACATTAAAATAAAATTTATTATTTTTCATTGCTGTTTTTTATTTTTCGTCTCAAATCCATCTCTAATTTTTAAAAAATAATTTTTCTCTAATTTTTTTAAATATTATTTATTTGATTATTAATTTAATATTCATATAATCAAAATTATCACAATAATGGAACATATAAGTAATATTTTATTATTAATTATATTAATAATAAATTAAAAATAAATGAATTTCTAAACAAAATGAAATTAATTGAACATATAATTAAAAATTACCGTTAATATTCAAGTGTCAAAAAAAATAAATAAATAAAAACTATGTGTCTAGTCAGGGCAGTTGTATGACATCATATAGGGGAGGAAGATCATCAGATAGTAGCACAGGAGCATTCAATGCCTCTAGGTGGCGGATTTGCTCGTCCAACGGTCGATGTTGCTGTAGTTCCTGCAGAAACACAATGACCAAAATTGTTGGCTGCAGTCACAATATAATGTAAAAAAAAAATTAAAAGGAAATATCAACAATTAAAGCAAAAAAAAAAAAAAAAAAAAAATTCTAGTCTCAAATACATGACCATAAAGCATTAGCTTTCATAAAAATGCTAACTACGTAAAAAAAATTAGTCAGGTTTTTCCATTGAAGTAAAAGCTAATATTTAAGATACAACAACTAGAGCCATGAACATTCCATTTAAAATGGACAAAGGTTAAAATAACCATTCATACAAACTAAATGGCACATTAGAAATTACACTAATAGACTTTCAACTTAACTTCCTCCTTGTTCATATTACAACCAAAAAAAACCCCGTCTAATATAAATAGATATCAAATCAAAATATCAGACTATTCCATATAGGAAAAACAAGTGCAAGCTTTTTTTTTTTTTTTTTTTTTGAATAATATATACAAATATACACGGGTCAGAAACAAGATATATATGTTTTTTTACAAAATCATGGCAATTTCATAAAAATATACTAATTTATATAATTCACATGCACTCTTACCACAAGCAATATAGGATTCTATATGAGACTACTTCACATAGAAAAGACCAGTGCAAGCTTAAAACTAACAAAAAAAAAAAAAATACAAGATGGGATATAGGGATGGCAACTTTATCTGCCCGTAAGATACCTATCCCGACCGCCCATTTAGTAAATGAGAGAGAGTGAATTTTTTTATTTTATACCTGAATTGAGTATGGGTTTGATTTGAGTAATGGTATAATCCGACCCGATTATATATATATTTTCATTTTTTAAATGTTATAATTTAATTTTTATGTGAAGTATAAATTATATTGTGTGGATATATTGGGAAAAATATAAACAAATATATGTATATGAGAAAATATCACAAAAATTTTTGAAGAGAAAAAAAATGAAAAAAGAAATATAAACAGATATATTGCTGTCCCACCCCGACTACTATTCGATCCGATCTGACCTGAAAAGGACAAATGATGGGACAGATATTTTATTTTTTAAACGAATTGAATTTAAATTTTGCAAAATCTACTCTAAACTTGATCCGCTGCCATCCCCAGTGGGATACAATAAAAGAACTAGCATATATTACTTTACCCCACCCCACTGGAATTTACCAAAACCCTTGACGGTAAAAGGTATTTTCCTTGTCCATGCTCAAGTCATGGTTTGCCACACTACTCTTTAAATCAGTTAAATCTTCCATTGAAAAAAAAAATGATGTGGGATCTTTTTGTGAACTTATATATGTAGTGTATTTAATCTAGCATAACTAAAAGGAGAGAGGTAAAAAAGCTCTTCACTTTTCACAAATTGCTCTATTAAGTACTTAAAAAATTCTGTAGCCTATTTAACATCTAACTTTTATTTTTTGGTTCTAAAAACTTTTTTAATCCTAATGATGTTAATTTCACAATTAGGGGGGCTTGTTGAGCTACCTATGTGGTAGTACTAGGTGCTACTAGTAAGCGGCTCTTTTTTTTTTTATTTCTTATTTAATAGTTATTTTCAAAATAAAAAAAAAAATTATAAAAATTAATCATTAAATTCATATATTAAATTTATTAATAAAATTATTGATGCTTATATATTAAATTCATTAATAAAATTGTCAATAAAATTCAATAATTGCTTAAGTGTTAAAAAATAAAATAAAATAAAAAATTCAACAATTGCTTTTCTTTTTTTAATTTTTTATTTTCAACTAAAATAATTAATTTGTGGCTATTAATTATTGAATAATAATAATTTAGTTGAATTTTTAATTTATTTTGAAAATAGCATGTAGCTAATGTTATAATTTAGTTAAAAATAATTAGTTGAAAATGATTTTTTATTTTGAAAATTGTAATTTTAGCTATAATTTTTTAAAAAATTATAATTTTTTTCAAAATAATTAGTTGAAAATTATAATCTATTTTATTTTGAAAATAATTATTACATAAGAAAATAAAAAATAAAAAAATTGAGCCACCTATGTGGTAGCATCTAGTGCTGTCATGGAAGTCTAACGATTGAATTAATGCCGTTAAGGCTTGGGAGCTTTTAGAGCCAAATCAAAAGATCCAATATGTAATTAAATTACTAATATTTAAAAGGGCCTGTAGATCTAATTGTCCAATATTAAGAACTTTTTTATATCTAGTATTAAAAAAAAAACCTCATAAATTGGCCATAACCTTACTCTAGAATAGTAGAGTAAGGACATGCCAAACCTTACTCTAGGATATGCCAAATCGTGAGTTTTTAGATCTTTTGATTTTTGAATACTAGTAGTTGGAGGGAATTTTTTTTATATCTAGTATCATAAATTGGACATGCCAAATTTGTCCTGCAACAAAAGCTCATAAAGTAGGCTAAACCCTGGTCTAGAAACATACAAATAAAGCTGGACAATTGCAAAATCTGCTGTTGAATGCTATTTGAAAAAGTTAAAAGCTACCTGGTATTTCAGAGATCACCAAGCTTCTATAAGAAATCTCAATATCAGCCTCAGCCATATGTAGCAGCACAAGCCCAACCAGCACCCAAACAAGAAGAAAAGAGAACCCAACTCTCACGCACATGGTCATAATTGACACACATATGGAGAAACTGAAACTCAAATTGAGAAATTCATGCTTCATCAAAAATAGAATGCACATTGTAACTGACCCCATGATAACTTTTTTAGCTATGGATCTGGTAGATGCAAGACTACAAAACATGTAGTATTTATCTTTGACACATACACAACCTGTAATATATGCAACAAGCAATCCATCATGCATGACAATTTTCACCAGCATAGTTTCATCATTCATTAGTCCTCTAGAATGAGGTTTAAGAGAAGAATTTTATACAGCAAGGCTTCTTAAGCCTTAACCTGTGTGTGTTAAGTAACATTGTTATGTAGAAGACATGACCAGCAAAAAAAAAAAAGGACGACACCCAAAATGACTAGAACCTGAAGTGACCCAACTTACACCCACCCAATCTTCTCCGTTTGCCACCTCTAATAAGAATTAACAACACTAGAATCACCCTATATATAAAACTCCATAACTAAATTTTTTTTACAACAGTATGTATCAACATATTCTTAATATATGTTGACATTTAATAGCATTAATTATTAACTCTTAGTTTCTACAAAATTTTCTACAATACATCTTCAAATAAAAATAAAAATAAAAATGAAACTATATAAAATTAAAGTTTTCATTAGATTTGTGAGAAACCATAAATTCAATCCAAAATCTTAAGTTATTACGTGATAAGATCCAAACCTTATATTAAGTCTTGATATATATATATATATATATATATATATATATATATATATATATATATATATATATATATATATATATATATATATTTTTTTATGTGTGACCTTTAACTCTAATATCCCCTCTTGACACATACTAAACTCTTAACTAGTACGTGACATGAAAAACTGAGGGGCCGAACAAATTCAGAATAATAAATCGCACATATATCAGACCTTACTAGTACACTACTGTAGATGTGACAAAAGAACACAAATTATTGTATAAAGTCGGCTCCAATACCATGTGTTAGGATCGTCTTAGCATAATTAGCATTAGTCCTAATTAGTTGTATATTCCTAATTTGTTATCTATTCCTAATTAATTATATACTCCTAATTAAGTATTCTTATCCTTTCTTAATTAGTATCGTACCTCTATTATGAATAGGTTATAACTCAATATATAGAAATACAATTGCTCTGTATACAATTCTATATAGTTCTCTATACTATTCTTTTACAAAATTTTATATACAATTCTTAGACAACTCTATATATAGTTCTCTATATTATTCTTTCAATTTTGTTCTTTATATTTATGTAACATGGTATCAAAGCCTCTTATCTAATTCGTCAATATTCGACATTCGAAATCATGTTTAAAAAAACTCAAATAATTTTCTTTCACAAATTATTGTTCTCATCATTTTTTTTTTGTAAAGCCATTTTATTATTATAAAATCATTCCATTTATCTCTTTTGATACCACTCAGTTAGATGCTCTAATATGTTCCCTCATACATGCTTTGATATGTATTATGATATGCGCTCTGATATGCACTCTGTTAAGCGCCCTATTAAACACTATGATACGCACTTTGATTTTGCACTCTGATTTCGTGCTTTAGTTGGTAAGTTCAAGCTGATACATTGTCATCTTGAGTTTCAAGGAGATTTTAGCATAATTACTATTAATTAGTTATATATTTCTAATTAGTTATATATTCCTAGTTAGTTGTATATTCCTAACTAAGAATTATTATCCTTTCCCCATTAGTATCACAGCTCTATTATAAATAGGTTATAACTCAATATACACAAATACAATTCTCTAAATACAATTCAATATAATTCTCTATACAATTTTCTCAATTTCTCTTTTTTTATATTTCTATAATAAGATTAACAAAATAAAAAGTACATAATTAAATTCTTTTATAAATATTCAATTTAGTTGTTGATGATAATTGATATCTAGTGACTTTTAACAAGTAAATATTAACTATTTGGTGAAGTTTTAATTAGGGTTGAGCCCTATTGAATCAATTTAATATTGCATTATAAATTTTTTAAAACTTAAAGCGAGAACCATATCATACTGTATCAAAAATTTTAATTTATTATAATACTAATTTTTAACTCATATTCGAATTAAAAACTATACCAAACTAAATGGTATTGAACCAAATTGAAAGTACCACTATCAAACCAAATATTAACATTATACAAATATATATATAATTCATACCTTAAAGAAAGGTCAATTAGGGCCATTAAAATCCAATTACTTTAATTAGGCTCATTATTTAATAATAATAATAATAATAATAATAATAATAATAAACGTTTTTAGGAACTAGGACTGGCTGGCTGGGTAAGGGTCAATGGGTCATTAGACTCATTACTCGTAATGTGACACCCTACCCTAAAGGCCCAAGCCAGTGCTCAGTCCTAATTTTAATAAGTGTCACTATTAAAATGTAAAATAATAAATAAATTAAGCCTAAATATGTTTTATTGGAAAAAAAAAAAATTAGGAAGATAATGGGTCGGGTATGGGGCGGGGTTTGAAAAATCTGTATCCAACCTTTTTAAAAAATAAAATATCTATCCTACTTCGTGTCGGATCGGGTAGCAGATATACCTGGTTATATTATATTTTATATATATATACTTCACATAAAAAATAAATTCTAAATTCTAAAAAAAATTAAATACATATAACATTTAAAAATATATATATATAATTAGATTGGATTTGTGTCGGGTTGTACCATTACCTGACTCGGATTTAGATTAAAAAATCCGTCCCGCCCCATTAGGATTAGGTAAGGGTGAATATTTAAAAGAATGGATAAAATGTCATCCTTGAAAAAAAAAAATTATAAATGTGTCATTATTGAATTAAAACCAAAAGTTTATTGATAGACTCATCTTCATCTATGTAAATAACAAAGAAAACATAACTAACAAATGACACTATATTAAAGTAAAGAAACTTAATTTTCTTTGAGTATGATTTTCTTCTTTTATGTGTTATTTGGAAGGTTTTTTTTTTTTTTTTTAGGTTATCAGTTTAACAAGTAACCTTATTCTAACATAATATAATTTAATGGTTAAAAAGACCATGTAAATTTACTTTGTTTTAAACAAAGTAATCATGGAAGGCACCATATGTATAATTATGTTTTATATTTATACCAAACTAGATAAATACTCAAAAATTAGTTTTCCCTTTTCATCTTACCAAAGGTGAAAACGCAAAGGTCTAAAAATATTAGAATGACCAACTGTGCTGTCATTGGCTTGGCCAAGTGAAACAAGTCAGTGTCTGTTTAGGCTTCAAAACAAAAACTACAGAACCTAACATATATAAATTATGGAAGATTTGCAAATTATGGAAATATAAATTCAACCTTTATATTTCTCTTAATTGTATTTGTCTAATCAAAATTAAAATGCAAATGGCCATTATATTTATCAGTTTTTGAACCTAAAAATAGTTGAATTCAATTTTATCATGATTTGAAATTATAGCAAAATAATTTATTTAAAATCTTTGGGTAAGAATGTAAATTTTTAAAGTGTTTATTTTTTTTATAATATTAATTAAAGTTTGACATGATGCTGGTGCCAAGAGATATCATTTTAACTAATATTTTTTTGTGCACATCTGATCTTTTTCTCACGGACTTCACATAAAAAATATAAACAAATTTTATAGATTTGCAAGTAAGTCAAAATTATAATACAAAGAACACAGAAAAAAAATTATTCCATATTTGCAGTGGGCACTACAATGGCTTTACAATCTTTTTTACAAAAATTTGGATGATAGGAATGGAGGAAATTAAAAATTAAAAAAAAAAAAAACATTTTTTCAAGAAAATTCCAAAAATTCAAATTACACTAATGTCCAATCCAAACCCCTCTTCCAGGAAACCTACAATGGCCTCCAAATCCTTTCCACCTGTACTTATCAAAAGGTCCCACCTCAGATATTAGTAAAATAAATAAATTTTGATAAAAGTTTTAAAAAGTATAATAGTTATAAATTATTATTTTTTTGTTTATTAAATCTAGACAAGTGATTTATATTTTTTTTTATTTTGAAAATAATTATAATATTATTCAATAATTTATATTATAATTAACTATTTTAATAAAATTACATTTAATTATAATTAAGTGATATACCAAAATCTTCATTTTCTCGTGCAATTTATTTGCAAATTCTGTTTGAAATTTTTGGTAGTATAACTTTAAACCATTTCTTTTAAGACTCAGTTTGAAAATAAATTTCGCACTACTTTTCAAAATTGCCTTTAAATTTATTTAACTTTTAAAAATATTTCAATTACTCTTAATAAATTATGATTTAAAAAATTAGAAAATTTAAATTTTCTTAAATTATAATTTGAGAAACTCTAAATAATTCAAAAAATGTTAAACAATATCTTAAATGCATTTATCAGAAAAAGTTCAATATCTTAAAGTGCACTTATCAGAAAAAGTTATGCTGTTATTAAGTTTTAATTTAATTCAAGAATTTTAGTTAATGAAATTTCTAAAATAAATGGAAGTCTAATTTTTTAAAAACACATATGAAAACAAGAGTATGTTTGGTTCAGCGGTAGTAGTCAATTATCAGTTGTGAACGGCTAACAGTTAGCAGCTAGTAATTATTAGTCAATTATTGAATATAATTGTAAAGTGTTTGGTAATTTAATGGTTGAAAATTGAAAGTAAATTATAAAATGATGTATAAAAATATTATTTTATATATTATTGTAAATTTTAATTATAAACAATAATAATCACAACATTATATATAAAATATTATAATATAAATATAAATTCATATAGATATTAAAATATTTAACAATCAAAATAAAGATATATATATATATATATATATATATATTTTCATTAGTGACAAGTATTTCCATAATCATTTTAAAGTTTAATATTTTTTTTAACTAGTTTCAAAAGCTAGAATTTCTAACCTTTGAACTTTTAGTTAAAAATTTTACAACTCGCTTGGCACTAATAAATTTCAAATAAAATTCATACACAAATAAATTCATACAATTAGAAAGATACAAACTTAAATTTTGAAATTCAATTGAATTTCGTATTTTTATATTTGGAACAAAACTATGATTAAATTATTTTTTTATTTTCTAAAATACCCTCCATATAATAAATATAATTAGAAAAATAAAACAATTAAAAAATAATTATATTTTATATTTATAAGTAGTATATAATTTATGAGGCGATTTTGACACTCTCCAAAAAGTTTTTATTACTCATCCTCTTTATTTTATCATTTAATTTGACTATTTTATCCTTGTTAATTTTGAAAAGTTAATTCATATTTATTTTCCTTAAAATACAATGTTTGCCTTTAATTAGTTCTCAAAAAAAAAAAAAAGAAAAGAAAAGAAAAGAAAATCTTATCCCTCAAAAGAAAAAAAATCACCTAAAAAAAATGCCTATTGTTATCTCAATTTTGTTAAAATAAATGCATATTTTAATATTTTAAATATACTTTCATTATATATTAGGTGTTAAATCATTTGAAAATACAATATTCTATGGAGAATTATGTGAAAATATTTATTTACTTATATTTAAATAGAAAAATATTTTAATTTTGAAGAATTTCAGAAGATACAAGTGCTACTATTAATAGCATTGAAAAAAATAGTAAATATAATAAAAAATATGAATTTGATCTGAAAAATAAATTTTCTATTTTTTAATATTTGATACAAAATTTGAAAATTTTATAGTTTTAATATAAATAGATTGATGATTCAGAAATTATTTCTATTTTTGAGTTACTATTAATTTAATATTTGAAAAATATTATAAATATATTGAAATTTTAGTTATTTTATATAGTTTTGAATAATTAATTCTATGGGTTTAATTTGAAAGTCTTGAAATTATTGATGGAAAAAAATATCATATTAAAAAATTGATTAATTGGATTAAGAAATAAAAATTCTTATTAGCAATGAAAATTTTAAAAATTATTTTGAAGTTACAATCAATTATTTTCTAGTAAATTAAAAAAGAGAAAAAAGAGATAATAACTATATTGGTGTATGATATATAAAATAACATAAAATATATGAAAAAAAATTGTTATTGGTGGAAATGACAATTTATCAAATTTTTTTTAGCCTTAAAATGTTTATATTAGAAGTGTTAAAATTTTATATTAGAAGTTTGGATTTACAATTTTTAAAATTTTATATTAGAAGTTTTGATTTACAAATTATAAAATTTTAGCCTTAAAATCTTTATATTATTATTATTATTATTATTTTTTTGACAATGCATAGAAGGTAAGTATGGTATTTTAATGAAAAATAAAGGTGAATTAACTTTTCAAAATTAATAAAAATAGGATAATCAAGTTAAGTTATAAAATAAGGAGGAGAAGTGTTAAAAACTATTTGGAGTGTGCAAATATCTTTTTCTAATTTGTAAATACAATAGAAGATTTAGTTGGAAGAAAAATAAGTAAAAAAACTAAAGGGAGAAATGTTAGAAAGAGAATAGGAAAAGAATAGAGAGAGTATGTAATAAAAAAAAGAATTAAAAAAAAAAAGAGATGAAAAACATTAAAAAAGAAAAGACGGGAAGAGAGAGATGAGGAAAGAGTGTGCGAATAAAATATAAAGAAAAATGATATTTTTATCCTTAATATTATTTTTTTTTTGTGAAATTCACTTAAAATTTTTATTTATTTTAAAGAAATTTAATATAGTTACATTCAATTTTATGAAATTGAATAGTAAATTTAAGATTTATATTTTTTTTTTTATGTTTCAAATACAATTTTTTAAAATATTAAATCCGA
Organism: Reutealis trisperma; assembly: GCA_947687605.1. Lineage (NCBI taxonomy): Eukaryota > Viridiplantae > Streptophyta > Magnoliopsida > Malpighiales > Euphorbiaceae > Reutealis > Reutealis trisperma. The sequence goes on from CANTUT010000002.1 coordinate 27,787, forward strand.
GATGAATATAAAATTTTATAGAATTTATATTCCAAACATATTATTAAAAATTTGCTGTTGAAAATATAAAAACTAACTTCCAAGGCCTATTTGGAATTGAGTATTACAGAAGTATTTTTCAATAAAAATTTTTATATTATTTTTAAAATTATTTTTTCTTAGAAGCAAGTTAAATTAATATTTTTTCTTGAAGTGAGTTTGAAAAAATAGTTTATAAAAAATAATAAAAATTAATTAATTAAATTTAGGGCTGCATATGAGCTAAGCCGAGCTTTATTTTGCTCAAGCTCAACTTTATTTCTTTTTTTGAGCTCGAGTTTGAATTTGAACGTAAAAATTATATTTAAATTTAACCTGTTTCAAGCTCAAACTTAAAAATCTTATTCAAACTTGTAAAAATATCTAATTAGTAAAAAAAATAATCATTTTATTAAGCATTATACGTTTCAAAAAAGTTAGAAGTATGGGTATTTTACTTAAATTAAATTACCAAAAAAATGATAGGAATGTTAACATATATTTTTTGGAGTGTCAAAATTATTATGTTAATAATAATAATAATAATAATTATTATTATACATAAACTCTTTTTTTTTTAAATTAAACTTTTTAACTATTTGATAAAATTATAAAATATAATATTAGTCAAACTAATTGTATGTATATATCATTATTAATTTCATAATTATAAAATATAAATCATAAATATATATATCAAAATATCATAAATGAGCCTATAAATGAGTTTACTCGCAAGTTTAATCAAGTTGAATTTAATTTTATTTAAACTCGACTTATTTATTAATCAAATCTTTCATTAAAACTCAAACATAGCTAATTTATAAAACGAACCAAATACGAAAAAGCTTTTACTAAGCATAATACTGAACTATTCGCAAACAGTTAATTTATTTACAGTTCTAATTAAATTAAAAATTTTTAAAAATATTTTTTAACACCTAACCGTAATCCCCAGCACCCTCCAATTTTATTTTAGTAAAAAGTAAACACCTAATATTAGGATTGAGAACTCAAATAAGAAGTGCTGATTTCTAAACTCTAAACTAAACAGACACTAAGTCACGTGCATGGTAAAATCAAATGGTAGAAAACCCAAATTGCAGTGCATAACTGATAGGACTTTTCCAGGAACTTATTAATTCGTCATTCAGACTTCAACTCTCTTGTCTTTGCCTTTGTTTTTTCTTCTTACATTTATTTTTTAAAATTATACGAAAATATAAAATAAAATAAACCCTATTTATATATGTATATATATACATATACTGCCTAGCTCTACACAGGGACCCATTAGTGCGGCAGTTCCAGAGTTGAACTACAGGCATTGTCATTTGTCATCTCCCTATCTAAACATAACAAAATTAATTAATTACGTGGAAAAAGGAAAAAAAAATTACTAATTGAAATTCCTATTTAATGAAATTTATATTCAAACTACTCTTTTTATTTTAAAATATATATCATTTTAAAAAAAAATTATTTTAATTTATATATCATTTCAAAATTTCAAAAAAATATTTATTGAATATTTTTTTTTAATTTTACTTTTCATTTATTTTTTTACTAAATATCCATATAAACCATTTTCATTTTCTATATCAAAATAAAAAAAATTTAATCTTTATACTTTAAAATTATTATAATTTTATAATTTTTTTAATTTATATACTGAAATTAATATTTTGAAATGAAAAATAGTCATAAATTTTAAGAAACAATAAATGTATATTCAACTGAATAAAATTCAGTAAAACTACAAAGTTGGACAATATATATTCGACAAATAAATTTTTAATTTAATAGTACTAAAAATCATATGCTAAATAATAAGATTTTTATTTTAATAGTATTGAAATCAAATTCACCTAAAAAAATAAATACATATTTTGAATTATTAAATAACAAAGTATAATCAAACATGAAACCATTTAAGTCTTATTTCCAACTATCAATATTAAATATTATAAATATAATTAATTAAACAGAATATGAATAGAAATCAAACTAAAAATACTTAAATTAATTTTTTTTTTTTTTTGAGGAACACCAAAATTCATCTTTCCACTAAACTAGAGTTTTATAGGTATGACCTCTTCATCACCAAAAAAAAAAAAAAAAAAAAAATTTAATGATTTAAGTGGATAAAAAAAAAAAGGAAAAATGAAGAAAATTAGTCCAATTCTACAATCTAAGGATCCTAAACATAGCAACATACTACCAATTAATTAAAGGTAAAAAGAGGGGAAAAAAAAAAAAGAAAATTAAATTTTTTTTTCCCTTGAAGTAAATGAAGAGGAAGATGACATAACAATCTACTGAAAAATTTGAAATATAAATAAATAAATGAAATAAAAGCGCCACATTTCCCAAGAAACAATAGTCATTATAATAATTAATTAAAATTTAATTAATACAAGGGACAGAAGCAAAAGACTACTGACAGTGATTTTTGAATTGATAATGGAACAGTAGTGTGTTGAAACATTGAAGTCTGTATCTTATTAGTTGTATTATTTTTATAGGGGACCCCAAAAATTAAAGGCATTTACCCACCTCCATAACCTTTACTCTTAGTTGATCTGCTTCTTCTTAATTTCACTCTGTTTCTCAAAACTGGACTGAAAATGGAGCTTCAAGAATCAAAGATTTAGCAGTAGTAAAGCCAGAAAAAACCAGAGAATTAGTAACCCAATTTAAAGAAATTAAACATCATATTAATTAATTAATCTCATATAAGCATTATGCAAAAAGCTCAAAAGAAATTAAAGAAAAAGATTTATCCTCTATATATATCATTACAAGAAAATAAAAGATTGAGCCGTCCAGCCAATATCACCACCGCCACCACTACCGCCACCACAACCAGCACTACCACCAGAAGCATTTACTAGAAGCCAAGAAAGCAGAGTAGGAAGAAGAAGAAGAAGAAGAAGAAGAAGAAGAAAGATTTTTGCAAGAAATGGAAAACAGAGATAGGTTTCTTGAAAATCCAGCCAAGCTTTCAAATAACTCAAAAATACCAATTTTCTCAAATGGTATTCTCATTAATATCATCATAGTGCAAAATACCAAACAAGCTTCAATTTCCCAAGTGATATCAGCTCTCACCATCTTCTTCCATGACCACCTCCTCCAGAAACAGAGCAAGTTAGGTTCTTTCATAACTCTAAAAACAGAGCAGCAGAAAAAAAAAAGAAAATAATTAATAAATGGGTGTAAAAAAGAAAAGGGTCAAATTGAAGAATGAAAAGAAAAGAAAAGAAAAGAGAAAAATTAATAAATGGACATGAGATTGTTTGTCTGTGTACTTCTTTTTGAGGGTTTTCTTCTTTTTCTGAGATGGGTTTTGTTGTTGTGTCCTATCTTAGAAAAAGAAGAAGAAGAAGAAGGAATAGAAATGGGAAGAGAGAGAAAATAAACATGAGATGAGAGAGTTTTTATATTTGATTTGAGTGTTTGTATTGTGTCTTGTAAAAATAATAATAAAAAAAAAATGCTGTGTTTGTATTGAATGGTTCAATTCTTTGGCCCTTTATTTTATTTTATTTTTTTTGTTTCCCCCAAACGCAGTGTTGAACACACAATTTTTCACTTGTATGCTTTACTTGCAAAAGAAGCTCAAATTAGCTAGATTTGCGCAAGCAACCTCTGTCTTGTTACCTTTTTACCTTTATCAATTTCCAATTTTCCAATATTACCCCTCTCTTTATCTTTGCTTTAATTTTATTTTTAATACATTTCGCTCTTATTAGAATACAGACTTAGGTCTTTTGTGTTTTGAAAACTTAATTACTATTTAATTTTCCATATTGCTTCTAATTTACAAGAACTTTGATTTTAAAAATCGAAAAAACATTAGCTAAAGTAAGTTGTAATTTCACCATAAATTGATAAATAATAAAATAAATTACTACTATTTAGTTTCTAAATTTAGCATCATTAACTAACTCATCCTTATTTTTTATTAAAAAATTAATTAATTTTTTAATTTCAGTTTCGTCAAATTATTTAACTTTTCTATCCAATTCTTGTACTTTCTTTAGGTTAAATTTATGAAAAATAATTAAAATATCTTTATATATATATATATATATATATAATATCATTTTAACTTTATTATTTAAAAAAAATAATTAAATTAATAAAAATAAATAATATTTATATAATTATATAATAATTATAATTAATATCATCAAATTATAAAATTATTTATGATTATATAATTATATAATTATTACTCTCTCCATTCTGAAAAAAGTCGCCATTAAGAAAAAATCATAATTTTTAAGTTAGTAATAATTTTATTATAATTTGTCAAAAAAACTCTTATTAATTATAGTATAAATTAGAGAAATATCTTTCATACTTAGAAAATAGAAAGTTAAATTAATCATTTTGCTATTTTTTTTATTGGATGGATAAATAACTACTTATTTATGAATAAAATTAACTTTTTAATAGTCACTTTTTTCATAATAGAAAAAGTATATAATAAAAATAAAAAAAATTCTATATTAAAAAAATAAATAATTATTATATAATTAAAAGATTATTATATAATTTTATTAATTTAAATTTTTATTTTCATTTTTAAATAATAAAATTAGAATTATATTTACTATGTATACAAGAGTGTTTTAATAATTTTTTAAAATATAAAACCAAATGAAATAGAAACCAAAATTGAGAATTAATTAATTATATTTTTAAAAAATAAATATAAATTAATTAATTATATTAAATTTTAGAAAATAAATAATAATTTATCCTAAATAATATTACAATCTATAAAATTTATATTAAATTTTACAAAATAAATAAATAATTAATTAATTAATTATGTTTTTTTTTTAATGTTAACAAAGTGGGCCTGACCTTTCTCAGTCGCTGACCAAACAGGCATCAGGGTCGAGGCTAAATTTCTCGAGACAGCCACCAAAAACCCTACACAACAGAGCTTCTTTGGCCTAACATTCGTTTGTGGATTCTAGGGAACATAATATATATATATACATATAAGCAGCAAACAGCCAATGGTGCCTAGCTCAAATTTGATTTGTTGACTTCATTTTTTTCTTTTTTATATTTTTTCATTATTAAGAGAGTCTATTGAACAGTGAGTTATACAGTACAATTAATAATTTTTTTTATATTTATTTTACAGGCAAAATCTCATTTAATATAAAAAAGATGACTTGAACTCCAAATCCCCCATTTTCATAACAAATACTATCATCACTTATAATATTTGTAAGTTTGATACTTGATATTTATAATATACATTGCATATAATATTAAGTCACATATATAATCTCAATTTAACAATAATTCCAGGGTAGAGAGAAGGGGGTGAGGGGTAGTCTTGACTCTACCAAACTTGTGTCTAATTTTGTAATATGTGATCTTTCAAATTTGACTATATTTTAACATTTGGCTCCCTAATAACATGGGACCACTCAAAGACTAATGAGTTATTAGGCCTATATACAATTGCATAAAAATCAAGACAATTTGAACATGTTAAATGTAAAATTTCACACAACAAAACTTATTCTAACAATATAGTAGGCATGTTATGCTATTTCTTGAATTAATGGGGTTTCAAATTTATTGAAAAATTTACAGTGGACAATATAATAAATAATGTTTTCTTGATTGATATTAAATAATAAAGAACTTTAAGATTTATATTTTATATTTATATATTTTTTTCCTACATAGTTTATGAATTATAATTATAATAAAAAGTTTTGATACATTGATTTTTGAAGCATATTTTAAATTAGTCCTATTATATAATGTTTTTGACCCCAAATAAAATATTTTGACTCCGCCCGAATAATTTTAGACTCAATTAGATTTATTTATAAATTCAACTTAAATTTTAAAAAATATCAAATCTTTAAAAGATTAAACTTACTTCACGCATAATTTTCTTTTAAATTGAAGTTCAATATGGACTAATGAACAATTCTATATTACACTTTGTTTGGAAAATTTCCTATGAAAGAAAGAAAATAAAAAAAAATAAATTTTATTTTCCTCTCTTCTTTTTACACTCTATTTTTATTTTCTTTCTAAATAGAAAGAAAATAACAGAGGAAAAATAAATTTTATTTTTCTTCTTCTCTTTATTTTCTTCTCTTTCCAAACAAAAGAAAATCACTTTTTTTTTTCTCTTATTTTCTTATCTTCTTTATTTTTCCACTATCCAAATCCGATCCCCAATGATATATATATATATATATATATATATATATATATATATATATATATATATATATATATATTGCAGCAAGCAGCTGCTTCTCTAGATATCTATGTCAGTATTTATTTATACAGCAAGGCCTTAGCCAGTGAGTCTCTCTCTCTCTCTTTCTATTTGTAGTTCAATGCAAATGGGGTTTCTTTGACTACCCTTTGGTCAAATATTGCCACTGCTTTTGTAGGGGGTCCATTTCAAAGCATGGCTTTCTCCTTTGAAAAAAGGAATTGTCTCAGTAACCTAATCTCATATAATTATTTAAATGGATTAGGGTGTAATTAGACCATGGTGTAATGGTATTTATTTTTTATAAATAAAAATATTTCAATAACACTTTCTATTTCACTATTTATTAAATAATAAATAATTCAATTTACTATTTTAACTTATTTTAAAATTCGTAAGTATTCAAGTAATACTTTTTATTTCACTTCTTATTTCAATTTTTTTTATTAATAAAACTACTATTATATTTTTTATATAAAAAAACTATAATTTTATTTCTTATTCATCAAGAATGAGAAATAATAAAAAATTCATTAAGAGCCACTTTTTTCCTTTCTTAAAATTTAAAAAGAGAAATTATGACTCTTAAAAGATTTTAGGCTGCATTTGATTGCATGGACAGAATAATATGGGATAACACAATACATAATAGAACTTGACAAATATTTGACTTGTCTTGTATCCAATGCAACTAGAATTGGACTATAATTTTGTCTTGTTTTATGTATGGTTATCACGGCACAAGACTAAATGTTATATAAAAAGTGATTTTAATATTCATGTCCAGTTATATATTTTGTTGAAATATTATTATGGACACAACAAATTTATATAAGAAAAAGAAATAAAATTATTTTATAAGTAATTACATAAAATTTAATTATAATAATTTTTAAAATTTTTTTTGTTTAATATTTCATACATGAGAAATTATGTTTATTGAAAGTAATTCGGGAATAATTTTTTTTAATTGAGTCCTAAAAAAAATTAAATTTTCAAACAAAATAAATTTATTTTTTTTGAGAGTAACTTGGAAATGAATTTTATATTAATTGAGTTTTAAAAAAAAATAAAGTATTAAATTTTCAAACAAAATAAAATTTTATTTATTGAGGGTAATTTGAGAATAAATTTTTTATTAATTGAGACATAAGGAAAAAAGAAATAAATTATTAAAATTTCAAACGAAAAATTAAGTTTTATTGAGGATAATACAAGAATAATTTTTTTATCAATTGAATTATAAAGACTGAACAATAAGTCGTTTATAAAAAGGAAGGACTGAAAAAAGAATTAGAATTAGACAAAATTCCCTTTAAAAATTCTTAAATATAGAATTGTTCATATATAAAAATGCAAACAAACGCATCCCCAGGAAAAGAAGAGTTTTGGAGATGATTTACTCCCTAAAATAGAGGAAGGTAGTTTAATAGTTTCTTAGAGATGTCCTAAGAAATCTTTGTAAATAATATTTAAGATGAAATAAATTAAAATTATAATATTCAAGTGAAATAAGTTTATAATTTATATTAAAATAATTATATAACCAATATCAATAGGACATAATAAATAATAAATCCTTGCACCCACACGCTAAAACATTCCCATCCTTAAAATTGTAGCCATTAATTAAAAACAAAGGGACCTCAAATTTTATTGTCAAGAAGAAACCAGAAAGCATACGAAATGAAAAGCTAAATAAATAAACATTTGAAACCCATAAATGATATGAATTCTAAGGTTTGATAAAAGATAAAGGATTGTTGATGTTTTGACAATCATTTGAGATCTCTAGAACCGTTTATGAGTTTTTAAGGGATTTCTATTTTTTTATTTTTTATTTCTTAGATAAAATTTTTATAAATATATTTTAATCTTAATTTAAAATTTTAAGAAATATCTTTTATTTGTTATTTATAGTGGCCATATAAACTTAATTGGATGCCACATAATATATATATATATATATATATATATATATATATATATATATATATATATATATATATATATATATATATATATATATATATATATATATATATATATATATATATATATATATTATGGTTGCATACAGTTCCTTATCATTACAATTTAGTGGTAGATACTAAGAGTCCATTTGATTCAAACTGCAAAATTGAAATCGGAATAAGAAATAAAATTAAGTGAAATAAAAAATAGAATTATTATTTTTCTTAAGCATTTAATTTAATGAGAAAAATTGAATAAACTTCATTAGACAGAAACTTCATCGGCTAATACATCATTAAAAAGATGGGGGATAGTGACCCACACCACAGGACTTGTCAAGGAAGAGGTAACCCTGCAAGCATATGAGCTACCGTATTCGCAATCTTTCTGGCGAAAGAAAATAACACATTACTAATCTCAGAAGCTAGAGATTTATAATAAAAAATTGTAAGAGCAAAGCTAGATTCCAATGGACTAGAATTAAGAAAAGCATTGACAACTAGTTGGGCACTTGACTCAATAATAACATTAGTTAAGCCTCTTGCCTTTACCCAACTCAATGCTTCTCAAATGCCAATGGCTTTAGTAATTTTAGGCTCAAAAAGACCCTAAATTTTATTGGACATCGTAGCAAGAAAGTGGCCATAATCATTGCATATAGCATTCCTCATACCTACACAACCAGCCTACCTAAATATAGCAGCATCAACATTGACTTTTACTCAACTTTGCTCTAGTTTAATCCAGTTATTCACTACAGGCAGCCTACGCCCCACAAAACTAGTTTGATGAGTAGTCATAACCTAGTCTCCATGCCAACTTGCTAAAAAGGATGAGGCTAAAGCCATTACTTGTTGACACCCCTGAAACTTTCCTTTCCAAACCACTTCATTTCTGTTAAGCTAAATAGCCCAACAAACCATTGCAATGATACAACAAACATCTAAAGTGCATTTTTGAAACACCCTTTTAGGCCATGAGAGAAAGTCACCAATGTCCCTACAAACATACCCTATAGAAGACATCATCTAACATTATTTGGCAAAAGGACAGGTAACAAGAGAATAAAAAATCAATTCATTATGCCCATTGCACACAGGACACATACTTGGGATTTTAACTCTTTTTTTCAACAAGACATCTGCTGTTGGGAGTACCCCATAACATGCACGCCACAATAAGTTACGAACCTTGAGTGGAATTTTAAGTTTTTATAATTGCGCCCTTGGTTCTTGTTGGACAATAACACCATTCAAGCCACCAATGTCCTGAAGAAACTGATATGCTGATTTGACTATGTAAGACCCACGGTCTTCGTGGAGCCAAACCATTTTATGCTCAACCACTCGAGAACTTAAAGGAATGCTTAGGATCAACTCCCTATCTCTATTGTTGAATATCTCCTAGATTAATTTCTTATTCCATTTCTTCTGACCCTCTAACATGAGATCAACTATTAATGCACCCTCAAGTGATGGATGCAAGGGAAAGGTTATATATGGGTCGTCCAAGTTTGGTAACCATAGGCTGCTCCAAATTGAAACTTCAAGCCCATACCCGATTTACTAATTACTACCATCCTAATAAGACTTTATGATGCCCATATACTCCTCCATATGAAGCTTGGGTTGTATCCCAAAGAAGCTTCAAGAAAAGATGAATTAGGAAAATATCGAGCTTTCAACACTCTAACAATTAAGGAATGACGACTAGTTAAAAGCATCCACCCTGTTTCCTGAACATGGATAAATTAAACTGATATAACTTCTTGAAGGCGAAACCACACTCACTCTTCAATGTACACAGCTTTTCCTTACATGTCCAATTAATCCCCCTTCCTTAATTGCCCCTATTACCCCACCAGAAGCTATTCATCATCTTCTCAAGTTCAAAGCACAATTCTTTAGGAAGCAAGAAAACAACCACAGTATAATTTGGAATAACTTCTGCCATAGTTTTGAGAAAAACTTCCTTACCTACTTTTGATAAGAGCTTTCTCTACCATGACTAAAGCTGCTACTAAACTTTGTCCATGACAAAGCCAAACACATCTTTTTTTTAGCAACTAACTAGAGAAAGAAGCTAAAGATAGGCTCCATGATTATCAGTACATTGAACCCTAAAGATAAGAACACACCACAGCTCTTAAATTTGCATCAACATTAGCAATGAATGAAATTGAAGACTTTTGGAAATTAATCACCTAACTAGAGGCCTTCTCATATTCCTTGAGAATGCGTTGAATGACAATGCATTCCTCCATACCAGCTTTGAAAAAGAAAAAGTTATCATCATCAAATAATAGATGGGAAATTTCAGGAGCCCCATGAGCCACACAACAGCCATGGAATCTCCTTAAACTTTGGTAAACAGACAACATAGAAAAGAGTTCTTTAGTGCACAAGATGAATAGGTAAGGTGACAATGGGTCATACTCACATAGTGCTTTGCTCTTAAGCAAAGCTTTGCTAGTTAGGATTCAGCTTAGAGTACTTATCACTACTGGCTTATTAGCTATACTTTCCTCTTTTGAGCCCATCCCAATGGTTTTTTCATTTTATAGAATATTTTTTATTAGGAGTTCTATGATTTCGCATTCTCCAAGCCAACATATCTGCATTCATTCACTCACAGGATTAAGAAGAATGATCTAAGTTATAATGTCTGCTTCTTTTATTGATTTTCATTGATAGTACATCTTCAAGTGTTGAATGTTCCATATATGAGGAACTTCATCACCTTTTATGGTTATAAGTTTGTATGTACTAGGATCTATGCCTCTTTGCACTTTGAAAGATCCTTCCTAAATTGGTGCTAACTTGACTATGCCTTCGTGCCTTCCAGTGGCTCTAAGGAATTTCCTGACTAAGTCATTTTCATTAAACACACATCTCTTGACTTTCTTATTAAAATGGTTAGCGACTTGCTATTTGTAAGCTGCTACTCTGATGCTAGCTATGTCTTTGAACTCTTTGAGGAGGTCTAAGTCTATTCTCTTGCCCTGGCCATTTACTTCATCTCCACAGTAGTTGACTTTGCCATTGGGTAGGACTATATCAATAAGGATTAGTTCTTCTGTGCCATAGGTCAGACTGAATAGTGTTTCTCCTGTTGGATGACTTGGAGTTATTTTATATGCCCACAGGACATGGTGTAGCTCATCTACCCAACTTCTACCATATTCATATAGTCTTTACTTTAGCACTTATAGGATCGTTTGATTGGTCAGTTCAGTTTATCTATTTATTTGTAAATAGGTAACATATATGATCTGGAGCCCAGAACAAAAGGCTCGTACTTTGGCATTATTGAATTGTTTTCCATTATCGCTGATGAACTGGTATGAAAAGCCAAATCTGCACACAACATTTCTTCATCAAAATTTAATAATCTTATCAGTAGTGATGGTGGCTAATGCTTTGGCCTCGACCTATTGGGTGAAATATTCCACCACCACTAGAAGGAACTTTTTTTGTCCTGATGCCATGGGAAAAGATCCTACTATATCCATCTCCCATTTGGCGAAGGGCTAAGGACTTGAGATGGGCATCTATTCTGCTACTAGAATATACTTGTTATTGTTAAACTTTTGGCATGAAGGGCATTTCCTGACAAAGGCCATGCAATCATCCTTCATTTTGGTATAATAATATCCCTGCTTGATTACTTTGTTGGCCAACATCTTACCCCCAATATGAATTTCACATAAGGCTTCATGTATCTCCTTGAGGACATATTCAAATTCACTTGGCCTCAAGCACTTTGTCCAAGGAAGGAGTGAGCCTACTGTATAAGATTCTATTATACAGAGAAAAGTGGGTATTTTGCTGCTTGATCTTTTTAGTGTCTCTCAAATCCTTAGGCAATTCCCTTTCTCAAAGTACATCTTGATAAGGTCTAGCCAACATGGTTTTTCATTTATTTTCATTACTTCATCCCCTTCTTGTGTACTTAGGAAGGCCAAGGTCCCAATAAATATTCTCTGCAAAAGCTCAATTGGATGGGTAATTGCTAGTTTGATGAGACTAGTAGATCTGCAATTTTCTTCCCTTTGGATCATTTGAATCCTTCATCCTCTAAATGATGGCCTTTTTCTTTTACAAGTACTTAGCCATATTCGCTTTTTTTGCCTTGAGCTCTCCTTCTATCTATCTCATCATTAATTGGGAATCACTATAAACCTTCAACTCCTTTAGGCAAAGGTAGTTAGCGAAGAGTAAGACTTGGATAATTGCCTCATACTTTAGTTTTTTATTTATGGCTTTAAAATATAGTCCCAAGATGTATTCTAACATGAACCCTTAGGCACTTTTCAGTATAAGTCCTATTCCATTACCTTCCTTGCTGCTCACTTCCTTTACAAATAGTTCCAAACTAAGCTCAAACTTGGGTGGTAATTGATTTGCCTTGCTAGTTTTCTTTGAGTGCTTCTCTTTTGGTTTTTTCAGGGTTGAAGGAATGAAATTTTCCAACATTTAGGCCTTAATAGCTAATCTTGCCTTGTATTGCAACTCATACTGCCTAAGTTCTACTGACTAACACAACATTCTTCTAGATATTTCTAGTTTAGGCAACACCCTTTGCAGTATTTGGTCTATAAATACTACCCCCTGATGAGTTTGTCAATACACCTTATACTTTCTGGCCAAGAGTAGTAAAACATATGCTAACTTTTCTACTGGCAGATAATTAAGCTTTGCCCCTTAAAGGACTTTGCTAAAATAATATATGGGCTTCTGGATTAACTTTTCCTCTCTTATAAGTACTGAGTTAGTGGCTTTGTTTGAAGCAGATTGATAAATTAACACTTCTTTGCCAAGGAAGCATTTACTCAGGATTTGCTTTAAACTTAAAAATGCTTTTAACTCTTCAAAGGCAGTTTGACATTCCTCTATTCATTCAAAGGTCTGAGATTTTCTCAACTTCTTCAAGAAAGGAAGATACTTCTCGTCTAACTTGGAGATGAATTTTTTTAAGGCAACTATCCACCCTATCAACATTTGTACTTCCTTAGTATTCTTGGGGGCTATCATACCTAATATATCCTTCACCTTGTCTGGATTAGGCTTAATTTCCTTCTCATTTACCATACACTCGAGAAATTTGCCTCATTGAATGAAGAAAGCACACTTCTCATGGTTGAGCTTTATTTTATACTTGTTCATTCCCAGTACTTCAACTAAATCATAAAGGTAGTTTTTGAAACTCTTGCTTTTCACTATCATGTCATTCGCAAATGTCTCAAGTTTTTTGCCTAACTATTCTTTGAATATTTTGTTGATAAAGTTTGGTATGTACCTCCCACATTCTTCAGGCCAAAGGGAATTGACACGTAATAATAAATATCCTTCTCTGTAATGAATAAGGTCTTCACCTCATCATCTAGGTTCATTATAATCTAATGATACCCCTGCCTCACTACCTATACCTTGTTGTTGAGTCTACTAGCTTATTTATCATAGGCAAAGGGAAGGAATTTTTGGGACATCTTTATTCAGGTTTGTGAAGTCCACGCATATTCTATAGGTTTTGTTAGTCTTCTTGACCAGCACTACATTCATTAACCACTTTGGATACTGAACTTCCCTATAAACCATGCCTTTATTAGCTTATCCAACTCATATTTAATTATTGTTTAACACTCTAGGCCGAAACATATTTTCTTCTATTTGATTGATCTATAGGCAGATCTACATTCAATTGGTAAGTCATTACCTTAGGACTTACCTCCCCATCTCTATCAAAGACTAAGTGAAACTTGATACATTTTCCTTTAGGAAATGATGTGCTTGTAACTTCTGAGCCTCTTATAGAGAGGAGTTTATCAACAAAAATCTTTCTGGCTTTTCTTCTTTTAACAGAAATTTCTTTAGCTTCTCAACTGGCACAATTCATTATTCTAGAAAGTGAGCAGTGGCTTTGACTATAGCTAATTCTTCAACTTGCACAACATCCAAACCTTTCTTCGCCCTTTTCCTTTCTTTCTTGGATTCATGCCTTTCCTGTGTGCTGTACACATAGAATTCTCCTTTTTCTGGTGGGAGTGGTCATCCTCAAGTGCCTTATGTTAGTTGAGGCATTGAGGTCATACAATAATGGTCTACTAAATAGGATATTATAAGTATAAACTCTTAATTTTACACCCTCATCACCCAGCTGCAGCTTGACATCTTCTAAGATTAATGAGTTATGTAGAGTCAGTACGGCGGTCTCGCTAGCCGATTAGCGGGCAGAGGTCAAGAGGGCAATGCCCTAGAAGTAAAAAATTAGTTTTCAATTATATTAATATGAGGATACTTAATTTTTGAATATTGACACTTCTCCAATCCTGACCGGACCTTCTATACCAGACATCAATTTTACCAAAACTAACTAGATTTTTTCTCAAACTAACTGTCCAGCTATTCTAAAATTAATTTTGAGCATATTGACACTGACATATAAGATTTCTAAACTCTGTAATTCCTAAAAACTGACCCAAAAATCTAAAAAATTAATCAAAAACCTCCAAAAATTGATAAAAAAAAAGATCTCAAAAAGCAAGCTGAGCCTGCAATGCGTGGAGCTGCGTTAGTCTGACATGGATCTGTGTCAGTGTCTGTGCAGATCCATGTCAGATAAGCATGGGGGCTACCCTTGTCTAAGGAGGATCCACTCAGACCTGATGCAGATCCACTCCCTCTGATGTGGATCCATGTCTCCTTCTGAGCGGAGCAGCATCTTTTGTACTACCTTTGCACCAAAAATAACCAAATTACCCTTACAACTAAATTTTTAATCCTTTTTAGCCCTACTCTTTTGGTTTTTTCATATTTTCACTTCCCAAATCAACATCACCTCATTTTCCTATAAATAGCCCTTCCATTTTTTCATTTCATCAAACCTTTGGAGTTAGAGTTGATAACTATCCTCTAATTTCTCTCTTCTTCTCCCTTCAACCACTCGCTAATTAATCAATTAATTAATTATCTCACCCTAACCAAGTTAATCTTTTTAACTAACTAAATTTTTTTTTAAAATTAAATTAAAATAATCACTCCATTAATTAATTAATTAATATTTTTAATTAATTAATTAATCACTTTTTCTCAAAGTCAAATTAATCTTTTTTTTTTCACCCTTCATTCAAATTAATTAATTAATCCATCCATCTTTTTCATCACATTAATTAGTTAATTAATCATTTTAATTAATTAGTCCCTAATCAATTCAATTACCCGGTCTCTATAAAATTGAACTTTGGTTTGATAAAACTCTCCGCTCTCTAAAAGTAAAGGTATCAGTCTTTTCCTCTCAAACCCAAAGCAAAATTAATCTGATCAACTTCTAAACCTCTCCACTTAATCATGGAATAGACTATATGGATTTTGATCTCCATTCAATGGGATACATAGGCATATTTAAAATCTAAATCTAAATCCAAATCCCAATTAATCTCCTTTCTCTTTTATGTAATTAGTTTAATTTATGGATGTTTTGCTTTTCTTCATGCTCATGCATTAATCATGATATTATAATCATCATCTTATAAATGTCATCAATGAAATTAATTTTCAAAGTCAAATTAAACTTAAGAGCCAAATCGCGATTATTTAATAAAAAACCTAGTCCCTGAGCTTAACTTGGTTCGAAGACTATTGATTTTATCCTTAGGTAAATTAATTGAAAATTAATGAATTGGAGTTAATTGGGTTTTTCCTTAATTTTTTCATTCAAAAATAAATTAGGCTGGCAATTTCCAAAATCATTTTCAAAATCAACCAATCCAAACCTGAGGGTTCCATCGTGAGTCTAAACCCGAATGAGCATCCCGATTCCCTCTAGCAGATAGGACCGGTGCTCGGGCAAGGTCTCACAATAAGCCAATAGTACCTTTATCACCACAGATATGGCCATTAATGTCATACTAACAGGGCAACACCAATGTTGAAAGGCAGCTTTGCCACTCCTATTAATGGGACTTTTGATCTGTCTAAGGTATGTGCTAGATTATTCACTTCTTTTGGATTATCCTCTCTACACCCCATCTTCGTATATGATTCAGCCATTAGCAGGTTGAATGAATTACCTTCATTAACCAGGATTCATTTCACTACATAGTTGCCTATTACAGCCTGGACGACTAAGGGGTTTGTATGTGGAGTGCGAAGCGTGCCTCCGTTTTGCCTATTTGATCTAACCTTCAACCCATTATAATATATGTATTTAGGCTCTTCTCTTTTTCTTACTAAGGCTTTTGCCTTATTGTTGCTAATGAATGCTTTGCCTAACCCTCGGGATACAATGAATAACTCATGCTAAGCCATCATTCGGCCTCTCCAACTATTTCTTTTTGTCTCCACTAGGGCTTGCCTTATCTTCAACGTCTTTTTTTACAAACTTTCCTAGGTACCATGTTTTATCAACCTCTCTATTTCCTCCATCAGTTACCTGCAATCATTAGTGTTATGACTATAGGCGTTGTGAAAGAGACACTATTTATTTTGATCTCTTATTTCTAGTGGAGCAAGCATGGGCCTAGGGTAAGCCCAAATATTTTGATCCTTAAATGTAGCGAACACCTCTAGGATAGCATTTAATGGAGTGAATTTACTAGGGTCAAAGGCAGGTGGTGCTTTATTGCCTTAACCTTTACCACCCATTATTTTGACGGATGGCTTTTCTTCTTCCTTCTCTTCAGGCTTTGATTCACCCTTTGGCTTCATCTCTACCTTAAAGGTTGTTTTTGCCTTTCTTCTCTTTAAGAATTGACTAAAGGGGAGTGTATCATCTTATCGGATATATTTTTGGGCAAGGTCTATTACGTCTTTCAGAGTGCGAAGAGCATGTCTGCACAATGCCTTAAAGTAATATGTGTGAGAGGTCCCATTTTACAAGGCTTCGATTGCCTTGCCTAGTCAAGTTAAGTGACCTTTAAAGCTTACTTATTGAAGCAAGCCAAATAGTCCCTAAAGGACTCATTCTCCCTTCGAGTCACCAATTCCAAGTACTGGGTTTCCTTCCTATAGGGATGCTGGAAGCAAAATGATGCATGAAAATAGTGGCCAATTCCATGAAAGAATAAATGATCCCTTCCTTTAAACTATCAAACCACCATATTGCTGCTCCATTTAGTGAATTTTGAAAAGCCCTGCATAATACTTCGTTATTAGCAGTTTGAAGTTCAACCACATGTTTATAGTCTATGATATGGACTCTATGATCCATTTCACCATTTTATTTCTTGAGGGTTGGTGGTTTGAACTTGTTTGGCACGTGATAGTCATGAATGAATATGACAAAAGGTGACTTTGAAGCCAGTTTCAGGGTTTTTTGTATCCCTTTCTTAGTTTGATCTTGGTCCAACTCACTAAGAACATTTTCCATGACATCCCACTATTTACTTCCTTATCTCTTCTTCTACTGCTAGCCTCTTAACCCTACTGGTCCCTTTTATGTGAAGAGGAACCAGATTTAGATCCATCACCTCTTATCCCCCTTTTACCATATTGCCAATCAATGTTTTCCTTTTCCTTAGATCTTCCTCTCCTTTTATCATACCTTCTGCTACTCTGTTCAATGTTATGTTTTTCATGAAGATGTGAACATCGACCTTCCTATCACTTACTCCTTGCATGGGGATCCTTACTATGCTTATGGGCAAATCTATCCATAAAAAGGGGTGCTTCAGAGGTTTCCTTCTCCTCTGCAGGCAGATCTTCACCTCCTTTTCGCATTACTTCTGACCTCACCCATTTTCCTCTATCTCTAATGACCAATTGACCATCCACTACTCCTAGAGTGTCGTGAGGCTAGTTTCCATAGGTTAGTTATCTCATAGTGTCCTCCTTAGAGCAACTTCGGGAACTATATGGAAATTTTTTCTTGTGGGCGTTTGTTGTTGTTGAACAGTTCAGACAGTGGTAGCAACCATGTTTATAAATTGCATTGCCAGAGCTAGGGCATAAAGGCATCCAAAAAAGTAGTACTAGGACCTATAAAAGCTTATTGGGATAAAATGATGTTCAAGAGTTGAAGAAAGGCATTTAGATATATGATCAGTGAGGTTTATGAGTTTCCAATAGAGGGTATGAGTGTTGGGAATAATGTTTGCTAGGGTTAGTCATTTTATAAAGAGGATGAATGAGTTTCCTTTACTGTGTTTGAATATTCTTTACAGGGGGGTGGGCATTTTTGGAATTGCTTAAGAAGCAAGGAAGAATGCTTTCGGCTAAGAAAGGAAAGCAAGTTCTGCTATCCTCAAAGAAAGAAGAGAAGTTTAGAGGTTACAGAGGTATTAGCCAATGTTTCCTATAGATGGCGCTAATTTGACAGAGTTTGATAAAATAAGATGATTAGGGCTAGAATTCTAGTATTGGAACTGGATATTAGAGCTTGCAAAGATGAAACAATAGTCAGGAGGGGCCAGGCATAATGAGCCTTCGATGCTCAAGTTAATAAAGAGCTTTGCCAGTAACCGAAGAAGGAGATTTTCCTTCTCAGGCTAATTAGCTCAAAGCTTTTTAGTGAGAGAAAGAAGATGAGAAAGATGAGAGTTCAAGTTACTTGAATCATCTGTTGATCCTCTCTTTTTTGTATGGCTTCACATGGATGGGATAGGCGGCCATGAATTTTTAGTGAAGAGAGAATATCTCTTGACATAGTTAGCTTCTGATTGGTGTGGTAGGTACATAAGTAGCGGGAGCATGGTTTGAGAACCTATCTATTGTGATGTGATAGGTGAATGGCTGTGTCAGAGGGCAAGGCACCCAACTTGAAGGTGCTTCTTTCTCTAACATGTGTAGGTTGACTTTGTACTTCATAACCTCAGCTATAGTATGAAACTTGTTAGGTAAGTTATCATCTTCAAGTGAGGAGGGTGAAGCCTTTTGAGGGAGGTAAAGCGAAGGCTTCGCCTCTGCTGAAATGCTGAGGGGTTCTCCTTGGACTTTCTCTCAATAGACTTTACCATGGACCTTAATTCTATGAAGGGCTCAGTCACCGTGAGCTTAGACTGTCTTTGGGTCCATTACTTTACTCGGTTATTTTTTATCCCTCATCACCTTTTCAACTCGCTTTTGCTGCTATTGCAACCTCCTTCCAATTCCATTCTTTCAATTTCACAGTGATGAACAAAGCTATGATTTATCGAATACATATGATTTTTAGATTTCTTTGTCTAGATCTTCTACAATCAAAGACTGAAAAGAGAATGAGGTAGGGGGCAAAATGTTGTCACGAAGGTAAATAAAGATTTTATAGATGGAGGTTGCTAGATTTGGGATTTTGGAACCAGGGAAAAGAGAGAAAGGATATACAAGGTCTATTTTTAGCTTATTATTTTTTTCTTTAAAATAGTTATTCACCCTCCTAAATTAGTGCGTGAATAACAAGCATAATCTGAAAGTCAAAATAAGATTTAATTAGCTGTAAAATGAAATTTTTATCTTAATAAGAGCTTGATTGGACATAAAGTTAAAGTTTATGAAATAAATTGAGCGTTTATCTACAAAGAGTTAACTTTTTTAATATTTTCTTTACAATTTTTCTTTTCTCTCTTTTTCTTCCACCCACATTTCCTCCAAACCAAACATGTTGATAATGGGAGGGTCCTTGGGTCGCCCTTGAATAGTTAATAAAAAATGTGTCCTTACACCCTTGTAAAGGGCTATACTTATATACTATGTTTGGGATGTAGGTGAAAAATGAAAGGAAAAGAGGGAAAAATTTATCAAAATTTGTAAAAGCTGATTTTTTAAATTTTTTTTACATAAATTTTAACTATTTTCCACCTATTTTCTTCCAAATTTTGGGAAGAAAATACTAGAATTTTCATTAAAATTTGTGCAAACCATTAAAAAAATTAAGTCTTTATAAATTTTAAAAAAATTTTCTTTCTCATTTTCTTTGCTTCTATTTTCCATTTACTTCCCAAGCATAGTGATAAGGTGACAACTATAAATTATACACTTCAATTTTGTTTTGGTGCAATTTTGATTCAATATTTGATCGACAACTTTACCTTTATCTCTTTCTCTCTCCCTCTCACATCTAAAAAGCCCAAAAGTTGATTGAAAATTTGGAATCACAAGACAGAATACATTCAAGATAGTACAACATGGAAATCTGAGTTGTCGAGGACTTTTAATCAGAAGTATTGGACACGTGTATGGTGATGAGAGTAAGGTGCATCATTTGGCAATGCACCTTAATAAAAGTCCAATCATGTACTAAGCTAATACAGGCTCAAGGTCGAAAACATACTAATATATAATATTATAATAGAGAACTGCAAAGGGACAGAATGTCTGTGGAAAAGTCAGAAATCAGAGTCAGAGCAATGGATTTTTTCTGAGAGGGAAAAAAAAAATTGATAGATTGGTACCTGAAGAGAAAGTAGGGCAGCTGTTGTACCAAGACAAGCCTCAAATCAGAATTTCTCATCCAACGGTCCCAATTAATTTTCTGTAAATAATTAAAATCTAAAAAAATTAGATAAATTTAACTTCTATTTCAATTGTGATTTTTTATTTTAAATAATAATTTTATAAAAAGTAAATATAACAATTAACTATCTGAATTATAAAATATTTATTGTAATCAATGTTATCAGACTCAGACAGGCTAGATCGATCGGACTAGAAAAATTGAAAACTAAAAGTTAGACCGGTCCGAAATACCTCAAAAGCTCAAGATGCCTGGACCTGGCCAAAAGCCAGCCAAACCGGCCTGATAACCTGTGACCTAGTCAACTCAAGCTAGTTTTTACTGGTGGATCGGGTTGAAAATTAAAAAAAAAAAAAATTATTTGCTGCCAAATTTAAAAAAAAAATTATATATTATATATTTTAAATTTTAAATTATCATTCACTTATTCACCATTTTAATTAAATGTATATTCAAATATATATATATATATATATATATATATATATATATATATATATATATATATATATATATATATATATATATATATATATAATGCAAATCTGAGTAAATTTTCCACTATCAAGTAGTGGAATCCATTCAAATTTGATTCTCAAAATAGTCACTTAATATATTTTTTCTCTAGTTAATGATTTTAAAATGGTTTTAAATTCATATTTTTTATAAGTAATATTCATTAATTGTTTAGATAATGTTTGTTAATTTTAATTACATATATATTATATTTATTTTTAACATATAAATCTAATATATTAACATATAAATATAAAATATTAACACATAAATATAAAATATTTATTTTTATATGCATATTATATTTATTTTTGACATATAAATAATAAATATATAATATTATTTAAAATTCTAGTTTGACCCCAGTTCAACTCCGGTTCGACCTCTGACCCATGACCCTCTACCTTCACCGGTTCTAAGGCTGGACCGGATTTAAAAATATTAATTGTAATTAAAATATCGATATGCAATATGATCATTGATAGTTTATAATTTAACGTGATTAATTTAATTCATCTAAAAATTTTTCTATATTAAATTTATTTTTCTTATCTCATCAAAAGTAAACTATGAATGCGGAATTTAGGGATTTATAAATAAAGAGAAATATTTATTTATGATTTTAAGAAGAAGAATATGAGAGTATAAATAGAATATATGATTTTTTTAATTATTTAAAAAACATAATTTTAATAAATATATAAATTTTTCCTAGACAATAATGCGATATAAAAATGATAATTTGAGTTTGGTTGTTAAGGTAGTAGGATTAGAATTTTTTTTTTATAAATTGAGAATTCTGATTTTGATGCATCTAGAATAATGTACTATATATTATTTTTTTTTTATAAATAAAATTCATTGTTAGAGATAAAAATCTTATATAGAAAAATAATAAAAAATATTAAAATTTAATATAATATTTGAGTCTCACGATATAATAATTTAAATTTTTGGGTTGGATTTGAAATTTCTAACATTCATTTTGACGAATGTATAGAATGAAAAGAAAACAAAAAGAAGCGAATAATGACTTGGATATTGTCTATGCTTTTTGCTGATATCTCCAGCCAATATATATTCTTTTTACTAAAAAGAAGCTGGAAAGCAGAGAGAAAAAGAAAAAGCTCAAGAAAAACACAGAACTAGAAATGGCTCAGTTTCTGATCTACTGGGGATAGAGAGGAAAGAGAGATATCAATCATTTTCAAGGCAGATCTTCAAAAATCAAATGATACTTCTTTTATGCGCATGACTGAAACTTGACAGACATAAAAACAATTTTTTCTAACAAAAATGTTTCATTAATTTGTAATATAAGCTAATCATATATTTCAGTACCTTTTGTTGTTTGTTTACTTGGAAAATACAAGAAAATATTATTTCAAGAACCTGTATATTCTTGGCTTTTGATTAAGAACAGTTAGAGAGACACAGAGAGAGAAAGAACGATTGTATGTCTTGGAATTAAAAAATAAATAAATTATTAAGTTTAACCTGAATAATTTAATTAAATCAGTAAAATAAGCTGCTAGATCAATTATTAATTTAATTTAATTTTTTGTCTTTCTTTTCTCCCATAACAATTTTATTTATTAATTAAAAGTGAAAGTTATAATCTCTTTACTGTCGCAATCCAATTTCAAAATATTTCAGCAGAAGCTTTTTAATTCATAGGCTGTGTGTATATTTATATATATATATATATATATATATATATATATATATATATATATTTCAGAAATAATAGAGAAGGGGAAATTTAGGTTTGGAGAGAGAATCAAAGATAGCTAAACTGCAAGGGGCGGTAGTACATGGGAATTGTTATATTATAGATTCGAGTCCATGATGTATTGTAGATTCGGATTTGAATTATTAAATATTATTTAAATAGTAAATTAATTATAAACTTGTGTTAGTATAGATAGTTAATCTGTTTAGTATATTTATGAGGTTGGGAGTTTGAATTATGCTTTATGTTTTTGTTTTTGTTTTTCTTTTTTTTTAGTTATTTTTTATTTTTTTAGTTATTTTTTCCTTTTTCTTATTTTATTTGTAATATTTGTAATTAAAATTATATTAATAGTTGAATTTTTTTGTTTGTTTAATTATTCTAATTAAATTTATATTTATTTCTATAAGAAATTTTTTTTATTAATGGTTGAATTTTTTATAAATATTTATTTATTTTTATGAAATTATCAGTTTGATTTTTTATTTATGTTGGATTTAAAGAAACTAATAGAGTTATTAAAATATATTATTTTATATTTATTTAGGTAAATTATTTAATGCATTAAATAAAATTCACTTTATATATATATATATATATATATATATATATATATATATATATATATATATATATATATATAATTAATTATAAAATAATTTGTTTTTATGATAAAAAATTTTGTTGTGATATTTATATTATTAAAATAATATCTAAAATTTTTTATGTTATAAACTAATCTATTAAAGTTCATAAATCATAAAGGATAAAGTCATCAGTTATAAAGTATAGATTTATAAGATATAAAATATAAATTCATCACTTTTAAATAATATATTTTATTCTCTTACTAGTATAATTGATGAATTTATAATTTATAAATGATGAATTTACATTATATATTTGATTAATTTATAAGTAATAATTAATGAACTTGTTACTTATATTGTTTTAAATTCTACTCGATCGAAATAACAGAGCTAATTGTTGATTAATAAAAAAATAGATGATTTAGTACTGATTTATAATTATGAATCTGACAGTAAAAAATTATAAATCTGCATATGATATATGATAAATCTCAACGTTATATCTAATGAACCTGATCGTTATATATAATTAATCTAAACTTTAAATTTAATAAATCTAATAATTATATGTGAAATATTAAAAAATGAAAATTATAGATATGAGAAATGAATGAAATTAAATTATAAAATAATTAAATTATGAATTTGACAATAAAAGTAAATGAATATACATGTGATATATCTAATAAATCTGATAGTTATATGTGATGAATCTAAACGTTGTATCTAATGAACCTGATAGTTATATGTAATGAACCTAAATGTTGTATCTAATGAATCTGATAGTTATATGTGATGAATTTAAATTTTAAATCTAATAAATCTCATAATTATATGCGATATATTAAAAAATGAAATTATAAATATGAGAAACGAATAAAATTAAATTATAAAATAATTAAATAATAAATCTGACAGTAAAAAATAATGAATCTGCGTATGATATATGATGAATTTGAACGTTGTATATAATGAATTTGATAGTTATATGTGGTGACCTAAATTTTAAATATAATAAACTTGATAATTTAAAGTTTAATATGAATTTACAGTTTATAAATGATAAATTTACACTATATATTTGATAAATTTATAAGTAATACTTAATGAACATATTATTTATAAATGATGAATATGATTATTATATAAATTATATTTTATAGTGAATTTTCAATGAATTTGTTATTATTTAAAAAAAATGATTTTTGAAAATTCACTGTCATAAAAAAGATAAATATGATATTTATTTTTTTATTAAATTATTCTAAAAAACCATTTAAAAAATTACACATAAAAATATTAAAATTTATAAATAAAAATTACACTGAAAAATTAATGATATTAAAATTAATTATCATTATAGAATCAAATAAAAAAAATCCAACTATTAATATAATATTTTTCTTATAAAAATTAATATAAATTTAATTAGAAAAATTAAACAAATAAAAAAACTGAAATATTAATATAATTTTTTCTTAAAAAAATAAAATAAAATAAATATAATTTTAATTGTAAATATTACAAACAAATAAAAAAAAGGCCAAGCAAAGAAAAGAAACAAAGAATAATTGAAAAAAGAAAAAAAGGAACTGAAAAAAAAAAAGATTAACTAAAAAAAGAATAAAAAATTAACTAAAAAAAGAAAAAAATATAAATAATACTTATGCTTGGGATTCAAACCCAAAAACATTTGAATTCTTTTAAAATTATAGCATGTTAACCATCTATCCTAGATAGACTTTTTATTATTTTAACTATATACATTATAATTAATATAATTCTGAGTCTATGATGCACCATTGTCCCGTATCCATAATATAATTTGCCATACATAGGGCTAATGGGAGCCATCAATTTTTTTTTTTATCTCTATATATTTTATGTATTTTTTAAAAATACTATATGTTGGTCGTCCCAAAATTTTTAAAATTTTACTTTCAACTGGATATTTTGTGTACATATTTAACAATATATATTTAGCCTCTCCAAATCCTTTAAAACTTTATTTATTACATGTATATTTCATTATAATTTACATTCAAATATTTTTATTATATAATCAAGACAAATTATAAGATGGATCAGAAATTATGTAGCATTATGATCCTAGAGTATATATTAAGTATTATATATGTAATAAACAAATTGAAATGACAACTTAGTATAGTTGGCTAACA
This sequence comes from Reutealis trisperma, assembly GCA_947687605.1. Lineage (NCBI taxonomy): Eukaryota > Viridiplantae > Streptophyta > Magnoliopsida > Malpighiales > Euphorbiaceae > Reutealis > Reutealis trisperma. The sequence goes on from CANTUT010000002.1 coordinate 53,497, forward strand.
TATTAGTCTTTTAACTTAAAGACAGCAAGTTCAAGTTGCAGGAATCAAACTCCTTTTTTTTTTCTTTTTTTTTTTTGCTTTTTTATTTGTTTGTAATATCTATAATTAAAATCATATTTATTTTATTTTATTTCTCTAAGAAAAAAAATTATATTAATAGTTGAATTTTTTTATTTGTTTGATTGTTCTAATTAAATTTATATTAATTTTTATAAGAAAAATTACATTAATAATTGAATTTTTTTTATTTGATTATTATAATGATAATTTATTTTAAAATCATTAATTTTTTAATGTAATTTTTATTTATAAATTTTAACATTTTTATCGATAATTTTTCTAAACAGTTTTTAATGATAATTTTATATTTTTTATAAAATACCATATATATATTTATGGTTATGATAATGAATTTTCAAAAATCAAATTTTTTTTAATAATAATAATAATAATAATAATAATAATAATATTATTATTATTATTATTATTATTATTATTATTATTATTATTAAGCCTTTAAAAACTTAATAACTTGATTACATAATTAATTTTCACAATATTATTTTTTTAGTTTATAATTTATGATTTTGTATTCATAAATATTAAATTAAATTATCAATAGTATGGTATAAATTCATTAAAAATTCACTGTCAAATATAATTTATATAATAATTATATTCATCACTTATAAGCGACATGTTTATTAAATATTACTTATAAATTCATCAAATATGTGGTATATGTTTATCATTTGTAAACTATAGATTCATCTATTATATCGGTATTGTGATTTACTATTATGCAGATTCATATATAATAAACTGTAGGTTCATTAAATATAAACTGTAGATTCGTTAGTAATAGAGTATAGGTTCATTGAAAATTAATCATCAAATATAATATATATAATAATCATGTTCGTACTTATAAGCAACATGTTCATTAAATATTACTTATAGGTTATCAAATATATGATGTAATTTATCATTTGTAAATTGTAAATCTATCAGTTATACTGGTAAGAAAATAAAATATATTATTTACAAGTGATAAACTTATACTTTATATCTGATGAATATATACTTGATAACTAATGAACTTATCATTTATGAATTTTAATAGATTAGTTTGTAACCATAAAAAATTTTAGATATTATTTTAATAATATAAATGTTACAACAAAATTTAAAATCATAAAACTATCATTTTATAATTAATTTAAATAAATATTAATATATATTATTAATTTTATATAAATTTATAGAAAGTGAATTTTATTTGATGAATTAAATAGTTTACCTAAATAAATGTGAAATAATATTTAACAACTCTGTTAGATTTATCAAATTCAACATAAATAAAGAATCAAATTGATCATTTCATAGAAATAAATAAATAAATATTTATAAAAAATTCAACTATTATATAATTTTTTTCTTATAGAAATTAATATAAATTTAGTAGAATGGTTAAACAAATAAAAAAAATTCAACATTAATACAAATTTTATTGCAAATATTACAAAAATAAAAAAAAAGAAAAACAGAATAACTAAAAAAGGAAAAAAATAACTAAAAAAGAAAAAAAAAAACAAAGAAAGTTTCAATATGAGATTCAAATATGCAGCCTCAAAGAGGTGAGATTGATATGTTAATCAGTTACACTAATCAATATTTTTAATTATTTTACTATGTATATAATAATTAATGTTTTGAACTCTAGATTTAAAATGCAATATGAAACCGGAGTTCATGATATAACAACTCATATAAGCAGGGGTGAAGCCAATCCCTCTTGTTTGGATGGTCATTTGCAAATTTTTTTTATTACCATAAAAATTAAAAATATAATTTGTAAGTGTATAAATTATTAAATATATAACATGAAAAAAAATGCTACTATTAATTGACATCAAAAACATAATATTAAATATATATATTTATATGCTTCAAAAAAGTTATAAAAAATATTAATGAAAGGAGCTCAACGCTCTTTTGAATCATTAAAGTCGTCTATAATAAATTCCACAAAATTTTTCAGCAATTTCTTTTTCAATATAAAGAAGCAAATAATTTGACAAAAAATCATCTTCCATTTCACTTCAAAGTCTGGTTTTTATCACTTTCATAGCATGGAATGATTGTTATGAGAAAAAAGGCTACGAAAAAGCAAGATATCAAAATCAAACAAATAAAAAAGTAAAGAAAGGGTCCATGCCTCAACAAATCAGAGGACAACTACTCAATTCTAACTCATTATGGTTATGTTTTATTCTCTATTGTATGAGTTTACATATTTAATAAAATAATTATATTAATGAGTTATTTTATAAGTGCGCTTGGATTAAGTGATTCACTTGTGTGAAATCTATAAACTTCAAAAATTGATATGGATTAATGGGTGGATATCTATTCCTTACTCATATAGGCTTATAATGAAATTCTAATGGATTAGTATATAAAGACTTCAGGATTATAGTTTCTAATACGTCAAATCTTTTAGCCGCTTTCTATTATCTATCTATTAGAGATAGAGAGTTGAGAAATCTTTAGAATTTAGGGATTTGATATCAAAGCATTCGTTCATCGTTCATTCCACAAAAGTTCGACTGTTGTAATTGATATATGTATTAATTTTAATCTTTTTAATAACTCTAGCATGATTGATTTTAGGCATCAAAGTATTAAAGAATTATGTGTTTCTAACAATTACTTTATAAAATTCAAATTTCTGTAAATTGTAAACAAAGTTCATTAAAATTAAAGAAAATGAAAAATTACTGTAATACCATAAGTTCTTAATATTTGTAATAATGAGAGAATCTTTAACTCTCTCTCTCTCTCTCTCTCTCTATATATATATATATATATATAATTGAAATAAAGAGTTTTTTAGGATTGACAAGGCATTATAGAAGATTTGTTAAAAGATTTTCAAGCATAACAACTCCTTTGACTAGGCTCACTCATAAATAAGTAAAATTTCAGTGATAAGACTAATGTGAAGAGAGCTTTTTAAATCTTAAGACATGTCTCTCTTCGGTACCTATGTTGTCTTTACCATCTGGTAAGGGGATTGGCAGTCTACTATGATGCCTGGTGAGTGGGACTTAACTGTGCATTGATGCAGAATGATCAGGTAATTGCTTATACTTCGAGGCAATTAAGAAAGCACGAATTGGATTACCCAACCTCAGATCTTGAAATGGCAACAATGGTGTCCCCTTAAAGATTTGGAGACACTATCTATAGGGGAGAAATGTGACATATATACGAACCACAAGAGTTTGAAATATATCTTTCACTAAAGAGATATGAACCTCAGACAATGAAGATGGATGGAACCACTTAAGGAATATGATTATGATGTCATATATCACCCAAGAAAGGCAAATGTGGTGGTGGATGCCTTAAGCAAGAAGTTATTTAAGAGTTTAGCCCATATTCGAGTATAGAGGAGACCCTTGATAAAAGAAATGCGAAACCTATATAACTTAGGTGTCCGATTCGAAATATCACACTCGAGAGTGCTTTTAGCACATCTCCTAGTCAAACCACCTTTAATTGATCAAATTAAAAAAGCCCAAGATAAGGATCCCTAATTGATGAAACTGAAGATGGATGATGAAGCGAAGAAAGCTTCTAGATTCATTATGAGGGATGGAGTCTTGAGACATGGATCAAGGATGTGTGTTATTGCTATAGATAACTTAATAGAACATATAATAAAAGAAGCACATTACACCGATTACAATGTGTATCCAAACACGACAAAGATGTATCATGATGTTTAAAGCAATTATTGATAGAGTGGGATAAAAAGGTATATTGACAAATTTATAGTATAGTGTTTAGCCTATGATATGACCAGGGAAACTGATGCCAAACAGGCTGAGAGGCTGGAAGATGTGCATGAAGTTGTGGACTTGAGACCAAAACGGGAGCGGAAGACCTCTGTCCGACTTGAAGACTATGAGTTGAATTATTAGTTAATTATGATTGGTTTATATTAGCTCAAATACGATTGGACAATATTACTTTATTTTCATTGGTTGTTAAGTTGTGGTTTATTAGGTAAAGTCCTATGACTATACATATATATTGTTTTATACATCTTAGGGGATGATAAAAAAGGTATTGCTGTCATTCTCTTCTTAATCTTCTTCTTCTTGAGGAGTTAGTCCTTACTCGAAAAGGGCATAAACTTGACACAACAACTTTGCTGTATTAATTTGGTGCTTTCATTGAGAGTCGATTACCATGGTTGATAAGAAAGATGCCAACAAATTGGATATGCAGAGCCTTCAGCTATTCATTGAAGAGTTGATGATAGCTTAAGAGACTCGACTCCAAACACAAATAGCTGATCAATTCAATTCCTTGATGGCATTTGTTGAAGCAAGATGGCAAGTTAACCAGGGAGCGAATAAGACCCCTACCTAAAGGGAGTCCGATAAGGGGAGGGATGTGGCCAAATAGGAGGATGTTGTGATAATTGCTAGCGGCGACCAAACGATGGCCATAATGCCACAGTCTAGTGGAGCAAATGCAGTAGTCGCCTCTCAGATACCACGATTTAACACCATGAAGCTGGATGTACTAAGGTTTGAGGGAAACAACCCATAACGATGGATATTTAATATAAAAGAATATTTTGATTTTCACAAAACACCTGAGGATCAAATATTACAAACAACAAGGTTTAACTTGGAGGGTGAAGCGTCAGAATGGTATCAATGGATGAGGAGAAATAATCTGATCTATGGTTGGCACGATTTTTTAGAGAAAATCAAAAGGAGATTTGGCCCTTCTCAATTCATAGACCACCAGGCAAAGTTATCTAAGTTGACACAAAAGAAATTAGTGGCTGAGTTCAAAAGACTCATGAACAAGGTAATTGGAATTTATGAATCCTTATTGGTGTCATTCTTCGTAGGAGGATTGAAATCCAATCTTAAGTGGGAAGTGCTGATGGCAAAGTCGAGGACTTTGATGAAAGCTTTTTCTTTGGCTTTGGATAATGAGACCTAGTTCGAGGAGCTAATTAGAGAGAGTCAAGCCACTTCTCGATGGTCTACCCATACTACCGTACCAACCATAGTACCAAGAGTGAGTTCAAGTGCAAGCACCGGAACCAATGCTAGCAATTCCACCATAAACCAACCCATCATTGCAACAATTCAATCAACCATATAAAACTCCAAAGGCCTTTTGCCAATGCCTACCCTAATTGGTCACAAATCCAACACCACCACTCTTTTACCAATAAAGAGACATAGCACCGCAGAGATGCAAGAGAGGCATGAAAAGGGGCTTTGTTACATTTGTGATCAGAAGTTTACCCAGGATCCCAAGTGCAAGGGAAGGTTTTTATTATTGATAGGGGCAGATGAAGTGGAAGATGAGGGCATCGAACTAGGACAACAGTCCGAGGAGAGTGGGGATGATATGGTTATAGCCGGGGATATTTCTAGTCTAAACATGCTTGCGGGGCAAGGAAACCCGAGGTCGTTAAGGTTATAGGGGAATATTGCAAACAATAGGGCCTGATATTGATTGACAGTGGAAGCACACATAACTTTATTAAACCTGTTGTGGCTGAAAGATTGAATTTGTTTACAAAGTCAACAAAACCTTTTCAAGTTTACCTTTTCAAGTTTATGTTGGGAATGGAGATACCATATTATGCAGGTACTATTGTCCAAGTGTGGCAGTGAATATGTAGGGATCGAACTTCATTTTGGATTTATATGTCTTGCAAATTCAAGGGCCTGACGTGGTGCTTGGAATCTAATGGCTGCAAGGATTGGGGAAGGTTACTCATGACTATTCTCGAATGGTCATGGAGTTCAGTTGGCATGGGAAACCTACTGTCATTGAAGGAGAGACTTCATTAGAACCACAACTTCATGCACATCTTCTAGCCTCTCAACTTGTTTGGCATTAGTTTCCCTGGTCGTATCAGCCTATCAACAAATTAAAATCAAATACCAAAGAACCTCTGGAATACTTCAACAATTACCAAATGGAAATAAGAACAAGTCATAATAAACTGCATAGTGGGGTTTCCGAGGACATTGAGCGAATACTACTCAATATGGTTAATTGTGGATCGGCTGATAAAGTTAGCCCACTTCTTACTAGTTAAGACTATTTACTCAGTCTCGTAGTATGTACAATTGTACCTTGATGCTATAGTGTTCTAACTTTAATCATTTCAGTTTGAGGAATTTAGTTCACCTTAAGATTTTGGTAGAAGTTGTAGGGGTTTATAGGCACTCAACTCAATTTTAGGACAACCTTCCAACCCTATACAAATGGCTTGTCTTAGAGGATCATTCAAACTTTAAAGGACAAGCTAAGAATGTGTATATTAGACTTTGGAAGAAACTGGGATAAGAATATTCCACTAATCAAATACACTTGCAATAATAGTTAAATTATACTATTAAGATGGCACCTTATGTTGACCTGTAGTGAAAAGATATTCAGCTCACTGTTGGTCATCATTTATTTCTAAACATCTCACCAATGAAAGTAGATCTTCAGTTCTTGGCATGTTTGGGTGCTCTTTAAATGAAGAGCAAGTTGGAAAATATCACTTTTGAGTTGGCATGCTGTCACATATGCACTAAGTGTAATGAGCATTACCTATATGGAATGAGCATTACACGTTACTGTTCACCATACTATTCCTGACTTGTAACGAGCATTCATCCTTTGTAACGAGCATTACTTTGATCTTTATTTGAAATTGTCCAAATTTAGTAATGCTCATTCTAAAAAAGTAACAATTGTGACTTTCCATTCAATTATGCAGTAACAAGCATTCTTGATATATGTAACAAGCATTATTTAGCTTAAAACGGCTGTGTTGCTCTCCGTGTAAGAACCTAATTGCTCTCTTTAAGAAATTTCATAAATAATAATTCATAGTAATGCTCGTTACAATTAAGTAACATGTGTTACCATGTTCTTTCCATTAATTCTTGAAATTATAAGAGTACACATAAAGAATTCAACCCATATGGCTAACATGAACTTTAAGTATTAATTATATATATATATATATATATATATATATATATATATATATATATATATATATATATATATATATATATATATATATATATATATATATATATATATATATATATATATATACAAAATCAAAATGTGAATTATGTCATATGTCAAAATATTTTTAAAAATATAAATTAAATAAAAAATATAAAAAATGAATAAAAGGTGACCCAAATCTGATTAATATAAATATTAATATAAACTATGTTTTAATTTACTTAATTATTTATTCTTTTAATTACATGAAAAGTGAAAATTTTAAAAATCTATTTATTTCAAATTGAAATTTTATTTAATCAAAATTGTTTGAAGAAAACATATTATAACTAATTTAAGAGGATAATAAAAGTAGTATTAAGTAAGTAAGAAAATATAATTAACTAAGTTAATAATTAATTTGGGATAGGGATAGCTATCATAAAAATTCTCGGAGAATCGAGAATGAAGTTTTCATTCTGTGAATATCAAATCATGAATCTTTTTTATTTACAGTCGTATTTTTTGTGATTGTAATAAGAAAGTGCTATTAGTTCAGTTCAGTAGAACCTGAGTCTTCAAACTCAAGGTTGTAAGTTCAAATCCTATAGAGCGTGATTTTATTCATCTTTACAAATATGTCTATTTCATTGAGCCTCTCTTCGAGATAATACCCAAATTATTACGCCTTTCATGCAGGGCAAATTACTTACCCATTATAGTTATGGCCATTGTTCACTGAGGCTTCAGTGGTCGTCTCTGCATCATCAAGTCACCAACTTCCTTGATCTTCTAGCATTAAGCAAGTCTCAACCCTCATATATGGTCTTATGACTTTGTAGAGACCCCATCCTTCTTTTTTTCGCCGCCATGTTGCCATGCATGAGGGACATGGGAACATATCAAATCTAATAAAAAAAAAAATAGAGAAAAGATATTTGTAACATCAAGGTCATTTTTGTAGCTTTAAAAACATAAAGGGGCAATGTACTCCATGGAGTAAATAGTATGATCAAATTTACACAATTTCTTATCCTAATTCATTAATATTTAGACCTTGATTGAATCAAAATTGACCCTTTTCTTGGCTTTAACAACTAAACAATGCCTCTCTTGGGGAAAAAAAAGTGGCATATTAATAATAACGATAATTTCATCACGTTTCAAAAAAGACTTGAAATTTGAAATCTCTCTTATTTGGTTCACATTGGGATCAAAATCTAAATGGAATGAATGTCTAAAAATTTGAAATCATATTTCAAGTATATATATATATATATATATATATATATATATATATATATATATATATATATATATATATATATATATATATATATATATATATATATTAAGTATCAAGACACTTATTGCAGCTGAATTCCAACTTATTAATCGGTTAGCTAACATTTTGTTATAACAACTTGAGTTAACAACTAACTCTATATTTAGTTATGCTAACTTTTTTTTAAGTGACCAACTTATCATCTTACATTCCCATAGTAGTTATGCTTCACTCTTTGTCACAACACAAACATGAGACCAAATATGCTTGAAGTCTCATGTTCAAATCTTGTTGAGAATGACATAAAAACTTTTGTTTACGTGGATCGAGGAAAGGATTGTATCATGAGAGAAGTAAAGGTGGTCTTTTTTTTTTTTTTTGGAGTGGCTCCCCTCCTGTCCAATAATCCTCCATTTTCCTCGACTGTCCCATTGGATTATGGACAACTCATCAGAAAAATATCCAACGGCTTATGTGTCTTTACAAGACCATCAACTTGCCCCATAGATGCATTGAGAAGCAGATTGTATAGCTGATTTTATTTGAAATGAGGTCAATTAGAACAAAAAAGACAAGCATTTTTCAGGAAATCTTAGAGAAATTTGATAATAATACTTAGAACCACAGCCAATGTGCCTACCAGTTGCAATAAGTGACTAACAACAATCCAACGGGACAATCAACTAAATGCAATAAAGAGAATTTTAAACCGTTGGATATATATATATTTTTAATGAGTTGTCCACAATCCAATGGGACTTGAGGAAAATGGGAGGATTATTGGACTGGAGGGGAGCCGTTCCCATCTTCTTTTGTCAAATATATAATGTAGATTTTGACAATGCTTTGTAGTTGGATTCTCGTGTTAATCCTTTTTACAGAGGTAAGTCTTTCCGGATCAAGCAAGATAATAATAGCTATAAAGCTATTTAAGTAAATTATATAATTTTTTTTTATTTTTATTATTATGAAATTCATAAATGAAATAATTAATTGGGATAAAAAAAATGAACAGTTAATTAATTTTGACCTAAAAGAATTAAAAGAGGTATTAGGGTTTACAATTCTGAACACTACTAGTTGTACCTTTTACTTCCTAAAATATTTTAAATATATGGGAAAAAGGAGAATGCTAGCTGGATTTTGTCATGTGCATATCTGACTTCTAAGTTAAGGCAGTATATTGCGAATTGTTATATTATGAACTCTGGTTCATATTACATTGTGAATTTTATGTTTAAAAGTTTAATTATTATATACGTAGTGAAATAATAAAAAATTAGTTGGTGTAACTAGTAACACATTAATCTCACATTCTTGAGGTTGCGGGTTTGAATCCCATGCAGAAGCTTTCTTTGTTTTTTTTTTAGTTATTCTTTTTTTTTTTTTCATTTTTTGCTTTTTTTATTTGTAATATTTGCAATTAAAATTATATTAATGGTTGAATTTTTTTATAAATATTTATTTAATTATTTTTATGAAATTATTAGTTTGATTTTTTATTTATATTGAATTTAATAAAACTAATAGAGTTATTAAATATTATTTTATATTTATTTAGATAAATTATTTAATGCATCAAATAAAGTTCACTGTCTATAATTTTATATCAAATTAATAATATATATTATTATTTATTTAAATTAATTATAAAATAGTATTTTAATATTTTTATGATTTTAAAATTTTGTTGTAATATTTATATTATTAAAATAATATCTAAAATTTTTTATGATTAGAAACTAATATATCAAAGTTCATAAATCATAAATAATAAGTTTATCAGTTATAAAATATAAGTTCATAATATATAGAGCATAAATTTATCACTTGTAAAGAAATATATTTTATTATCTTACTAATATAACTGATAGATTTACAGTTTACAAATGATAAACCTACACTTTATATTTGATGAACATATAAGTAATACTTAATGAATATATTGCTTATAACTAATGAGCATGATTATTATATAAACTATATTTAATATTTAATTTTCAATGAATTGCAATTTACTACTGATGAATATATAGTTTCTATTTAATAAATTTGCAACTTATCATATATGAACCTGCATGATAGTGAATCACAATACTGTATAATTAATGAATTTATACTTTGTAAATGATGAATCTATACCATATATTTGATGAATTGTAAGTAATGCTTAATGAATATATTGCTTATAAGTGGTGAACATAATTATTATATAAATTATATTTGATGGTGAATTTTCAATGAATTTACATCATACTACTCATAATTTAATTTAACATTTATAGATACAAAATCATAAATTATAAACTAAAAAATAATATTGTTAATTATATAATGAAGTTAATAATTTTTTCAAAGGCTTAATAATAATAACAATAATTATTATTATTATTTAAAAAATTTTGATTTTTAAAAATTCATTGTCATAAAAAATATAAATATGATATTTTATAAAAATGTAAAATTATCCTTAAAAACTATTTAAAAAAATTACGCATAAAAATATTAAAATTTATAAATAAAAATTATATTAAAAAATTATTGATATTAAAATTAATTATCATTATAAGAATCAAATAAAAAAATTCAACTATCAATGTAATTTTTTTTATAAAAATTAATATAAATTTAATTAGAATAATTAAATAAATAAATAAATTAAACTATTAATATAATTTTTTCTTAGTGAAATAAAATAAAATAAATATATTTTTAGTTGTAAATATTACAAACAAATAAAAAAGTAAGAAAAAAAAGAATAACTAAAAAACAAAAATAAATAAAAAAAAAAAAAGAAAAAGTTTACTTCTTACTGCTTGAACCTACAACCTTTAAGTCGCAAAATTAATGTATTAACCAATTATATCAATCTGTTATTTTAAATTTTTTTACTATATATATAATATTTAACATATATCATAAAACTATAATGTTATATGGTTTTAGATCCATGCTATAAAATACCGTATTTTGCCTTGAAGATGACATTGAGAGCCCAAAATTTTCAGTTAATTGGTTGTGGGGCTAACTTCCTTTATCTTTTTTTTTTTTCTTTTTTAAAAGCCATAATTGGATAATGAAAAAGGCTTTTTACACAAATAAGCTAAAAATTTAATATTTTTAGCACCAAAATTTTTCTTTTGTAAAAATAGCTTTCAGCGTAAATCTTTTTATAAAAATAGGACAACTATTTTTTTTAGCTTTTTAGTGGATCTCTTTTAGTACATTGTTAGTGATACATGAATCTCTATTTTGCTACTTTCCTTTAGTTATTTGGTTATATCATATATTTGGGGCAATTTTTTGTATTTTTTTGGTCCTTTTTTATATAATTTTTAATTTCACAATACCAAATAGTATAATTTTCTGCTGTTTTCTCTATCACTCTCAATTTATTGCCATCTCTATTGATATTGAAATTTCAAATAATAAAACTTAAAAAATTTATTGAACTTGAAAATTTTATTATAAAAAAATTAGGCTATCCACATATAAATATATATAAAAAAAAATTGTTTTTGTAGTTTTTCTTAATTTTGGTATATAAATTTAATATACGCATTGTTTATACAAGCCACAAATTTCAAATAAAATAAAAAAGTTATAACAAATAATATATATTTAACAAAAAAAAGTATACTTATGATAAATAATTAGTATCTAATACTGTTTAATATTTAATTTATGAAACATATTAAATAAAATTTAGTACACTTCCATGATATAATTAGTATATATTACTATTTATATAAGTTATATATTTCAAACAAAATAAAAAGTGAACAAATAGTATACATTAAACAAAAAAATAATATATTTCTAACAAATAATTATTATTTAATATAAATTCAGTACATTTCCACAATATAATTAATATTTGTTATTACTTATACAAATCATTAATTTTGAACAAAATAAAAAAAATCACAGGAAGAAGTATACATTAAACTAAAAATAATATACTTCTAGTAAATAATTAGTATCTAATATTGTTTAATGTTTAATTTTATTTTTCAAGAAAATTAAAAAAATTAAATGTTAAAATGAAGAAATTACTTTGTGATTAGATAAAAAAGATCCTTTAAAATTACATTTCATTAAGAGGGAAAAAACAAATAAATTGAAAAACAATAAAAGTTAAACCAACATAAAAATTGATAATAATAATAATAATAATAATTAATTTAATAAAAAAAACAAATTTAATAGTTGTTACGTGGGATCCACATTGGTTTTTAAATGGACAGTACTTATAGCCCCAAGTTTTACCAATCTTTTCCATATAATCAAGCCACATTGCATTAATTAAATCAACCAACGATTTAAATGAAAGACAAGAAAAAAATGATATAAAAGATAACAATATAAACTAAAAATATATTAAAAAAAGTGAGGCTAAAAAAGATATTTAAAAAAATAAAAAAAAAAAGGCCATAGCATGTAATTTCCTCTAATGAAAAATAAATTTTTGGCCCATAATTCATTAATAAATAAAAATTTGGGCTGTGATTTTTTCAATTTATAATTATAAACCAACCTCTCTTCCTTAAAAAGATAAACATCCTCCTTTTCATGGTTTAAATTTCAGCATATATATATATATATATACTTTTTTAAATTTTTTTTTCATGAAATTAGTCTAGATAAATAGGGGTAAGTAAATAGTCAGTTTGGTTTTGAACTAAATTAAACCTTAAAATCAAAATTCTTATTTTTTCACCAAACTGAATAGAAAAGTTGCATTTAATTCAATTTGATTTGTCGACTTAGATTGGCAAAAAATAAACCAAAAATTGAAATTTAATTCAGATTATTATATTTAAAATAGAACCAAACTAATGTAATAAATATAGTTTTGATTTTGGTTTTACTCATTCTTATAAGCAAAGATCAGATAGTATACTAAGACATTCTAACGAAACTGACACCCTTAGTATCAATATCATAATTACATCAAAAATAAAAAATTATTTAATAAAAAATAGAATGAATTAATACAAGCAGCCTGTAAAGAAGGCAAAATACGTGAGATGAAACTTAAATAAATTTGAAGTCTTCACTCCTAACAAAATCATGATCAATTAAGCTAGAGCAACAACAGGGAGCGTAGCTCCACCAAGAACCAGACGATAGCTGAAGGGCGCAACGAGAAAGGCAGTTGGCCACAGAATTCCCTTCCCTGTAAATATGGGAAACCTGAAATGCATTTGAAATAAATAATACAAACATTGGGACCATGCAATCATAGTGTTGAAAGTTGAAACGATTTAAATATTATCGAGCCAAAATTTACTGATTTTTCCATCTTATTTTTCTTTCCTTTCAAAATCTTTTTTTTTTTAATCCCCTGTCAGATAAAGAATTCTTAAAATTATAGCATTAAAAATGAAAATTGATACGATTTAATTGACATATTATTAGAATTATTATTTATTTTTCAAAATTTTAAAAAATAAAAGTGAAAATAGAAAAATTAAAAGTAAAATAGTGTGAATGGTAAAAAAAAAAAAAAGCACATTTCAAAAGCATTCATCATTAAAAAAAAAAACAATAAAATAAAATATTGATATCACGAGAAAAAGTTGTAAGTGTTAAATATTTTCTTTCAATGGCCCATATTTAATTAGGCTATCCACATATAAATAAATAAATAAATAAATTATTTTTGTAGTTTTTCTTAATTTTGGCATATAAATTTAATATATACATTATTAATATAAGTCATGAATTTTAAATAAAATAAAAAAAAAGTTAAAATAAATTGTATATATTCAATAAAAAATAGTATACTTCTAACAAATAATTAGTATCTAATATTATTTAATATTTAATTTATAAAATATATTAAATAAAATTCAATATACTTTCACGAAATAATTAGTAACTATTACTATTTATAAAAGTTATGCATTTCAAAAAAAATAAAAAGTTAACAAACAATATACATTAAATAAAAAAAATATACTTCTAACAAATAATTATTATCTAACAAATTTAGTATACTTTCACAATATAATTAGTATCTGCTATTATTATTCAAATAATTAATTTTGAACAAAATAAAAAAACACAGGAAACAATACATATTAAACAAAAAATAATATATTTCTAATAAATAATTAGTATCTAATACTGTTTAATATTTAATTTTACTTTTCAAAAAAATTAAATGTTAAAATGAAGAAATTACTTTGTGATTAGATAAAAAAAATCCTTTAAAATTAAATTTTATTAAGAGGGGAAAAAACAAATAAATTGAAAAACAATAAAATTTATACCAACATAAAAATTGATAATAATAATTAATTTAATAAAAAAATAATATTTATTATGTGGAATCCATATTGGTTCTTAAATGGACAATACTTATAGCCCCACTTTTTATTAATCTTTTCCATATAATTAAGCCACGTTGTATTAATTAAGTCAATCAATGATATAAATGAAAGACAAGAAAAAAAGATATAAAAGATAATAATATAGACTAAAAATATATATAAAAAAAGTGAGACTAAAAATAATATTATTTTTTTAAAAAAAGGCAATAACAAGTAATTTCCTTTAATGAAAAATGAATTTGTGGCCCATAATTCATTAACAAATAAAAATTTGGGCTGTGATTTGCTTTCTATTTATAATTATAAATCAATCTCTCTTCCTTAAAAAAATTAAAAATAAATGCATAATCAATATATGTCAGAAAGAAAACAAAGTATCAAGTGTTAGATATTTTCCTTAGTGGCCCATATTTAATTAAGTACATTATTACCATTTTATATATAAAATAATTCTGATTTAATCAGTTAAGTGTTAAAATTCTATTGGTCAATTGAAGAGGTAATTTCTAAAAAGCATAACTGTTCACGTTGATGATATGCGAAAATAAAATAAAACCTTAAGAACTGGATCCAAAATTAGAAATTTTCTTATAATTTAGAGAATAAAATATTAAGAGAATGATTTAAATTAAAATTAATCTAAACTAAAACTAGAGTATAAGAATTAATTATATTGAATTTAGAACAATGATATAAAAGTCTAGGGTTTAGATTTTACCCATTAATTATCTATGAATTATCTGTATTAGATTTTATCTATTAATTACCTATGAATTATCTATAATCGAATTAATTGGATTTTATTTTATTTAAACGATGATTAGATTTCCCTCAATCATATGATTTTCTCTCAAGATACAATATATATATTTATATTAATCTTATGTCTATTCTCATGATCATAAGTTATTAGTACAAATTCATTAAATTTCATGAAAATCCTTTTAGCAATAATAAAAAAGTATTCCCATCTTAGAGCAATACATATTATAAATTTAATGCCTTTTTTTTAACACATAAATTTAATGTCTTAATAAACTAAATTTAATGCCTTTTTTTTTAACACATAAATTTAATGTCTTAATAAACTAATATTATACTTCTCTCTCGTTACATCACCCAGTACTTCAAACATGCAAATAGTAATTAATTATTCACAAGAATTAAAATCCTAAGATAATGAATTAATTTTTACAACCAATTCCCATTCAATTAATTATAGATAATCATAGACAAATTAAAAAATTACATCTAAAATCCCATAAAAGAATTTAATTGATCATAGTTAGAAGAGAAAACAAAGTATTAATTGCATATAAAACAAACATCCAAAACAAAGTAATTGAAATAGATAATAAAGATTAGAGGAACTCTAGCAAAAAGAGAAGAGAAAAGTTCAAAATCTCGTGTCTTCCTCTAAGTTTGTGAATTTTCGACTTTCTACGCAAAAATCTTGAAAAAAAATCTAAATTTTATATAAAACTATGAAAGAATTGGAGATTAGAGGATATATCTCTCTCTTTCCTTACAAAAATTAACAGAAAACTTATCTATATATAGACGTCACAAAATTTAGGTTTAAAGAGATATAGAAGTCCTTAAAAATCTAGAAAATTTGAACTATAGAAGTACTCCTCAAATTTCTCCTAAACAAGCCAAGATTTTGCGGAAGTAAATGAAAATCATACAGCTTAGAATGTGTATGGCAGTGTATAACCTCTCTTGCATAGCAGTTAAATAAAAATAAACAAAAACTAAACAAAAAATTAAATGAATTAATTTTAACAATTGCTCTTCATTTTAGTAACATATTTCAAGATTGTCAAAAGATAAAGAGGGGCACAGAAATTAAAAAAAAAAAAAAAAAGTAACGTTTGAAAGGGAAAAAAGGTGAAGAAAGGGTCCAAATTAAAATATGATTTCGTGATGATGAGACCACGTTGTATGTATACATAGTTTAAAATCTAATGAGACAGAGAATCGGTGAAATCAAAATCTCATAGCTCAAAAGGTTGAACTGAAATCGAATTAAAATTAAAATAAAAAATAATTAAATTAATAATATATATTTATTAAATGAATGATACTATTAATTTTTTTTTATTTCTATGGTCATAAAATTAAATTTTGTAGAAAATGACTAATGTATAATATTCTGATCAAGTGATTAATGATTTAAAATTATTTTTTACCTAAAAGTCATGAGTTCAACATCCATAACCTACATAAAAGTATTTTTTTCAACACTCAAAATCAGTTCGAATTATCTGCAGACCAGATTAATTTTTAGTTCGGTTATTGATTAAACTGGTTAAACCAACCGGGCGACTCTGACTCTAACAATATACATGATATATGATTTTTTTTTTGTTTTTTAAAAAGTGTGTGAAATTTTAAATGAGTGAGATGAGATTTTTAGGATTTTTTTTATTTTTTAAAATTTATTTTTTGTCTTAAAAGTAATTTTAATTTTTATAACTAATCAAAATTAAAATTTTAATTTTTAAGTTTACTGTAAGGAATTTGCAAGTTAATTGTTTTTCCTTTTTTTTTTTTTTGTCAAATATAAATCTATATAAAGTTATTTTATATGTTCATAAAATTCGATTTTTATGAATTAGGTCTACTTTTGTTATCAAATTCTTTCTTAAGGGAATCTAATGGTTAGTACAGAGTAGTAGCTAAGTGAATCCCATTATTAAGTTGGAAGAGAATATTTCTATTTCTGTAGCAATTGCTTAATGTAAAAAGATGATAAGAAATGGAACAAATTGCTGTAAGAATCATCTTTAAATTTGTGGATATGTACATGCAATTGTATAGGGTAGCATTACTAGTATAAATATGAATCCCAAAGTTTATTGAGGAATTAGAATATGATTCCTTTTCTTTTTATGGCATAAAAAGTAGGATAAGAAAAATCGAATCAAAATTAAAAAATTGAATCCAACTAATTGATTTTATTTAGTATAATTCAATTTTTTAAAATATCAGTTTAGTTTAATATTAAATTTGCCAAACTAAATTAAATTTTGATTTAATCAATTTTTATAAAAAAATTTGATTAAAATCAAACCGACTGAAGTTTATATATTAAAATATATTTATATTATTTTGTGTGTGTGTATATATATATATATCAAATTTATGCCAAAAAAGAGAGAGAGAGAGAGAGAGAAATAGCCCATCATAAAATTTAAGTATAAATTTAAAAAAAAAAAAAAGAAGCCCAATTAAACTAAACCGATCAATTAAACTGAATCAAACTTTTTTATTTGATTTTTATTCTAACTTCAATTTAATTTGGTGGGATAAAAATAAGAATTCTGGTTTTTCTGATTCTGTTGGGTTTGCGCATCCCCAATGAAAAGATATAATGCCATGAAACTCTTTGTTTTATCTGTGTGATTAGATCTATAATAAGGTATTGGGTTGAGCATTTGTCTTATATATATTTATATACACATTGGAGAAAAAAAAAATCATCTTGCCCATGCCGAATATCAATTGTGTGCTTAATTTGTCTTTGAAACGATATTAAAATTGAATAATATTATATCAAATTTATTTTTAAAATAATTAAATAAAATTTAATAATTATCTTGTAATTTTTATTTAAAATTAAATACGATTTGTAGATAAATTTAAGCTATTTAAAAGTATTATAATTTTTTTATGAATTGAATAAAATTTTATTTTAAAAATTAATGACTTTCTAATTTTAATTTTAATTTCATTGCCGACCAACCATGACTTAAAAAATGGAATTCAAGAATATTGTTTCCATGTAGGATGAAGGAAAGTACTATTTTGTATATGTATAATTCAAGCTTTTGATTGAACAATTGCTTTCCCATGCAATGTTTATCCCCAAAACAGGACACATACAAATAAATTATGAGTTAATTTTACTTATGTCCTCTAGATATTAACTAATGCACTTATTGGTATTTCAATTAAAAAATGCTATAAAAAAAGATACTCAAACTATATACAACAGTCAGTTAAAAATATTTTGAATGCATTCAATCTAAAATGGTTGTTATCTTTTACACGTGGCACTCCACCTTTGATTTAACCGATATAAACAATCCACGTCAACTCACCTCCTGCCACATCACCTATTGCCACCAATACTCAGACAATTTAAGAATCTTATTAAAAATTAAAAGAAAAGAAAAAATTGAAACCAACTTCCCTTCTCCGGCCAAGTTCAACACCATTGAATCTATACTAATAACAATACCAACAATATTTGGAGTGATAAAGCTGTTTTGGAGTGATAAGGATGACAAACACAGTAGAGGGAATATACTTAGTGATAAGGACAGTTGGGATGTAACAAATTCTGTTCAGAGTGGTAGTCTAGCTAATATCAACTTCTGATATTCTAAGAATATAAGCTGTATCTAACGTAATCTTATTGTACGTTTTTTTGAATAGATTTTTTGTTATCATAATCTCTATTTAAAGACACACTGTATCACTGCTTCATATATAAGAAAGTATTGAATTAATATCAGTAATTTCAGTCTTCACTTTTTCTCTACAAAACTCACTTTTCTTCTTGGTATCAGAGCAGGGCCGATCCTGCCTCTCATCATCAATACCATCATGACTTCATTATCCTTGAACGTTGGCAACTTTGTCACTCTCAAACTCACACAATCCAACTACCCACTATGGCGAGAGCAAGTTCTTGGATTAGCAAAAAGCCAAGATCTCGTCGGCCATCTCAACAATGAAACTCCAACTCTTGCAAAATATCTCCCATCTGAAACAGACACTGCAGCAGCCACTCTAACATTATCAAAAGAATTTATTACTTGGCAAAAGTCTGATCGTCTTCTTCATGGCTGGATCATCGAAACTCTGTCAGAAGAGCTCTCGGACTTGTCATTGGAATCGACACAGCTTATGCTGTTTGGGAGGCTCTAAAAGCTGCCTATGCCCAGGACTCTCAAGAGAGGGAATTCACTTTACGACAACAGCTCACATACTTGCGCAAAGATGCAAGTAAAACTATCAATGATCATATTTGAGTCTTCAAGGGACTCTGTGACAATCTTGCTACCATTGGTAAACCCATACCTGAAAAAGAGAAAGTCTTTTGTCTTCTCACTAGCCTTGGACCAGAGTATGAAATGTTTACCACCACAATGCTAAAACGACCAAGGCCAACCTATTCAGAACTGATATCACAATTGCAGAATCTTGATCAACGAAGAAATTGGTTCTCCACTGAAGCTGCTGCAGCACTTAACTCATTGACTCCATACGTTGCCTTTTATAGTCAACAGCAAAAACAATTTTCTACTGGAAACTCAAGACCACAAAACAGATCATTCACTTCCTCAGGTCGTGGCTTTCAAGCTCAATAAAAGCGATAATAGTTCTCTTTTTCTCCTCGTCAATCCACTTCAGGTGTACAACAATGACGACCTCTGCCTCCAGGACAAAGAAGAAAGACTGTTGCTGAACACGATTTATATCGCAATGAGATCTATCAGTTTTGCGAGAAACCAGGTCATATTGCCAAAATCTGTTGGTGGTTGCCTAAATCATCAACCTCATCAGAAGCAATTCCACAAGCACTAGCTGCCCTCACGCTAGACAATTCCATTGAGGACACATAATGGACTTCTGATACAGGCGCATCACACCACATGACAGGTAAGCAAGGTATGTTAACTAATCTCCGTCCACATTTTGGTTCAGACTCCATTATAATTGGTGATGGTTCTGCTATACCAATCACAGGTATTGGTGATACATGTATCAAACAACATGATAAAACATTACCTCTTAATGATGTACTTTTGGTTCCTAATTTAAAACGCAATTTACTGTCTATCAGTCAACTCACTTCTCATTTTCCTATTAACTGTGAATTTTTTGATGATATTTTTTGTATAAAGGAATGGAAGATGGGGCGTCCACTAATAACAGGGAAAAGAAAGGGTGATTTATACACGTTATCCAGTGCCCCAGAAGCTCATTTTTCGTATCGATTCAAATCTGGCACTACAGATATTTGGCACCAATGCCTAGGCCATCCTCAAGCTTCAGCTGTTCATTTATTAAAAAATAAGAACCTAATTGATGTCACTGGTTCCTTAAAAACCGAACATTTATGTGATAGTTGTCAATTAGGAAAATTAAGTAGACTACCATTTGTTCTTTCTGAACATTCTAGCTCTAGTAGTTTTGATAAAATTCACTGTGATTTATGAGGACTAGCTC
The DNA here is from genome assembly GCA_947687605.1 of Reutealis trisperma. Classification (NCBI taxonomy): domain Eukaryota; kingdom Viridiplantae; phylum Streptophyta; class Magnoliopsida; order Malpighiales; family Euphorbiaceae; genus Reutealis; species Reutealis trisperma. The sequence goes on from CANTUT010000002.1 coordinate 74,425, forward strand.
CTGTTTTATCTATTAGTAAATTCAAATATTACGCATGCTTGGTTGATGATTATACAAAGTATACTTAGATTATTCCCATGAAAAATAAGTCTGATTTTTTTATTTCCTTTTTGGTTTTTGAAAAATATGTGGAATGGCAATTCAATAAAAAAATCAAAATCTTTCACTCTGATGGTGGAGGAGAATTTGTCAACTCTAGACTATCATCACACTTTCTTGCTATAGGTGTTCGTCATTAAATCTCTTGCCCTTATACTCTAGAGGAAACAGGTATGGTTGAGCGTCGACATAGAATTATCCGTGAACTTGGTATAACCATGCTTTTTCATAGTCATGCGCCACTAAACTTGTGGGTAGAGGCTTTTACTATAGCAGTTTATCTTCTGAATCGCCTACCATCCTCTTTTCTCTAGTTTGAGATGCTATACTTTATGCTTCATGGCAAACATCTTGATTATTCTTCACTTTGTGTGTTTGGCTCCAAGTGCTTCCCTTACACATGTGACACCAAGAATCATAAGTTTGATCCTAAAACAGTGTTGTGTGTTTTTGTTGGATATAGTGAAAAACATAAAGGCTACAAATGCTATCATCCACCTAGTCATAAATTTTTTATTTTAAGACATGTTGTATTTGATGAGAAATTTTTTCCTTATAAATCTTCATCTTCTCTTCGTATGTCGCATGCTCTTAATATTTTTTATTCTTGGCTACCTTCATCTAACAATCTTCCTGAAACAGGTGATTCATCGTTGGAATCTACTATTTCTATCCCGCTACCATCTTCAGCAGATCACTCACTCTCGTCCTCGACACAATCTGTTTCTAATGCTGTTGATAGTACTGTTGCACCTGATACAATTTCTCCTACGCTGGATTCTTCTTCTGTTCCACTACAACCTAAAATTGAAACTACACTACCCTCGTCCCACACTCCATCGCAACCTACTGTTGATTCAGTCTCTCACCCTATGGTCACACGATCCAAACTTGGTATAGTTAAACCAAATCCCAAATATGCTCTCACTGTCACCTCTTCAGCTACTATACCTTATGAACCAAAAAGTGTTAAATCAGCTCTCACACATCCTGGCTGGAAGGCTGCCATGGATGATGAACTCTCTGCTCTTCATCAAAATGCTACTTGGTGTTTAGTTTCTCGGACTCTACACATGCATGTTATTGGCTCTAAATGGGTTTTCAAGACCAAGCTTAAACCCGATAGTACTTTATATCGACTCAAAGCCCGTCTCGTCACTAAAGGATATCATCAAATAGACAGTGTTGATTATGTTGAAACATTCTCTCCTGTCATTAAACCAGGTACAATCTGACTTATTCTCTCTGTGGCTTTGGTAAAACGTTGGTCTATCCGACAGCTTGATGTTAAGAATGCCTTCCTACATGGTCACATAACTGAAGATATCTATATGGAATAACCACCAGGTATGATTGATCCTCAATAGCCCATGCATGTCAGCAAACTTAAACGTGCCCTGTATGGTCTTAAACAATCACCCCGTGCTTGGTTTGATCGACTTAGTGAATTCCTTCTAGCTTTTGGTTTTACTTATAGTCTGGCTGATCCTTCCCTCTTTGTTTGTCACTTCGAACATGGCTCACTTGTTTTGCTTCTTTATGTTGATGACATGCTTCTCATAGGCTCTACTATGTAGCTAGTTAACTCTTTCATTCAGGTGTTGAGTCATGAATTCTCCATGAAAGATCTTAGACCTGTTCATCACTTCCTCGGAATTGAAATTTCTACCACACCTGATGGATTGCATTTGTCACAAACTCATTATGCACTTAGCATCCTGGATCGTTCTCATATGCGTGACTGTAAACCTATGCCCACTCCATTAGACATCAAGTTTCACCTTGGAGCGGATTCTACTCCTGTTGCTGATCCAGGTCACTTCCGAAGCATTGTTGGAGCTCTTCAATACCTCACTCTCACTCGCCCAGATCTCTCTTTCAATGTTAACTATGTCTCTCAGTTTATGCAAGCTCCTACGATCTCTCATTTAAAATTGGTTCATCGCATTCTTCGCTACGTCAAAGGCACCATTGATACTGGTTTATCACTCATGGCCAATACTACATTTGAGCTATCTGCATTTTTCGATGCTGACTGGGTTGGCTGTCCTACAACTCGGCACTCCACCACTGGATACTATACATTTCTTGGCACTAATATTATCTCTTGGTGTGCAAAGAAACAACATACTGTTTCTCGCTCAAGCACTAAAGCAGAATATCGTGCTATGGCCAATACAGCTGCTGAACTCACATGGCTTACATATCTTCTTCAAGATCTTCGTATTCCTCTTGTCTCTTCACCGATCCTTCATTGTGACAACATTAGTGCTCTTTACATGACTGTTAATCCTGTTTTTCATAATCGAAGTAAACATATCGAGTTAGATTATCACTTTGTTCGTGAAAGAGTTGCACTTGGCTTACTTATCACTAAATATGTTTCCTCTGCTAACCAGGTTGCTGATCTCTTTATGAAACCTATTCCGAAGTCTGCCCTCGCCTACTTTCACACCAAATTATGCCTTCAACCTCGGCTCAATTTGTGGGGGAATAATAAAAATACCAACAATATTTAGAGTGATAAGGCTGTTTTGGAGTGATAAGGATGACAGACACAGTAGGGGGAATATACTTAGTGATAAGGACAATTGGGATGTAACAAATTCTGTTCAGAGTGGTAGTCTAGCTAATATCAACTTCTGATATTCTAAGGATATAAGCTGTATCTAACGTAATCTTATTGTATGTTTCTTTGAATAGATTTTCTGTTATCATAATCTTTATTTAAAGACACATTGTATCACTGCTTCATAATCTCTATCATCGATCATCTCCAACCAAGGCCTAATCACTAGTCAGGAAGCAAACTACATTGGAATGCAGAGCATGTCACTGTTGGACCGCCATGATTTAGTGTGTTACCAACTAACAGATGGGAATGATTGAAACTCTAACATAACAAAATTAGACATGCTTGTTTCAAGCACCAACAAATCCAAACCCATCTATTTCAAGCACCAGCACTGATTCACAATCCAAATCAATCAAAACAAGAATGACAAAATAGGAGAGAGAAGGAAAAATGGTGAGATGACGACGGTGAAAGTTTTAAAGAGATCAGTATTGAATGTTTGAAAAAATGATAATGATATTAGAAACAATTAGCTAGGTGGGATTGATTGGTAATTAGTTAGGAAGTTAGACAGTTACAAATTTGTTAATGAGCTGGCAAGTTGATAGGCAGCTTAATAAATATCCAATGTATAGCCATAAGAGAAAATGGATACTGAGAACTGATTTTTCAATAACACTCACATACATTCCTTTGCATTTGTATTTTCTCCAACCTTCCTCCACATTCTATTGCACTTTCTTTCTATCCAAACACCTTCTTAAAAGCTACTGTAACACTTGGTATCAGAGCTTGATCCTCGCATCTGTGGATCAACTCATTCCTTTATTAAATCTTCGCAGGCATAAGACTCAAATGGCTCTTTCACAAGCGGATCTGAAGCGGATCGAAGAATAATTCAAAGGCTTGCTAGCAGAATCTAACAAGAGAACAGATGATGCGATCGAAGAGCTCAAGAATCTTATTCTTGGATTACAAAAGACTAACTCGGGCATTGGAACTTCTTCTAGTAATGTTCTTCATGAAGCCCTAAACTCTAATCTTGACCAAGAAACAATAATCCCTATAATTAACTACCCTAGAATGGAATTTCCTCGATTCAATGGTGAGTATATGGTTGGATGGGTTTATAAATGTGAGCAATATCTCATTTTAGAAGCTACTCTTCCTGAGTTGAAAGTGAGAATTGCAGCTGTTCATTTTGAAGGGAAGGCTAGTCAATGGCATCGATTATTCATGAAACCCAGAGTTAATAATGATTTTCCTAAGTGGGAAAAGTAGATTAAGGCTATGAACTGTAGATTTAGACCTAATGCTTTTGAAGATCCTATGTTTGATCTAACAAATTTAAAATAGGAAGGTACCATTCAAGAATACACGGATGAGTTTGAGATGTTACTAGGGAGAGTAGAACTACCTGAGGATTATGCCATCAGCTATTTTTTGACAGGGTTAAAACCAGAGATTCAATCTGCTTTGAGACTATTACAACCTACTAGTTTGCACCAAACTTACGCTTTAGCCAGACTAAAGGAAAATTCCTTGTCTAACCAATTAAAAGCACCACCTAAACCAAGTTTCTTTAACAATAGCCAAATACAATCCCGAAATTACCCCCCAGCTACCAGATCAAATCTACCTATACCCACTTTTATAAAAAATGCCAATCCACAAAACACCTCATCTTCGAACCCTTCTAAGATGCAAAACACCACTTAAGCCAAGAAAACCACAACATTAAACTAGAGGGACAAAGAATTGGATGAAAGAAGAGCAAAAGGATTATGTTTTTAGTGTGATGAAAAGTTTGCTCTGGGCCATAGATGCAAAAATAAGAAACTCCATATGATTATTGTTCAGAGAATAGAGGAACCGGAAGAAGAAATTATTAATGATGATAGTCAAGAATGGAGTTACAAAGAAATAGAGGAAGGAGATCAACCTCATGTATCTGTGTTTTCTATGTGTGGATTAGAGGAGGGTAATTCGAATCATACAATGAGAATTATGGGTCAATTTAAGAAACGCAAGCTTCACATATTGCTTGACTCGAGTAGCACCTATAATTTTGTAGATGCTGCTGTAATAAAAGCTATTGGGGGTACGTTAACACCAATTTCTGCTATGTCAATTGAAGTTGCTAATGGTGAGATAATTTAGTGTAATTCCATGTGTAAAAAGTTCACTTAGCAAATGCAAGGGGTAACTTTTGCAGCGGATATGTTTGTTATACCATTAGGAGGAACAGAAATGGTGTTGGGAGTGCATTGGTTAACCACCTTAGGAGATATTTTGTGGAATTTCAACTCACTTACAATGAAGTTTTTTTATCAAGGGGCTCAAATGACTTTACATGGGATTGATTCCAATGCTATCAATACCATCTCTGAAACTAATCTTCAAAAGATTCTTCAAAAGAATGCCAATTGCAAACAACATTCTTTGCAATTATTCTCCATCGTTGCTCAAACCAATGCTAATACTCAAGTAATTAATGGGGTTCATTGTGCTAAATTACAACCCCTGCTTGATAAATATGTTGATATATTTGTAGTCCCTACCCATCTTCCTCCTTTTAGGGGATTTCATCATAAAATTACTCTCAAAGATGAATCTAAACCAATTAACATCAGACCATACAAGCAATCTAGCTTACAGAAGGATGTTGTGGAAAAAATGGTTTTAGAGTTGCTTGAGAATGGAATAATTCAAAACAGTTAAAGCTCTTTTTCTTCGCCTGTAGTCTTAGTTAAGAAAAAGGATGGGTCTTTGAGAATGTGCATCAATTATAGAGAGCTTAACAAGAACACTATTAAGGACAAATTTCCAATACCAGTTGTTGAAGAGCTTTTAAATGAATTAGGGAATGCAATAATTTTTTCTAAGATTGATCTTTGCTTGGGTTATTAAATTCAGATGCATGTTTCGGATATTCACAAGACTGCATTTCGGACGCATGAGGGCCACTATGAATTTCTGGTTATGCCTTTTGGCTTAACCAATGCTCCATCAACTTTTTAGTCCTTGATGAATCATATCTTTAAGCCATATTTGAGGAAATTTGTTCTTGTGTTTTTTGATGATATTCTTGTGTATAGTTCTGAATTGGAAATACACAAACAACATCTTCAGCTTATGTTTGAAGTGTTAAGGACCCACATGTTGTTTGCTAAGCAGAGCAAGTGTGTATTTAGAGGTAGCAAAATTGAGTATCTTGGGCACTTTATTTCTAAGGAAGGTATAACAACTAATCCAGCAAAAGTGGTAGCTGTTACAAATTGGCCAATTCCCCAAAACCTTAAGCCATTTTGAGGATTTTTAGGGTTAATAGGATATTATCGACGGTTTATCCAGGGGTATGGTATTATGGCCAAGCCACTCACTGAATTGTTCAAAAAAGACAATTTTGCGTGGAATCCGTAAGCTGCAGTAGCATTTAATAAGCTGAAAATTACCCTCACTATAGCTCCAATTTTGGCTTTACCTAATTTTGGTTTTCCTTTTGTTATCAAAACTAATCCTAGCATAGATGGTATAGGCACTGTTCTTATGCAACAAGGCCACCCATTAGCCTTCATCAGCAAATCTCTTTGTCCACGGAATCAAGCACTATCAGTTTATGAGAAGGAATTAATGGCTATTATTTTTGCAGTTACAAAATGGAAGCATTACCTCTTGGGCAGGCACTTCATTATTAATACTGATCATCAAAGTCTCAAGTACTTTTAGAGTAAAGACTAGCCACTACTTGTCAATTTAAGTGGTTATCTAAGCTAATAGGACTTGATTATGAAATTTTTTATAAGAAGGGGAAGGAGAATATAGCAGCAGATGCTTTATCTAGAGTTCAATATGTAGAGTTACTCTCAATGGCTATTTCAAAGGTTCATCCTACTCTTATTGATGATATAAAACTTTATTGGCAAAATGACTCATCTTGCTGTGCTCTTGCAGCAATTTGCTTAAACACCTCCACCAATTTCTTCCTCTTATTCTTTTGTTGATGGATTGCTAAAGTGGAAAGGGAAGCTCTTAGTTGGCAATGATGATAAGTTGAAGAAACAGATTATTCAATTTTTCCATGACACTTCAGTTGGGGGACACTCTAGGGTTCATTTTACATACAAAAAGCTGTCCACTTTATTCCATTAGAGGCATATGCTTGGTGACATTCGAAATTATATCTGATCTTGCCCAATATGTCAGCAATGTAAACCAGATCTCGCTGCTTCCCCTGGGTTGTTGCAGCCATTGCCAATTCCTGCTACCAAATGGACTGATATAAGTATGGATTTTATAGAAGGGCTTCCTAAGTCAGGAGGAAAAACTACTATATTTGTAGTGGTTGACCGTTTAACCAAGTATGCCCATTTCATGGCAATAAACCACCCTTTTACAGTAGTTTAAGTGGCTCATACCTTCATGCAAAATGTTTACAAGTTAAATGGTATGGCTCATACCATAGTAAGTGATAGAGATAACATCTTTTTCAGTGCTTTTTGGAAGGAATTATTTGCTTTTCAGGGCATTTCATTGCAATACTCTACAGCTTACCATCCTCAGACAAATGGCCAAACTGAGGTTGTCAATAGATGCCTAGAAACTTATCTTAGATGTGTGTGTCATGATCAACCTTCTACTTGGGCACAACAGTTACACTTAGCTAAATTTTGGTATAACTACAACTTCTATTCTTCCATATAGCTGACCCCTTTTAAGGCTCTTCATGGTTATCCTCCACCACTCCATATTACTTATTTTGTTAGGGATTGTGATGTTACAGCTGTTGATCTTCATTTGCAGGCTCAAGAAGACATGTTATCCTTGTTAAAACATCACCTTACTCGAGCTCAATCTAGAATGAAGTCTCAAGCAAACAGGCATAAATCTGATAGAGTTTTTTCTATTAGGGATTTTGTTTACATTGAACTCTAGCAATATAGGCAGAAGACTGTTACTTCTTGACCTCATCATAAACTTGTTGCCTTATACTATGGTCCTTTTAAAGTGCTTGATAAAATCAGAGCTGTTGCTTATAGGTTGGATTTACCTCCTAGTAGTCAAATCCATCCTACCTTTCATGTTTCTCAGCTAAAGAAATCTATTCCTATAACCATTACAGTTTCTTCTCAATTGCCTACCCCTATTCATATATCACCGATGCCATTAGCTATACTTGATAGAAGAATGGTGAAACGTTTCGATACAACAGCTACTCAGGTTTTAATCCATTGGTCTGGTTCTTCTCCAGCAGATGCAACTTGGGAATATGCTGATGATATTCAAGCTCGATTTCCTAACTTCAACCTTAGGGACAAGGTTGCTTAAAGGGAGGGGTATTGATATTAGAAATAATTAGCTAGGCGGGATTGAGTGGTAATTAGTTGGGAATTAGTTAGGAGGTTAGACAGTTACAAATTTGTTAATGAGCTGGCAAGTTGTTAGGCAGCTTAATAAATATCCAATGCATAGCCATAAGAGAAAATGGATACTGAGAACTGATTTTTCAATAACGCTCACATACATTCCTTTGCATTTGTATTTTCTCCAACCTTCCTCCACATTCTATTGCACTTTCTTTCTATCCAAACACCTTCTCAAAAGCTATTGTAACAGATAATTAGAGAATGAGAATTGAATATGTGTGTGAGAGTGGGTCAGTTATTGCAAGGGACGAAGGGAAAGGGAATAGGATCCGTGGGTTAGAATGGTGTTTCAATGAGAATAAGAGTTTTTGGTGAGAGAGAATTGGCAAGATGTGTGGTATAGAGTGCGAGGGCTTAGGTATTTTAGATTGAATGAAAATCAAAAAAGGAATGGGTAAGTTTTGAGTCTTTTACCAATCGGTCTTGTGTATATCATGGGTATTGTGGAGAAATTGTAGAAAATGAGAGGATTTGCGGTTGGAATTATAGTTGGATCCCATATTCACCCTTTCGACCATCACCACACAGATCCTTTTATCCTCTCCTTCTCTTATGTCTACTACTCTATTCACCGGTCCTATACTTTCATCACCTTCCATTTCTCCTCATCCACTATGCCTTCTTTTGTTACCCCTTCATCCATGGTCCTTTCTTCTGTTACCTCTCTATCTATTATTCCTTCTGTTACCCCTCCATATCTGTTACCCCTTCATCCACTATTCCTTCTGTTATCCCTCCATCCACTATTCCTTCTGTTATCCCTCCATCCATTGTCCCTTCGCCCATTTCTCCATCTACCTGTGAGACCTCGCCCGAGCACCAGCGTGATCCGCTAGAGGAAACTGGGATGCTCATTCGGGTTTAGACTCACAATGGAACCTTTGGATTTAGATTTGGTTGATTTTGAAAATGATTTTGGATGTCGCTACCCTAATTTATTTTAAATGGGAAAACTAAGGAAAAATCCAATTTGACTCCAATTTATTAATTTTTTACTTTAATTTGCTTATGAATAAAATCACTAGTCTTGAACCAGGTTGAGATTGGGGACTAGGTTTTTAGTTTTAAATAATTCAAATTTGACTCTTAAATTTAATTTGACTTAAAAATTAATTTCATGAATGACAAATATTATAAAATGATAATTGTAAATAAGATGCATGAATATGACATAAGTGCAAAGTGAAAATTAAAATAAAATATCTACAAATTAAAAAGGAAAAAAGAGATTGATAGAGATTTAGATTTAGATTCCAAACATGCCTACGTACCCCACTGAATGGGGATCAAAACCCATGTAGTTTGTTCCACGATTAAGTGGAGAGGTTTAGGAGTTGATCAGATTGATTTTGGTTTAGTTGTTTTGAGAGTGAGAAAAAAAGACTGATACCTCGACTTTTAGTGGGCAGAGGGCTTTACCGAACCGAAGTTCCATTTTATCAGGACCAGGTGATTGGATGAATTAGAAGATTAATTAATTAATTAAAATGATTAATTAACTAATTAATATGATGAAATGGATGGATGGATAGATGGATTAATTAATTAAATAGATTAATTAATTAATTTGGATGAGAGGTGAATTAAAAAAAAGATTAATTTGATTTTAGAGAAAAAATGATTAATTAATTAATTAAAAAGATTAATTAATTAATTAATTGAGTAATTAATTTTGATTTAAAAAAGGAATTTTTAGTTAATTAAAAGAGTAATTAATTTAGTTAGGGTGAAAAAATTAATTAATTAAAAAGATTAATTAATTAACTAAAAAGTGGTTAGAGGGAGAAAAAGAGAAGAATTAGTAGATAACCATCAATACTAATTCAAAAGGTGAAAAAAAATGAAAAGTGGAAGGATGTTTATAGGAAAAGTGGACGAGATTAGTTTAGGAAGTGGAAAAGTGAAAAGACCAAAAGGGTAGAGTTAGAAAAAAGCTAAAAAATCATATTGGAAGGTATTTTGGGGACTACATACTGGCAGTGGGGCCCCTGCTACTGGAGACCTGGGTGGCGCCATCGATGGTCTAGGCTGCGCTGCCGGCAATTGACGTGGCGCCCCTTTTTTTTTTTAGAGATTGATTGGTATGGTGTATAGGAAATTTGGATATCCAGTAGCAATGTAATTGAAAATTAAAAAATTTTCTTTTGGAAATGCTATCCCTGAACCCCCACTCACTAATCAAGTAGTAGGACCACCGTAATGACTCCGCGTAGCACATTAAACTCAACAAGTGTTAAGGCTGCGTTTTAGATGATGAGGATGCAAAATTGAGGGTTCACACTACCCATCCTTTATTTTCTACACCAAGCTCCATTACCTCTGCAGCTGTTCCTACCACTACAGTAGCTCCATCCATAGCCCCACCAGTCCTGTTACTAGATTCGGGGTGTAGGTAACATCTCACACTGCTTGAAGATGTGTAAGTATTATATTTCTTAAGGTAATTCTTAATTTATAATATCTTACTTTTCATTTAACTAACTTTTAAGTTTTTTAATTGCAAGATGTATCCGCCAGAGTCAGTGTGGATGATTTATAAGATATTCAAGAATCAGTTGAAACCTAAAAACACGCATTGGAAATCAGTGCCTCAGGAGACGAAAGAGTTCTACTGGAAGGAGTTTTAGGTAATGAATAACTTTTATATATATATATATATATATATATATATATATATATATATATATATATATATATATATATATATATATATATATATATATATATATATATATATATATATATATTCTAAAGTAATAAATATAATAATAATACATAATAAAATATATGTTATATATAATACTATATTAAAAGATAATAAGTATAATAAATATAATAATATATAATAAACTGTAATAATATATAATAAAATATAATTATTTATTAGTTGTATGTATTAAATATATACATACTATTAGTAAATTAATTTTGAATTTTATATATTAATTATTATTTATATATTAACTTGTATTTTTGTTTATTTTTTTCAGAAGTACTATTATTGAAACATTGCTATATCAGAGATGGTGAAAATAATCTTCTTTAAGAAAGCTGCAATTTGGTACAAGAACTTCCTCTATGATGTCAAGAGGAAGGGGAAGAAAGAGACGTGGATCCCTTGTGAGACCTGGGATGCTTGGAAGAATCATTGGGATTCTCTGGAGCATAAGCAGCTATCCCAAATGGCATCTCTGAATAGAAAGTCAGATAAAGGTAGTCTAGCGAGCGGACCATCTAAGTATATTGGAGGGTCTGTCTCTGCTGTGGAGCATGCCAAGAAAATTGGTAAGATGTCAATTTTTTTTATAATAAGTAATTAAAAATTTTCATACGTACTTTAAAAATTCATTTATTTTTTTAAGTTATTAATTTCATAATTTTTTTATTTATTAATTTTAGGATCATACTTTTAATTTTTAACAGAGAAATGATCTTAGTCGGGACTCTACTCCCGAGGAGATCTTCGTGCGCATGCACACGAGGAAGGAAGACCGACAAACCTTTGTCGACTAGCGCTCCCAGCGGATTTATGTATGTTTTAATTAGCAATTTTCCTATTAATATAAATTAAAAATTTTAAATGCTAATTATTATTATTTAAAAGACAGGAGGATCTCAGAAATCTCTGTGAGCAGATGTCGCAACCAGCTCCTAGATCCACTGAGCCACCTCAGGTAGATGAGTTTGAGCTATACTTCAGAGCTATTGGAGGCGGGAGAAGGGACGAGTCTATGGGATGGGTTCGATAGCTCTCTCATTCAGAAATCTCAGAGTCAGTTCTTCCTCAGCTTCACCACTGAGTTAGTTCTTCCTCAGCTCCACCACCACCACCGCCGCCTACAGCTGAACATATGTAGCATGAGATCGATAGGCGAGTAGCTCAAATGTGAGAAGAGATGCAGTATGAGATGCAACGGATAGTCTAAGAGAAGGTTAGCCAGCAGGTCGAGCTATAGATGCAGTAGTTCTTCTCTAGATACTTTGTTGATGGTGCTGCTCTTACACTTGTTCCACTATCAGCTTCTACTACTTCTCAACACACTTTAGGTGGAGATGCTGCTATTGCTGATGTGGATATAGTAGATCTAGAGCATGACCAGCATCATCAGGAGGGCCACGAGGAGGATGATGCTCAGGAGCACGATTTTTTTTTTCCTTTTTTTAGTTTAGCTATTTGTAATATTTATATGATGTACAATATATTACATTTTTTGTAAATAATATTATGTTTTATGGAAAAAAATTTTGATATTCATATTATATATTAATTTATAATTTTTTAACTAATATATATTTTATAAAATTAATTTGTTAAATATTTTAAAATTTTTTAAAAAATATACTGTCTAATTTACTGAAAGATTACTGACCGAAATTGCTATTAAATTATTTTTTCTCAAAAATTACTGACGGATTATTAACCGTTTGTGATAAAATATTATTTTTTAAATCTATTTTACTGATAAATTACTGACTGTTATATTAAAATATTATTTTTCACTATAAATTACTGACGAATTACTGATCGATTTTATTATTTAATTATATTTTAATAATGGATTACTAACTAATTACTAATGAATTTTTATTTTTACTAACAGATTACTAACGGAATATGAATATATGAGATCTTTTTCTAATGAAATTACTGACCATTTTTTAATAAAATACTAACCAAATTCCATCGGTAAATTTACTGATGAATTGTTTTATCCGTCGCTGATGAATTACTGACTATAGTTTTACCGACGGATTTTATTTGTCCCTAATCCGTCAGTAAATTGATTTACTAACGGAGTTTTTATTGTTACTGATGAATTTTTCCGTTAGTAAATCAGTGGATTTTTGTATTGAATCATAAAAACTCGAAAAACATAAATTGGGCCTTGTCGCACCTGCGACGAGAGCAGCACGCCTGCTCGTTGTTGCGCTCGGTCGATAGGTCTGCTTTCTGGCTTGTGGTGACTGCGACGAGTGTGCCACACCCACAACACCCTAATCTTCAGCATATTCTTCCAATTCCAAGCCCTTCCAACATCTTGCATCCTTGGGTAAGTTTTTATTCTTGGTATAGTTCTAGAAACCTCTTGGAAAGCTTGAATATCTTCTAGAATATATTCTTTGACTTGTGTTTCCATGAATATGCTTTGTATAGCTTCCTTGAAGTCCTTTGTATTTATGTTTGGGTAATCTAATTGGAAACCCTTCTGTAGGCTAGTTAGGATCATATCAGAAATGTTGGCTGGCATGTAGAGAAGGATGGGCAATTGAGAGGATTCAACATAGCATCTATGATCTGCATAAAATAATATTTAAAAATATTGACTAGGACTCCCACGTGGGTTCTCCCTCAAGTTGATGGCTGAAAATAAACTGAATCAGGGATAACTATTATAACGAAATTAATAATTGGAGATTTAAAGCAACAAATCAAAGTTTAGATGAAATTAATAATTGGAGATTTAAAGCAACAAATCAAAGTTTAAGGACGGTAATGCATGAGGTGAAGTTTAAGACAATCATTACAATTTAGCCTTAATTTATATATTCAGAAATTACCACTTGAGTATTGATTATAAGGATCAAATATATTAGTCAATAAAGATACTAAGTTGGTATTCCATTCTAACTAAGGATTCTTAAAAATAACAAAATTTTTTATCAACTAGACTAATTCTAAATATTAAAAAAAAAATGAATCGGGACTAATTGTTGATATATATACATCCGTAAATTATATTTAAATGTGTGGACAACTTCATTATGAATTTATGCAATATTGACCACATATTTTGTATGAATTTTGTAGAGAAATGTCAAGTAATTTAATTTACTTGTAAAAATATTACTTTCTTTCGTGGATCGACATAGACAATAGAATTTTTAATAATTTTAAGGCTCTTTCAAGTTGGCAAATATGACTAAACTATTAAAGCTTGCTCATGGAATTTCTTTTTTCTTCTTTTGTTTTTCTTTTCTTTTCTAATATGGAATAATTCCCAATCATGATCATTGCGTATCGGATCATCATATAATTAATATTGCGCTGATACCTTTGTCTATTTTGGGGGCCAAAAACATTATATTCCCTACAAATTAAGTATCAATAAATGAAGTTGCCATAAACAAAGACTTTTTTTTTTTTTTTTTGGGGTTTTGGGTTGCAAGAAGTAATCTTTTCTTATTGTGTATTATTTTTAATTACTTATAAGAAAATACATTTGTATGAGGTTATATCATTGGATTTCTAAAATAAAAATCCAACATTTATACAAATAAAATATAAAATCTCACTATTTTTTTGGTAAATAAAATCTCATTTTATTGATACAACTGTAAAATTATTCAAGTTATGCAATTTTGATTGGATTCCAACTCTTGAAAAATTTAATAAACTCATTTGTTAATTAAAACAATTTAATTTTAAGATACAAAATGAAGTTTAATTACTTTGCATCAAAAATTTTAATTATTTTTAAACTCGATTTGAAGACTCATGAACAACTAAAAATATAATTAATATAAAATATTATTAAAAATTAAATAATTAACATAATAATACTTAAAAAGTATAATTTTTCTTAATATTTTGTAATAATTTACTACGAAATAACATGTAATTAACAATAAAATAAAATTTAAAAATATAAAATAGTTATTAATATGTATTATTTGGATTAGTTAATAAATTCGAATTTGCTAAAAAAATTTAACAAATCAATTTTAGATAATTTTTAAGTTTAATATAAAATTCAAACTTTACTTAAGCTCAAATCACATCAAAGCAAAACCAATTTCAATGACTTTGGTTAAATACTAAGACTTGAGTTCTTTCCCTAATAGACTAATATAAAAAATTTCTGCTAAAAACCTGATATGTCAAGATGCTATATACAAATTAATTAATTTTTAATATATTTTGTTTCTTTACAAATATTAGAGAAAATAGATTATTCAATCTTAAATTTGAAATTTACATATTAAACAATTTATTATTTTTTCTGCCATAAACTTATGCTAACAAATTTTAGACTTTTAGTAGTAAAAAGATCAGTTGCTAATTCTAATATTTCTTTTACTGATAACAAAAACTTGGACACAAATTCATTTATATATATATAAAAAAAATCTATCTATTTTCATAGACAAATCAGTTTGAATTTGACATAGAATTAATCTGTACTAGATAAAATATTGAAATTATTAATAAAATTGTGTTCAACCATCGCACTACCATTTTAAGTAATAGATAAAAATTCTTATTTTTCTCTCATCAATTAATTTATAAATTATTTTTATTTGATTTTAGATATCTTATAATTATATAGCAGAAATCTAAGTCAAATTTAGGGTTGCAATATCTCAAACTGAGCTCAGCTTTAGCTTGCTCGGACTCTACTTGGTTGTTTTTTTCTAAACTCTAGCTTGAGCATGAATTGAGCTTGAAATCGTGTTTAAACTAATAAAAAAACAAAAAATCTAATTAGTTAAAAAAAATTTAATCATAAAATTGAGCATTGCATGTTTTAAAAAATTAAAAATATATATATTTTAATCAAATTAAATTACCAAAAAGATTATAAGAATGTAAAAATATTTTTTTAGAGTGCCAAAATTATTAGGCTAATAATCATAATTGTAATTGTAATTATTATTATTGTTATTAGTATTATTATTATAAACTCTTTTTTTTTTAAATTAAATTTCTCAACTATTTGATAAAATTATAAAACATAATATTAGCGAAATTGTATGCATATATTATTATTAATTTCATAATCACAAAACATAAATCATAAATGCATATATTAAAATATTATAAATGAGTCTATAAATGAGCTTATTTGTGAGTTTATTAATCAAGTTGTTCATGAGTCTAATCGAACGGAATTTAACTTTGCTTAAATTTAGCTTATTTATTATTTGAGTTTTAAATTAAGACTCAAACTTGGCTCATTTATAAAATGAGTCGAATGCGAATGAGCTTTTTATTGAGGCAAACACCGAACTGCTCACTAACAGCTTAATTCATTTGCAACCTTAATCAAATTTTCAAATGTTTATAGTAGGCCAAACATGTCTGGTTCTGTTTATAAGATATCACAAGTAAATAAAAAAAAATTAAAAAGTAGCATCCATAAACTTTTGTTTTTTTTATAGCATTAAGAATAGAAGAATTCAACATAGATAAAATTTGAACCATAACGTCCACTCTTAAAATAGTCTCATCTTACTATTAGGTTAAGACACTTGTTTATTCATTGTTATATATATTCGCAAAGGGCTAGTTCCAATTTATATATATATATATATATATATATATATATATATATATACACACACTCAATCCATGGTTTTGAATTTCGAATAGCCCATTAACTTTCTTTAATCTCTAAATAGAGTAAATAGACCTTAACATTTAATTCATATTTTATTTTTTTAGTTGTTTTCCTTTATTATAATTATTATTGTTATTATTATAAAAGAATGCTGAAATTTTCTTTTATACATTGAAAAATAAAAATAAAATTATTATTGTTCGTTCTTACCTATCTTTTATCTAAATTCTGCACCTGTCCTTGTATATATGTTTCCTTAGCCACGTTGGCCTAGTAATTAAATTTTATTTAATTTTATTTATACGAAGACTGATAACTTCAATTATAATTTCTTGTTACTCATATGAACATTTTAAGAGGTCAAAATAGAAGGTCAGAGTGAAACAAACATTTTCCAACAATTCATGTCCAAATTAATGTACTTTATGAGGTTTGATAATTCGTATCCAACAGTTCATTTGACTAATAAGTACATACGCGTTTATGCGCTAACCACACATATCTATTTGGCTAAGTCTCAACGATCAATACCCATAATAAAAGAAAAAGGAGAGGTCAATATTCAAATTAATGAATCCATTTATCATAAACTTTTCAAGAAATATCTGCAAATCCTTTCCCAGCACTTCCTATCAGGTTCAGCAATTTCCAGTCCAAACTTTGCATTCTCAGCAAAATCCAAATCAATAGAGTCATTATTGAGAAGACGATCAATGAGATTATAAAGAATGTCTTTAGTATACTCAGGATGGCCTTGAATTCCCAAAATGTGTTCTCCAATTGTATACATTTCAACTCCTGTTTTCTCTGAAAATCCAATTACTTCAGCTCCTAATGGAACTTCCCATACCTCATCTTGATGGCACTCAATTATTGATAATGATTTTGGGATTTCACTTTTTATTTTAGTAAGAAAGCTGCTTTCTGATAATTCTTTAACTATTCTCACTTTCCTTAGCCCAATATCCCATCCATTATGCGCTTTGCCAACCTTCCCACCCAATGCTCTGCACAAAACCTGCATTCAAACGCCACAAAATTAAGTTTACTGCGTAAGTGGGCAAGTGATGGAACTCAGTGTTCGACAAAACCATTGACTTATACTAAACATAAGATTCATCCACTTATAAAATTCAAATGTCAACACTTGACTGCTGACTGTCTACTGCTAATCAAAATAGATTTAATACCAGATGGGATGAAATTAAGAAAATGAAACTTAGAAATTGTAAGAAAGAAAAGAGTAACTGTAAAGTATACCTGATGGCCAAAGCAAATCCCAAGAATTTTCTTTTCCATAGCATCCAAAGTTTGCAAAAGAAAGCAAAGTTTAAGAATCCAAATATCATTGCCATAAGCATCATAAGGACTACCACTAACAACAAAACCATCATAATTATGAAGATCATTAAAATCAGGAAAGTCTCCTTCAACAACTCTAAACAAATCCCATCTCTCTCCTTCTTCACCATAAGCTGCAACAAACACATTAAAATAACCACCATATACTTTCTTTACATAATCAGAATCTTTTGCTGCTAGTAACAGAGCATATCTTTTCTCTGGACCTGTAACCTTCATATCTCAAGTATCAAGAAACTAAATATAAAATGAAATTGAACTTTTTTAATTATCAAAATATTATTAAGGAAAATCTTTGGTATAAGTAGAAAGCGAATGGTTTTGAGATATGAGAAATTGAAGGAGGAGATGGGGTTTATATAGATGCTGCACACGCTGGGATTTTGAAGCCAACGCGCTATGCTCCCTTTAATTATTCCTACATTAACCGGAAGGTCAAAAACTATTGGGCTACGGCATGAGAATTTAGGCATCATTATGGAATAATTGCTTTATTTTTAAACAAAGTAATTTATTTTTATTTGTAAAAAAAATATTTTTTTTTATAAAAAATTATAATTTTATTTATATTTTTTCGTAAATTAGATTATTTTTTCGCAATTTAATTTAATTGCAAAAAAATTTTAATTTTACGAAAATATGATTTATTTTATGCAAAATCACAATATTACAAGAAAACATAAAAAATATATATACTCTTTTAAAAAAATTGTAATTTTCTTATAAAAAAATCATATAGACAAATTTTTATGTTATTTTGTTTTAAAATCAAGTATAAAATTTTAATTTTTTAATGACTATAGGATAGTGATAAATAATAAATATAATTAAAGTATTTAAATTATTATAATTAAGTTAACATGATATTACATTTCACTAATTAAAAAAAAAAGAGAAATGTTAGAACGATTAAAGTAATATTTTAAATTTACATACATATAAACTTTATAAAAAAAAAAGTAATCTAATTTACAAAAAAATTTATATAACTATAAGCTTTACGAAAAAAATAGTTTTATATATGAAAATTGTGAATTTTCATAAGAGGGCTATTTTTTGTAATTATAAAATTATTTTTCTTTTTCGTAAAATTATTATTTTTCAAAAAAATAAATTGTATTTTCATAAAATTAATTTTTTTTACAACTAAAAAGAATTATAAAAAAAATTTAATTTACTAAAAAAATATAAATAAAATTATGATTTTTCATAAAAAATTATTTTTTCACAAATAAAATATATTATTTTATTTAAAAATAAAATAATTATAGAAAACACTCATTTTTATATATCGCCTTGTGTTGTTTTATATATCATTATTATTATTGATGGTATTATGAGCCAATTTTTACACACACAATTACATTCATCTCTCTAGTCCTTGATCTATCTAGTCAAAAGCAGATCATCTATATCCTTATTATTATTAATTATTTTATTATATTTAGTTTTAGAAGAAGTGAGCACAAGATTGAGTTTATTTTTGTCTATTAAATAATTTTTATTTACAATAAATAAATACACTCCTTTAATATTATAGTAAAATATAGAGAAAAATATTTTTTATTAAGAAAAAAAGAAATATATATATATATATATATATATATATATATATATATATATATATATATATTTAATTAATCAATTAAAATTTTTCTAATAAGTGTAATTTAAGTAGGTTCTTGAACTAAAAAAATAAAACGAATAAATAAGTTAAATGTCAGAAATGTGTTTCATTCATTTGAAGAATAAACTTTTTTTTTAGCACACACATATATAAATTAATAAGATATTATAAATTTGAATAAAAATATATATATGAGTCTACGTATATAATTTTTTATTTCTATTATAGATTATATAATCTAAATAAATTTAAATTTACCTTAACTTTTATATTTTTATTTATTTATTTTTTTAATCTTTGAAAGGAGATAGAAATTTCCAGGTGGGGGGAAGAGAGCGGAATTTGCATTTCAAAGTAAAACAAAGAAACATTATTATATGATATATGGACAACCTTGGAACCATGTATGAAATGACAACTCATTTATTTAATTAATTTATTAAATTATTTGGATAGGAGACACGTTTTTGTTTGGACTAAAAAAAAAAATGACACGTGCGTTTCACTGTAACCATGTGCTCAGATTAAGCTAAGACACACTACACTATACACCTTGTGGCTATATTTTATTAGATTAAAAAATAAAATTGAAAATTTGAAATCCAAGTTAAGATAAGTAGGAAAAAATTTACAAAAAATAATTTTACTAATTTTTTTTAATATTTTATTAAAAATATATTTTTCAACGATACTAATTAAATAACTTAATTGTGTGGCTAAACACTAATTAATGTCTAATTAACTCTAAAATTTCAAAACCCAATTATGTCTTGTCCATGTCATGCCTAGCTTCTGCTGTGGTTTTGGTTGAGTTGAACAATCATTCCATCTTAATTTTATATTTTTCCATTATTATATTCATTTTTCCTTTAAAAATATGGGTATAATTATTGCCATTCCCTATTTCTTAATCCACTGCTACTTGTCTTTGTCCAAGTTGTAATTTGTAAATTCTCATTCCCATTCTCAATTAGAACAAAATAAAGGTATAAATTGAAAATGAATTAAATTAATGCTGCATCATGCGGATTGTTTCAAAATTAAAAAAACTCTAGTCGCCTTTTCTCCTTTTCTCTTTCAAAATTTTTCTTTTATTCTTTATTTTGGACTGCTGTTGATAAAAGATAAAATATGTATTTTTTGAGCCTACCTCATGAAAATCCCACTGAAGATGCCCTCAACTCTATCAAACTTGTTAGACAAGCAGCTCACATTCTATGAGCCATAAATCATCAACCTAGTAGAAGAGCCTTTTCAAGTAAGGAATCAACGACTCTTTCTCTCCTCGTCCTAAATGTAGTGCTAAATGCAGTAGTACTCACCCTATGTCAGGTGCGTAAAGGTGTACACTGTCAAAAGTGGACTCGCTCAAAGACAACATGTTCCACTCTAACGTCCCTAAGGTCACTAGTTTGGCATATCACATCACAGCTAGACAACTGTTCCTAGCAAATTTCAGCGAACTAGAGCTCAACACTTGTCTTACTAAAAACATCATTAAGCTCACTATGCCATCCTCATTCTCACGCCACCCTCCAATCTCAACATGGTACAAAAGGCAAACGACTCCTCCAATAAGAGGTAGCTTGAACTCTCACTCTCTCACCTTTATGACTTTCCTTCTCTTTGGCCACTGTGCCAAATAATTCAATATTAACTTAAGTGTTAGAGGCTTATCGCCAGGCAGCAAGCCTAGCTCCCTTTGACACTATGTTCTTTTCTATAGGCCAAATGAAGTAAGCCAGTTCCTAAAAGATCCAATTCATCGTCATCTTGCTTGATCTTAGATTGATTAAAATGGCACTATCTGTGAGAAATAATTAGCTGGATTCTATTTTTTTCTCTTCTTCCTCTGAAGTTTGCTACACTGGCATTCATTTCTCTCTTTTAGCCAACAAAATACAACTTCCTAGCTTACAAGAACATTCCCTCATTGTTAAAATGATCCAAGATAATAACAATGACCCTCCTCAAGATCCCACAACCTCATGACATACTCCTACTAGAAATATTAATCATCCAGGAACACCTAGAATCCTTAAGGTATAGACCTAAATGCCTCCATATAATTCCTAAGCAATAAGCCTCAATTGGCCCAAGCACCACTTCTCTTAATGCATCTAATCCTGATATAAACCTTGCCTTACAATTCTTGAGCACCTTAACCTCTATTGTGCAAACTATTCTATAACAACAAACCTCTCTTACACATATCAGGGAAGTAACTTATCCTTGTACATATGCTTCACTTAATATATGCCTAGGGTAATGTGGCCCTTCCCAGATAAGACATTGATTCTTTGACTCTATCATTCAAGTCACCGGTATATACACTCCAATGATTTCTCCCTTATTAGTTAAGGCATTTTGTCAATTGTGGCTTATGCTTAGTAACAACTCGGTGGGGTGCATAATAATGATAAGTTCACCTAATGGCCTCATCCATAAAAGGGATCAACCATTAGTTCATCTCATAAAATGATTCTTCAATATTAACAATAATCAGCAACTATATAATTTTCAAGCCTCAAAGGACTAGGAAATAAAAATGAATAAATATCAAGAATCATAAAATGGTTAAGCAACAATCATTCATTATTAAAAGATGTTTGACAAGGTATATTATGCATTTATACATTTTGATACCCTACCTCATGATGAACCTTACTCAACTCATATCTTACTATAACACAAAACTTAGGGTTGCTTGGTTTGATTGGCTACATACCCACTCTTGAACTAACTTACTCTTTTAAGGATGTAAAAGAAAAATAGATAGTGTAGGACTTAAGGTTTCTTTAGAGAGTTTTACGGTTCTCTATGAAGAAAGTGAAAAATCTAATTTTTAAGAGAAAAGGAAGAAGAAAAATAAACATTATATGTTTGTGTACCCTACATGTGTTAGCATCTTATGTGTCTCTTTACAAAAGGGACCGAATAAAATATTAATAAAATTTTTTTAGTGGTTAGCACTCTACACATAGTCAATAATTCACCTTTCCACATGGAAGGTATGCATTCAAAGGTATAAGATTTCTTCTGTTCCTAGAAAATTATTTGCTTTTGCTATATGGAATATATGCATTTAAAGGTATCGCGTAATCATAGACTTACACTTATCCGTTTATTGTATAATGTTACTCATCTTCAGTAATTCTGCTTATTTCATAATTCTATATAAGTATTTATCTGCCTCGATACTGAACTCGTGGCTTTGTCACTCTCGTATCGACTTTCTTATGCCACCCTTCTTAATATTGAGTCTATCCTCGTCCTTGTCAATTCGTCTCGCTAGCGAGACTTATCCTTGGTAGACAAAAATTCTTTAAATAGACTTTTAACTTAACACGTTTAAATAGATACTTAGAATATTGATACTGACAAAAATATATTAAATAAAATTAAGTCTCGAGATATTACAAGTATCAATAATTTAGGGTCTTACAGTTAATTATCAAAAAATTATTAAGAAAAATCTTTGCTATAAGTAGAAAGTGAATGGTTTAGAGATATGAGAAATGGAGGAGATGGGCTTTATATAGATGCTGCCCATGCTGGGATATTGAAGCCAACGCGCTATGCTTCCTTTAATTGTTCCTATATTAACCAAAAAGTCAAAAACTACAGGGCAGCCTGAGAATTTAGGCATTACTCTCCTTGGTTTTGTATTGTTGTTGTTTTTTTTTTTTTAATTATTATGTCTTTTTGTTAATTATTTTGTTGTGTTTATTAAGAAAGTAGTGAGCAGGTTGAGACTACTTTCTGTTTAATATGTTAAATCTTATCTACGTTATCTATATATCTTTCTATAAGGAATTAATATATGTCTTTTATTAGGAAAAAAGATATATGAATTATATTAATTAATATCTTTTATAGATTCATTTTTATAATATATATATATATATATATATATATATATATATATATATATATATATAACTACAAAAATCTAACGATTTTATCGACGAAAATTAGCGACGGACTACAATCCGTAACTAAATACTGATAAAATACTAACGGAATAGTTTCTAGCAACGTTCATTTCTTTACTAACTGTTTACTAACAAAAAAGCAATATTACTGACGAATTACAGATGGAATATACTGACAGACATCGACTAAATTTTACCGATAGTTTAGTGACCAATTACAGACAGAAAAGAATATGCGAGAATATTCTAGTGGTAATTAAGACATTTACTGACAGATTACTAATGGATTCATATGCTACAATAGGTATTCTGTCAGTAAATATGACCAGTTACTGACGAAATACTGATCGTATTAGAAAAATAGGGGCATAAGGTTTTGGTGGGAATCAAACCATTTACTGACGGAATGCCACATGATGGTAGGCTTTTCGTCAATAATCCGTCATTAAATGCTAAATAATACTGACGGAAGTGAAAAATAGGCGTGCATTTTACCGCTTTTAACTTTTTACTGACGGATTTTTTAATCCACGTGGCATGATCCGTCGATAATCCGTCAGTAATCATGAAATATAAACTGTTCACCTTCTTTTTTCTCTCTTCCCTTTCTTCTTCTTCTTCTTCTTCTCTACTGCCGTTGCTCTCTGCCGCTCTCCTATATACCGACCGGCATTCATCCCTCATCAGAGATTTTGTTTTTCCACTGGTATTTACATAATTACCTTATTATTGATTATGATTTTCATTGAATTTTTGTTTAGATTTTTGAAGTTTTTGTTTAGATTGATTTTGTTGAAATTTTGTTAATTTTTTGTTTAGATTTTGAAATTTTTGTTTAAATTATTTAGATTGACTTGGGATATATATATATATATATATATATATATATATATATATATATATATATATATATATATATATATATATATATATATATATATATATATATATATATATATATATATATATATATATATATATATATATATATGTGTGTATGTGTGTGTGTGTGTGTGTATAAATTTATATTGATATGTATATATATATGCTAATAAATTTTTTAATTTAAGATATTTTATATTTTTAAGCTTAATAAATTTTTTATAAATTTATGATAGTATTAAATATGGTGAAATTATTTTATTAAATTATGTTAGTAATTATTTTAATTATCTTGGTTTTATTAATAGAATTTTAATTTTGTTTTAGATAATTGATGTGTGGGGCAATAATATAAATTGAATTTTCGCTTTAAGAGGTCCGTACTATAATTTAATTTATTTACACTAATATATAAATATAATAATTTGGAATGTAATGTTCTTTTAATTATCTTATGTATAATTTATAGTTTGTTATGTTTATTTGTAAATGTATATGAAAAAATAAATGCTCTGATGTGAATTTGTAATTTGTAGTTGATTTGTGTATTGTAATGTAATTTTTAATTCTGTTGTTAAATTTATGTGAATTTATATATATATATATATATATATATATATATATATATATATATATATATATATATATATATATATATATATATATATATATATATATATATATATGTGTGTGTGTGTGTGTGTGTGTGTGTGATGTAATTTGGTTTTATTTAAATAAATCTGTTAATAATACCAATAAAATGAACCATAAATTTATGTTTTATCATGCCATAAAAAGTGAAATTTATTTTTTGTGAATTTCATAAAATACCAAAAATTCTCTTCACATTAAAAAATAACAAAAATCAACAAATATGCTATCAAAAATTGAAAGATAAATGCATTTCATAAAATACAAAAAAATAAGAAATTACAAGTAGTTAGGAGTAAAAATATTTCGATGAAAAATAAAAAGAAAGTAATAAATTAAAAATTTGCCATTAAAAATGAAATTTTAAATATATTTCATAAGATTTTAAAAAAAAATGACAAATGTCCTCTTAAAGCAAAAAAGGTCTAAAAAATATAATAATGCATAACGGCTTAATTAATGCTAATAAATAATTAAAGTTTGAATGTTCAAAATTAAAACGAATAAGAAAAATTTTAATTAAAATATTTCCTAAATGATAAAAAAAATATCTAATATAATATTAATATCTTTATTATTAAGTAATAAAATATATGTGTAAATTTATGATACGGTAAAAAAATAGAAAAAAGTATAATGCATTTATGAATTTGTATCGTATTCAGCAACATTTTGCATTTATCTTGTGAATTTATTTTATTAATTTTGATTATATGTTCTTATGTTGTGATATTGCAATTGTTATTTGCACGGTGAATCTATACCATTTTATTAATAGTTTGAATTTAAATGATTTTAATTTTATTTTTGGACTTTTACAATCAAATGTCCAAAAATATTATTATTTAAAATGATTAACATATTTAGAATTAGTCGTAAATCCCGTTTGATGCCTTGTTTATCGGATGGTGAGAAGATATCGAATTGTCTAAATTAGGCAGTTTAGAGTTCTCGTTGTCTGTGTAACTGTCTGTGTATATTCTTATTTCATACAAATGTCTGAAATTTTGGTACTATCTTCCACCATGTTCTCTTAGTGCACATGAAAATAATGTCCTGATTATGTGGATTTTTTCAAATATGGTGCATTAGGAGAACTGTACAGAGATGCTATCGAAATTTCAGCAGATGTATGAGTATAGAATGTATGAGTGTACGATGAGATAAAGCGGATTGGTGGGCAGTATGCAAGATTAAAGATAGATCAGTCGTAGAGATTAAGGTGGGTAGTGAAATAAATACAACATCTGAAGAACTATTTCAAGACGACAAAGTTGATGAGCCTATACTCGAAATTAATGATGATGAGCCTCTTACAACTTTAAATGATCCTGACGAGCCATTAGCTGAAATGGATGACGAAGATGATAATGATACAGATGATAAATCCGAATTTGATTCAGATGTCAAGACATCTGAGGAAAACATAGACAAAGATGAGTTCGAAGAAATAGATTCTAAATAAATGTATTGTATACTTATTTCCCAGGGATTGTGTATGGATTTTTCCTAATTGTGTAAAAGAATATTATTTTTACATTTACAATGTTACATTATATTTCAATGAAATCATTTTTAACTTGTGTAGTAATTTTTTTTTTTAATATTTACATTGTTATTCTGCGATTACGCCATATCAATATTCAATTTTTTGTTTGTGTGGATGTACTTTTTATGCAACATTAAATAATGAATGAATTTATTAAACTTTACTAAATATATAGATGTCAACTCCGAGATGTGTACTAACTCCTGGAGATACTCCTGGTAACAGTACATTGACGTCCCAGAAACGGCGTCGCTTCCAGGGAGGGCCTGCTACCACTAGTGATCTTCCTACTACCATTTCTTCTTTACCATCTTCTCTCCTTCTATACTACCTACATTCATCCTTTTGAACATCACCACACAAATCCATTTATCTTCTCCTCCTCCTATGTCTACTACTTCATCCACTGGTCTTATACTTTCATCACCTTCCATTATTCCTTCTTCCATTTCCCCTCCATCCACTATGCTTTCTTCTGTTATCCCTCTATCCACTGTCCCTTTTTTAGTTACCTCTCCATCTATTATTCCTTCTGTTACCCCTCCATCCACTATTTCTTTTGTTACCCCTTCATCCACTATCTCTTCGCCTATTTCTCCATCTATCCATCCTTCATTTTCTACACCTACCGCCATTACGTCTGCAATAGCTCCTACCACTGCCCCACCAATCCTGCTTTCATATTCGGGGTGTAGGCAACATCTCACACTGGAAGGAAATGTGTAAGTACTATATTTCTTAAGGTAATTCTTAGTTTATAATATCTTACTTTTCGTTTAACTAACATTTAAGCAAGTGGATTGGCAGGTTCAGATGGAGCAAACCGATTGAGTCAAGCAGAAGAGCTTGGCAGGATGAGGACAAAGTGAACAAAGGAGTTGGCACATATGAGACGAGTTGAAGTACTTGGTAACAAAGTTGAGGATACTTATGGATTGATGGAGAGAGCAATGAGACTTGGTAGCGAGGCTGTAGATGTCAGTATAGGTTTTCAAAGAGAGCTTATAAGCTCAGTATTATATGGTGATAAGCAATGTATAAGTAAGTTTAAGTTATTGTAGCGAATGCTTCTACATGTCTTATATTATAAGATTTTTATGGACAAATGATGGATAATAAATGATTAATTTTACTATTCACTAACTATTGAACAATCTTTTTCAGAAAAAAGTATAAACCAAATTGAAAGTTATCTTTCCAATGAAAATTTATTTTTCTAATGAATAAATTGTTAACCATTGAGAATATCTTATTACTTCTTCAATATTTTATTACTTCTTCTTTCTATGTAAGACTATCATGGCACCAATTAAGTGTTTTCCCTTTTTCTTCAATTCTTATTCTTTCAAGGTAAGTTTTCCATTTAATTCCAGATGTTCTAGATCTAGATATGATCTTCTTTCTTCTTTTATATCTTCAAAGAAACCACTTGATCTTAATAATAACTTATGATTTAAGCTGGATCTTTATTCATCTGCCTTTTCTAGAAGAGTTTCAATTAGATCTAGAGAGTAGATTTGTAGATCATATGAGCCTAAAATTGGTGATGTCGTGCTAAGGAATGATCAGGAAGTTATTAAGAGACTTTAGCTATTTAAGGTAAGTTATGGAATGTGTGAAGCATTGTAAGATTAACCATAAATTGTTTCTATTAAAAACTTTCATTTGATACTTATATCTTGAAAAGTCATTTTTTTTAATGTTATTGATACCATCTGTTGAAACTTAAATGTTATATTACCTAGCCTTAACTATATAATCATAAAATGCCTAACTAATGGGGGATGGTTGATTAGACTGTGTGCACCAGTGACTTAATTGAATGGACCTATAAATTAGGTCAGCCATATCCTTATAGGCATGCGTTGGTGTTTCTAGGATGAAGTAGTTGCCCTTGATGGTTATTCATAGCTTATGAGTTTGCTCATGAATATCTTTTATGTTCATACCATGATGGCATTACGATGCTACTATTACTAAGGCTTTTGAAGTTGTGGTTCATCCCACCTATTAGATCTCTGATGGTTATGATGATGGTTAATGAGACTTGCAGGATTCTGTCAGGAAAGATGTATCTATAGTACCTATTTTTCTTCAACACATGTTTATTCTTGTTACTCAAGTTGATTCGCATATGTATATGATTATAGACTTGTTATCCATTCATAAAACCCTGTGTTGACATGCATTTCATAATTTATTGAGGTAACATCTCACCATATGGTATGTGAATTTCAGGGATAACTTAGAAGGTTTGGTGGTAGAGTTGATGAAACTTATTGACCCTCCTCCATCAAGAAGCTATATAAACATAAAAGTAATTTTAAAAGTATAAATTTTCTAAAGGTCATAGTTGTTTTATCTCTATTTTTTTTAGATTACTCTTTAGATTGAAAAGATTATGTATAAAATGATTCATTTGGTGAATGAAATAAAAGATTTGGTTTTCTTTGAATTTTAGCCCACTATGTGATTTGTGTTTTGCTTATAAGTGGGTGAATATAATTGTTTATATACAGATTCAAGGTATAGAATATGTTCCACAAGTTTTTGGTGGTCATATAGCTACTTACGTTCTAGGACCATCATACTGCTAAATTTGGGACATATATATATATATATATAAATTTTTGGTGGTTTTATACCTACCAGTATTCTAGGACCAAATAAAGATCAGGTAACTAAAAAAATAGAATTAAAAAAGAATTAATTGAAGAAAAAGTACGTGTGTGTATGTGTATGTGTGTGTGTGTATATATATATATATATATTCTACAAATTTTTGGTGGTCATATAGCTACTTGTGTTTTAGGACCAAATAAAGATCAGGTAACTAAAAAAATAGAATTAAAAAAGAATTAATTAAAGCAAAAGTTGTGAGAGAGAGAGAGAAGAGATGACTAGGATTTTTAAGAGATGAGATGGCTAGAATTCTTAGCTAGTGCAAATGTACAAAAAAAAAAAACTCCTAACATTGGGCAATTAGGCATGTTAGGTCCTTTTAAATATTAGTGACTTAATTGCATATTTTTTCTTTTAATTTGGCATTAAAAGCCATTTAATCCTAACAGTATTAATTCTACCGTTACGAGCTTGTTGAGTCACTTATATGGCAGCACTAAGTAGCTCATTATTTTTTTTTTATCCTTATTTAATAATTATTTTAAAATAAAAATAATCATAATTTTCATTAATAAAATTAATTCATTAAATTCATATATTAAATTTATTAATAAAATTATTGATGCTTATATATTAAATTCATTAATAAAATTGCCAATAAAATTCAATAATTGCTTAAAGTATAAAAAAATTAAATTAAATTAAAAAATTCAACAATTGCTTTTCTTTTTTTAATTTTTTATTTTCAACTAAAAGAATTAATATGTAACTGTACCTGTTAATTATTGAATAATAACGATAATTTAGTTGAATATTTAATTTATTTTGAAAATAATATGTAGCTAAAAGTATAACTTAGTTGAAAATATTTTTTTTTACTTTTAAAAATTATAATTTTAGCTATATTTTTTTTTTTGAAATATTATAACTTTTTCAAAATAATTAGTTGAAAATTATATTTTTATTTGAAAATAATTCTTAAATAAAAAAAAATAAAAAAAAAGCTACCTACAAGTGCTACATAGGTGGCTCAATAATTACTTGTCTTTTTTTAATTTTTATTTTTAGCTAAAATAATTAATATGTAACTATTAATTATTGAATAATAATAATTTAATTGAATTTATTTTGAAAATAACATGTATTTAGAATTATAATTTAGTTAAAAATAATTACTAAGGTTAGGATTTTCAAGTACCTTATAGATCTGGCATTCACTAAGATTGAAAAGAACTTCGGCCGCGTTTTAAATTTTGAATGGCCTCAAATTCTTATTTTCATATTAAAAAATGTTAGTGAATTGACTCATCCACCAAACAAAGTGGTTGAGTATAGTATTAGTAATTTTTTTCACAATGAGTTATTTTGTAGTACTTTAATGCAATTACTTTATTAAAAGAAATCTTTAATTGGACCAAAAATATACATTTAAGAAGAAAATTTTGACTTTTGAAACTTTTTTTTTAATTATTAAAAAAAAAGAAAAAGTTGACTTTTGAAATGAAGATAATATATATATATATTTTTAGCAAAAAGCTAATTATACACTCTATAATTATAGCACGTTTTCTTGAAGTTTATTAAAAATACTGATTTTTATTAAAAAAATACCAATTTTAATTGTCCATTAAAAAAATAGTGGAAATGGAAAGAAAATTAAATTGTAGGCATAATCCACACCATGCATAGTACTGATATTCGATGCAAACATAATTCACCTAATTAAATTCAGAATATATTCATGAGAGTATCAAATTTATCATATCTTTTACAACACAGCTATGAAGTCTCTTCAACTAAGGCCTAACTGTGATGAACATTTTTCCAAATTTGGCAAATTCCTTTTTCATATCATCAATTTTTTCTTAAACTTTGAATATTTATTTCAATTTGAACCTTCAATCATATTTGTCGGTAAACTGTGACTTTCTTGTTGTGTTCAATCATATTATGATAAATTAAAAATCAAAAAGTGAGTTGGACCAAAAATAAGTTTTACATTAACAAACTATTGTTATTTAATTTAACATCTTACAAAAGATTTTGAATTCAAATTTTAATAATTTTGTCGCATATATATAATAAATTAAAAAAAAATTAGTTTTTCAACTTTTTAAAATATGTTATTTTGGTATTTGAATAATTTTTTTTTATTCAACAAGTTTATTAACTTTTAAAATAATTTTATATAAGTGTTTTTAATTAACCGTTTTCCGATTACTGAAATGCTAATTTGTAACTCTTATTTTTTTTTTATTTGCAGTTCTCCAACTAAATTTAAAATTTTATTTTGATATTCAGCAACTCAAAAATTTTTCTTTTTATCATTTTCTTAACTTTAGAGATTTTATAGTTGCAAATTAGTACTCTGATGACCGAAAAATGGTTAAAATTACTTATATAAGATTATTTTTAAAAATTAAGAAAATCTTCAAACATAAAAAATTGTTCAGACACTAATATAGCAGATTTTAAAAAGTTCAAATACTAATAATATAATTTTTCCTTCCAAAATGTGTTATAATAAAAAAAAAAAATTGTAGAATTGACAATTTCTTTCTTTCTAAAATTTAATTGTTCTTTCACAAATATTTTGGTCCAAGCATTTCTGTGAAATATCAAGCTTCCATAGTTGGGTTTACAAGCTGAGTCGAGCTTAGAGAGAGAAACTAATTTGGGAATTTGTTATTCATTCAATATCAGAGAGAAGAAACAATATGTTTTATACGTACAAATACTCAAGCCTACAGCTAACTCAGTGCTCAATAAAGTAAACCAATTAGAATACTAATTATTTTAAAAAAAATGATTATTAGACTGCTAGTATTAGTTGTACAACTACTAAATAAAGTACATACTTAACTTCCTCTCAAGATGAAGATTTATCAAAGTGAATCAATCCCATCTTGGACATAAAAATAAAATAAAATAAAATTGATGAGCTTTATCACTAAGAGCTTTCATAAACAGATCAACTAGTTTGAAGGGCATATGTACAGTGGTGATGAAGCCTTCCTTGAGTTTATTTTTGATCACATGACAATCAATGTCTAGGTGTTTGGTTCTATCATTGAAGATAGTATATAACTATGTGCAAGGGTGCATGATTGTTACAATAAAGATCAATTGGAAGTAGCACAAGGAAAATGAAATCGATTTTGGGATTGGATTTATAGTTTGGATTTAAAATCTAAACTTGCCCACATATCCCATTGAAATAGGATCAAACCACGTAGTTCGTTTCACAATTAACTGAAGGAGTTTATAAATTTATTAGATTGATTAATTTAATTTGATTTATAGGTGAGAGAAAAAGGCTGAAATCTTTGCTTTTGGCAAGCAGAAGGTTTTACTGGACCGAAACTCTATTTTATAGGGACCGGATGATTAGATTGATTGAAATTAATTAATTAATTAAAATGATTAATTAACTAATTAATGTGAAGAAATGGATGGAATGATTAATTAATTAATTAAAAAAATTAACTAATTAATTAATTAAGTGATTAATTTAAAAAAATGAGTTTTAGTTAATTAAAAAGATTAATTAAATTAGTTATGATGAGTTAATTAATTAATTAAAAAAATTAATTAATTAATTAAAGAGTGATTAGAGGGAGAAGAATAAAATAAGCAAATGGATAGCTAATTTACAAGTGCTTAAGGGGTGAAGAAGAATGAAAGGAAATGAGACTATCTATAGGAATGGTGGATAACGGTAGTTTAGGGATTGAAAAAGTGAAAAGATTTAAAAGAGCAAGGCCAAAAGGGCTGAAAAGGAAAAAATGGACATTTTGGCAGAGAAAAGGGGACCACGAGTGCGGATCCGCACAACACCTAGTGCAGATCCATGCTAGTGTCTGCATGGATTTGAGCCAGGCTGGCGCCGTTCCATGTGGCAGCTTTTTTTTTTTTTTTTTTTAGAGATTAATGTTGGTTCAGTTTAGAAAATTGGGTCTCTAGGTAGCAATTTCTTGAAGGCTAAATTTTTTTTAGTGCTCCCAAACCCCTGCCCATTAACCAACTAGCGGAACCGCCATACTAGCTCTACATAGTGCACTAAACTTAGCAAATATTAGGCTATGGCCAGATGATAAAGGTGTAAAATTAAGAGTTCACACCATGCTTCTATATTTTGCCTCTATAAAAGATCTAACAACAGTAAACTGCTTTTTGGTTGTCCAAAAAATAAGAGAAGAACCAAGAAACACATAATATCTAATAAGAGATTTCCTTATAAGGGCACAAGTTCCCCTATCAGCATCATAATAAGCATAAAGTACCAAAGAGAAATCTAAAATATAGACTTAAAGAAGGGAAATCTTTGAGATATTTCACTACATGTAGTGCTGCATCCCAATGAGAAAGCCTAAGAGAACTCATAAATTAGTTAAGTTGTTGGATAGCATAAGATATTCAAGTCTGGTTCAATTGAGATACAATAGCCTGCCTAAGAGTCTTTGTACTTATTTGGATTAGGCATGTAATCATTGGACTCATCTGTCAATTTAAGATTAACATGAAGGGGAATCTTAGCTAGTTTAACCAGCTAAATTGGTGTCTACAAGTATATCTAGGATATACTTTCTTTGATTAACATACATACCAATAGTTGCTTTGTGGATCTCAATTCCAATAAAGTACTTGGCATAACCAAGATCTTTGATAGAGAATGTTACATCTAAAGATTGTTTAACTGATAGAATATTTTGCTTATTTGTACTAGTGATGAGCACATGCTCAACATAAAGAATAAGAGCAAGAAAGCCAGAATTTGATATTCTTGTGAATAAATAATGATCATTTAAGGACTGTTGAAATCTAAATTGAGTTAACTTAGTAGTGAGCTCAATGTTCTATTTCCTATAGGTCTGCTTAAGACTATACAAAGATTTCCTCAATTTACACATACACTTTAAAAGGATCTATCATGTGATAACCAACATGTGGACTTATATAGATTTTTTTATCCAAGTAGCCATGAAGAAATGTATTATTGATGTCTAATTTGGCATATGCAACTACCAAAGATAACTTGACAATGACTAGTTTAGCAACAGGAGAGAAGTTATCATTGTAGTATACTCCTTCAATTTGGTTAAAGCCCTTGGCTACCAACTTGGTTTTGTACCTTTTGACATTGCCATTAGGTTTAAACTTAACTTTGTAGATCCACTTGCAACCTATCAACTTTTGACTAATAAGTAAATCTATTATGTCTTATTTTTGGTTCATTTCTAAAGCAATCTCATTTTCTATTGCTACAAACTGCATATGAATTTTGCCAAGGTAGAGTTTAATGGAGGAAGGTATTACATCAAGAAGATAAGGATTGATAATGGTGTATGAATTAGTGAAATAGTTGGCTTTATGCATTATTTAGCTATAGATACAAAGTCTTGAAGCCATTTGGGTTTATTCTTATGGCTAATACTATGTCTAATTGGTTTTGAAGTAATCAAAATATCAATAATCTAATTAGCAAGTGTTATGACTATCTGTATGTGAGGATTCACCCGAGCACCAACTAATCTGCTAGAGGAGAATCAAAATGCTCATTTGGGTTCAGACTCATGTGTAAACCCTTGATTTTGCACCCTTTCAATTGGCTGCAGCTTGACACCTACGAAAATTAGTGCGCTACACAGAGCCGGTACAATATTCCCGTTAGCTGATTAGCGGGCAGGAGTCAAAGGGGCACCGCCTTGTTGAAAAAATGGATTTCCTTAGATTTGCACCCTCCAGCTTGCATTTGAACCTTAAAAACACTTAAGCTCGGTAAACAAACCTCTAGAAGCCAAAATTGACAAAATTGGAAAATCAAAAAATAGAGTGGCAGTAATCGAAGCCTATCCCTTTGACCTCTAAACCACCCTCAGATCATTCGAAATTGGATAAGAGCACAACACAACTTGAATCATGAAAAAGGATGAGAAACGGGTAAAAATATGCTAAAAAAAAAAGTGTGGCAACCCACTGTGATTGCCACAAATATCCCTACAGTAGCCTATTGGCTACCGCTGTAGGCTTGAGATTGCCGTAAAGTTTCCTGCGGTTACCATAGCTCAAGATAAATTATCACAGGATGTTTTTCCTAAATTCCACATCGAAATTGAATGTATCCTGTACCTAGACTCCCTTATAAATATTTTGTATCTCTTAATAGCTTCCACACAATGCTATATGCTTTTATTCTCCATCTAAAGTTCTCTAAACCATATTTCTAAGCCTCCTAGTTACCTAATCCCTATTCCTAAGCCTCCCAATCACCTAAAAACCCTATTCCTAAGCCTTTTGATCTCTCAAAACCCTATGCCTAAGCCTCCTAATCACTGAAGACCCTATCTCTAAGCCTTCTAACCAAGAAAAGATGTGATTCAATTCCTTCCTTTTAAGGGGAGTTCATACTATTCAAGTAAGAAGTGTGATTCAAGTCCTTCCCTTTGAGAAGCGTTCGTGTTGTTCGAGAGTTCTTTTTCCAAAAGGAGAGCTCGTGTTGCTCCCAAGCCAAGATGGAACTTAGATTTGGTGCGAAGCCATCTCCATATGTTTCTTGTCATTAAAAACCAAAGGCAAAATCCTTTCCTTTCCCTTTTTAATTCTAGTTTTAATATTAGAATTCTCTCTTTTCTACCTTTTTTTAAGATTTAAACCTAAAAAATCTAATTTTTGTTAATTAAAACATGATCTAATTAACAAATCATTAAATCCTAAAATCAATCAAAATATGATAACAAAGGTTGTAGCTTAAAAACTTCTCCTTCTAAAGAATAGCATGGGATTTGATTCTCATTCAAAGGGATACATTAGCATGCCATCATCTATAATTATAGAAACTTTAGAAATTCAAAAATGCCTAAAAATTTGGAAAACAATCCACACGAATTCAAAAATTCCCAGAAACAGACATGCGCACCTCAACATATATCCTAAAGCTAACCTTAAGACCTTTGGTTTTTTGAAAACCATCAGAATTTTCTCAATTCACAATTATCCGTCCTGACCTCCTATCTAGCTGAGTCTGATAAGGAAATAGTTGTAAACCCTCAAATTTGCATCTCCAAATGTCTGGTACTCAATTACAAACTTATAAAATCAAACTAAACCCAAATCGAATTAGAAACGGATGAGAATAAGGTGTGGTAATCTGCTAGCCGACTGAGGTAACTCGTAGCTGGTTGTGGTAATTGCAGCCATAGTAGGCATCCCTGTGGTTTCCAATAGGTTGCCGCAGGTGACCTTGCAGTTGCCGTAGTGACTTTGCAGCTGCCACAATTCTAGCTCAATTGCCTCAGCGCGTTTTTGACAAAAGTCCACATTGAAAATTGTGTATTTTTAACCCCAGACTTTTCCTATAAATACCTTGTACCTTACACACACTGATACTTGCTTCTATACTCCCTCTAAAGCTTTTTAAACCCTATTTTAAGTCTCATAATCATCAAAACCCTCTTTCTAAACCTCTCAATCACCTAAAATCCTATTTTTAAACCTCCTAATCACCTAAAACCCTATCCCTAAACCTCATTCATCACCTAAAACCCTATTCCCAAATCTCCTAATCTCTAAAAATTCTATTTCAAAGCCTCATAATCAATCAAAGGTGTGGTTTAATTTCTTCCTTTCAAGAGGAATTTGTGGTACTGAAGAAAGGGTGTGATCTAAATCTATCTTTCCAAGAAGAGTTCATGTTATTTAAGAGTCTTTCTTCTAAAAGGAATGTTCCTATCATTCCTAATCCAAGGTAGAACTTAGATCTGGTTTCAGGATTGGGCCCTATGTTCCTCATCATCAAAAACCAAAGATAAAAGTTCTTTCCTTTTCAATTCCAATTTCAGGATTTAAATATAAAAAGATCTAATTTTTGTTAATTAAAACATGATCTAATTAATAAATCATTAAATTCTAATCAATTAAAACATAATAATAAAAGCTATGACTTAAAACTCTCTTATTCGGAAGAATTGCGTGGGGTTTGATTCGCATTCAAAGGGATACACAGGCATACTATTTTTAAGGCATCAACTCCATTAAAACTAACAACTCCTCCATATCACCTTCTTCACATAGTTTAGGGCTAAAAATATTTTTATTAAATAAAGTCAAAACTTTAGTTTCTTTTCTCTTATCCTTTATTTTCTTTATTGTAATAGTTTAGATTGTTACTTTTTCTTATTTTATTTATTTAGATTAGATTTGGGGAATGTGTACTCTCTCGAGAACCCATAAGGGTTAGAGGAAAGATCCCCTGAGTTTATCATTTAGATTTGTAATAGTTTTAAGTAGTTCTTTTTAATTCACTTTATTATTACTTGATATTTGTCATACATTATACGAATAATATCTATTTCATGCATCATATTATACTGTTCATACATACATAAAAACTTCTTTTTACAAAAGTTATTTTGTGTTTAAGCTAAACTAATTTCTTGAATTATTTTAACTAAAACCTGATTTCTAAGCCCTTTTTGTTTACTTGCAGACTAGTACTTTTCCTTAGGATAAACGATATAATTTTAGAGTCAATCTAATTAAATTTTTCCTTTAATTTTTTGAAATAAAATAAAATTAAATTAAAGTGGCGACTCCTTTTTCAAGTAATAATTTACAAAAATATAATTTTTTTAAACTCATAACAAGTTCCAATCATGATGTTTTTTCTAAAAAGCATTTCGATTCCTTAGCAGATTGGACCAGTGCTTGAATGAGACCTCATAATTGACGACTCCACTAAAGAATGTAAAATCTTTTTCAAATAAAAGATAAAAATGAACTACTTTTGGTAAACAAAAGTTTGGCTTTCAATACAAAATATCTGATTTCTAACATGATCATAATGAATAACATTCAGTTCCATTAGAAATTGCATTAATTTGTTTAATGTGTTAATAGCAACATTCTCCTTTGTTGTTCCACAAATGCAAACATAAGTTTTGTGCAATATTCTGCTGCACTCATGCTTCCTTGAGACACTGAGTCTATTTCTCTTTGTATTTGATATATCAAGGGACTATTGCTCTCACCAAAACTCCCTTCGAGCTCTTCCTATAATTGTTTAGTGGTATCAACATAAATGAATGCCTCTGACAATTCTTCCAAGATTAAGCTTAAGATCTATGAAACTACCATGCAATCAACTCATTTCCACCTTTTAAAATCATTATAATTCTCCTCAATCATTTCACACTTCCTATTTATAAACACTAATTTGACCTTTGCCCCTAGGGCTATCTTCATTTCTCTACTCCAAGAGAAGTAATTAGTTTCAATCAAAGAAGAGCCATTCTTGGATGGTCCGAGTTTTGCAAAAGAAAAGAATCTCTAGTGTTGTGGCCTCCGTTGTTGTGAGGTCTCTAAGCTCCTGAATTTGTCACCTCTGCTTCTGTTGTCGGATCCATTTCAAGCTATATCGTCAAAGTAAACTTACACTTTCTTTGATTATTTATTTATTCTCTCAGTCGACCTTAGATAGAGAAACTAATTTGGGAATTTGTTATTCATTCAATACCAGAGAAAAGAAGATACAATTTATTTTATGTCCAAATGCAATGAACTCGCAGCTTGGCAATGTAAACATCAATTAGAATACTAACTATTTAATAGAAAATGCTAACTAGACTACTAGTGTTAGCTATACAACTATTAAATAAATTACATGCTTAACAATTTCCACTCTTAAAGTAATTGCCTTAAAAGGATTAAAATATATCCACGATGTAAAGTGATTTGAAAATATCTTTAATAATATTTATTATTTTTTATGCAAATAAAAAAATATTAATATTATAAATCTTGGGAATAATTATTAATAATTAATTTAATAAATGGTATAATTAGAAGTATAGTCATTTTGTTATTAATAGTTAATATATAGAAACAATATGAAAATTTGCTAATAAAAAACCTAATCTAGAGCGGCAACTTGAAAAATTGCTGCTAAAAAAACTTTTTTTGATAGACTGAATCTATTTCGTCATTCATAAATTAAATCAATAGAAGATGATACATCAATTAATAATGTCAAATCATATATAAACTAATCCAATAGAAATAAACCATATCAATTAATGATACTATAATTTATAGGTAATTTGGCATCATTAATTAACGTGTCATGTTTATATTGATTTAGTCTATAAATAACATAGTAGATTCAGTATTCTTAAGAATTTTTCGCTGTGAAAATACTGACATACAAAATATATCTATTTTCTATTTTCCTTTTGGAATATTGAAAAAAAGAAATTATTTACTAGTAAAACTTGAAATTTATGCATATATATTCTTTTGTATGTTAATAATTATAAATCCTATAAACTTTTTTATAAAAAGAAATTATCACTCTTGGTTTCCCTTTTTTGTTCGAAATAAACTGAAAGTACCAGAAACTCTCACATGATCTAACTTTTTCAAACAATTATACAAGAGACAAAGGGACTAAAAGTTTCTTAAAAGTTCTTAGATATATTGAATGCAGCTTCTTTAATTATAACAAAAATGACTAGAATATTTAGAATAAAACTAAATTTTGTATTAATGTAATGTGCATACACTAATGACGGTTGAAATGTAAAGATTGATAAAAATAAAAGATAAAAGCCTTAGAGGCTTGGGAAATTTTGACAAAAAATGAAATGAAAGTTCTAAAAAGTTGGGATAATTTTGCTAGCTTGAGAATAGTCTTATATGGTTAATTTGTTGTTCTGATTGTTGGTTTTTTAGTCTGCGAAGACTTCTTGAATTTATAGCACTTGACAGGTGGTTAGGCTCCTTAAATTCAGCATTACATTCTCCTTAGCCAAGAATCCTCTATCTCCTATAATTTAGCCTCAAGCTCTAAAACCCACATTTTAGTCTCAGTAATATATATTCTGTTCCCATTTCGTAGTTCCACGTTGCCAAATATACTTGTAGTTTAGTCTTGAATCTACTAGAGTTTGTAGTGTGTCATTTTTTATAGTGTGTTATTTTTCATAGACTCTTATTTAAGAGGAAATCACGCCTCATGTCTTTCTTTTTTCATAATTATGTCGCCACTTTTATTTTTTTACATTTTTAGGCTGATTTTTTTTTAACCTTTAATTTTTATTAAAAATCCCTATATGATTCATATGCAATATTTGCTTTATTATTATTTAACGTATGATTAATTTTTATAATAATTTTTGTATTTTAATAATGTTCTTTACAATAACAAATACTAATATAATATTAATCATTAAATTTCATTTCAAATAAAATAAATAAATAGTGTATATTGAGATCCAATTATACAAGAGCCTCTTAAGAAAAATTTCTTCTACTATATATATTTGATATTATATATTTAATAATTCCAGTAAATATATAAATAAAAAAAATTCTACTAATAATTCTAGTAAATATTCTCATCAATATTAAATTAATTATTTATATATTTTCTTTGAGATATCAATAACTTGAGATGAATTTTGTTTATTATCTATTCATCAGTTTGTTGCTACATAATCTATAAACTCAATAACATTTGTTTTTTATGGTATGAACTTTATAGTATAAAATTTTGCATATTCTATATATTTTATGGTCAGTAATATAAATAAAACTTACAATTTATTATAGTTTTATTTATATAAATCTATTTTATTTTATTAATAATTATTTTCTAATTATTAATTTTTTTTTGTAATGAAATTTTCAAGTTTTGGTAGCTATTGCAAGCGTTAAATTTTTGTTCTCTCTAAAACGAGTGGTTTTGTTAGAATATGGGTTACTTTAACCATCTTTTATATTATGTTCATTTTGCTAAATAGGATGATATTAAAAATTGATTTAGATTTTGTTATATTTCAATTATTAGTAAGCTAGGAGAGTCTACCATAAGAAAAAAAATATGTTCAAATGTTGAAAGTAAGTCTGAGTTTCCTAATAAGCTGATGAAAAAGAATGTGAAGGGAAAGAAGAAGAATGTGAATGGGGAGAAAGAAAAGAGAACTTTGTACATAGTTATTAGAAGATTTGTGAATTTAATATGTTGATATTATTAGCAGTTTTTTTTTTAATGTTTCTTTGTATTGAACATATATGAGACATGTACTAGCAAATAGGTATGTGTTTCCATATTACATATATGCATGTTCATTGATGGTGTTTTGATTGAAAAAAACTAGTTTTATTAAATTAATGACATGTATAAACATTATTAGATACTTATTACATACGAAAAGAGTACTGAATTTTATAATAATGTATAATATTTACTATGATTTGTTCATTCTTCTTCTTCTTTTTTTTTTTTTAAGAGATTAGTGTTTTTAATTTATACCATATGTTATAAATTATTTGCTTTGATTGATGAGCTATTTCTGTAAATTTAAGCCATATATAAATAGTATTAGATACAAATTACATACAAAAAGAATATTGAATTTTATAGTAATGTATACTATTTACTATTATTTGTTCCATTTTTTTAATATAAGAGATTAGTGTTTCTAATTTATAACATATATTATAAATTGTTTTCTTTGGTTGGTGAGCTATTTTTGTAAATTTAAGTCATGTATAAATATTATTAGATACTAATCATATATTAAAAGAATATTGAATTTTATAATAATATATATTGTTTGCTGTTATTTGTTCCTTTTTTTTTAATATAAGAAATTAGTGTTTATATGCTGTAAATTTATTGCTTTGATTTATAAATTATTTTTATAAATTTAAGTCATATATAAATATTATTAGATACTTATTATATACTAAAAAATATTAAATTTTATAGTAATATATATTGTTTGCTGTTATTTGCGAGAAGTATATTATTTTTTTTTTTATGTATATTGTTTGTTATGACTTTTTATTTGCTTATTTTGAAAATTTTTTTAAATCTCAAATAAAATGTAATTTTAAAATTATTTAATTTTATAATATAAATTTAGTTTTTATATGTAACAAACAGTACGGTCAAATTTATGAAAAAATCTAATATATAAATTTAGATAAATATATAGCTTTCAATTTAAAAAAAGGTTAATAATTAATTCATTTTGAATTTTTATAAATAAAAGTTAATATAATTAAATTAATCTTTTAATTTTAATTGGAAGTGAATCCAGTATATGATAGCAAAGAGAAAAAAATCGGACTTTGATAGGCAAAAAAAATAAGAGAGGCTAAATGTATAAATAAAGAGAAAAATTTAAGACACTATTGCAAAATAAAAAATCAAGAAACAAAAAAGTTAATTTTTTTTTAATTTTTAGACTATTTGTATAAAAATCCTCTTATTTAATTATATAGACCTTTATTTATGGGCCTAAATTCATTAATATCATTGGCCCAGCAAATCACATCGGAGTTTTAAAATCCAGCCCGCTATAAATACGGGTCCAACAATTGCTATTACTAATCTTTTGGCAATAAACTAAATTTTGTTGTAAGATAATTTATTTTCAACTTTTTAGCAGTATAATGCAACAACATACTTTTACTACAGTTTTGGTACTTTTAGCAACAAAAATATCTGTTGTTTATTCTAATATTTGTTATATAATGACTTTGTCACCAAAAAAAAGAAAAAAAGATATTAATGTCATATTCAACCACTTATTTTAATGTACCATTTACTATTTCAATCTGGAAAAAAAAAATGTGCCGTTTACTGTTTGATTTTTTAATAAAAAAAATACACATTTGGGAAAATGCCATTCACTTGATTGAGTCAGGTTCTTTCTTAATGTGCCAAGTAAGCTCTTTCTTTTTATATTTTTTTAATTTCATTTAGACATCTTTTTTTCTCTGTTTGCCTTTTGTTCATTATTTTTTTTTAGATGGAAAGAGATGATTCTGATTTATGAAAATAAATTAAATATTTGTGATAAATAGACTATAAAATTTTACATATTATAAATTATATTTTTTAATCTAACTTGAAAGATGATAATTTTCATAAGTTGAAAAAGACCATATTACTTAAGAGGGCATAATTCAATTAGTGAAAAATTATTTTAGTTTAACTAAATGTCTCAAATTCAAACTCTACATATGCAACTGCTTTAAAACTATGAAGGGAAAGTTTTGCCACTCTTACAGTCTCATCCAGTTCGAATCCGAATTGATCGAAATTACTAAATGAAAAAAAAATATTATATTAATAGAACAATTGACTATGCAGAATAATGGTAAACTTGCTCCATTCTGTGCCTATATCATGCCATAACTTGATTTTTATGTCTTAAAATAAGTCTGATCGTACAACTACAAATATTCAATCCCTTATTCTCATTAAATCTTCACACCAATCATATATCGAGATAATAAGAGCTCTAAAATTGGAGAACAAATATTTTCACAAAAGAAGAATAAATATCTCCAATAAAAATAAAAAAATAAAAACACAAGAGAATAATACTAACAAATTTGCAAAGAGCAAATTTGTATTTATTAGAACAAATAAAAATTATAAAAAAGTGAAATAATGAAGCTACGTCAATTCTTTTATATGGTAACAATTCAAAACAAGAATAAAAGAAAACTTAAGAGAAAAGAAGAGGAAGAGGCTACAATTTTTTATTTTTTTTTAAATCAGTCCATACCTTTATTTTGTTCTAATGGAGAATGAGAATAAGAATTTACAAATTACGACTTATACAAAGACAAGAAGTAGTTGATTAAGAAAAAGGGAATTGCAATAATATAATAAAATTTCAACTCAACCAAAATCAGAGCAAAATCTTTGCATGACAAGGACAAGAAATTATTGGGTTTTGAAATTTCTAAGATTTGACTTAAATATAAGTCCATTCTTATATTTTCAGAAATACATGGTGCGGACTACTTAAGGACTTGTCCTTTTGACAGGTGATTGGACACGTTATTGGAGAGTTTCGGCCATTGCTTGTTCAGCAAGTCATTTGCCAGTAAAAGGAGTAACAACTTGCCTAGAAGCTTTTGGGCTTGAGTCACTTGAGCGCTTGGCTAGTAGGCTTCGTTCTCCTTCCCATAGTTTATGAGGACCACATAATGGGCCTTGAATACAGGAGGATCCAGTAGTAAATTAAGAGTCATATTTATCCCTTATCACTTTAGAATAATTATTAATTTAATAAATGGTATAATTAGAAGTATAGTCATTTTGTTATTAACAGTTAATATATAGTAACAACATGAAAATTTGCTAATAAAAAACCTAATCTAGAGCAACAACACGAAAAATTGCTGCTAAAAAAAAAATTTTAGGTAGACTGAGTCTATCACATCACTCATAAACTAAATCAATAGAAGATGATACATCAATTAATAATGTCAAATCAGCTATAAACTAATCCAATAGAAATAAACTATATCAATTAATGATGTTATAATTTATTGGTAATTTGACATTATTAATTGACGTGTCATGTTTCTATTAGTTTAGTCTATAAATGATGTGGTAGACTGAGTGTTCTTAAGAATTATTCGCTGCGAAAATGCTGACATACCAAATATATCTATTTTCTATTTTGCTTTTGGAATATTGAAAAAGAGAAATTATTTACTAGTAAAACTTGAAATTTATGCATATCTATTCTTTTGTAAGTTAAAAATTATAAATCCTATAAACTTTTTATAAAAATAAATTATCGCTCTTGATACCCTTTTTTGCTTAAATAAAACTAAGTGTACCAGAGACTCTCACATGATCTAACTTTTTCAGACAATTATGTAAGAGACTAGAAGTTTTTTAAAAGTTTTTAGATACATTGAATACAGTTTCTCTAATTATTACAAAAATGACCAAAATATTTAGAATAAAATTAAATTTTGTATTAATGTAAATGTGCATACACTAATGACAGTTGAAATGTAAAGATTGATAAAAATAAATAATAAAAACCTTAGAGGCTTGGGAAATTTTGACAAAAATGAAATGAAATTTTTGA
The DNA here is from genome assembly GCA_947687605.1 of Reutealis trisperma. Taxonomy (NCBI): domain Eukaryota; kingdom Viridiplantae; phylum Streptophyta; class Magnoliopsida; order Malpighiales; family Euphorbiaceae; genus Reutealis; species Reutealis trisperma. The sequence goes on from CANTUT010000002.1 coordinate 119,397, forward strand.
AAACTTGGGATAATTTTGCTAGCTTGAGAAGAGTTTTCTATTGTATGTTTAATTTGTTGTTCTGATTGTTGGTTTTTTATTCTGCGAAGACTTCTTGAATTTATGGCACTTGACAGGTGGTTAGGCTCCTTAAATTCAGCATTATGTTCTCCTTTGCCAAGAATCCTCTATCTCCTATAATTTAGCCTCAAGCTCTAAACCCACATTTTAGTTTCGGCAATATATATTCTGTTCCCATTTCGTAGTTCCGCGTTGCCAAATATGCTTTTAGTTTAGTCTTTGAATCTACTAGAGTTAATTTGTAGTGTTATTTTAATAGTGTGTTATTTTTCATAAGCTCTTATTTAAGAGGAAATTACGCCTCATGTCTTTTTTTTCTTTTTTTTTTATAATTATGTCACCACTTTTATTTTTTTTACATTTTCAGGCTGATTTATTTATTTTTTTTAACCTTTACTTTTTGTTAAAAATCCCTATATGATTCATATAATATCTGCTTCATCATTATTTAACATTTGATTAATTTTTATAATGATTTTTGTATTTTAATAACTTTCTTTACAATAACAAATACTAATATAACATTAACCATTAAATTTCATTTCGAACAAAATAAATAAATAATGTATATTGAGATCAAATTATACAGGAGCCCTTTAAAAAAAATTTCTTCTACTATACATATTTGATATTATATATTTAATAATTCCAGTATATATATATATATATATATATATATATATATATATATATATATATATATATATATATATATATATATATATATATATATATATATATATATATATATATATATATATATATATATATATATATATATATATATATATATATATAATTTCTTCTACTAATAATTCCAGTAAATATTTCTTATCAATATTAAACTAATTATTTATATATTTTCTTTGAGATTTCAATAACTTGAGATGAATTTTTTTTATTATCTGTTCATCAATTTGTTGCTACATAACCTATAAACACAATAATATTTGTTTTTTATGGTGTGAACTTTGTAGCGTCAAACTTTATATATTTTGCATATTTTATAGTCAATAATATAAATAAAACCCACAATTTATTATAGTTTTATTTATATATATCTGTTAATTTTTTATTAATAATTATTTTCTAATTAATAATTAATAATTTCTTTTTGTAATGAAATTTTCAGGTTTTGGTATCTATTTCTAGCATTAAATTTCTCTAAAACTAGTGGTTTTGTTGGAATATGGGTTGCTTTAACCATTTTTTATATTGTGTTCATTTTGTTGAATAGGATGATATTGAAAATTGATTTAGATTTTGTTATATTTTAATTATTAGTAAGCAATGAGAGTTTTCAATAAGAAAAAGAATATGTTTAAATATTGAAAGTGAGTCTAAGTTTCCTAATAAGTTGATGAAGAAGAATGTGAAGGGAAAGAAGAAGAATGTGAACAGGGAGAAAGGAAAGAAAGCTTTGAACGTAGTTATTAGAAGATTTTGTGAATTTAGTATATTGATATTATTAGCAATATATATATATATATGTTTCTTTGTATTGAACATATATGAGACATGTACTAGCAAATGGGTGTATGTTTCCATATTACATATATGCATGTCCATTGTTGGTTTTTTGATTGAAAAACTAGTTTTATTAAATTAATGACATGTATAAATATTATTAGATACTTATTATATATGAAAAGAGTACTGAATTTTATAGTATTATATAATATTTGCTATGATTTATTCATTCTTCTTCTTTTTTTTTTTAAGAGATTAGTGTTTCTAATTTATACTATATGCTATAAATTATTTACTTTGATTGATGAGTTATTTTTGTAAATTTAAGCCATATATAAATAGAATTAGATACTGATTATATACTAAAAAAATACTTAATTTTATAATAATGTATACTATTTGCTGTTATTTTTCCATTTTTTTAATATAAGAGATTGATATTTCTAATTTATAACATATATTATAAATTGGTTTCTTTGATTGGTGAGCTATTTTTGTAAATTTATATCATGTATAAACATTATTAGATACTGATCATATACTAAAAGAATACTGAATTTTATAATAATATATTATTTGCTATTATTTGTTCCTTTTTTTAATATAAGAGATTAGTGTTTATATGCTGTAAATTGTTTACTTTGATTTATAAATTATTTTTATAAATTTAAGCCATATATAAATATTCTTAGATACTTATTATATACTAAAAAATACTGAATTTTATAGTAATATATACTGTTTGCTGTTATTTGCGAGAAGTATACTTTTTTTTGTTTAATGTATACTGTTTATTATGATTTTTATTTTTTTTATCTTGAGAATTTTTTAAATCTCAAGTAAAATATAATTTCAAAATTATTTAATTTTGTAAATATAAATTTAGTTTTTATACGTAACAAACAGTACTGTCAAATTTATGAAAAAATCTAATATATAAATTTAGATAAATTATATAGCTTTCAATCTAAAAAAAGTTAATAATTAATTCATTTTGAATTTTTATAAATAAAATTTAATATAATTAAATTAATCTTTTAATTTTAATTGGAAGTGAAACTAATATATGATAGTAAAGGGATTTTAATAGGTAAAAAGAAGAAGAGAGGCTAAATTTGTAAATAAAGAGAAAATTTTGGGCCAGCAAATCACATCCGAGTTTTAAAATCCAACCCACTATAAATGCGCATCCAACAATTCCTGTTGCTAATCTTTTGGCAATAACTAAATTTTGTTGTAAGATAATTTGTTTTCAACTTTTTAGCAATACAATGGAACAACATACTTTTACTACAATTTTGATACTTTTAGCAACAAAAATGTCTGTTGATTATTCTAATATTTGTTATATAATGACTTTGTCAGCAAAAAAAAGAAAAAAAGATATTCAACCGCTTATTTTAATGTACTATTTACTATTTCAATCTGGAAAAAAAAATTGTGCCGTTTACTGTTTAATTTTTTAATAAAAAAAATACACATTTGGGAAAATGCCATTCACTTGATTGAGTCAGGTTCTTTCTTAATGTGCCCAAGTGACAAGTAAGCTCTTTCTTTTTATATTTTTTTAATTTCATTTAGACATCTTTTTTTCTCTGTTTGCCTTTTGTTCATTATTTTTTTTTAGATGGAAAGAGATGATTCTGATTTACGAAAATAAATTAAATATTAGTGATAAATAGAATACAAAATTTTACATATTATAAATTATATTTTTTAATCTAACTCGAAAGATAATAATTTTCATAAGTTGAAAAAGACCATATTACTTAAGAGGGCATAATTCAATTGGTGAAAAATTGTTTTAGTTTAAATAAATGTCTCGAATTCAAACTCTACATATGCAACTGCTTTAAAACTATGAAGGGAAAATTTTGTCACTCTTACAGTCTCACCCAGTTCGAATCCAAATTGATCGAAATTACTAAATGAAAAAAAAATATTATATTAACAGAACAATTGACTCTGCAGAATAATGATAAACTTGCTCCATTTTGTGCCTATATCATGCCATAACTTGATTTTTATGTCTTAAAATAAGTCCGATCGTACAACTACAAATATTCAATCCCTTATTCTCATTAAATCTTCATACCAATAATATATCGAGATAATAAGAACTCTAGAATTGGAGAACAAATATTTTCACAGAAGAAGAATAAATAACTCTGATCAAAAAGAAAAAAAATAAAAACACAAGAGAATAATACTAACAAATTTGCAGAGAGCAAATTTGTACTCATTAGAACAAATAGAAAGTGCGAAAAAGTGAAATAATGAAGCTTCGTCAATTCTTTTATATGGTAACAATTCAAAACAAGAATAAAAGAAAACTTAAGAGAAAAGAAGAGGAAGAGGCTACAATTTTTATTTTTTTTTTTAATTTTGAAATCAGTCCATACCTTTATTTTGTTCTAATTGAGAATGAGGATAAGAATTTACAAATTACGACTTGTACAAAGACAAGAAGTAGTAGATTAAGAAAAAGGGCATTGCAATAATAAAATAAAATTTCAACTCAACCAAAATCAGAGCAAAATCTATGCATGACAAGGACAAGAAATTATTGGGTTTTCAAATTTCTAAGATTTGACTTAAATATAAGTCCATTCTTATATTTTCATAAATATATTAAAATTCTATTGAAGTTTTATTTTTTTTTAAGAATGTTTGGATTGAGATTTCTAGAAATTTTATAAGTAGGGTTTTTGAAAGTTTTTAAAAACCTCCAAACTTTTCAAATTTTAATTCATCAAATCAATAAATTGAGAAGATAAAATTTTTGAGAGATTAAAAATCATATAGCACCAACTTTTTATCTTTAATTTTGTATAATAATTATTATCTAGTAAAAATTCATTTCTCAAAGCTTAGAAGCGCTGAGAACTAAGAGAACTACTATCAACCCGTTTGACATTATATTTAGCAAAAGCGCTTTTTAACAAAAATTTGTATTTTTTTTTAAAAACTACTTTTAAAATTATTTTTAAATAGAAACAAATAAATTGATACTTTTTTCAGAAGCAAATTTAAAAAAATAATTTATAAAAAATAATAAAAATCAATTAATAAAATCAAAAAAAAATTAAAAATACTTTTTTAACTCCAAATAGTAATTCCAAACACTCTCTACGACTGCACAAAATCAAAATGTTTGGATTGGTTGGGACCCTCCCCTGCCAAATTGGATCAAGCTTAATATTGATGGCGGGCGGCGTGGAATCATTGCAACTGCAGGAAGCTTACCCAGGGATCACGAAGGGCATTGGATAGGTGGTTTTGCTAAAAAGATTGGTGTGTGCTCTGTCTTTGAAGCGGAGCTTTGGGGCTTGTTCACATGCTTAAGTCTGGCTTGGTCATGCATGGGGCTTTAGAAACATTCAGGTTGAGCTAGATTCTAAGGCTGTCATTGATAGCCTTGTGACTAACAGAGAAGAGGATGTCCCTTGGTCTAATTTATTTTCTGCTATTAAGGAGCTAATCAATAGACCTTGGCAAATAGAGTTGAGACATGTCTTTCGTGAAGCCAACCAATGTGCCGATTGGTTAATAGGTCATGCATTTGCCGGAAAAGTTGGAACTGAGGATATATATTAAATGCAGAGATGAATTTTAATTTTGATTAAATTTAAGAAATTAAATATTGATATATATTAAATTTCAATCAATCAAACAAACATATTTTAACATTTTGAACCATAGATTTTATTTTTTAAGCTAATAAAATCTAGTCGCACTATTAAGAATAAAAAAGAATTGAAGGAAAAATTTGATCTGAAAATATATCTTATATTAATTAAATATAATATTTTAAATGAGATTATATATAATGAGATTCTTCAATTTTAATAATTAATTTTTGAAATTGACACTAATTATATGAATTTTGAATATTTATATGTGCACATTAAAGTATAGACTAGCGATAAGTGCATATTTTACTAAATAATAAATTTGAATCAATTTATCCTCCATAATGCTTTAAAAAAAAAAAAAAAAAGTGTATAGTGTAGTATAGTATATCTGAGCTCAATCAAAGCACGTGTTTACAGTGAATGCACGTGTGAATTTTTTAGTCCAAACAAAAACGTCTCCTTCTCTTATCCAAATAATTGAATAAATTAATTAAATAAATAAGTTGTCAATTCATACGGCGTTCCAAAATTGTCCATATCACATTAATAATGTTTCTTTGTTTTATTTCCCACCACATGGAAATTTCGATTTCCTTTTAAGATTAAAAAAAATAAAAATATAAAAGTTAAGGTAAATTTAATTTTGTTTAGATTATATAATCTATAATATAAAATATAAAATAAATATGTAGACTCATATGTATTTTTTATTCAAATATTGTCAAAGTTAATCTCTTCTCAATTTATATATGTGTCTGCTAAAACTTTTATTTTTCAAATAAATTCAATAAATTTTAGACATTTAATTTATATTTTCATTTCATTTTTTTAGTATTAATTTCAAAAACTTACTTAGAATTACTCTTATGAGGAAAATTATAATTAATTAATTAATAAAACTAGTATATTCATTTTTTCTTAATTAAAAAAAAACTAATATTTTTCTCTATATTTTATTATAATGTTAAATGAGTATATATATACAATGTAAACAAAAATTATTTGATTATAAAAAATAAACTCAATTTTGTGGTCACTTCTTTCTAAAACTAAATATAATAAAATAATTAATAATAAAAACGGTGTAAATTATATGCTTTCGACTAGGTAGATCAAGAAGCGAAAGAGATCAACGCAATACTGTACGTGAAAGCTGGCTTGTAATACCATCTAATAATAATAATAATATAAAAACAACACAAACCAATTTATGAGAATAATGCCTAAATTCTCAAGCTGCCCTGTAGTTTTTGACCTTCCGGTTAATGTAGGAATAATTAAACGGAGCATAGCGCGTTGGCTTCAAAATCCCAGCGTGTGCAGCATCTATATAAACCCCATCTCCTCCTTCAATTTCTCATATCTCAAAACCATTCGCTTTCTACTTATACCAAAGATTTTCCTTAATAATATTTTGATAATTAAAAAAGTTCAATTTCATTTTATATTTAGTTTCTTGATACTTGAGATATGAAGGTTACAGGTCCAGAGAAAAGATATGCTCTGTTACTAGCAGCAAAAGATTCTGATTATGTAAAGAAAGTATATGGTGGTTATTTTAATGTGTTTGTTGCAGCTTATGGTGAAGAAGGAGAGAGATGGGATTTGTTTAGAGTTGTTGAAGGAGACTTTCCTGATTTTAATGATCTTCATAATTATGATGGTTTTGTTGTTAGTGGTAGTCCTTATGATGCTTATGGCAATGATTTTTGGATTCTTAAACTTTGCTTTCTTTTGCAAACTTTGGATGCTATGGAAAAGAAAATTCTTGGGATTTGCTTTGGCCATCAGGTATACTTTACAAGTTACTCTTTTCTTTCTTACAATTTCTAAGTTTCATTTTCTTAATTTCATCCCATCTGGTATTAAATCTATTTTGATTAGCAGTAGACAGTCAGCAGTCAGGTATTGACATTTGAATTTTATAAGTGGATGAATCTTATGTTTAGTATAAGTCAATGGTTTTGTCGAACACTGAGTTCCATCACTTGCCCACTTACGCAGTAAACTTAATTTTGTGGCGTTGGAATGCAGGTTTTGTGCAGAGCATTGGGTGGGAAGGTTGGCAAAGCGCATAATGGATGGGATATTGGGCTAAGGAAAGTGAGAATAGTTAAAGAATTATCAGAAAGCAGCTTTCTTAGTAAAATAAAAAGTGAAATCCCAAAATCATTATCAATAATTGAGTGCCATCAAGATGAGGTATGGGAAGTTCCATTAGGAGCTGAAGTAATTGGATTTTCAGAGAAAACAGGAGTTGAAATGTATACAATTGGAGAACACATTTTGGGAATTCAAGGCCATCCTGAGTATACTAAAGACATTCTTTATAATCTCATTGATCGTCTTCTCAATAATGACTCTATTGATTTGGATTTTGCTGAGAATGCAAAGTTTGGACTGGAAATTGCTGAACCTGATAGGAAGTGCTGGGAAAGGATTTGCAGATATTTCTTGAAAAGCTTATGATGAATGGATTCATTAATTTGAATGAAATAATGTATTCAATGAACGTGTACGTGTTTTTTGTTTTTTGTTATTTATTTAATGAAATATGAATATGTCTATGGCCGACAGAATCTTAACTGTAATCTTTCTGTAATAACCCTTTCCAATACATATATTAGATATTATTTGGTATCACATATCTATTCTCTTAAAATGAAAAGCATATTTAATTTTTTAAAAAATTATATCTCAAAAAATATAAATAATTATATATTTGATTTGTAAATAATTTTTTAAAAAGTAAATTTTTTTGTTTGATATTAATAATATACAAGTAGACAATAATAATTAACCTTTATTAAAATAAGAATTAAATGCGAGTTTTTTAAGTATATAATTATATTTTAATAAAGTTTATTATTTATTAAAATTTAAATTATATCATTATGTCATATTATTTTTAATCAAAATTAGCATAATAAAATAATTGGTTTAAAATTATTTTAGATCACAATAAAAAATCGGTTTCAAACTAGAGCTGAATTCGAAATCAAAAACGAAACTACTAGTAAGTTTAGCATTTTTCTTAAAAATTTTAATTTTTATCTCTCAAATTAATATTTAAAATAGAATATACAAACTCTTGATTGTAAAGATGCATCAATTTAAAATTGAAAAAAATATATTATGAAATTACGAAACCTAATTTTTAAGCATTATATTCTCTAGTGAATATGAAGATTATTCAAAAAAAATTATACTCTTATTATTATTATTATTATTATTATTATTATTATTATATAAAGAAATAATAAGTATATGAAAAAAAATAGAAATAGCAGGAATTGTGGAAAAAAACATATATATCCATATCTAAAGAAATAATAGTTATTTGTGAAGAATTAAACAACACTTGTTTGAAGTGTGGAAACGTTAAAAGGATTCTTATACTATAATCATTGGTCACCAAAAAAGACAATCACACAAATGGAAATCTTTTGAATAACCACAGCCTAAAATCTTACTTGCAAAGAATTTATTTGATAATACATTTATGTTCTTAAAAAGTTTTCTAATTTTAAATCTTTGCTTTATCTCTATAAATAAATAAATAAGTGCAAAAACTTCCTTAGAAAAGTTGTTATACGTGTATGGAATTCAAACAATTGTCTTTGGCAGTTGTCCACTATACTAGGTTGGGCTCTCAATATGGGCAGGCCTAGCCTAAGTCCAACAATGTGAAAAAAAAAAAAAAAAAAAGAAGCAGCAAGAATTTAGGTTTAAAAAAAGTAGCATTGTAGGGTTTCGAGACCCAACAATCTGGCACCGTAAAGGACTGCTGTGTCTTCTAAATTGAGAAAACGTGTTTTTTGTGTTCCCTAGATAATAGTTATCATTTAGAAAATTCTGAAAATAAGTTTTGGTTTTCTAAATTGGAAAATATTACAACTAAATATCCAATTCTATTTTTTAGTTTCCTTAGTAAAAAATTAACCTTGTTTTTAATAACTAAACAAGCTCTTACATGTCATGATTTAACTCTAAGAGTCACATCGATCTTAAGATATGGGATAGCTTAAAACCACCAATCATTACGTAGATCCCATCACAAATAAGTAAATATTATCATTCAGTAAGATCTGGCTATATATATATATTAGATGAAGTATTCAAGCATACATATTTAAAAGTGTCCATATTACTGCTACCACTAATAAGTTCCTTACAATGTCATTAACTAAACTATAGAACTTCAATTCAAAAAACAAAATAGATACAAACATAAATTCATCATTAAAAGATCAATACGTATATTTGTAACTTCAAAGTAGACGAAGACTCAAAGCTCAGTTTCCTCTTTCTAACACTTCACGTACTAAGTCACCTAAAACCACAGATGATATTATGAGCCATTAACTCGAAAAGATATAAAATGCAAAATTTTAAAAGGGATATTTAAAGTAATAGTTCATCTCAAGAAATATCATAAGAAACAACACTAAAGCGGTTTAACAAGAAGCAAACATGCGAAGAAAGAATTAGCACCAAAAGACTATCCGTCATGACAGAACAATCATTTCATCATATCATATCCATCGACGAAACATGGGCAAGATAGCACCACAGACCTCATGAACCTCCATAATTTATCAAAGCAGTAACTTCTCCCTACTTCATATACTTGGCCAAGTATATGCCTAAGGTAATTTTTCATTCCCATATAGGACACTGATACCTTTGGACTCTATCAATTAAGTCATTAGTGCACACGGCCTAATGAATTCTCCCCCAGTAGTATAGGCCTTCTACCACGCATGGCTTTAGGTCAAATGTGAGCTTGATAGGAATACGTCAACAAAATTTGTTAGCCCAATGGCCTCATCTTAATCATCAAGTGATTATTAAGGGCCATCAATGGTCTTTTATTGCAAACAACTTTTCATATCAAATTCAAAATTCAGGAGTTATTGAGAAGAACATATTAAAGGAAATAATTTAACAAGTCATCAAATACTATGCATCTTATAACTTACCTTAAAGAAATCTTCAACCTTTAAATTGGGGATCCTTGCAAGGTTACTTACTCAAAATTCTTGACTATATGTTTAATGGCAATTTTTCAAGCCTAGGACTTCTCTAGAAGATTTAAAACTGAGAAAGATAAGAATTTTAACTCAAGGAAAAGAAGAGAGAGAAGAATAATATATATCCTTTTAAAGTACAAAAAAACTTTACTTACTAAGGAGTTTCAATAAAATATTATTAAAGTTTCACTTAGTGGGAACATACTAGTTGCTGATTGACAAATTGATTTAAAAAGTATACATTTGGGGTTGACATTACGGCTTTAGGCAATCATTACCTCTATTTTAAGGTTAGCATATTTTACAGGTTTCTTACTAGATTAACGATTAATCTTTGCCTTTGGCTTCTCTTCTCCTATATTTCATCTCTTATGTTTTTTGTTTTCTTATCATTGAGTACCATTTCATTGCTGAGCTAGGTGTTACATTACATTTCTATAGAATTAAATTTCCAAGTATGTGAACTCTATCTTTACTTTTCCATACACATGGGAAAATGCTTCACCATCTCAAAAGGTGGAAAACTTGCATTCCTATGAAAATTAGATATTAAAAAAAATAAAAATACATGCATGCCATTATTTATAAGAGCAAAAAAATTTATGTAGGTCTTTTCTAAAAAAAATTGAGTATCCATTAACTATATGTGAATAAAATTTATCTAAAGTAAGGGCATAATATAATTTATAACATTTTATTGTACTTAATGAGGGATAAAATGTTCCAAGCTAGATAGAGACGTGTGGATCTAGCCTCCATTAAACAAGCCCAAAGGTGCTTAGCAAGGACAAGGACAAGCCCATTACCAAAAAGAGGCAATTCATCCTCATCAAAAGAGAGAGGGCCTTCCTCTGAAAGATTAAGCACTGTAGCTGATATGACTTATTACTGATGTCAGCATGCAAGTGGCATTTGGTAGTGATTTATGACGACTGGCCCCTTTTCAAGCACTCTCTCTCCACTCATACCACACTAGTTCCAACAGGGCTAAATGTATGTTATAACCATATACATACTTGCACTGCCCATGTATTGGCCAAGAACTCTGATGATTGTCACATCAACTCAGACCAAGCTCACCTCACCTTCGACATCTGATCCCAACACTTACAAGATATCACTAATAAATAATAGAAAGAAGCATGATAATAGGTAGTTTAGACTCTATATTCTCTCTTCCCCTTTCTCTCAATAAATCATATTTTGTTGGTTAAGAGAAATCTCCCCTTTTCTGGCCATGATTACATCTCAAAACTAACTTAGCATTGGAGGACCATCGTCAAGCCTTAAGCTTGGCCCCTTTTGATATGGTTTACCTGTCTTACAAGTTTAGTATCTCAGGCCCAGTAAGAAGCCCAATATTGCACAACTTATTTGATTTCAGCTTGATCAAATTGGCGCTTTATATGGAGAATGATTTTTGAATATTCTTCATTATCCTTCTTCTTTTTTCATTGAAGATTGTCACAGTGACATTCCTTTCTAACTAAGAAATACGCCATCTAAACTTGCAGGAAAACTAAACTAAGTCAATGGTCTACTTAGGAGATAATCATAATACGCCCATTTTCCCTCAAGATCCTTATACTTCATGACAAATTCCTCCACGAAATAATGACGATCCTGAAAAACCCATAAAAATCCTTATAGAAACACCCAAACATCTTGGCTAGCCAACACCGCCTCAGTCCTACAATGATCAAGTGCTTTAATCCATCGAAGTATCTTAAAAACCAACCCTTCTACCACCACAAGCCTTGAAGTTGCCTCATCCCTGTAGATAATACTTAGTGATATATAAAACCTGTAGCCAACTCCTCAAGCACCAAATACCAATGTAATTCTCAAAGTAATGGCTAACAGAGAACTTAACTGCAAGATAGATTTTTAACCTACACCATCAGAAGCCTTTGAGGCAGATGGAGGTTAGTGCGAGGGGAAGACTGTAATATAAGGTTGTTCAACCTAGGAGAGGTGAATTACCCTAAGATGAAGAAGAAGAAATTTCCCTCCTCAAAAAGGACATGATTATGAATAAAATATTCAAGTGAAGAGGAAGGTATGAGACAAAGAAGGCAGGCAATCTCGCAAGAAGTGATAAAAATGATGCTGATTATAGCTACCGTAAGGATAGAAGAAAGGAATGAAAAAATGGAGGAAAAGCATCCAAAAAAAGGGGAAGGAAAGGAGATGAGTCTCAATCTGAGTCTTCTTCTCACCATAAAGATCAACTACACAAGAAAGCAATGAGCTAGTGAGATCTAGCTAAACTGAGGGAGGCATTTAAAAAATTTCGAGAAGAGCTTAACAAAGATAAGGGCAAGAAGATCACAAATAAGAGCTTGAAATTGGCCTTAAAATCTCCCTTCATTAAATCCAAGAGTATCAAATGTCCAACAAATTCAAGCCTCTTGCTCTGAAAAAGTATGATGGTGAGGTGGACCCAAGAGCTCACATGATGGATTATAAACATGCAGTGGAACTTCAGACCACTAGTGATGATGTGTTCTACAAATCTTTTTGGGCTTCACTTGATGGAGCAACATTAAGGTGGTTGGATGGCTTAAAAGAAGGGAGCATGACGTCTTTGGTGCAACTTGCGACTATTTTTCTATGAATATTCACAGCGAGCATCCTTGTAGAAAGGACCTAATGTTTAGAAGTTATGGCACAAAAGGAGGGAGAGTCTCTAAAGGAATATGTCGCTCAATTTAACAAAGAAACATTAAAATTACACAACTCTATTAGGCGATGCCTGTTGAAACCTTGCAAAATGAAACATCACATAAGGACTACTCCAAAGCATTATGTAGACATACTCCTCATACCTTAGAGGAAGCTATGGCCATTGCTTAGAAGTTTATTAGGAAAAACAATGCCTACTCTTTTAGCCAATTTTAAAGAAAAGAAGGGATGATAGGGCTAAAGATGAACCCAAAATGAAGAAGGAAGAGCAAGGCAAGGCAAATAAGGGCAAAGGAGTAGAGGTCGTCTGCCTCAAACTACATCACTAAATGCAAGTTTAGCAGAGGTATTTATAGCCTTTAAGGATCAAAATATTTGGACTCACCCTAAGCCCATGCTTGCTCTATGAGGGAAATGCAGTACAGATAAGTTTTGTTTATTTCATAACACTTATGGGCATAATACAAATGACTGTAGATAGTTGATGGAGGAATAAGAAAGATTGATCAATCAAGGATTCTTGGAAAAGTTCCTAAAGATAAATGATGACAACCATGCTGAGACAAGCATAAGCAAGAAAATCGCTAATGATGGATCTATTGGAATAATCAATTACTTGACCGAGGGGGCCTAATGAAGTACCCATAAGCAGAAGCACAGTTAAAGCCTTAGCGAGGAAGCAGGAAGAGCTATAGTTCATCTTCTATAATGGTTATAAGATAATAACAAATAGAGGCAAAAAAGGTTATCTTATATCCCCATACAAACTCTTTAGTAATTCAAGCAGTAGTGGCCAACTTTCTTAAAAGAAGAATCTTGGTTAATGATGATTATTCAGTCAGTCTGCTAATAGCAGATGATTATACAAAGATGGGATTGAAAAAAAGTGGCTTGGAAGATGTAGATAACCTAGCTTGATGGCACTGAAATATCATAAACAATTTGCCTTTCACTATAGGATCTACCCTAAATTACGTGACGATAATAGCTACCTTTGTGGTAGTAAGAATATCGCTAGCTTACAAAATTTTACTAGGAGACCTCTCCTATATGCTCTGGATGTCTCAACAAACATCAGACTAAGCTATCCCTAAGCTTAGAGGGGGAGAAGTGCATATGTATGGGGTACAAAACTAAGGTGAGCATAATAGAAAAAATAGAAGAAAGATTTTAAAGTTGCAGTGGCCGAAGACAAAGCCCCTAAACAGTAAACTGAACTAGTAGAGAAGCTAAAGAAATTTATGGCAAATAAAAAAGAGCAAGAAAAGTTCTTAATTAATCAATTTGTTTTTAAAAGATGAGCAAAAGGTGCAGGCTTGTCAATTCCTAACAAACCATTTACCTAACTTCATATGGTTTTCCTCATAACTTAAGGGTATGAGTCCAGATATAATCACCCATCAACTTAAATAGACCCTACCTACAGACCCATTAGATAAAAGAAAAGTTGTTTTGGCCTGAAAAAGGCAAACAGTAATAGAAGAAGAAGTTGACAAGCTAATGAAGGCTGGATTTATAAGAGAAATGCAATGCCCAGAATGGCTAGCTAATATGATGTTATGAAGAAATTGAACGGGTCATATAGAATGTGTGGATTACACTGACTTGAATAAGGCTTGCCCAAAGGATTCTTTTCCTTTGCCTATGATTAATAAACCGATAGACTCCACAACTGGGTATAGGTACTTATCATCTCTCAACGCGAAGCAGGGGTACCACCTTATCACAGTGCACACTAATAACGAGGAGAAGACTTTATTCATAATGGAAAAGGGAATCAATTATTATGTATATGTACCTTTGGGGTTGAAAAATGTTGGGGCAACCTATCAAAGGCTTCTTAACAAAATGTTTAAAGATCAGCTGGGAAAGAATTTGGAGGCATATGTTGATGATATGATTATGAAATGTATAAGCTTCAAGGACCACTTAAATGATCTAGCAAAAGTGATAGGAGTGATAGATAAATATGATATGAATTTCAACTAGAGAAGTGTAATTTCTTCATTCAGGGAGGTAAATTTCTAGGATGCATGGTTAGTAAGAAGGAATCAAGCTAAATCCTAATAAAGTTAAAGCAATTCAAGATATGATAACACCTCAAAGTGTGAAGGAGGTCCAAGACTAACTAGGCAAATTGCTATTTTGAATAGATTTATGTCAAAATCTATGACAAAGTACCTCCGCTTCTTCAAAAATTGAGGAAAGCATCCACTTTTGGATGGATCCAAGTTTGCCAGGCTGCTTTTGACGAGCTGAAGGCTTTTCTTACTTCAAAACAAATATTGCATAGACCCTCGATTAGAGAAGAAGTACTAATTTATCTGTTTGCTTCAAAATAAGCAGCAAGCTTGGTGTTTATTAGAGAAGAAGGAACAATCCAAAAACCCATTTATTATTTTAGTAAGGTTTTTTAAGGAGCTAAACTGGAATATTTACCTGTTGAGAAGCTTACTTATGCATTAGTCCTATTAGCCTAGAAGTACAAGGTGTATTTGCAAGCACACCAAAGAGTAGTAGTGATATATTAACCTTTGCAGAAGATATTACAGATACTAGATACCTCAGGATGGATGTTGTGTTGGTCAATGGAATTAGGGCAATGTAGATTAGAATATAGGTCGAGGTCAGCTATCAAAGTACAAGCTCTTGCTGATTTCATATCTGAATGCTCTTTCAATGCCAAAACTAAATCAGTCAAGGTAAAAGAAAGAAAATTGAAAGAATAATTGTGTATGTCGAGCTGACTAGGAACTATTTGTAGATAGGGCCTGTAGCAATGAAGTTACTGGCATTGAAATGGTCTTGAAAAATTCACAAAAGTTCTTATTAGAATATGCTTTGGTATTGGAATTCAAAGCCACTAACAATAGCATGAAGCAATGATCCAAGAATTATTATTCGCAAATTGTCTCCTATTTAAAGTACTCAGATTACACTGCAACTCTTAACTAGTAGTAGGACAAACAAAAAGGGAATTTAAAGCTAAAGAAGCTCAAATGGCTAAGTATTTGTAGAAAACCAAGGCAATAATCTAGAAGATGAACAATAGAGGTGTAAAGCTGTAATTTTGCAAAATCCTAAAGGGAAGAATATCTAAGTTCACAGCCTTAGCAAACTTGCAAACATACACCCAATTGAGTTATCTCAAAGAATTTTTGTAGGATCTCTAACATTCCCTAATATACATAAGGGAGCTAAAGTTATGGAAGTGTATGAAGCATTATATCGGCTAGATCCGTTGAAGAATGAGGCAAACTGCCTAAGGATCCAAAGAAGCAAAAAAGGTAAAGTATGCCTTCCCTGGTTGTGATTTTTGAAGCTCAGCGAAGCAGAGTATGTTTTAAGAGAGATCTATGAAGGATCTTGTGGAATTCATATTAGAGGAAAAGTGTTGGTTGCCAAAGCAATTAAACAAGGGCATTATTTGGATGAAGGAGGAGGTAATGGCTTTAGTGAGAAAATGTCCTTATCAGAAATTTGATTATGTGAAGCATATTTTAGCAGTAAAAAAAATGCCAATCATTAGTCCGTGGCCTTTTATAAAGTGGGGAACGGACATAGTGAATCTTTTCCAATAACTTATGGGCAAAGGAAATTCCTCCTCATTGCAATTGAATACTTCACTAAATAAGTGGAAGCAGAACCACTTGTCATAATTATAGCTGAAAAGTAACTAACTTTTTATGAAGAAATGTTGTTTATAGGTTTAGATTTCATACGAGCTCGTCAACAACAATGAAAAGTAGTTCCATAATGCAAAAGTCACAACCTTCTGTTCAAGGCTTAATATCAATCTTCAAACAAATGGGAGGATTGGAGTGACCAATCAAATAATTTTCCAATGCTTAAAGCAAAGTCTCGATTGATATGGGCGATGCTAAGTAGATGAATTGCGTCATGTTCTCTAGGCATATAGAATTACTATAAGGCAACCCACTAGAAAAACTCCTTTTAGCCTTGCTTATGGCATTAAAGCTGTCATCTTAGTGGATATAGGATTACACAACGGAAGGATTAACTATTATAGTGATGAAGCCAATTATCAAGTAAGAAGAATAGATTTGGATCTCCTTGACGAACTCTGAGAAAAAGCAAGCATTTGAATGACTGCTCATAAACAACAAGCTCCCAATCACTTCAATAAAAAAGTCTAGGCTCGGATATTTGCTGAAGGCGATTTGGTCATAAGATATTCTTAAGCTGCAAGAAAAAGAGGAGGTACCAACAAGCTTGCTCCAACATAGGAAGGTCCTTTTAAAGTCTAAAAAGTAATAAGGTTAACTATTTATAAATATGTAATAATGAAAGGTGTCAAAGTTTCTCAAACATTGAACATACAACATCTCAAAATATATTATCACTGAAAACCAATGAGATAATTATTCCAAGCAAATTGTTGTCTTTTAATTTCTTGCTATTTCAAGATGAAATTGCCAAAAGAAAACAATTGAGATGAGTTTAAAAGAGGAAAGTAAAGGCTGAATGCCAGAGATGACGAGCACTCCACATGAAGTCCTTGTAAAAATGAGACGAAGTCCCTGCAAGAGGGAAAGACCTAGTGAATCAAGATAGAAAGACCTAGTCAATTATAGGAGAAAGACCACTAAGTAACTCTCTTCTAGATGGAGTAAAAGACCTAGTGAATTCAACTCTCTTCCCAACAGATGAAAGTCCTTGTAAAAATAAGGCAAAGTCCCTGCAAGAGGGAAAGACCTAGCGAATCCAAACAAAAAGACTTGGCCAATTCTAGGAGAAAGACCGCTAGGCAACTCTCTTCCAAATGGAATAAAAGACTTGGTGAATCCAAGCAAAAACACCTAGTAAACTTTAGGCGAAAGACCGCAAAATAGCTATTTTCAAGAAAGAGTGAAAAGATCTAGAAAATTTAGGCAAAAGATGCCTAGTGAACTCAAAGAGCAAGAATTCAAAACAAAAGGAAAGGAAGAGAATAGTTCTTCAGAAAAACAAAGAAAGGAGAATAGATCATCAGAAAAACAAAAAAAAAAAAAGACTTAGCAAAACTAAGACAAAGAAAGACTTAGCAAAATTAAGTAAGCAATATCAAAACAACCTTTCACAAGGGAAAAGGCTTCCTCCTTACGAAGAGGGTGGAGAAAGACTCATTATAACAGTTAAGGAAGTCTATAAAAATAAAGCATAAGAAGATTCAAGTTAATTATTTCAAGTACTTAGAAAAATTCTAAACAGAAGAATAACTCAAAATTCAAAAATCTTTTATTTACATTCAAAAAAGTATTTACTTATACAAAATCAAAAAAAAAATTATTACAAAGAGAAAAATTCAATAAGCATGAGGATCTTAGGTAATCTCTAAATTCTAGCTCAAAGTAGGAGGATCTTGAGTAAACTCTAGGTTTGAGCTCGATGTCGGAGGAACTTGAGTGATGCTTGGATTTGAGCTCGAGGAAGCAAGCATCACTAGGGCAAAAGAAATCAATCGAGCTAGATAAGAAGATGATGTTGATGAAGATGAAGCATATGAATGAGGCTCATTAAATCTCTTTAGCAGATGGGCCAAGACCTCTAAATATTTGACAGCATAGTCATCTACAGCTAATTATAGTATAATACAACCCTCAGTACTAAATGAATGGCTAACCTTCTCTTGTACTGCTTAGATTGAACGAAGTTTTAGATGGCCTTGTCCTTCTCCTCTTCAGCTTTCTCACAAAGACATTGTAATTTTTGCACTTTATGGCAAAGGTATTCATTTTGCCTCTCAAAGATAATGAAAAGGTATTCATTTTGCCTCTCAAAGATAATGAATCTTCTCTGCAAGTTAGGATAATCCTTCATCCTTTCTTGCAGATCAATTAGCTCAGCATTCATTTTATTTATACTAGAATTAAGAGCCTTAATTATCTTTTAGCTCTCAGAGATGACCTTCTACTTCTCCAAGACAATTTGCTCCAAATCAAACACCCTCCTTGTAGAATCAATAGGTGTCTTCTCAAGCTCTTCACTCTTCTTGGTCAAAAGTCATTGAGAGAGATCCCCTTTATTAGAAAGACGAACCATTTCTCAGCGAAGGTGACTCATCTCCTCCTAAACCACTTGATTTATCCTTTTCTCTTATAAAGCAGCCCTCAATCAGGCAAACTCAGTTTTTTTATTTATTTGTCACCCCTTTGTATGAGGTGAAAGTCTTATCAGCTTCAATTGGGTAGTCATCAAAGCAATTCAACTTCTCCACCAGCTCTTTATTTATTTTTACAGACTATAAAGGAATAAGGAGAAATAGGTAAAGCAGACATAAATAAAAAAAATAAAAAAAAAAGGTTCACAAAAATCACCTTTTCTAAAAGTTTTTTGGAATAAAAAAAATGCTGGAGAGGAAAGATGGGCTCAACAATAGAAGGAAAGACTTACTTTGCCACTTGCTCTTCCCTTGAAGTTTGACCTACAACTACCTCGATTGAAGGTGCCCTTAGCTCATCATTTGGAATCAGAGGAGCTGTAAAGTCATCTTGAGATTGTGGAATAAGAAGCAAGCCATCCCTTTCCTCACCCCCTCCAATTTATATCTCGCTCCTCTCCTTAACTAATGCTTCAATAGTTTTCTGGTGGTCCTTTGTGAGAGCCTTTTCTTTCTCTTGAGCTACTAAAAGAAGTAAAAGCTCTAAGATAATGGAATCCTCCTCCCCCAAAATAATGGTTGCTCATCCAAGTGAACTATTATGAAAGGAATAAATGAAGCTGCTTACTCCATATTAGCCATAAAATCCTCCGCCAAAAAGACCATGACTAGGAGGACATTAAGAGAAGTTATTGCAAGGTTAATGGGTTCTGAAAACACAAAAATGAAATAAAGTTAGCAAATTCTAAAACAGCAAAAGTGAGAAGATAATAACCTACTAGATTGCAAAAATCATCAATAGAAATGACAAACTTAAAGGCATTGCTAGGAAGCCTCTTTCCTTTGGTTTGAGCTGAAGTAGGTTGATCAGCTCATATGTGTCATGCGATCTCCTCTACAATTTGCAAAGAAGTGTTCATATTCCCCTATAATTATGACACAACACTATCATCCTCAGCTCAAAGAAAAGCCTCTAATACAACTCTCAGAAGAAAGAGAGGGGCCTCAAGGACAACTAGCCAGAGTGGTAGATATAAGGCCATCATCACTTTCGCTAGAATTGTCCACATCCACCAGTTGTAAGTTGTCAAGTTTCCTCACTACAGTAGGATCAGTTGTGACAGGCCTAGAGGGATGCTCAAGTTCAACTGTAGTAACTGCACGAGGTGCTACCAAATGGCCCCCTGGTTAATCTTTTTTCCTTCTTTACAAATGCTTTAGCTTGGGGCCCATCTCCTTCCTTTTTTCTCCTACTATACTTTTAGTCTCAACTGGAGCATCCTAATCAGCATGTGTCCTTACTTGCAACTACCCAATCTGCTTTTCAATAATAGGCAAGAAAGCTACCTCATTGTCGGGGAAGGCCTCCACACTCTTTGTTATCTCATAGAGCCTTTTGTAATTGTTATCTTTTGCCCAAGTTATAAAAAAAGATCAAGCACAAGTCAGTTTGTCATGTCAGTAAAGACACCAAAGACAGAAATGAAAAATGAAGATTAGACTCACCTTGATCTTTTATCATGAGACTCATTGTCTTACCTCGAGCATCTTTTATTTTGGAAGCTGCGTCCAACTTCCTCACATCATAGAAACAATCATCCTTGATGAGAGTCTTGATGGCAGGCAACTCCTTTAGTAGCAAGCTCAAAGGAATGTCTAATAAGCCATAAATGGCAAGAACCTATAGGGATCCCCTAAAGCTGAAGCCAAGACTTCAAGGACACTCCCTATTTATTATTACCATAATAGCAAACTTGTCCCACCAGTCTGCCTCCTTGTTTGGCTTATTGATAAAAAGAGTGTGCTTTGGCTTTCCTATGGTACACCAAACCTGCCTATCTAGAGAATGGATAAACGTGAAGAAGCATTAGAACATTTTGGCAGTGGGTATTAGTCCCAATGCTTTGTTAACAATCTCAAATTGATGCCTATCTTAGATTGAGTTTGGAGATAGTATCATTGGATTCACATAGAAATAATTGAAATGCTCAACTAAGAACAGGGAAGAACTAAACCTTAACCCAGCTTCTAGCTAGTGGCAGAAGAAGATATAGTGTTCATTGTCTTTGGGCAACTCTATTGTAAGAGGAACACCTACCATTTTGTATATCATGTCACCTTAGGATTAGGGATGTTAATGATGAATCCATCTTTATCATCTAGTTTGTTAGAAAATCTAGCCAAGTCTAAATGCTTAAGGATAAAAGTAATCTCACCCCAGAGCTCCATATCCTCTTTAATGACTAGTTATGTATTTTATTCTTTGTTCTTTAGTGCTATTGGTAAAGATGTTTTAAAAATTTGAGAAAAATAATGTGGGGAGTTTGAAGAACAAAAGGCAAATGAAAATAAGAAAGACTTCAAAGGGAATGCTCAGAAAATATAAACCCTAAGAATAGGGAAGAAGATGAGTTTTTATAGTAAAGAAAAACCCTAAAAAAATGTGCCTATAATCATTTCAAAAATTGGGAATGGCGGCAATAGTTTTTGTTTTTCCAAATTCATGGTTGATATTGCACCACGTGGGCACATTCTATGATACAATGGCCATAGCATTAAATGCAGCATCCTAGTTGTCAAACACATGAAGATATGTAGCAAGAACTTAAGCTTTTATATGAAGCAAAGGATATTATAATACATCTTATCAGCTCATTACAGCAAAGATGAACTGTGCTAGATGTATAAATCTACTTCAATGAAGCGACCACCTCACAAGAACGAAAAGTTATTTCTAGCGAGTTTCTCCTTAATTATCTCCTTGTTGAAACATAGAGACCTCTGATGAGAGATAAAATGTACCAAGATGGAAACAAACACATATGGGCTTGGCCCAATTAGTGAAAGTCCCATCAAACAAGCCCAAAAGGACTTGGCAAGGACAACCCCATCATCAAGACAAGGTAGTTTGTCCTCATTAAAAGAGAGAGGGACTTCCTCTGAAAGATTAAGCACTATAATTGATATGACTTGTTATTGATGTCAGTATGCATGTGGCATCTAGCATATGACCTATGACAACTAGCCTCTTTTTAGACACTCTCTCTCCACTCATAGCACACCATCCAAAAAGGCTAAGTGCTTGATATGGCAAGATACATGGCTTGCATTCCCTATGTACTGGCCAAGAACTCTGATGACTGTCACATTAACTCAAGCCAAGCTCACCTCACCCTCAACATATGAGCCCAACACTCATAAGATATCACCTATAAATAATAGAAAGGAGCACAATAACATGTAGCTTGAATTCTACATTTTCTCATTCCCTTTCTCTCACTAAATTATATTTTTCCAGTTAAGGGAAATCTCCTCTTTTTTGGCCATGATTCTATCTCAGAACTGACTTGGGCATAGCTTAGCGGCCTTTGATATGGTTTGCTTGTCTTGCGGGTCCAATATCTTAAGCCTGGTAAAAAGAAGCCTAATACTTCGCAACTCATTTGATTTCAACTCAATCAATACTTTTCCATAGTCTAACTAAATATAATTATTTTATATTCCTTAAACTTTGTATTTTCAACCAAACATGAAAATTCAATATTTCAGAAATTACTTTTCTGAAAATCTACTTCTCCAAGAAAGGAATTTCATACAGTAATGTTAAGTTCCAATTTCAACATACGAATGCCCCCATAAGGAACACTCAATTTTTATTAAGTTCTTGCTGCAATTAAGCAATTCTCTTAATATAACTTGTTCATTAACAATAGTTATTTTATTTAAACAAAAATTAAAAATGAATGATTTTATTAACAGAAATCAAGAGTTTAGTGATTATGCTAATAGATTGAAAAATTATAAGTGAAGTTAAGCGTGAAAATATTCTAGAAAAAGTATTAAAGTTGTGAATGATCCAAGATTTATGAGTTAAAAATTAGGTTCTCTCTCGAGGAATATATGCATAATAAAGGAATATTGGTTTACAAGTAAGAAACATGACTCAAGAAGAGTAGTTATCGAATTTTATTATTGGCCGCTAAACTTTGTCTCAAATTCAATGTTTTTGGGAAGGAAGAAATTCTTGAAATGCATGGTCTTCCATTTTCCAGGAATCTACCTTTGTGCTTTCTACCAAAAAGAATATATATATATATATATATATCGGTCAGCAAAAATATGAATCACATGTTAATGGAATAGGGGAGCGTCCTAAAAAAAATGGAGCGTCCTAAAAAAAAATGAACTTGCTGGCTGAGACCATAGTATACCATTAAGGCTAGACCATAGCATATATGCACGACCCAATCTAGATAACGAAGATTGGTTTATTCCCCATATGTTCCATGACAATGAATGTACTGGAAAGTACTATTTGGTTTAAGGGTTGCAATTTGTTATTCACAACTAGCAATCAGTGATTAACTGATAGCTATTGATAGTTAATGACTTCTGAATTTTTGAAACGTTGCTCAAATGGCAAATTCTAGCAATGGAAAGTTCAAATACAAAATGTTGGTTCCCAACCGCTTATCCAAGTGGACAGATATACCATAATAGGGAGATAAAAATTGAGAAGATGTGCATGTTTGTATTGAAATTTTGTGACAAATTAATACTGTCGTAGAAAATATAGGAAAAATTATAGATATATAACTAACAACTTGTTTGTTATTGAAGTTGGAAACTGAATTTTTAAATAAGATTGTAAAAACAATTTGAAATGGCATGAATCTATTTAGTAGGGGTGGGCAAAAACCGAACCAAACCGAATTTTCGAACTGAACCGAAATTATATGTTTGGTGTGGTTATTAGGTATTCGGTTTTCGGTTAGGTTTGAGATTTTAGATAATTTTAATTTTCAGTTTGATTTTAGAGGTTAAAAAACCGAACCGACTGAAAAATTAAAATTATATATTTTTCATACTTTTTAATATTATTTTTATTTTTATTTTATATATTTATATATTATTTTATAAATAATTATTTTATATATTATACATTTTATACATTATTAATATATATTTAAATATTTATATACTATATTATATATAAAAAATAAAAACCGAATTAAAAATTGATTTTCAACCAACCCAAACCAAACCTTAAAAATTCAGTTTAGGTGTTTATTTGATTTTAAAATTTTTAAGAATTTTGGTTTTCAATTTTTCAGTTTTCAAACCAAACCAACACCCACCCCTAATATTTAGCATTAGTTTTTTTTTTTTTTTAAAATTGATTTTAAATATTGAAAAACAAAACAATTTAGAAATATTATTTGTATTATTTAACTTATTTAAATTTATTTTTTTCAATTAAAATATGTCAAATTTAATGATTCATGATCAACATTATTAACATAATATTTTATTAAAATAAGCTAAAACAGTAATGTCAAAAAAAACTTATGATTAAAACACATCAAATTTATTGTAAAATCCACTTTCAATAACCTCTAATCAAATATCTTTTAACTTAATGATTTTCTGAACTCAAATAACAATGTTAAACTGATCCTTAAATCTTCCTCTCCAAAGATTTTAAACCATGCTGTAATTGGAATAATACCATTAATTCAACATAGCATATCAAAGTCTCAATCTGGGTCTCTCCTTTGTTAGGGATCTGAGAATAAGCTTCATTACAAATTTACAATAGCTATTAGAAAAAAGAAAAGAAAACACCAGCAGAAGATCTTATCAACTAAAAAAGATTTAAAGCCAATCTTTAAATCTTGCAAATCTCATATTACCCTCAAATAAAGATCTGAGTTACAACTTGGTAACCCCACTTAGGGAAAAATCAATTACATGCACGCTTACAACGTTACAAGGCCTATTAGAAGGGAATTCTGGGAATAGTTACATTAAAAAACTTACATTTTTTTAATGAATTTACGCTTGAATGGTGTAACAATAACAGAATTGTGTGGTTTCTACTTCCACTTGATCCAAACTTCATTATAGCAAAATGTACAAGGCCTATCCACCAGAGTATTTTTGCTGATCGAGTTATACAGTTACAACAGCTAAGCAACCGGTTGATGATCTCCGGCGTTTTGCTCCCCAGCAAAGGTTCAACTTCGTAATCTTTCTTTTCGTCCCAAGATAACCATGACACTTAGGAGCGCCACAGTGGCACTTCACCTCTGGTCCGAATTGCACAAATCTGCAAAGCCAAAACATGTGAAGATTGAACCTCTGTTGGAATATCAAACCCTACCTTGAGCTACAACATTTATTTCTATCTACAAGTTATTTATGTAATAGCTTAAGATTAAAATTAAGTTTAAGTCTATTTGAATAGATGATCATTCAAATTGAATGTGAGCTTGAATTTGAATTTCAAGTGTTAAATCATAAAAATGACTATCCAAATAGACTACATGAAATTGTGTTTTTGGTCCCAAAAGATGAACTGAGATAATCACCAACAATTACTACATGCAGAAACCATGAAATGGTAATTGACATGTCACAGCTACATCAGCTGATTTATGCGTTAGATTGACATGTATTGTCACCTGTAATATATTGTTCATATATATAGTTCGTTTGCATATGATGTAATAACTTCAAGTAATAAAGGTAGCAACAGCAATAAAATAGAGCACTTGATAATTTCTCACACAATTAGTTTTAAATTTATAGGACATGTCAGAAGGCGCCAAAATATGAGGCAACTGTAAGCAGAAGACAAAGCAAATCAAACCGAGTTCGCAATTTTGCTGGATTTCCGAAAAAAATGATAATAATAATAGTAACTATCACAAACAGCCTAACACCCACAATTTCCCAAACAAGATTCCTTATATTAAGTTAAAGGGTGACGATTTTAAACCACCTTGAAGAAATTGGGTATTACATTTCTAAATTGGATCTGAAGACAAAATTAGGAATAGAAAATATCCCAGGGTAAAGAAGCCCAACGGTTAAAGACCTGGAAATTCCAATTTTGATATTCTAGGTTCAAATGGTTAGATAGCAAAGGAGGGGATTTATGAGATGGATCAAGACAATTCCCCATTATATAGCTCACACATTGGGAGAGAGATTTCATCAATTCTTGCATCTTTGATTTTTCTCTTTAATTTTCTTTTTTCTTTTAGAAGAAAGGCCATTACTGTATATGAAGCACGTGCTGCAAAAATAATTCATGGAGCAAAAGAGGAGCAAATCTATTGGAAGACAAATAAAGTACAAGCATACTAAACTAACCCTCAACTCAACTTAGGATTGAGTTGGTAGATCCTCTTGCTGTCCTATTAGGTTCAGGGAAAAAACTTACAGTGATCAGTTGTGATACTAAATCAAAATAACATTCAAGAGCGCAGCAATCACAGTAGGTGTGGAGCAGATCCATCTAGAGACCAATATTAGTAAATACAGTCCCTAAGTGATGCTTGTAACATCCTAAATATAGGAAGATTGGTCTCTTTGTCATCATTTGTTATTGTTTATTAATTAAAATCTGAAAAACATATATGAGATTGTGCAACTATAATATATCGTGTACCTGTAATCATATGTCAATGGGTCCCCAACTTTTATCGAACGAGCAGCAAACACACCCACTCGTGTCTCTCCCTCAACCTGCCTAAATAAAAACAGAATGAAATGATTAACAGTAACCACGTGCTGAGTGAAGTAGTTTCTTCAACAAAACTAGAGTCACAACCTATAAAATGGTTAGCATATACCAATGTTAACACAAAGACAAATGAGATTTCATCTAGGCATCAAATTCAACCTGATTTTTGCACAATATCAAAAAGGCTGCTTCTCAGAAAAGCAACTAACCTCCTTGCCAAACAAATTAACACAGATACACAGGTGGCATCGTAAATTCCTAAACAAATATAACCAGGTTAATTCTTTGTAGGTGTCTAAGAACCACAGCCCTTTGAAAAGAAGCATGGCAGCTAGTTCACAGTAGTTGAAGGATGGAGGCGTATATAATAATTGTCATTCAGTAGTACATCAGGTATATAATATGTTTGACTGGTAAAATAAATATTCAAAATATCAACAAAAAAGTAAGAGTATGTTTAGTAATCCATAGAAATATAATGTAAAGGAATGTATTTATAGCGTAATACATCAGCCTATTAAATTACATTCCTTGCATTACAACTTATCAAACATTACCTTAAATTTCATTCCATGACAGCTTATCAAATATAGTGCAAGTTCTTAGAATCTTTGAATAACTATAATATAACACAAATGCAGCAATGATAAAGGTGCTAACCACTTTTCCAGGATGCAGTTGGGATCACAGCTGTGATTTAGAAAGCGAGATGAATTCCCCTTAAATGTTGCATCAATTGTGAAGTCTTTTCGAATTTCACACATGTAAAAGTTCTGTAGACCTTTGTGTTTCATGTCCCAAAGCCTTTGTTCACACGCTGCATCATTAATCACTGAAACAGGAAGAAAATAAATGTAAATGATACTTATTTCTAAAAACATAAAATATTGATTTTATCCAAAAGTGAGAAAAAATACAATGACTAATGATAGACCAGTTTGGCTTTACTACCGCAAAAAACTGATTTTGGACAAGGAACAATCCTCTTGGGCCAATAGTTCTTTGTCACTGGATTTTTATGAGTTTTAAAAGTGATTTTGGACAAACTTTGTATTTGAAACTTTCCCCAAAATTAATTTTAGTCCCATAAAAATCAAGTGACAAGTAGCTATTGTCCATTGCTTCAAAAAGATTCTTCCTTATTTTGGTCTAAAATCAGCTTTATGGAAAAGTCATACCAACTAGCCTGATGACAGCAACAATGACAAAGAAGAGAAACCATTCTTTGTCTGTGTACTATATCATTTGGCAAAAACAGACTGCAGCTATAATAGATATCAGGCTGTAAAAGTTATTAAAAAATGCCAAAGAAAGATATAGTCCTTGAATTTTGAAATATTATGATCAAATGTACCAAACGCAATTAGACAAGTAGAAAGCAAAAGATTGAGCAATCAATGATAGCATTCTTTGGCGGACAAGGGTTTGAGGGGTGAGTGAAATGGGATTATAGGATTGAAGAAATAAGATACCACGACTAGATAACCTTTATAATCTGCAGAATAAGCCCTGTTCTACAAACGATATTGGTAACATGAAAATCAAAATGCAATTTGCAGCAAGAAGAAATCATAACTCTTATCCATGCAATCTCTACAATATTGTATGCATTAGTATCTAATAACAACCACTTGCCAAGTGGACATGCAAGCTTAAAATATTCATCAAACCTGACTAAGGGTAACTCAAAATATTAGTCTTTCAAATGTTTCATCTTAATAATCCTTTGAAAGTCAAAAAGAGACAAAAAAATAATAATAATAATAATGGCATTATATTTACATTACATTAAGGATAAGTGCATAACCTGCCTGAACCATATTTTTAGTTACAACTTACAACCAAAAGTATAATAAAAACATGGATGAATTACAATGTCTCAGCCACACAAATTCAATGCCAAAATTATAGTTGTAAAGTTCTGTTACAGTCTGTCATGAGATGCAGATACAAGGCCATCATGTACATAACAGTCACAGCCATAGTGGTGTAAAGCATTCTTTGAAGAGTAGAAAATGTATAAAATGCACTGACTTGTGAAATTTTGATTCATTCTAAAATGAACACAAAATGCATAAACCAAAGATGTATAGTCATAATTTATCTAGATTTATCAATTAATTAGGGTCACAAAAATAGGTCAAATGACATTGAAAATATACCCTGGCTACTTCACTATCAAAAGAAGTTACAAGATTCCAGCCAAAAAGGAAAGACTAACAATTTACTAATTTTTCAACATTTATTTTGCAAAGAAAATCTGAAAGAATACTTGTTTATATCATTGTGAGCCATCTAATATATTCTAGCAAACATGACTGAGTTGAATCTTAAAGTTACAAGATTTTTTTTTCCTGAATGAACTCAAGTAAGCAACAAACACTATGCAAAAATAAAGGTGATGAGGCAGCGAAAACCTATAAAGTTAACTGTTATTGATTCTATCATTATTAGCATGATCTGGTAGTAAAATGTAAATATTTATAACAATAGTTGCCAAGTTGACTGTAAAAAATTTTATTAAGACGTGCTTCAATAATCAATGTGCATGAAAATATAAGAACAAACAGATAAACTACCTTCCCCAATATACTCAATTATAAAATCGCCTTTATTTATTGGTTCAGCTGCCACTACTCCCCAACCACAAAATTCAGTCTGAAAAAGGAAAGTAAAATCATCAAGCTATGTTAATGACAAAAATGCAAACCACTTGTAATTTTCATGGAAATTATGAAACAAACAATTTAACCAAGACCAAGTGATTTAGTGAAATACAAACCACAGTATAACTCACTAACTCTGTAACTGAAAGTTCTCACCTTCACAATTTTTATCTTTTTCTCCTTGCGAAATGGCCTATTGGTGCAATTTTCAGGGCAATGGCAAGCCCTCGAGCAGCTTATGCATTGAACCCTAGTAGATGAACATTCAGGTTACAACCCCATTACAGAATGAGCCAAACCCAAAATGCTATAAAACTTAATTTATCATAACTTGCAAAGGAATTGTAAATGAACGATTGTTGCAAAATATGATTTGACCAAGGAATCCTGATGGTTATCAAAGAAAGTCTAAGCAAGCAATGACGTAGAAATGAAAAAATGTTTCAACACAATGTCAGAAGTTGAAGGTGCTGAGTTGATATTCAATTTAAGAAGAAAGTAAACAGACAGCCAGGCCCTCTACTGTAATTTGAGCAACAGGCATAAGCATACTAAAAACAAGACCTATTTACAAGAAAGAAAACAATTAAATAAAGAGGAGATCCATTTTGTTGTCCATGTATAATATTAACTCTCTACAATTCATTTATGCAGATAAAAATAGCTAGCAGTTCAAAAGAATTTTCATGTAGGAGAGAGAATTGCAATGCAAGCCACAACATTTTATGAATATAACCAGTGCATGCTCCTGTTTGACAACATACTACAGTCCATTAATCAGTTCCAATATTATAGGGCAAGAAACACTAGTTTGGAATTAAAAATAGCATGCAGGTTCTCCCAAGCAGATCTCATTTAAACTTGAAAAAGAAATATCTGATGAATAATATAATAAATTAACAAAAAAAGGATAGCAAGATCATGCTACATATGCATAGTTAAGAACTCATTTATTTTTTGACAATTTGGGATCATCCAGGTACTACCTGCACACGCAATTTTCACAGCACGTTGAAGTGCAATTTGTGCATCCAATATCATTATCAACATCATCACGTTTCTTCTTGACTAGATAGACATCTAAAATTAAGTTAAGGCAAGTTCCATTCAAAACAAATGTGCAATCATTATAACTCATTAAACATGAAAAACCAAAAAGGTCATTGACAAAAACAGTATCAGTTATCTCATCAAAACAAAGTTACCTAGTATTGTCAGCATATGAGATGATAAGATAAATATAGCAATATATATACATATATGTAAACACACACACATATAGGATACTGCGTCTGATATGCACATATGGAGGTGGCTCTATTTTATTCTCCATCAAGCCTTTCCATGTTAAGTCAATCTTGAACTCCTCATCAACATAAGGTAGAGGCAAGCGGCAAAAGACCTCCTAAAATAAAAAGACCAGGAAAAGGTTAGATTATGAATATATAGCAAATTAAGCATCAATATTGTTAAAAAGACAAACAAATTTTGCTTCATATCCCATTATGTAAGAACAATATATGTGAGTGTTGGAAGTACGTCAGAGTAATTGATTCTTATGGTAAAATAGCAGATGAGATGGCATATTATGAACTTATTATTTCATATTTGAAATTGAGACTAAGAGAAAAAGGTTCAAGGTTACTTTAGTCGATCAATTTTGTTTTATTGGTGTTCTTATATAACATATTGCTCAACGTGAATGCTTTAAATTCAAATGAGTTACAACACTGCATTAGCAAACATGGTACCAAACGAAATGAAGCTCTATGTTGTTTTGGTGACTATAACTAGTCTTTAGTCATGGAAATTAGTGGTACAATTCATCACATCATTTGAATATTAAATGAGTTAAAATTGATTTGTACAATATAGTGACTAAATATCCAGCTTAGGTTTTGAAGTCAACAAAAAATATTCACGATAAACTTGTTTGAAAATGGGGCTGTCTGTCACCTATTTATGCTAAATTACAGGACAGTTGTCAATTATTTGGCCATATCACAACTTAGGTCCATCAATGCGCAATATAAAAGGATGAGTAGATCCCAATTATATAAGCAAAGTGAACAAGAGAGGCTAAATTGTGAAAATAATTTAAGTTGATAGACAATTTGGCCATAAAGAGAACATAATAGAAAAAGTGAACCTTGTGTCAGACTTCAGCTAGATTGGCTAAGGTTGCAGAGTGCAGGAAAGTTGAATATGTTATGCTACATAGATTTATGTATACGTGATAAGATCAGGCAATCAGCTCCATCCAACAAGGATACAAGTCAACAAAGTGCAATCCTTTTTCCTTTCCCTTCTAGATAAAAGAAGTAATATGATAAGATAGCTATAAAACTTGTAATATGGTAACCCTCTTTGTAAATTATCCATACTTCACAGAAGGAAGTTACTACAAATTGTAATATGCAATTTTTATTTTTTATCAGGCTCTTTGCTGAATACATTGATCTATATCTATTATAATTTTGAGATATATAATATCCATGTTTCATGTTTACTACTCTACATATGTTTTGAACAATTCCGCAAAAATATCTTGTAAAAAAATCTGACCTCTATATCACTTGTTGGAGCCATATGCTGCTCATTCAACAAATACATCAGTCCTGTCAGCCAGCCTAATCAATGAAAAATAAGCATGAAGAAATAAAACCTCAACCAAAAATGGAAATGTTAAAACATAGTGAAAATAACTAAGTGAAAATAACTAATTAAGGCAATTAGTTCATAACGCCTGACCTCAAAAGCAATTAACTTACACTTTACAGCACAAACAACAAATCTTACACTATCAACAATTCAATTTGTTAATTCACATGTCAACTAGGATGATGGCAAGTCAAACAACAGAGACAACAACCTGTTACATTGCTCCCTCTATGATCATGAATACAACTATCAATTGAATAACTTGAAAAAATTAACATAAGCAGTACATCACACATGAAGAGACAAAAAAAAAAAAAAAAAGCACAAACATACAGGTAAAACTCTGCCTATGATTGACATAATTGATTTATAAGGTGAGGAAGAAGTAACTAAAAGTTACAAAAGAAATGATTGATAACATTGGAAGAAGTAATTAAAGGTTATAAGAGAAATTATTGATCACATTGGAAATCAATCATACAAAACAAGCATAATTTTTGACAAACTCAAACAGCATCCACTTGAATATGAAATGAGGCTGCTTATTTAAGCTTTAACTGATAGCTTACATGATGAATCAGCTCAAAGCAAAACCATGACAAATTTCGAACACATTCCTGTAGATTACTAAGACCTATTTTGCCAAATCAATAAAGAGTTTGTTGCTTTTGATTCTCCTCCAAAAGGTATGGCAGAGATTGGGTTAGTGTCGATTCTCCAGGAAGTTGGGCTCAATTTATAACCAAAAAATATGTTGTCAAAGAAGTTTGAAAATAAGTTATGATATATTAAAGTGCACGGATGATTAAACCAAAGAACATGTTTCCTATAACAAATTTCAATGCCCTTTCTAATTTTGACATCATATAAAACATCACAGACCACAACCTGATTCCTTTGTTATAATTTATAAAGATAGCTAAAAGGAAGCAAATATATAGAGTGCTTTAGCAAGTTCTACCTAGCTGGAGTCTCAGACTGTAGGAGTGTGTGATTCACACTCTGCAGCTGAATTATTTTTGATGGTCAAACAACAAAATCTCAACCAACATAAACAAGAAATTTAACCAACTATATTATCAATCTAATAGAAAGGCTTAAGTAAAATTGAGCACCAGCATAAATTCAATTATCAATTTCAAAATTTAGTAGTGGTACAATAATCAGGCATCATCAAATTGATTATATTTCCAATATGTGGGCCTCCTGACATTAATTGGTCATGTGTATCTACAACCACAGTTCCTTCCTCCTAAAAGTAGGAGGTTGTAGAATGTAAAGTTTTCCAAATTTTCAGAAAGAGAAAGCAAAGACTGTAATTGAAAGACTAAATTTACCAAAAAAGAAATAAGAACAGAAACACATAGCTGATGAAGGAAAGAAGAGATTGACCTTCTTATCTAAGCGCCAATTAGCTGGATGCCTCCAACATACTGCACGTCCTTTTTGGTTGATCAAATGAATCACATTGTCCGGCCATGGACCACATTTATCATGTGATGCCATTGTGCACCGCACACACCGCCAGTGAAATTTCTGTTTACAAATGAAGCATGCCTGTTGACAGCAACATGTCACTCATGTGCTTAGTAATGCTCACTGTTAGTAATTGATAACCATTTTTTTTTCAACAAAAGATTCATGATCCACTAATATCAAAAACAATTTCAGATCCGAGATCCAATCAACTGGATAGAGAAAAGCTACACCAAAATGCAAATTAGTGCAGAAATTACATGGAAAAAATATAAGAGACTTATTCAGCAGTAATAGATGAAATTTAATTAGATGTTGTGCAAAGAAAAGCCCAGATCTAAGCAGATATTTAGACATAAATAATGAACAAAATCACAGGAGAAGGCATATACCAAAATGAACCAAGCATCATTTCCCAGTATAAACTTCTTAGCAGAAATTAAATGCAAGCTCGTATGCTCTGTCGAAATACAAGAATATAACACATTCCGGGAATGACTATTCTCTATTTCCAACTGTTCTTTTTGGTGGTAGCGGGGGCCAAGGAGGGAATAAGTACAAAATTGCACATGCAGAAGCAAGAAAGGAATCTTACACATTAAAAGAATTAACAGCAAAACAAATTTGATCTTACATGCTGTGGACACTTAAATTTTCTCGGATTTGGGACATGAAACCTCTCCTCTGCACATCTTAAGTGATAAACTCCTCCACAATTACGAACAGAGCATAATAGCTCTTCCCCTGGGAAGATAAAGCCATGACAAAGAAGACATTCAACCTGAAACAGATACAAAAAGAAAAAAGAAATTGCAAATTACTACTTGTCAACCCTAATTTCTTAATTCAAAAGAACAAAAAAATAAAAAAAGTGCAAGAAGTAATTACAATTTTCTTTGAGCTAACAAGAAAAGGAAGGAAGCATCGAGACTGAGAGACGCCGGAATCCATCTTCTTCTGAACCCAAGCCGTAACGTAGTCTTCCAAGCATTTACCATTAGGCCCTTTCTTGACTCCTCCACCTCCTCCTGCTCGTGCACGGCTTCGCCTCAAAAACATAATAGAGTTGTCATTGTAGGTATCATTAAGAGGAAATTGAAGGTTCTGGTCCCAATTACAGTCATTGACTAGGGTTTTGGCCGAGCCAGAACAGAGAGGAGTTGTTGAATCTAATTGAGTATCAGTAATAGGAGAATGCGATTTGAACGTAGAGCAACGTGTGAGAGTGAGAGAGATATTGCCTAGGTCTGGCATTTCAACTTCTACTCCTAAATTCAAGAAACAAACCCTATGTATATATGTATCAGAAGCAAAGAAAGAGAGAGAATTTTTTCTAGAGAGAGGGAGGATTTGGGCGGGAATATCAGTTTTTGGAAATTTTGAGAATGGGTTTTTGAACTCCAAAATGACTAAATCGCTGGTTTAGTTTTACAAAATTACAAATTTAGGAGTGGAATTTGTACGGTTGAAATTAACTCATCTGTCACAGAATTTTCTTTTTTTTTTTTTTTTTTCCTAACAGAGGCGTTGACATTAATTAGCCGTTAAATTGAATTTATTAAACACCTAACTAATGTATGGTTCAACAATTGGGGCTAACATTTCATAGATGCGTTTGGATTATTGTCATGAGAATTGTTGTCGAATTCGGACTGGCTGACCGGTCGGATTAAAAAATCAAGAACAAGAGGCTAGGCTGGTTTACGTAAAGCTTGAAGTTCGCGAATACTAGTCTTGGCAAAAAACCAAGTGAACCTCGGAAAGGTTAGCCCAACCGGTTAAAAAAAAAAAAAAAAACTAGCAAAGCCTAGGAAGGCTCGCCCGACCGATTAAAAAAAATCCGACTAGCCCGGTGAACCAGCAAAAAACCTGGTGAAGACTAGGAAGGCTAGCCCAGCCTTTTTTTGCTGGTGAGTCAGGTTGAATTTTTTTTTTCTTTTTTTGCTACCAAATTTAAAAAAAAAAAAAGTATTTTAGGGGTAAAAAAAAAAATATATTCCTTTTGTGCTGCCAAATTAAAAAAAAATAAATTCAAAACTAATTTTGGTTCTACATTTATGTACACAAATCGTGTACTTATACGTTGAAAGTATTTCAAATTATGGATGTGCATCCCCCGCACGCACGAGAATGAGTCTCATTTGCTACTTTCATAGCATTGAACGGAGATATCTTTCAATATATATCACATTCTAACTTTGCAATTTTTTAATTTGTGATAGTTCCCTTAATTCCCTTAGCATAAAGCTTATTTTAAATTTTAAATTATCATTTACTCATTTACCATTTTGATTAAATGAATATTCAAATTCATATTTTTTACATATGAAAATGTAAATCCGAGTAGACCACTCACTATCAAATAGTAGGACTTATCTAAATTTGGATCTTAAAATAGCTACATAATAGGTTAATTTGTTATAATTTCCTCTAGTTAATGATTTCAAAAGGATCTCAAATTCATATTTCTTATAAGTAATATTCATTAATTGCTTAAGTAATATTCATTAATTTTAATTATATGTATATTATATTTATTTTTAACATATAGTTAAATCTAATATATTAATATAATATATATTACATTTTTATGTGTATATTATATTTATTTACAACATATAAATAACAAATACACGATATTATTTAAAATTTCAATTCGACTCTGGTTCAATTCTGGTTCAACCTTTGATCCGGTTTAAATTTAATATTCATTAATTGTTTATGTAACATTGGTTAATTTTAATTATATATAATTATAATATATATTATATTTTTATATGTATATTATATTTATTTATGACATATAAATAACAAATATATGAGACTTAAAATTTTAGTTCGAATCTGATTTGACCCTGATTCAACCTCTAATCCGTGATATTCTTTTTTCATCGATTGTAAGACTGGACTGAATTTGAGTACATAGGTTATAAGTTGAAAAGTGGTTTTAAATTTTTTTTTATTTAATTGATTACTTTTTATTATTTTTTATAAATTACATTTTCAAATATACTTATGAACAATTTTTACTAAAAAAATATAAAAAAAATTATTATAAAGTATTTTTTTAAACTTAATTCCAAATGGATCTCAATTCCTGATCTTAGAATGTTCGCCTAATAAGGGACAACCGAATTGGTAAGTATTTATATGAGATTCCGGGATTAACATACTCTGATATAAATCTGTGATTAATTTATGATATTATTTATAAATTTATGTGTGATTATATTTTGTTTTATAAATGTATTTAAATATTATCATCTGACTCATAAAATAATGATTTGATGTAAATACAAGTGATTGTTAAATTTATTTTGATTACAGTGTTTGATTAAATATTAGGTAAATTGCACAATCAGTCACTAAACTATGCATCATATTTTAAATTGGATTCTGAACTTTAATTTATACCATATTGGTTATTAAACTTGTATTTAAGTAGCACTGGTGGTTTTAAGTCTAATTTTCATCCAAATTAAGCACACATGGCAACCAGAGCTCCACGTGAACTGCCACATCAATCTTAGTGTAACAAAATGGTATAACCCTCTATGCCACATCATTTCCCTCTTAAATGTTACTTAAACCCAAAATTTAACCTAATCTCCTCTTTTAACTCCTATATTAAAGCGTCATTTTATTTTCAGTCTCCACGCTGTTGTCTTTTTTCTCTTTTGACTACTTCATTGGTTATTTAAGAAATTAAAAAAAATTGATCACTAACATTGAGAATAAAATGATCAATCATCCATCTTTTCTTTATTTTTCCTTGTAATTTTTCATCTGCGTATTTACTTTTTTTTTCCATCCAAATAAGCAAAATCATTCAAAAGCTTCTCATCTGATATTTAATTAGATAATCAACAATCCCCCTAATGGAACATCAAATAGACATTCAAAATTTGTGGATGTGAAAAGATGCAATGTTGGAGACGGTTTTGACCAATACAAATCCAAGGAGGCCTTTCTTTATATGTCGAAGATATGGGGTGGGATTAAATAATTTTGAATGATAAGGGATTTTGAAAATTAGGTATCATCCCTTCTTTGTATTTATTTGGGTTTAATGGTTTCTAATTTTCATAATTGATAATCAACCAAAAAAAAAAGTTAAAATTAGTTGAAGAAAAATAGAGAATAAGAAATTCAGAAGATCTATGAATAAACAACTATAAATTATATACCTTTGCAAACCAAATCAAATGGATCCATAGCAAAAGATAAGAATCAAGATCAGAAAAAGATTTGAAAAAATAAAAATAACCCAAAAGAAAGAAGATACTAAACAGAAAAAAGCAAAAGTAGAGAGAGTTAAAGGTAAATTGGTATGTGGATATTGGAGCTTATGTGAAGTGAAGCTCTCAAGCTTTTGTTTGAGGTCTGTGAATACTGGAAAAATTTTCTCTCTTTGTTTTCTTTGTTGCTTTGTTTTTGTATTCATATTTCTTAAAGAGAAACCCTTAAATATTATTTTGCTACGAAGGATTAACATTACAGTCCACATGAAACTCCATTCGTACGTGTGCTTAATTTGGACGAACAACTAAACTTAGAACCACTGTTCCTACATAAACAGAAGTTTAATAACAATTTGATACAAATTTGAAGTTTAATACCCAATTTGAAACATGGTGCACAATTTAGTTACCAATTGTGCAATTCACCCTAAAATGTGTTAATCGTCAACCACTAAATCAAAGAAATTCTAATAATTGAAAATTCGAACCCTAAACTCTTATTCACAATCACTTTATGTAAATGAGTTATATATTTTTGATCAAAATATTGAAAATTGATTAATATTAGTGGATAATTATGTGAATCTATTTTTTATCATTTTGATTAGTAAAATTTGAATTTTATTAGTTAATTTAAATTTATTTTTCAATAAATTTTTTTTTCTAAGAAATATTAATTAGAAATATCAATATAATGACAAATAAATTTTAACAATTTAAATTGAATAAAATTAATGTAAACAATTTCTTATTGTATGCTAGGATAGAATCTCTCTTTTTTTTTCCCCCAACGAAGAAAATGACTAGTATTAATAAGAGCATGAAACCCAGTTAGTACAACATATTTAACACATGAGAGAGGCTCAGCAAGTACATCACAATAGCAAACATGATATAATATCCTAAAACAACTACTCAAGATAGGGTTATTACACATGGGCTTTGAGCTCAACTAAATAAACACAACCCTATGGGCTGAATAGAAACATATACACAAATTATGCAAATGCCCCTAATAATTTTGTGCATTTTCAGAACCATCCATAGTGTTACACACCATCATCATTGCTGCTAAGAGTAT
This sequence comes from Reutealis trisperma, assembly GCA_947687605.1. Lineage (NCBI taxonomy): Eukaryota > Viridiplantae > Streptophyta > Magnoliopsida > Malpighiales > Euphorbiaceae > Reutealis > Reutealis trisperma. Next base: position 158,036 of record CANTUT010000002.1, read on the forward strand.
GAAAAAGGAAATTACTGCCAATAGAAGGGAAGTAATGTCTGAACCATCTCCAAAATACTTGCACCAACCAACTTCAATGAGAGACCACCTCAAAAAACTAAAATAACTTTAGTGGTCACTTGACAAAGACCCAAATCCTTTCATCTAAACGATTATCCTCTTGAAGGATTCAGGCTCTGTCAAGGGCCATGGGATGCAACTCGAACAAATCGGCGGAGAAGAGTGCATATGCTGTGAAACAATGACCAAAACTAGTCAACTATTTCCTCCTCCAATAGCCATCACACTCAACCGGAACTAGATGATGTCAAGCCATTGGAGGATCCAATTATAATCGCTAAAGATGTGAGTGGCATAATTGTTGCATCCGAAGACCTAAAAAACTTGAAACGTGATATGGACAGGCAAGCAAAACCTACAACCAGAAAAGAAAAAACAAAAACTAAATGTGAAGGAGTAAAAAACTAAGGAAAACAAGAAGGGGGGTCCTTCCAACGACGAAGGCCACCGGGAAAAGCCTAAGGTGGAAACGCTAGTAGCAGGGACACAAATGGGTTATAGGATCTCAGGTTTAACCATTATAATAATTTTTATTTATACATTATCACTAAATTAAAATACGTCCATATTTTATATCCTTAATTAATTACCAAAATTTGTAAAGGGCTCAGTTGTGACTGTAATGGCAAGAGAAAAGTAGTCGTTGGAGCGCAGTAAAATAGTGATATTGGGAGACATAGGGATAAAACTTTGTACTTTGTGTCGGTGGTTCCAAGCTCTTTTTGTCTCAGCTGTGATCTTTGTATGTGCACGTGTGCACTTCATGGTTTTCAATTTGAGTCATTTGACAAATGGGAATTTTATTCCAAATAATAACATTTACATTTTAACGTTTCATTTGAAAATAAATAAATTAAAAAATATAAAACTTATTTACATTTAAATTAGTTGTGACCAATGTTTTCATACCTAACATGATCTTAAAATCAGTGAAGACAGAAAATTATGATAAAAAATTCAACTACAATAGGATGAGAGTTGAACTATAATTAAATTAAATATATAAAAAATATTACGTACAATATATTATAATTTATAATTAATGTTACTTATTAAAAATTATAATAAATAAAAATATCTCTAAATAAAATAAATTGAATAGATAAATTTTAATTAACAAATGTATTAAATAATATTCGAAATAAAATTTTCAATCATAATATTTAGATTAATAACAATTATGTTGTTTGGTAATAAGTATAAGTTTTTTATGTCACTAATTTATTTTATATATATATATATATATATATATATATATATATATATATATATATATATATATATATATAACTTGTCAATTGGAAGGATATTAATAATTAAATTATTCTTATCATAATTAAATATATACTTTGAGAAAAAAATTATAAAAATATTATATGATATAGTGAAAAGTGCATTACAAGATTTATTGGAGATCTTGCGCTCAATTCCCTTTATAATTAAAGTTTTTAATTTTTAAATATTTAAAAAACCACACTAAAATAAGTTTGCGCTCGTGTTTACAGGGAAGCTAACTTTGCGGCAGATTGGCTTGCTAGCTCTCTGCCTGTTGGATTTCACAAGCTCTCGCAGCATCCTACTGGTCTTTCGTCATGGCTGTTTCATAATTTATCTGTTGTTTCTCACCCTTATAGTGTACAGGTTTGGTCTTTGGGCCTGGGGCCCTCTTTATAATAAAAAAAAAGTTTAAGAAGCAAATAAACTTTCCTAGCTTGAAATATAATTAAATCATTCTATCGTCACCTAATGGTATACTGTCATATTAATATTAATAGCAACACATTCTATTAATATTAATAGCAACACATTCTATTGTCACCTAATGATATACTGTCATATTAAACATTAAACATGTTTTTTCTAATATTTTTTTACAATAATTGCTCTAGTAAGTAAACTTATGCAAAATATCTAATTAATACATACATTACGACAATAGATGTTAGAGAGTACTAAGCTTAAAAATTAGATTTAATAAATAAAAAAAACACTATAAACAATAAAATCAATTGAATAGGTCAACACTAATAGTGTATATATATATATATATATATATATACACATTTGAAATGCTGTAATATAATATAATAAATACATTTTTATTGTAATGTATAAACTTAATTGGATTGAATTTAAGCTCAAGGACTTAAAAGGTTTAAACGTATAAATTTGGTTCTTGAATTTTTAATAAAGTTTCAAATTAATCTACGTGATACTTTTTGGTCATAGTTTATACATGAAATTTTAAATAAAAATTAATTTTATCATTTTTTTTTGCATAAAATCAGCGTGTCTATCACCTTTAAAACTAAAAGAATTCAAGTGATTGTAATAAAATATAAAAAGTGATGAAATAAAATATAAAATTGATGATAATAAGAGTAATCAATTGAATTCTTTTAGAGGTGGTTGACACAGGTTAATTTTGCGTTAAAAAGAATAAAATTAACTTTTAATTTAAAATCTCATGTACAAATTATGAGTAAAAAAATATCACGAGAGTTAATTTGAGACTTTATTAAAAATTTAAAGATCAAATCGGTTTTTAAACTGGATTTAAAATGTATTTAAAGTAAAGTGTATATGTGTGTGTGGTTCTATATATTCTTTTCCACATATAACATGTATATATACATCATACAACAAGGAAGAGAGTCTTATTACTGATCAACAAAAGTGAAAATTACAAGTTTACAACTTATCATTATTGATACAAAATGATTGATGATGATAAACAAAGCTTATTTTATTTTCTTGATCTACAAAGAAATTAACCAAATAATAAATTCCCAACCATCAGCATGATTGGAGTTCCAAATGATTTAGATCATAACTTGTTCTTCAATTCTAGCTTAAAAAATTCCAAATCTAATAAATATTTCTATTCTAACCCTTCACCACCACATGAGGAGGGCCAGAGACCACATCAACTTGTGGCCTCATATTCACAAAATTAATTATAAGAAGAACCTAATACATTATTATAGATTTATATATATATCCATAAAATTAAAATTAGATACCATAATTAATTTAATTCTCCTCCAAGCATAGAAATTAATTAATTAATTAATTAATTAATTAATTAAGCACTTTAATTAATTAATCTACATGCCTTCTCTCTTGAGATGATATCAATTAATCAGAAATCACATTGAAATATCTGAGGCACAAATGAATTGAGATCACCAAATATCATATCATCTCCTTGATCTCCATAATTGTTATGATCTTGACATTCAAAATATGTTTGTATGTCTTCAGGGAATCTACATTGTGGTGGTTCTAACTGATGATCTACGACTGGAGACGACGAACAATCTGCCATTGATGTCATCTCCATCATCTCCTTGAATTTTGAGGATTGAAGTAGTAGGCCTAGGGCTGAAGTAGCATTTGTTGGCCGTGGTTCTACCACTAGTGTAGTTGTTTCACCTGTAGGCTGTAATTGGTAGGTTTGTTGGTTAAAGAAATCTAATCCAAGGTCTTGATTATTAGGGTTAGGACAAGAAGAATTACTTATGTCTATGTTAGGGTTAGGGTTAGGGTTAGGATGATTTGGATCATAATTCTTGTTGTTATTATCATTTTGATTAGGTTTTAGCCACTTGATATAGCGACTGAGATCGAAATTGGTGACCGCATTTAATCCACGATATTCTATGGCCGCTATATCATATGCGGTGGCAGCTTCCTCTTGAGTAGCTGAAATAAAAATAAAAATTAAAAGATTGTTTTTAGTCCAATAAAAATTTTGATTAACTATCATATTTTGATGATTTGACCTTCCATGTTGCATGCAAAATAAATATTTTATTATTGAATACTTTTTGTAATGAAATAATGAGAAGGGTATTTTTCATAGATGCATTCAAACGTTCCAATTAGTCTAACATCTTCTTAGCATTCGGCTTAATAAAACTCACCCAATTCTTATATTAAAAAGAAATAAGAATATACAAATTACAATTCTTGAGGATTATTACTGAATTATTAGTTTAACAACTACTTTAATTATTGAATTCTGATTAAAATTCGAATTCACTGCTTTACAATTTTAGAAATGAATTCAATATGGTTCAACTAGAATTTATAGGTACCTTAATTAGTTATTTATAAATATTTACTCTGTTTCAAAATATTTGTCATTTTAGAAAAAAATTTTGTTTCAATTTATTTGTCATTTTAGAATTTTAAAAATATATTTATTATTTTTTCAACTTTACTCTCTATTTATTTCTCCATTAAATATTTGTATTAATTGATTTTATTTATTTATATCAAAATTAATAAAAGATATTTTTATTTTTATTTTAGAATTATGATAATTTAATATCATTTTTTTACTCTATATATCAAAATTTTAAACAATAAATATTTAAAAATAGAGAAAAATTTTAAATGATAAATATTTTGAAATAAAGAAAGTAATAATATTGAGAAAGAAAATTAAGTAAATGCATGGTAGGTGGGCTATATCTTAACTAATTGACTGTTTTGAGAATTTGTAAGGTATATACATTTAAGAGTTGTCTAACTTCCTACTAACCTACATGACTGTATATGCTTGTCCTCATTTGACATTAGCTAGTTTGGTGAGCAGTGACTTAGACATTTGGAAATAAGTGATTTCTAGGACAAATATTATAGAAATAATACAAACTATTAATTGTCTTTTAAGCATACTGACCAATTAATTAAAATTATATAAATAAATATTATAAGTTGTCATATTTCTATTTGTAATTAGAGACTTAATTGCTAATTGCAGGTAAAGAATAATCATAAGTTTAAATTCTGGCAATCTAAGATTTATTTTTCAAATGTACTGAAAAAAAAAAATTACTCTCCCTATCCATTTTAATAGTTTCATTTGATTTTTTATACAGATTAAGAAAGTGTAATTAATATAGTGAAAATAATTAATTTTATCAATTTTTTTCCTATTTTACCCTTCAATCCCTTTCTTATTCCTTTCCTATATTTAATACAATTTATTGATAAAAATGTAAATTAAATGAGGGTATATTAGTAAATTATTTATTTAATTTCTTTGTGACTTTCAAAATAAAAATTCAAGACTATTAAAATGAGACTATTATTTTGAAAATTTTACAATAGAATTATTAGAAAATTAATTATGGATGAAATTAATTACCATATGTACCGAGATAGAGGTATTTGTTGCCTAAAACTCTGCCAATCCGAGCCTCCCACCTTCCATTGTGATGATGTCTGCTCATTGAAATTAATTAAATCAAATTAATTAGAAAGATTTATTATAGTAATTAACAAGCCAAAGTTTTCACTGATTGGAAATTAAGTTCTACAAAAAATAGGGTTGGGTTTGAAAAAATATGAGTTAATTAATTACTATATACCTTGCAACACCTCTATACTTTGATACTCCTCGAGAAAATCCGCTGCTTTTCCTACAAAATTCAAACTTCCAAAATTTAACCTCTATAATTCCAAGCTTATATATATATATATATATATATATATATATATATATATTAGTCTGTAAGTAACATGATAGACTCAGTTTACCTAATAATTTTTCATATAGTTAAATACCTTCTCAATGATCCAATGTATTCTTCTCTGGACTGACCCTCCATTTCTTTCAGTTCATTTTCATATGTTGATAACTATAATAATCAAAGAATTGTTAAATAAAGATATATATACATATTTTTTTTTTAGAATTGAGAATTAAATTACCGGAAAATTGAGAATTGTTTCATGACCCCAGTATTTGAGTGCTGCTAAATCATAAGCATGTGCTGCTGCATCTTCATCATCATAGGCACCTGAACAGTTTTTAAGTCCGATAAATACATTTGTTAATACAAGATTAATCAATTCTTGAACTATTAATCCAAAAGAATGTTTATTAATACATACCAAGGTAGACTGCGTTTGAGAAAATTTTAGTGAATATATCCATCAATGCCACCACCACAAACACCATGAAAAAGACAATGAAAATTGCACTAAAATTAATATTTCTTAAGATATAATATGTATTTTTAAAATAAATTAATGATAATGCAATAGAAATGAACCTTGTCTTCCTTTCTTGTTTTGTGATTCATTCCAGCAATTTTTATCCCACAAATGAGCTTCATATCGTCCAGTCCATCGATGCCTGCAGAAGCCATTACAAAAATCATTGAATCCTATATACTCATTTAAGGAAAAATCGAATGAAAATTAGAAAAAAGAAGGGGGAGAAATTGACCTCGTAACTCCTCTATAAATGGAACTACGTTGAGGTGGAGAATCTCTAGGTACACTTCGTCTCGTACGTTTCACCTTTGTAACTCCATTGTTATTAGTCGTAATACTAACCGTAGTGTTTTTCTGATTTTGCTGCTGCTGCTGCTGCAACTTCCCCATTATTGCTAGTGGAGCTAACCAACTAATTAAGCTATAATTCAAGTTCAGATCGATATAGAGAAATAAGAAGAAGAAAGCAAGATGAGAGAGTAAAAAATCAAAAGGGAATTATGAGTGAATTCTCCAAAGCAAAAGGGTTATAAAGGATTGACAAGAAAGAATGTGTTGGAAGAGTATGGGCTGGCAAAATTACATATGGCCGGCTTGACAGACTATAACTGTAATTAGTAGCCGTCTTAAACCGGCTTATGTGTATTCTTTCTATATATTGTCTTCACATTAATTTGTTTTATCTGCTGTTATAATAATTAAATAAATATAATTGAAGTCATTTTAAATTAGCCATTTTCTGCACATCTGTAATTTATTTGCTTGTGATATAATAACTTTTCTACCTTTTTTTTCCCTCTTATTTTATATTATTTAGATTACTTTGCTAGCTATATTGACATTGTTAATTATGATTATTTTAATTGATATATAATATATGATATGATAATGTGGATGGTTATTTATATATTTAAAAAAAAAAAATTCAAACCCATGTTTGCCTAGAGACAAAATTTAACTCTTCCTTAAAATTTGTTGCTTGATTATTAGATACTGAAGTACTGTTTGGTAGGTGATAATAACATATAATGTAATATAATCAAATATATTTTTAATATAATAATATATTTTTAGTATAAATTTATATTAAAAATATATTTAATAACATTATATTACATTTTAATACGGCTTACCAAACACACTTTAAGGGTATGTTTGGTAAGCGTATAATAAAATGAAATATAATGTATTTTTAGTACTTATATTATATTAGAAATGTATATAATTGTATTATACTAAATTGCTTTACGACTTATCAAACATTATTTAAAATTTTAGACATGTTTGGATGAGTTGTTCAAAATGTTAGCAAATAGAGTAATGTTATTAAAATTTTATACTTAATTAAGAATTCAAATTGTAATTAAAATATTAAAAATAAATATTTTCAATTATTAACATTTAAGTCCTCAATTGTTAATTACCAATTAGTTTTAATAGTATTCTTTCCGTTTTAAAATATTTATCGTTTTAGAAAAATTATTTTATTCCAATTTATCTGTCATTTTAAGAATGTATTTATTATTTTTTTAACTTTACCCTCCATTTATTCTTCACTAAACTTTTGTATTAATTATTTTTCTTTTTCTACATCAAAATCAATAAGAGTATTTTAATTTTTTTATCTTAAAATTATGATAATTTAATAATTTTTTTAATTCATGTATCAAATTATAAATGATAAATATATTAAAATGAATGGAATATTTAATAATTAATTGCCAGCGGCTAACTGTTGAAACCATGATTACTAAAGAAAATAGGCTTAAACTCATATGAAGCGAGTAATTTTATTGTTAACTAAATGCTAATCAAGAAAATATTCAAAATTGGAATTTCACATCACGACACAACATATATTGGATTTAACAGCACTAATTTAATATATATAATTTAATACTTGTTATTAACACTAATAATTAACAATTAACAACACCCTAAAAGATAATCTAATAATAAATGTATATACGATTTGAATATAATAAATTCTGACTCTATTATCACTCTTATACTAAAAAAAAAATTAACAATTAAACAGTATGTTGATATTGTTATAGCCAAATATTTATATAAGTATTATTAGAAACTTTTAATTACGGAGATTTTATATATTTGGTGCTCTTATTGGTGATTCTTATACAATTCTCTTGAACTTGTTTGATATACCTTAAAATCAAAATCCAAGTAGATTAAGATTCAAAAATTTTAAATATTTATTTTCATGTTTATTTTTAAATAATTAAATATAATTTATTAATTAGGTTAATAATTATACATAAAATATATAAGATATTAATAAAAATTAGAATTATTCATATGTAAAAGAATAAATTATATATATATATATGTGTGTGTGTCTGTGCGTAATTACAATAATATTTATATTAGAATTATATTTATTTTCATATTTATTTTTTTTTCTTATATGAACTCACATGTGCATGTATGCATATATACCAATAAGAGTTTAGCTTTGGAGGTATTTGATGAGGCAAGAATTACTTCTGATTTTGGAACAATTGATAAGTAGGAGAAAGTTTTTGACAGCTTTAACTATGGTTTCTTTTCTTAAATTAATGAGTTGTTTTTTAACATTATATAAGACTTTCTGGGTTAAAAATTAGTTAAAAATGTTGATGAAAACAACCTTGGTAGTATTCATGATTTGTCCTTAATTAAATTAATTAATACTTAATCCTATGAGATGTCAATGTACTTACACCTTTCAAAACTTATGCCTGAATTAGTATAATTCTCAATTTTTGGATTTATTATTATTATTATTTTTCTTCCTTTTTGGGTGATAAGAGATTCCAACCTTGTAAATCATGCTTTTGTACCATTTGAGTTACCCTCACCATTTTCAATGGCTTGCTTAATTTTCTATTCAACAAAATAAATAACTCTCTAAATTTGTTAATACTATGTATCTTTTTTAATATACATTGATATTATTTTTATTTTTGTTATTTTTCATTCTCTTTATGAAATTTGATATTATTTGATGAGATTAATGGATTTTCTTCCACAAAAATATTGTTTATGTTCTTTTAATTTTTTTTAATCTTTGAGTTTAATTTTTTTTTTTATATCTAAACAATCAAATTCTCAAAATATGAAAATTGATTTAAAGCCACAATGTAAATTGTGTTTTTTGCCAAATTGTCAATTATAATATTTTATTAATATGACTGGAAATTATTGATAAGTGCAAATTGTATTATTAATAAATAGAGTATTTGTTACGAATGTATCCATTAAATGTGTTATTTATCTTTTTTTTTATTTGTTTTCATAATTTGTTTCAAGTTTTCATAGGTTATTTGAAAGAATTCTATTTAATTTCATAGGATTTAGAAGTTCAAAAATCAATTAAAATAAAGTTAGATGCAAATAGGAAGTTAAAAAAAGTACAAAAAAAAGTTTCAGACATGCATGGCCTAACACTTTCTGATCGGTACTGGCAACTCAGAGATATTTAGTATTTTGATCATAATTCAAGTTATAGATATTGGATTAAGGTAATTTAAGATGCATTGGAAAGATAAGAGATAGATCTACAATTCTTATGAGATCTTAAAGCCTAATTCGATGGTTTGCGATCCGAAAAATGCAAAAGAACGTACACAGCCGTGTCATAGCCAGATTACACGACAGCGTAATCAAGAATGGATCTGTTTGCGCAATTCAATTTTGAATTTCAAGAGAACTATTACATGGTCATATGGTAAACTAATACATAGCCATGTAGTGTCTGATAGGGCCCAAGAATGATTTTCTATGCGATTTTCCTTCCTATTCAAATTGTACTTCAAAAGGGATGGTGGATTCCTATTTTCTTAGGTTTCTTAGGGTTTCTAACTCCATCTAAACCTAAGATTTGTATCTTATAAATAAATTAGATTTTTTAGAATTTAAGTTTTCTATCCTTAAAATTCTTTGTACATTAGTTTTTTAATTTTAATTGAAGATTCTTCTAAGGAGGGGATTCAAGTTTGGAGATTTATTAAGACTTGAAGACTCATTATTATTAATTATTCTAGAGTTCTTTTTAAACTTTATTCTTAAATTTAATAATAATTTGAGATCATATTTTATTTTAGATTGTTTATTGATTTAGTTATTTCTTCTTTCTTAAATATGAGTAACTAAAATCCTTCTCTTGGATTTAGATATAACCTTTTGATTTGCCTATGTCTATCTATGTTTGATTAATTAGTTTTGATTATTAAAATTAATCTTTTATCTTAAGATTTAATGCTTGTGAATAATTGATCACTATTTACATGTTTGATAAGTCTAGAATCGTCCAATATTACAAATGGAGGGTCTATTTGATAGGTAGGATCTGTAGACAAAGAAAACATAGTCAGGAGGGGTGCATCCAATAAGTAGCGTTTGACACCCAAGTCAGTGAGCTAGTCTAGGTGGTATAGAGAGAGAGAGAGAGAAATAAAGTAAAGAGAGAGATTTAGTATCCTTTACCTTTACTCTTCTTTGCCTATATATAGAAAACAACAGGGACCCCTATGTATACATGTCATCTAACTATTAGAGGTAGATTTTAGCCCTTATCAAAAGCCTCCATGATCGAGCATATCAAAGAGCAGGCTAAGAGAGTAGATATGTTCTTTCATCATCTATAATTCTATGGGCAAAATAGCTATTCTAGTAGCATATGATGAGCACAACATGAGGGTGGTTATGTGCTTCAATGAGAGGCAAGCGCAGGAACTTCATATCTCGATATGAAAACAACTAATTACCTGAATGGTTTGCCAAGTTGAGGAGCTTGATATGATGGTAGATGGGTGCTTGAATGGCAGTGAGCTAAAGAGATTGAAGCGAAGGCAATTGAGTGCCTGAATGATGAAGTAAGCTGAGGAGCTCGAACTAAAGGCAGCAGGGTGGCTGGATGATTTGGCAAGCTAAAGAGCTCGAAGTGAAGGCAGCGGAGTGCCTGAATGATCTGGTGAGCTGAAGAGCTCAAAGTAAAGGCAGTTGAGTGCCTAAATGATGAAATGATTTGAGGAGCTTGAATTGGAGGTAGCTGGGTGCCTGAATGATAAGGTGAGTGTGGGAGCTGGGTATGAAGGTAGTTTTATGTCTAAACAGAGATGTGAGCTGTGTGATTGCCATATCATGGTGTGATCATATAATCTTCAATGGCTTCAGGTCTTTGAGTCTTCTAAATCTTCAAGTTTCCCAAGCAGCTTCAAGTCTTTGGTTCTGAAAAGCTTCAAATCTTCATGTCTTCCAAATGTCTTCGTGATTTTTCTTTCTTTGATGTATTCAAATAATATGGCTTCTTGAGGAAGGTCTTAGTCAGTAACATGCCTCACTAAGAGATCTCATATGATACTATTCATTGATAGAGGATAAAGTGTCGATCCCATGGGGAATGAGTTGACGAGTACTAAAATTATGAATTACTTTATTATTTAGAAAATCGATTTAGTTTAAGAAAAGAAGAAATTAAAAACATATTTTAAAAGAAGATAAATTCAATATATATGAAAAAGACCTAGAATTTAGATTTCATCAATTGACTACCTTTGACTTTTTTATGTTCTCTAAATTGATTTTATTTCATTAGAATTAAGAATTGGATTTCTCTAAATTATATGATGTTCTCTCTTAAGAGACAACATATATATTCATGTTAACCTTATTTTCATTCTCGTGATTATAAGTAATTAAAACAAACCTGTTAAGTTTTATGAAAATCCTTTTAACAATCACAAAGGAGTGTTCTTATCTTAAAGCAATACATACGTTAGACCTAATATTTTAATGAATTAATATCATGCTTTCACTTTCTCTACTCCATATAATATCTTTAAACATATAAATAGTGATCAAGTATTCACAAACATTAAACCCTAAGATAAAAGATTAATTCCAATGAACAAAACCAAATCAATGAAACATAGATGATCATAAGAAAATCAAGAAACTATGTAGAGAAGAAATTTAATTAACCATGTTATGAATGAAAAGAATAAATTCAACAATTAATTTGAGAACAAATATGGATGCAAATTTTGTTGAATATAAATTAAAGAATAACAAATGGAAAAGTTTAAGAATAAAAACTCTTGAACAATTTGGATTGAAAGGAGTTCTAAACTTTTGAATCTTGAAATCTCCTCTTCACAACAAACTATGCCTCTAAGAACTTACAAAGTTGAAGGAAGAAAACTTAAAAGAATGGATGATCTCATCAATAAAAGTTCTTTCCTACTTATAGATGCAAGTTTCTTAGGGTTAAAAGGGTTTAAAAGCTCTTCAAATTGCACAAAAATTGGAGAAATCATATGCTCATCAGATAGAATCAGATTAAAAATTAGAGATGACAAAACCGGATCTGCCCTTATAGGGAACCTAGCTCTACCCCAAACTGACGGGGAATCCCCCACTGCCTATGGTAATGTGATTTTACTCTCTTTATCTCAATCTTTGCCTTGATTGCATAAAACTAATATTATATATATTTTTTATTATAATTTCATATTATATATATATATATAAATTCATTTGTTTTCTTTAAATTATATTATTGAGTATTTGATTATATTATTATTTTTTAAATATTAATTAATAATATATAAAATTTAACATAAATATATATAATATTTTGTCAAAATATATAAATTATAAAGTTTTAACATTAATAAAATTATAAAAGTATAAATAGGGATCTTCGTCCCTGCCTCGCATCCACTCAAACTTGATTTACTCTGCCTGCTTTTGCCCTAACTATTCACGGGGTCGGGTGGGAATCTCAAAACCCGCCCTATCTCATCTTATTCCAATTCCTATTATGAATAAATAAATAGAAGAAAAAATCGTGATTTAGCCTTGTCAGACCATGCACAGCCGTGCATTTTTTCTCTTTTGTTTTCTTCAAATTGTCACGAAACAGCCTTGTCTCAGCGTACATGCCATGCACTTTCAATTAGCACAGCTGTGCAACTATTTGGGCCTCTGTCTGCTCTTTAAATGCCATATAGTCCAACAAAAAAGGTGCATAAGTGTGCCTTTTTGCTTGTGCACGCCCACATAAGCTAGAATTTTTCGCTTTTACTTGGTCTGACTCCTTTTTTTTGGTTTCCTTCCAAATGATTCTTGAGCTTCCAATTACTTCCATATGATACTTAAACCTTCTAAATAATCTAAAAAAAATTGGAAAACAAATTGAGAATAAAAAATTAGCAAAAACAAATAAAAACAAAACATTTGATTGACTAATCTTAATAAATACTCTTCTAATTAATAGTATAATCTAAACTCATCAACCTAGTGTCCAAAATCAAACTATCCACAAAAGGAATTCTCACAATGCGCTTTAAGCCCAAGTAAAAAGTAAAGTTACAAAAATGACTTTGACCTAATACCTCTCTTCCAAAGGCTTATGTTCCCTTTGTAACCATATCCACTGTCATCAATGATCAATCTAGATGAAGGAGCATCAAAATATATCAAGAATATAGCTTAACCATACAGACATATCATATACTAATGAAGCTGAAAACATCCCCATCGCAGAACAAACACAACCATATCGAGCCAAAAAAAGTGTCTATTTTCTCCAATCGGAGGTGTCCTTGCCAGTATTAGAAACTAGGGCTACTCAACCAAAAGAAACTCTAGAAAGCATTGCCACTAGCTTCAAAAGCCTCTTCTACCTCCCACCAACAGCTATTAGGACCGGATATATTTTGAGGCAGGTATAATCTTTCTTGGTAATATTTACCCCATTATTTAAGTGCGGTAGATTATGCCAAATTATCCACAACTAACACAACTTGAAGTCTCTCCCAAAAACTTTGGATAGAATTTCTCTCAAATTGGTTCTCATATACACACACACTAGGCTTTTTTCCTCCAAAAATTTCATCACACTTCAAACTTTTAAACTTGTCAAGTCTTATAAAGTAGTATAAGAAAAGTTTATTCAATGTGAGACTTAAAATTTAACCACTATTATCTATATATCCAACAAACATAGGGATGTAAATGAGCCAAGTCGTTCGCGAGCAGCTCGGTATTTAACTCAATAAAAGTTTGTTCACATTCAGATCGTTTTATAAACGAGCCAAGCTTGAACCTTATTTTAAAGTTCAGTGAATAAATAAGCTGAGCTTGAGCAAAGTGAAACTTGGCTCGATTAGGCTTATGAACAGCTCAATTATAAGCTCGTGAATAAACTTGCAAACGGTTCTATTGATAGGCTCATAAACAATTTATTATTATTATTATTATTATTATTATTATTATTAACTTAATAATTTTGGCACTTAAAAAATATATTTTAACATTTTTATAAACTTTTTTATAATTCAAATTTACTAAAATATATATATTCTTGATTAACGTAACCTAATATTTCTATACTATATAAAATATATTTTTTTATTAATTAATATTTTTATAACACATGTAATACTCAATTTTATGATTGTATTTTTTGACGAATTGAATATTTTTACTTTGATATTAGTTTTAAGTATTTTCATTATAGTTATTTTATTAGAAATAAATATTTAGGAAGTTGAATATATTGATAATTTATAAACAAGTTTCATAATGAGTTAAGCTTGAAAAAAATATGAATCGAGGCTGAATAAGTTAAAACTGGACTTAACTTAGCTCAACTCATTTACACCCCTAAACAAACACATAATTCAAACCTCAATACCATATAAAATCTTTCTTCCTAAGAAGAAAATTTTATCCAAGAAATATCACACATGACTTCACATCGTTTTCATTTATTCTAACTTTTATCCATGCATAAATTTTATAAAAAAATTTAGGTAAATTTAATCCGCCACATTAAATTATAGATTGTGTAATAATGATTTTTCATGTTAAATAATAATTATTCTATAAAGTGAATATGATAATTAACTACTTAAATTATGCATATTGTAGTTAACATACCAACATGTCATATTGTTATTGGTAATTCATAATTTGACATAATAAATCTAATTCATTTAAAAATTTCTCTTTTAATTTTGATACTATATATATATATTCTTTCTCTTTTTTCATTTTCCTAAATGATAGAATTATTTTTTTAGGAAAATAATGATAAGAGAAAACCTTGCCTAATAAAAAAATAATTTTTTCCAAAAAAAAAAAAAAAGATTCCATGTGTGCTTAACCTATTGCCTCACTTGCTTCCAATTTCAGAGAATTTTCCTCAAATTAAAAATTCTAAAGTTTTAATTAACTATTTATTGAGATTAGAGATCACCCATTTCATTATTAGGGTACTAAATGCAAACTTTTGAAAATGACTTCTCATAGAAAAATGCTATACAACCTAATATTTTTATTCTAACTGATATGCCATTATCTTATTTGTTAAATTTATTTTTTAAAAATGTATTATATAAAACATTTTCTAGTGTAATATTGAGATAAAAATATTAGATTATATAGCATATTATACTTATATCATTTCTTCAGGTTATTAATTAATACAAAAACAAGGAATTAAACTGAAAGATATCTATCTAATCTAGAAGCCCAATTGATTAGGACAAGTTGTTGTTATGGCCATGTTTTATTTGCTTTAAAAATGATTATGGAATATAATTTTTGGATGAAATTCCTTTTTTCCCCCTAATATACATGAAATTTACTTTGTTGTAATTTTTTATATTTCAGTAATTAAACTTAAATGAAAATGTATTTATTTATTTTTCTTAATTTGACCCGAGTGAATATTAAAACTCACAATTTTTTAGTTTTATAATGAGTAAACGATTTTAGATTTCTAATATCACTGAAATAAAATTCATTAGTAAATCTATTTAATTTTTAAATATAGTTTTGAAAATTGTTATCAAATTATATTTCAATTATTTTAAAAATAATAGTAAAATGAATTTAATTTAATAATAATTCTAAAAATAAAATGAAGCACAAAACTTGAGATCCAAGAACCAAAGCTAGCCAACTCTCCCTTCTTCGATTGATCTTTAAGCTTGAATGATGTGCCCAGGTTTATCCAGTGGAAGAACCGGACCAAGTCGGAGATTAACACGCAGCTTCGCCGTAGTCCATCCAGCCCCAAAAATGGCAATCTAAACAAAAAGCAACAAACCTGATAAGAAGGGCTATAACAATAACCCCTGCATACAGAGAATCCAGCAAAGTAACACAAGAACAGAGTTTATACATAGCAAAAGAGAAGAGAAACGGGTATTCCTGCCTGTTGGCATAGCCACCAGGGGTTAACCCAGTTAAAAATCGCAAGGGTAGCAATAGAGATATACAATCAAGAGAGAGGAGAGAAGAAATGGTGTACTATTATAGTTTACACTTGTGATTTGTGCCTCGGAAATGAATGATTATATTCTTATTTTAATTTGTTGAAATATTTAAATTTTTTTCTTTAGAATTAAAATTGAGGCTGGATAGTGTTTTTATTTTTATTTTGTGTGTGTGTGAAAGTAGATATTTTTTAAAAAGATAAAAAAAAAAACTAAATACCATTTTCACACAAATTCAAATTATTTAAAGGTAATGAAAGATTGTAGAAGTGTTACTTAGTAATTTACATAGATAATAGTTAGCCGTAATAAACTTGTAATTAGTTAGCTCTACATGTATAAAAAGACATACATAGCCTTAGTTAAATTTTTTTTTTTGTACATATAAATATTCTTAGTTAATTTTTTTTGTACATATAAATATGTTCTTTGATATGTATGTGACATCTTGCTCAAACGTCTCTCTCTTGCTCGAGAACTTTTTTAAAGTGAGTAATTTTTAAAGTTAAGGTTTGAGTTTCAGCACTCATAATTGGAATGATTATTATTCAGAAAATTGATTTGATTTTTTGAGTCACTATATTAATTTATTTAAAATGTGAAAATTAAAAAAAAATCCAAATTTTGACTCTAATTTATTAATCTTTCAATTAATTTATTCAAAAATAAAGTCATTAGTTTTGGAATCAGATTAAACTCCGGGACTAGATTTTTAGTTTTAACAATCTAAATTTAACTCATAAATTTGATTTGACTTAAAAATTGATTTTATGAATGCCAAATATCAATGACAATTAAAATACATGAGCATGATATAATTATGAATGCATGGAGAAATTAAAAAGCAAATAAATTAAATATTCACAAGTTAAGAAGAATATGCTCTCTAATGCTTATAAATTCTAGGATAACCATAAATCACTCCTTAACTCAAAGATAATCAAATTAATTAATTAAATAATGAAAAGCCTTCTCTAACGCTTACAAGTTCTAAGAAGACCACAAATATCCTTACAAAATATAAATATTTACATAAAAAAAATTAAGGGGAAAGGGATCAATTAGGATTTGGATTTGAAGTTTGGAGTTAAATTTCAAGCGTGTCTACGTATCCTATTAAATAGAATCAAAGCCCATGTTGTTCATTCCATTGTTAAGTGGTGGGATTCAAGGATTAATTGGATTAACTTGATTTGATTTGGGGATTGTATAGGTGAGATAAATTATTATACCTTCTCTTTTGGCACATGTGAAAAGTAGAGGATCTTTCTAGACCAAATTTTCATTTTATCAGAGACAGAAAGCAAGAATTCTACTTAAGGAGAGTGCATTTGATGCAAATAACTTGAGAAAAATTAAATTGATTGATTAATTACTCGATAAGCATATTACCTAGTTGACTAAGTGGATCAATTAACTAATTAATTTTAATTGATTAATTAACTAATTAATTTTAATTGACTATATGGATTAACTAATTTATCAAAAGTGATTAATTAATCAAAATTAATTAAAATCATTGAGAAATTGATTAATTCTAAAAGTTACTCAATGAGAGTATAAAGGAATTAATTAGAGAGAGAGAGAGAGAAAGAGCAAATGGATAGCTATTAACAAGTGCTCAAGGTATGTGGAAAATGAAGGAGAGGAGGCCTGCTTATAGGCAAATGGTTGGAGGGTTATTTTTGTGAGGCTTCACTCAAACATTGGTCCAATCCGCTAAAGAGAATTGAAGTGCTGATTTGGGAAAGAACTCACGGAGAAGCCCTTTGGCTTATCTTTAATAGATTTGAAAATTATTTCTTAAAGTCGCCACCTTAATTCATTTTTATTTGAAAAAATATAAGGAAAAAACCCATTTGACTCTAATTATTACCCAAATAAAAAAATATCACTAGCCTCGAAACTAAAGAGGATCCGGGAACCAAGTTTTCGGTTTACTTTAACAAAATAAATTTGGCCAATTAATATAAGAGTAACATAAAATATATTTCATGAATAATCTAAGATGCATGAACAATTTATAACATGCTTGATCATTCAACTCATCCATTTAACAATAAAGAAAATACACAAGTAAAGTTCAAAAGAAAGTTAAGATTATAATAAAAATTCCAAACTTAGGGGATACCTCCTTTAGATCTTATGGGTTCTAAAAAAGTCACACATTTTCCAAACTAAACCTAATAACTAAGTAAAAGAAAAGAAAAGAAAAGTAAGTGAAAAAGGTGATAGAGGGGGAAGAGTTAGTTTGTTTTAATTGGATTTGATGATTGAACCAAACATGCCTATATATCCATTTGAATGGGAATCAGAACCCATGTAGTTTTCCCTTCTTATGAAAGAGTTAGTTTAGCTTAGTCATTTTATTATATCTTAAATGATTGATTAAAAGATGGATGAGTGGATTAATTTAACCAATTGATTACCAAGTGGAGTTAAGTAAGTCAGGTTCTAATTAACTACCTTAGCGTATCAAGAATTAGGCAAGGAGCCTTAGAACACAAATCCTAAGGAGAAAAACAATAAATAAAATAAAAAAAAAAAGAGAAAGAAACTTACCCTAGATGACGGGGGATGACTAGCCTTAGATGGCACGGCGGCTTGCCTCAGATGGTGGGTGACGGCTAGCCTCAGATGGAGTAGTGGCTTGCCTCAGATGATAGGCAGTGGCTAGCTTCAAATGGTGGACACAAGCCTTGGGCAATAGAATTGTCTCCAACAGGCAGGCTGAAAGCTTTTGACTTATTAAGTAGGAATCAAGGAAAAACCCCCCAACTCGCTTTGAGAAGCAAGGAGTAAATGCAAAGTGAAAGAAAAGAAAAACTTTAGAACTAGAGTGGTTTGCTTCATGCAAAGGCTTTCATGCTCCCAAAAATTGATACTTTGAAGTATGGAGAGGTCCTCTATATATGGAGGGAGGGGTGGAGTATAGAAACCATTTTTTATGTGGGATTATAGAAAGATGGGAAAATGCTCAAAGTGCAGCATAAGGCTCTACAGTATAGCATAAGCCTCTGCAGTAGTGTTGTAAATGGCTTTACGGTGCCGCACAGCCTTGATTCACCTGTTTAACCCGTTTTCATCCGTTTCTTGTCCATTTTCCATAATTCTAGATGCATTGTATTTATTACTTAATCTAGGATGATTTAAAGGGATTCTAATGTCGAAAAGACATGTTTTGGCTTTCTTGGTTTTCCTATTTTGAGAGTTTTCAGCTTCTAGAGGTTTGTTTACCGAGCTTAAGTGCTTTTAAAGTTCAAATGTGTCACGCCCCAAAGCCGAGGGTACGTGACCAGCACTAGGACACAGAAAATGCACGTGGCTACCAGTGCCTGTAGTAAGTCTGACTCAAAACACACAACTGAAAGCCCAATTGAAAAGGGCTATGGGCCCAAATAAGTTAAGTAGATCCAAAATAATATCATCATAAAATAAAAACCTACTGGGCCAACAACTCATTTATCCCATAAATTAAATAACTTACATAAGGATTCTGCTTAACAATAGATTACAACTCTTAAAATACATCACTGAATATTAAATAATATACAAGTACAAAGTGTAACATTGCGGAGTTCTAGAGTTATAATTACAAATATACATATATTATATACATTTCTGAATACTCAACAATACAAACTACTGTCGAAGAGAGATTGGCAGTTTACTCAGTTACAATTCCTTCACAAGCTCATTCCCTGACCTGAAAACAATGAAATGAACAGGGATGAGCGTTCGACTCAGTGAATGACACCAGCTAATATATTAAACTAGTATCCTTGAGATAGAATTCTAATACACATACTATGCACTATGTCATAGAGACAGGCAAATCATATAATTAAGCAAGGATGGGATATAGTCCACAGCACCACACTAATACTTAATACTCAATATGGGGAGCCGATCCCCCTATCCTGGCTCTCTGAATCCAATAATCTATCTCTTATATCCAAAGGGCCTGATTGTCACTGGTCTGTACCACGCAGCTCTGACCCGACTGACAGCGGCCCTAGCGATGAGCAGGCCCGGCCAGCATCCATCAGTCATAGCTCATCTTCTAAATCCATCATAATCCAAATCATAACCATAACAAATCCATAATCTTAGGTGGTACTGTATCCTCCCAACCTCCATCCATCAATCACAACCACAATATGGCACAGAATACAGAATATTAGTTAATCATTCACAGTTAAATGTTGCATGCTTATATATGCAGTAGTAGTGCATAATATACATATATATACACACAACAATGCATATGAAATGGAAACAGGATAATACACTAGTGAGTATCACTCACCTAACTGCCGATGCTTCCGACCAGCTTTCCTCGGAAGAGCAGCCTTGGAACCAGGAAGACGCCAGACATCGACACCTCGCAATAATGGACATTATTAGGATAAGAATCACACTGAACCCAAAGACAGACTCGATAACCTACCAATTACTCTAAAGACTACCAAACATAGAATAACTTATTTAAATGACTAAAATACAAGGATTTCGGGTTAACCTTCACAAATTTTGAGCATATGGACGTCGAGGATCGCACCGGAATGTCAAAACGGAATTGCTGGTCTGCCCCACGCGCCGCCGCTGCTAGTGGCGGATCTGGGGAAGCTCCACACCAACAAGTTCACCTCGATGCCAGGATCACGGAAATGGTCACCACTCGCCGTCACTCGCCCTCCAGCCGCCGAAAAATGCCTCCAAAGTTTCAGGTTGCATTTTCTGATCTCGTCCTCCGGTGATCCTCAGGGGGCAAGGCAGGTACTAACTTGAAGCTCTCATCCTCAAGAGTAGAACGACACCAAGATCGCCGGATTTTGCCACCGGAATCGGCCGAAAAGTCAAGTTGAAGTTTCGGCGGCTGGCGGTTCTTCTCTCCTCGCGTACGCCCCCGTGCAACGTCCGATCATCGTGCTGCCACCTCGCCGGACCTTCCTTTGCCCAGCGGTAGTGGCAATGCTCGCCATAGCCCACCAAAACTCCACCAGCCACACACTTTCTCTCTCGGCCTCTCCCTTTCTCTCTCCTCCTTCCTCTCTACCTTCCCATTTCTGCTTCCTTCCAAAACACCCCGTTTCACTTCTTTGACCAATCACATGCTTTCCTTCTTCTTCTTCTTTTTACTTACTTAAAACACTTAAAACATACTTATATATATATATATATACAAATGTAACACTAACACAATATATATATATATATATATATATATATATATATATATATATATATATATATATATATATATATATATATATATATATATATATATATATATATATATATATATATATATATATATATACAAATTAACAATAATAATAGTAATAACAATAATAATAATAGTACCAATAATAATAATGATAGTAACAATAATAATAATAATAATGATAATAATAATAATACTAATACTAATAATAATAATAATACTAACAATAATCACAATAATAATAATAACATTAACCCATAGTTATATATATATAAAAATAATAATAATAATTTACATACTAATAACAAAATAAATAAACTTATTCACAATAATTATCTTGATAATAAAATCCCGAACTTCCAGAATTAAATATACAATTAGCAATATACTTTAGATTAATTGAACGTAATATTTACATTCAAATATCAAAATATAATAATATCATAATAATATACATATATAATATTGTAATAAAATTACCATTAATAATGCATATTCAAATAATATGAATATTTATAATTTAACAAAATATAGATTCAATTCTTACTTTAATAAGGAAAATAATAAAATAATACGTTTTCGTATGAAAATAAAATTTTATAAAATAAATAAAAATTCAGGGTGTTTCAAAATGCATACTGGAAGGTACAAAATTAAGGGTTCACAGTTGCTCTCTCATAAGAGTTGTCTTTGTCTGAAAGGTAATTCTGATGATAGTGATCTTAAGAATAAGAGATGGTAATAGAAACCAAATTAATGTCTAGGTCAGAATTTAGACATTTGGCTGAAATGTGTGGTTGAATTTTAAGGAAGATTGTAATACCCAAGGTCTCCATAGCTCATCAGAGTTATAATAATACCATAAAATATAAATTTTATGGGTATAGTATCAATGACATAGTGATAGGATGACAGAAACTCTTGTTGGTGCTAAGTGCTTAAGTATGTACTTCTATGAGATATGAATATTTATTGTATGTCTTATTGAATTAATTTTAGGTAATATGGTTTAGTTTAAGCTTATTATGATATGGGAAGGTAAGATTTAAAATGCCAAGTGAAAGGGAAGGGAAAAAGTTACGAAAAATTTTTAAGTTTGGGAAACGTTTTCGGGTGGGCTTGTTGATGAGCTTTTGGACTCAAAGCCCAAGCCCATGGAGTGATCGGCCCTAAGGCGTCTAATTTTGGGTGGATTTTGACTAAATTATGGTTAGAACAAGTTAATAAGGGGTTAGGATGAGAAGGAGTTAGATTAGCCATATTTGTTGACTTATGTCAACTTTACACCTAAACTTCCTACTTTTCCATCACCATGATCATGTTCATTTTGGTGATGATGGAATTCATTATTATGATGCTTAGTCACCATACACCTAAGGGCCATCTCAACCATCCATCTTGATCAATCTTAGCCCTCCATCTTAAGTAAAAATATGACCATTAATCTTATAGGATTAAATCACCACCATTGATTTTATTTATATATAAAATGAAAATGCGTTAAACCATTTCATTTGTAACCTACACCAAAAATTTCACCCTCACCAAAGACTAAAAACCTCCCAACTTGTTCTTCAACTTAGAGATAAATTTGGAGCATTTCAAGGTGAGATTCATTACTTAAGTAATTCCTTTCTTTCCTTAGCCTAAGTGTGATAAATTGTTAGCAATTATCCCTTTTATTTTGATTTCTATGATTGGATTTTGGTGGAATGATTTGAAGAAGAGTTTTGGCATGTTAAGTGATGAAATAGGAGAATTGGGGTTAAGGATTTGGGGTTTAATAGGTGAATAATAACAAGGAAAGCATGAAAGATCAATGAGAAGGGACTTTATATAGGGTTCGGCCAAACTAAGGTTTTTAGGGGAAGTGTCCAAATTTTTTTTTTGACAATATCTAAGGTTATTTGGGATGTTGAAAAGTGGTTTAAAAATATAAAAATTGAATTTAGATATTTTATTCAAAAATTAAAATTCTTGAAGGCATAATGCATGATATAAGGGAAGTGTGTAATGTGAAGTGTAGTTTGATGTTTGATTGTTGTGGTAGACTTTGCATGACATTAATTTCATCTTTGAAAGATCAATTTGGGATTTGATTGAGAAATTTTGGGTTTTCCCCAAATCATCACAATTTGGTAAAGTTAGGGTTTATGGGAATTGAAAGAGATTAATTTCAATTGGTGTATGAATGTTGATTGTTTGAGTATTAATTTGATAAATCCATGTTTAATTTGAAGTTTGAAAATGAATTTGATAATTTTTCCTAAATCTTGGAGTTTTGAGTCACATTGGAAGTTTCAAGATTTAAACTTGAATTTTAAGATTTATTGGCTAAATAAGGTTGTGATTAATTCAATTTGATGTTTATGAAGTCAATTTGAAATGTGGTTGATGAAAATGATTTTTCAACTCTAATTGCATTATACCAAAGTAGAGATTTTGATTTTTGAATTTTGTTAATTTCCCTAAATGTTAGAAAATTGATTGCATTGGTTTCCATTGATAAACATAGGATTTAATTAAGGAATTAGAAAGGAAAAGGAACCTAATTGTTTTGATGAAAGGATTTAGACAACATGGAATTTTGGAATAAAGTGATTAAATAATTAATGTGTTTATGTATGTTATTGTTTAATGTATTGAAATGTGTTTTGGTGATTAGTAGTAGGAAGTTGATGTTAAGTTGAGTTTAGAATGAGATTAGCAAGTTAAAGGAGTAGGAATTAATATGCGATTGTTTGGGATGTATTTGTAGAATCGAAAGGCAAAGGCATTGCTCGAGATACCGAGGAGCCTCGTTATAATCTGCATTAGAACTATCAGTATAGGAGCTAAGGAGTAAAAGGTGAGTATCTAATAATATTATATTCCTTGTGCTTTAAATATAAGCATGAATGTTGAATCCCTTTCCCTAATTAAAATGCATTGCAATTCTTTGGCATGCATGATATGCTTTACTGATTATTGAGTTAAATATCCTTTATGGCACTTGGCCAAAGGAGCCTTATTGCTTAATCTCGTAATATGATCAATGATAAGGATCTTGATTATTTATTGATATATTATCCATTGAATCATTTCATGGATAGAGAAATAAAATGTTATAATGATATCATGATAAGCAGAATACCCCTCTGATGTGGGGCAATACATCAACCTTGTGCACAATGGTAATGGACCCGCGGATAGGGTAAAGAGTATCCGAACCTTAGCTGGGAAGGGTTTAAGGTCCCCAGTACGTACAGCCTGATCAGTTGTATATGTGACTAGGAATGGGAGAGTGAGCAAGGCGTAGACCGCCACTCAATTAATTATGGGGAAAAGCACCCCGATTCTAAGAAAGGAAATGTTCTACTAAGAAATTACAATATTTACTGTATATGAAAAAGTATCCCATAAGAATAACTCTTGATCCGTTTTATTTTTATTGCTATAAGAAACTCTCATTAAACCACATACCATTTGCTTATTTTATATAGTATTATTTTGTACTCACTGAGTTTATCTCACCCCATAGTTGTTATTTATTTTCAGGATCAGTTGATGGTTCAGAAAGGTAAATTCCAAGTTCTACGTCTTCGTTTGGAAATTGCGTTGCTAGTTTTGGTATCATCATGCACATATTATGTTGTATTTTGGAAGTTTCACTCTAGAGCTCCATGTTTTGTTAAAGTCTGTAATAATGGTATAACTTAGAGTATCATTAGTATGTGTGGTTGGGTATTATCTTAGTACAGTTCAGATACATGATTAATACTCACTTAAGTTGCAATTAGAATACTAGAAAATGGAGTTCAAAAGCGATAAGTATGAAAATGAATTTAGACGTTGAATGACTATTACATGGGTAATTAACACGGTAATCAGTAATAAGGAATAAGAATTATGGCTACAATCTTGGATTATGGATAACGTAATAGTAATAGCTTATGAGTTATAAGTTGTTCTACGGGTTTAGGTGACCTTACGTCTCCCTATGCCCTAGGACAGTCACGGCTCAAAGATGGGTCGTGACAAAGGTGGTATCAGAGCAAAGATTTGAGTCTTTTTGCCTATCTTTAGGTATAAGCTAAACCATGGAGCATAGGATCCATTGTTGTCAATAAAGTATCCTGTTAAGTTAGATCCGCGTTAATATTATATATTAAGTTATCCTCTTTCTGTGATATTTGTGGAATTTTATATGTTGTTATTATATAATATTCATAAGTTGTGAAATATTGCTTGTGCTTGGTAATGTGTAGATTTCGGGGGTTTGTAACCCTGTTGAGGAGAGAGATATATCTGACGTAGCCTCAGTTACTTATCTTGATTCAGAGGAGACTGATCCAGAGGAGGATCCTAATCCTGTTTGGGTAGTTAGGATGAAGACTAAAAATGAAGAGATTATGAGAGAGCTTCATATGTTGCGGAATGAAGTACTTAACCCGAGAAGGACAGTGAAGAACTTAAAGTGGGAGCTGGCAAAGATTAGCAATAGGTGTAGGAACCTAGGGGCGAGATTGATTCCACCTCTTAGAGATTTGATGCCAGGATTTCCCGAGCATTTGTGTGCTGCATGTGGAAGATTTGACCATTCTAAGGAGAGGTTTCCTGTGAGGAGACGTTTGCTATCCTCATCTATGATGTGTATGGCTCATAGGCAAATGGGGCCAGGAGAGGAAGAGGCCTCCAATGATTAGAGGGAATCTGAGGAGTAGGGGATAGATTATGGGTAGGTAGACCGTGATCACATTTTGGGCATAGTACGCTTTATGTGTATAAAAAAAAATAATATGTGTTAGGAATGATCTAAACCTAGGGTGAATGACACTATGCATATTATTTTGGCATAGATGTTGCCCTACAGGATTGTTCAGCCGGAGGGACAAGGGTCCCAGGAAGCTGATAGCCTCATCCTAGATGCAACATCTGATGCTGCATCTGTTCAGAATGCTGATCAGGAATCTTCCCGATCAAGGCAGCGTACCGTAAGTGGTGGAGGACCAAGACCACCAGGGAATATGGAAGCATTACGACAAGAATGTGAAGCGATGAGGCAGGAACTTTTGGATTTAAGGCGACAACATCAGGAAGTTCCACCATCACCTATGGTGCCACTTGCACCACAAGAGAATGACGCACCTCCCATCTTACCACGAGCACCACGTAGAGTGAGGAGATGAATGTTACCGGAGGAAGGAGTTACAGTGCACGATTTGGAGAAATTCAAACCGCCAAAATTTTCAGGGGAAGAGAGAGAGGATCCCTAGAAATTTTTGAAGGAGATGGACAAGATAGCCTAGAGGATGACGTGCTTAGATGAGAAGTTGATTGAGCTAATAGGAGTCCAACTTCTGAGTGAAGCATGGAGTTGGTTTCAAAGAAGCATGGAAGAACGACTGTATGGAGATGACCCACCTATATGGGAAGAGTTCAAACGAGAATTAACGAATGAATTTCTATCTGAAGGTAAGAGACAGAATCGATCACTTCAATTTGAACAATTGAAGCAAAGGCCTGGGATGTCAGTCTCAGAGTATGCTCGAGAGTTCAAAAGGTTAAGCCAGTAAGCCACTCACATCGTACCAACTGAAGTGAGTAGAGTTGACCGATTTCGCCGGGGGTTGGTGGCTCCATTATACCATGTCTTGGTGGCTACTGAATTTTCCACCATGGCCAAGTTGATTGATAAGGCTAAGCTTATAGAGGCGAGGCATAAGGCAGAGAGAGCAGAATGGATGGAAAGGGATCAAAAATAGAGGAATAAGAATAAGGGGCAGGGTAGTCAGCAGCGAGGTAATTTTGGTCAGAATAGAGGTTTGGAGCAGACTTTCACTGTTTCCACCCCCTATCAATCACAAGGAAGTGGGCAGAATCGATTTCAGACTGGTGGTAATTCTGCGACATCTACGCCGAATAATGCAAGTAATTTTCGATCCGGACAGCAGAGCCAATTTATTCCTATATGTACCTTGTGTGGAAGACTACATAAGGAGGAATGTAGGAGAGCCTCAGGAACATGTCTGAGATGTGGTCAGATAGGACATTTCATTAAAGATTGTCCGCAGACGGTCAATCCAAGGACAGTGATAGCAGTGTCACAACCTGCAGGCCAGATATATAGACCTGAAAACCCCCTCCAAAGAGGACGAGGAAGAGGAGTGGCTCAATCCCTAAATGAGGTCAAAGCTACAAAGGGCAGGGGTTGAGGGAGAGTATACGCTCTCAATCAGTAAGAAGCAAAAACTTCTAATAATGTCGTTACAGGTACTGTCTCTGTTCAATCAGTGAGTGCTAATTGTTTGTTTGATTCGGGTGTGATGCACTTTTTTGTTTCACCATATTTTGCTAGAAGGTTAGGAAGAGATAAGGAAGTTATACATGAACCTTTGATTATAAGCACCCCATTAGAAGATAAGGTGATAGTAGATCGAATGTATACAGATTGTGTCGTCGAAATTGAAAGTAGAAAACTTCCTGTGAATTTGATTGAATTAGAAATATTAGGATTTGATGTTATATTAGGTATGGATTGGTTATCCCAGCATAATGCTAGAATAGACTGTCGGGATAAAAGAATTGATTTTGAAGGAGGATATGGGCAGAAGTTTAGATTTCAGGGGAATCAGAGTAATTTGCCTATAAGTCTTATTTCGGCTGTAGGAGCAAAGAGGATGTTAAGGAAAGGATGTCGGGCATATTTAGCACAGGTAGTGGATGTTAATAAGGAGGGTAGTGATCTTAAGAAAATACCTGTCGTAGAGGACTTTTCTGATGTCTTTCCTGAGGAGTTGCCAGGGGTACCCCCAGATAGAGAAATTGAGTTTTCGATTGAGCTTCTACCTAGAACTCAATCGATATCAATACCGCCTTACTGGATGGCACCTTTAGAGTTAAAGGAATTGAAGGTTCAGCTGCAAGATTTACTTGATAAGGGTTTTATTAGACCGAGTAGTTCTCTGTGGGGCGCTCCAATTTTGTTTGTCAAAAAAGAAAGATGGATCCCTTAGATTGTGTATTGATTATAGACAGTTGAATAGGGTGACTGTGAAGAATAAATATCCTTTGCCAAGGATTGATGATTTATTCGACCAGCTACAAGGGGCTAGATACTTCTTGAAAATTGATTTACGATCAGGATATCATCAGCTAAAGATTCGAGGCGAGGATGTTTGTAAAACTGCATTAAGAACGAGATATGGTCATTATGAGTTCACTGTGTTGCCGTTCGGATTGACCAATGCCCTAGCAGCTTTCATAGACCTGATGAATCGAGTATTCAAACCTTTCTTAGATAGGTTTGTAATCGTGTTTATTGATGATATCTTAATCTACTCGAAGAGTAAGGAAGACCACGGAGAACAGTTAAGAATGGTGTTACAGACTCTAAGGGAACATAAGCTTTATGCCAAGTTGTCAAAGTGTGACTTTTGGCTGGAACAAGTATGTTTCCTTGGACATGTGGTGAGTAAATAAGGAATCAAGGTAGATCCTAAGAAAGTGGAAGCGATAACAAATTGGCCTCGACCCACAACGGTTACAGAGGTGAGGAGTTTCTTAAGGTTGGCAGGTTACTACCGCCGATTCATAAAAGAATTCTCCGAGATAGAGGCACCGTTAACGAAGCTTACTAGGAAGCAAGTTAAGTATAAGTGGGATGAAGCTTGCGAAGACAGTTTCCAAAAGCTCAAGGATTTCTTGATTTCAGCTCCAGTATTAGCCTTACCTGATGGGAATGAAAGTTTTGTTATATACTGTGATGCCTCAAGACTTGGCTTAGGGTGTGTATTAATGCAGAATGGGAAGGTTATTGCCTATGCATCTAGGCAATTGAAGAGACATGAGGCGAACTACCCTACTCATGATCTAGAAATGGCAGTGGTGGTCTTTGCTTTAAAAATATGGAGACATTATTTATATGGGAAAAAGTGTGAGATCTATACTGACCATAAGAGCCTTCAATATATTTTAAAGTAAAGGGATTTAAATTTGAGACAACGGCGATGGGTAGAGTTACTTAAGGATTATGATTGTCAAATCTTTTATCACCCTGGTAAAGCCAACGTTGTTGCAGATGCTATTAGTAGAAAATCTATGGGTAGTCTTTCTCATATAGAAGGACGAAGGAGACTGGTGGTGAGGGAGATGAAGCGGATGTTTGATGAAGGCTTGCGATTGGAGATAAGTGACTCAAAAGTATTGTTAGCCTACTTCTAAGTGAAGCCGAAGCTTATTGATGAAATTAAGACTTTTCAAAGTCAAGATCCTCATTTGGTAAAGATCAAGGAAGATTTAGAAAAGGGGCAAGCTCCAGAGTTTAGGGTGGAAGAAGACGTTCTAAAATGTGGTAATCAGCTTTGTGTGCCAAATGTAGAAGATCTAAGGGATAAAATTTTGAAGGAAGCACACTAGACCCCTTATAGTGTACATCCGGGTGCCACCAAAATGTACTATGACGTAAAGAATTCATATTAGTGGCCCGGATTAAAGAAGGACGTGGCGAATTTTGTTGCCTCTTGTCTTACCTGTCAGTAGGTGAAGTTTAAACATCAACGACCTTCTAGATTACTTCAGGAGATAAAATTGCCAAAGTGGAAGTGGGAACATGTTACTATGGATTTCGTAGTGGGACTACCCAAGACGATGAAAGGTTATGACTCTATTTGGGTCATTGTGGACCGACTAACTAAGTCGGCACACTTTATCGAAGTAAAAACCACGTATACAGCAATCGATTATGCTCGTATTTATGTTGATAACATCGTACGATTGCATGGAGTTCCACTTTCAATTATTTTGGATCGAGGTACTCAATTTACTTTGAGATTTTGGCAAAGATTACAAGAGGCATTGGGAACACACTCAACTTCAGCACCGCTTTTCATCCGCAGACTGATGGGCAGTCTGAGAGAATAATTCAGACATTAGAAGATATGCTTCGTATATGTGTTATGGACTTTGGAGGTAGCTGGGATAGGCACCTTCCACTCATCGAATTTGCATACAATAATAGTTATCATTCTTCTATAGGAATGGCACCTTACGAAGCATTGTATGGTAGAAAGTGTTGATCTCCAGTCTGTTGGGTAGAGGTTGGTGATAAATATCTGGAAGCCCCTAATATGGTAAGAGAAGCCACAGAAAAGGTAAAGGTTATTCGGGAGAGACTGAAAACTGCTTTTAGTCATCATAAGAGCTATGCTGATCTTCAGAGGAAGGATATTCAATTTGCCGTGGGGGACCATGTATTCTTGAAAGTTTCACCAATGAAGGGAGTGATAAGATTTGGCCAGAAGGGAAAGCTATCTCCTCGATTTTTCGGACCTTTTGAGATTCTCGGTAGAGTGAGAGAAGTTTCGTATAAGTTAGCACTACCACCTGCACTGGAACATGTACATCCAGTATTTCATGTGTCGATGTTGAGGAAGTATGTATCTGATCCATCGCACATATTGCAACCCCAGCATATTGAGATGGGCAGAGACCTTTCTTAGGAATAAGTTCCAATTGCCATCCTGGATCGACAAATAAAGAAGCTGAGAAACAAAGAAGTACCAACAGTAAAAGTGCAATGGCGTAACCACAATGTGGAGGAATGCACATGGAAAAGTGAGAACGATATGCTACAACGATACTCGCATTTGTTTCAATAATGGGTAAGTTTTAAAATTCGTAGATGAATTTTTTTAAGGGGGATAGAATGTAATACCCAAGGTCTCCATAGCTCATCAGAGTTATAATAATACCATAAAATATAAATTTTATGGGTATAGTATCAATAACATAGTGATAGAATGACAGAAACTCTTGTTGGTGCTAAGTGTTTGAGTATGTACTTCTATGAGATATGAATATTTATTGTATGTCTTATTGAATTAATTTTAGGCAATATGGCTTAGTTTAAGCTTATTATGATATGGGAAGGTAAGATTTAAAATGCCAAGTGAAAGGGAAGGGAAAAAGTTATGAAAAATTTTTAAGTTCGGGAAACGTTTTCGGGTGGGCTTGTTGATGGGCTTTTGGACTCAAAGCCCAAGCCCATGGAGTGGCCAGCCCTAAGGCCTCTAATTTTGGGTGGAGTTTGACTAAATTATGGTTATAACAGGTTAATAAGGGGTTAGGATGAGAAGGAGTTAGATTAGCCATATTTGTTGACTTATGTCAACTTTACACCTAAGCTTTCTACTTTTCCATCACCATGATCATGTTCATTTTGGTGATGATGGAATTCATTATTATGATGCTTAGTCACCATACACCTAAGGGCCATCTCAACCATCCATCTTGATCAATCTTAGCCCTCCATCTTAAGTAAAAATATGACCATTGATCTTGTAGGATTAAATCACCACCATTGATTTTATTTATATATAAAATGAAAATGTGTTAAACCATTTCATTTGTAACCTACACCAAAAATTTCACCCTCACCAAAGACTAAAAACCTCCCAACTTGTTCTTCAACTTAGAGCTAAATTTGGAGCATTTCAAGGTGAGATTGATTACTTAAGTAGTTCCTTTCTTTCCTTAGCCTAAGTGTGATAAATTGTTAGCAATTATCCCTTTTCTTTTGATTTCTATAATTGGATTTTGGTGGAATGATTTAAAGAAGAGTTAGTTTGGCATGTTAAGTGATGAAATAGGAGAATTGGGGTTAAGGATTTGGGGTTTAATAGGTGAATAATAACAAGGGAAGCATGAAAGATCAATGAGAAGGGACTTTATATAGGTTCGGCCAAACTAGGGATTTTAGGGGAAGTGTCCAAAATTTTTTTTGACAATATCTAAGATTATTTGGGATGTTGAAAAGTGGTTTAAAAATATAAAAATTGAATTTAGAGATTTTATTTAAAAATTGAAACTCTTGAAGGCATAATGCATGATATAAGGGAAGTGTGTAATGTGAAGTGTAGTTTGATGTTTGATTGTTGTGGTAGGCTTTGCATGACATTAATTTCATCTTTGAAAGATCAATTTGGGATTTGATTGAGAAATTTTGGGTTTTCCCTAAATCATCCCAATTTGGTAAAATTAGGGTTTATGGGAATTGAAAGAGATTAATTTCAATTGGTGTATAAATGTTGATTGTTTGAGTATTAATTTGATAAATCCATGTTTAATTTGAAGTTTGAAAATGAATTTGATAATTTTTTCTAAATCTTGGAGTTTTGAGTCACATTAGAAGTTTCAAGATTTAAACTTGAATTTTAAGATTTATTGGCTAAATAAGCTTGTGATTAATTCAATTTGATGTTTATGAAGTCAATTTGAAATGTGGTTGATGAAAATGATTTTTCAACTCTAATTGGAATATACCAAAGTAGAGATTTTGATTTTTGAATTTTGTTAATTTCCCTAAATGTTAGAAAATTGATTGCATTGGTTTCCATTGATGAACATAGGATTTAATTAAGGAATTAGAAAGGAAAAGGAACCTAATTGTTTTGATGAAAGGATTTGGACAACATAGGATTTTGGAATAAAGTGATTAAATAATTAATGTGTTTATGTATGTTATTGTTTAATGTATTAGAATGTGTTTTGGTGATTAGTAGTAGGAAGTTGATGTTAAGTTGAGTTTAGAATGAGATTAGCAAGTTAAAGGAGTAGGAATTAATATGTGATTGTTTGGGATGTATTTGTAGAATCGAAAGGCAAAGGCATTGCTCAGGATACCGAGGAGCCTCGTTATAATATGCATTAGAACTATCGGTATAGGAGCTAAGGAGCAAAAGGTGAGTACCTAATAATATTATATTCCTTGTGCTTTAAATATAAGCATGAATGTTGAATCCCTTTCCCTAATTAAAATGCATTGCAATTCTTTGGCATGCATGATATGCTTTACCGATTATTGAGTTAAATATCCTTTATGGCACTTGGCCGAAGGAGTCTTATTGCTTAATCTCGTAATATGATCAATGATAAGGATTTTGATTATTTATTGATATATTATCCATTGAATCATTTCATGGATAGAGAAATAAAATGTTATAATGATATCATGATAAGTAGAATACCCCTCTGATGTGGGGCAATACAT
Source organism: Reutealis trisperma (assembly GCA_947687605.1). Lineage (NCBI taxonomy): Eukaryota > Viridiplantae > Streptophyta > Magnoliopsida > Malpighiales > Euphorbiaceae > Reutealis > Reutealis trisperma. The sequence goes on from CANTUT010000002.1 coordinate 191,652, forward strand.
CAACCTTATGCACAATGGTAATGGACCTACGGATAGGGTAAAGAGTATCCGAACCTTAGCTGGGAAGAGTTTAAGGTCCCAGTACGTACAGCCTGATCAGTTGTACGTGTGATTAGGAATGGGAGAGTGAGCAAGGCGTAGGCCGCCACTCAATTGATTATGGGGAAAAGCACCCCGATTCTAAGAAAGGAAATGTTCTGCTAAGAAATTACAATATTTATTGTATATGAAAAAGTATCCCATAAGAATAACTCTTAATCCGTTTTATTTTTATTGCTACAAGAAACTCTCATTAAACCACATACCATTTGCTTATTTTATATAGTATTATTTTGTACTCACTGAGCTTGTTTCACCCCATAGTTGTTATTTATTTTCAGGATCAGTTGATGGTTTGGCAAGGTAAATTCCAAGTTCTACGCTTTCGCTTGAAAATTGCGTTGCTAGTTTTGGTATCATCATGTACATATTATGTTGTATTTTGGAAGTTTCATTTTAGAGCTCCATGTTTTGTTAAAGTCTGTAATAATGGTATAACTTAGAGTATCATTAGTATGTGTGGTTGGGTATTATCTTAATACAGTTCAGATACATGATTAATACTCACTTGAGTTGCAATTAGAATACTGAAAAATGGAGTTCAAAAGCGATAAGTATGAAAATGAATTTAGACGTTGAATGACTATTACATGGGTAATTAACACAGTAATCGGTAATAAGGAATAAGAATTATGGCTACGATCTTGGGTTATGGATAACGTAATAGTAACAGCTTATGAGTTATAGGTTGTTTTATGGGTTTAGGTGACCTTACGTCTCCCTATGCCCTAGGACAGTCACGGCTCAAAGATGGGTCGTGACAAAGATGTCCTAACATATTTGGGAGATTTGGAGGCTGGTAGCATTTGGTATTTGTCCTTTCTGGTAAGAGCTAAAAATATTGTTCCTATCTGGTAGGAATGATGATCTTGTCTAGTAGGAAAGAAGGCAATCTTGTCTGGTAGGAATAGACAAAATGGTGATCCTGTATAATAGGAATGATGATCTTGTCTAGTATGAAAGAAAGCAACCCTGTCTAGTAGGAATCGACATAGTGATGATCCTATTTTATAAGAATTATGATGATGATCTTGTTCGGTAGGAAAAAATATGACCATCTTGTCTAGTAGAAATGGTAAATATAACTATCTTGTATTGTAGGAATAGTAAAAGTAGTAATCCTTTCTGGTAGGAATGAAAAGTGATGATCCTATTTAGTGGGATAAAAAAGATGACTATCTTGTTTGATAGAATGGTAAAGATAACTGCCTTGTCTGGTTGGAACAGCAAAGTATTGATCCTATTTGGTAAGAATGAAAAGTGATAATCTTGTCTGGTAGGATAAAAAAGATGACCAATCTATCTAGTAGGAATGATAAAAATAATTATCATGTCTGATAGGAATAGCAAAGTATTGATCCTACATGGTAGAAATGAAAGTGATGATCCTATCTGGTAAGATAAAAAAGATGACCACATTGTCGGGTAGGAATGGTAAAGATAGCTATCCTATATAGTAAGAACAATAAAAGTAGCGGTCCTTTCTGGTAGGAATGAAAAGTGATAATCCTATCTGGTAGGATAAAAAAGATGACCATCATATCTGGTAGGAATAGTAAAGATAAATGTCCTGTATGATAGAAACAACAAAGTATTGATCCTATTTGGTAGGAATGAAAAGTGATGTTTCTGTCTGTCTAGGATAAAAAAGATGACCATCATATCTAGTAGGAATGGTAAAGATAACTTTCTTGTCTAGTAGGAATAACTAAGTATTAATTCTATCTGGTAGGAATGAAAAGTGATGATTCTGTCTGGTAGGATAAAAAAGATGACTATCTTGTCAAATAGGAATGGTAAAGATAGTTGTCCTATTTGGTAGGAACAGTAAAAGTACAGTAAAAGTAGCAGTCCTTTATGGTAGGAATGAAAAGTGATGATTCTGTCTAGTATAAATGAAAAGTGATGATGCTGTCTGCTAGGATAAAAAGATGACTATCCTGTCTGGTAGAAATAGTAAAAGTAAATTGTCATATCTAGTAGGAACAATAAAAGTAGTAGTCTTGAGATTGAGATTGATTTTTAAAAAGAGACTGGATTGATGATCTATCTTACTTTGAGAGTTTGACGATCCATCTTGATTCATGAGCCTATTTAATACAAAAATATTGGATAATTATACAATGATCGGATACCTTAAAGCTGTGAAATGTCAGCTTGATATAAAAGGGAGGTACACCCAATAAACAAAAGTGGTTTAATCATTTAGTCTTTGGTTGATTGCTAACTCAGAGGTGAAGTGTGCATATCAGGTATGAGGCTAGTTGGTCAATGGCTATCAGTTTGGCCTAGAAAGAAGTCATTATAGGAAGTCAAGCAAGGTGTGGTCTTAAAAAATATTGAGTTGTTTAGTTTAAAAGACTTAGATAGGTCTAACTTTAAAGAAGATTTGGTTTGAGACTGGATTAGAAAGCTTGATTAGGAGGGTTAGGTCTTTGGAGATGATTAGGTTAGAAGGTTTGGGGAAGGTCAGTTTATAGGGCTTGTCCTCAGGGAAGCTCACGTGGAAGGCTTAATTAGGTCTAACACTTTCGCTCAGTCAGGGTACGACATTTGGAGAGTTCATTTGGAAGACTCGGTCAAGTTCTGTCATAAGATCAGTCAGGTTTAGAAGGTTTGGTTAGGTTTAGAAGGCTCGGTTAGGTTTTGGCCTTTGAGGAGATCATGGGCTTCATAAATGAAGGCTTTTTAGGGAGTGGATTTTATGGTAAAAGCTTTTAGGCTTGGGCTTTATGGTGAAGGATTTTTGCTTTGGGTTTCATGGTGAAAGTTTCTTAGTTTGGGCTTCATGGTGAAGGCTTCTTGGTTTGGGCTTCATGGTGAAGGTTTCTTGGTTTGGCTTCACAGTGAAAGTTTCTTAATTTGGGCTTAATGACAAAGGCTTTTATGAGTGGGCTTCATAATAAAGGCTTTATGGCAAAGGCTCCTTAGTTTAGGCTTTTGGGCTTTGAGGATAGTTTGTTAGCTTGGGTTTTTCCATAAAGGTGCTTTGAATAGTTGGCTTTAGCTCTCATTTATGGTGGTAAAGGTTTTGGTCTTAAAGATTCTGTAGGCTCATAGATAGGGGCTTGCCTTTTGTTAGCAGATTTTCAATGCGCATCGAACTATTGGCAGACCTTGACTTAATTGGACTTTATAGATGATGTAATTTGCTAAGGAGGCTTTTTTCAAAAATAATGAGATGTTTGCCAAAAAGGCATGGGATGGGATGATACATTTTGAAGTTTGGGAATGGTTCAAAGGTGGGTTGGAAATTCTGAAAAGGATTAGGGAGGTTATATGAGTTTGCTATTTATAGCATGATTTATGGAAAAGAACAAGCCAAACTAATCTTGTCATTTTGAGATTGAAGAGACATTTGGAGTGACACTCTATTAGCTTGAACGTAAATGACATACTGGCTAAAAGGAAGTGCCCTAAAGAGTGGCTGAAGAGCTAGTGAGAAAAGACAACTTAGAAATCATGTTCCTAATAAAAGATAGGGACGTGAAGGACAAGCAAGAGATGTGAGAGATTATGCATTAGCTCTTTGAATTAAGTGACAGGATGGATTGACAAGTGATGATGATGACCTAGAAGGATATGCCCTCATTGTGAGATAATGGCATAAAAGACAATATCACTTTAGAGAATGAGCCTCTAATGAGGAATGATAATTTTGGAATACATGAGACGAGATAGATTGATTGAAGACAACTTTGGACACGAAGGAAGATGACTGGGATGAGTTTTTTTTTTTCTCTCTCTCTCTTTTTTTTTTTCCTTTTTTCTTAGCTTTAACTTTTGCTTAAGCTCCCTTTTGGGTTTTCAACTTAGCAAAACATTAAGGAAACAATCCACCATGATTTGCTGCTTTCCTTTTCTTTAAAGGGCTCTGTCTTTTGAATTTTAGATTTGATGAACTTGTTGCCCCTTGTTGAGGTGTATCATTTGATTACCCAAAGTGCAATGGGTAATTGAATTTTTTTTTTTTTGTGCTTCAACTGTTTGATGAGAGGTATATTTCTTGACTTCATTGGTTTAGGAGCCGATGGAGTAATTGTTGATTTATGAGAATGGAGGCACCATGAATTCCGTTCACTTCTCTTTTTTTCTTTCTTTTTTTTTCATTCTTTCTTTTCATTTCTCTATGTTTTTTTTAAAGCTCATCCATGTTTAAGACAAGTGTACAAAAAATTAAAAAAAATGTGGATGTTTTATTACAATGAAAAATTTTATTACAAGATAACAAAAGGGACCGACATGATCAACGAAAAATACAAGAAAAAAAAAAAGATGATAAACTCAGACTCAAATTTAGATTCAAAATTTGAGATTTAGACTTAGACTCAAATTCAGACTTAGAATTCAATCTCAAACATGTCAGATAAGCTAAACTTGAACCTTCCATGCTATTTAGGGTTGAGGTAAGATGGGGTTGAATTGTGTTTGGGTTCTTCATCACTATTCAGGTTGGTGGTGGAGAATGCATGTTTGAAATGATGCACTTTAGATATAATTTTCAACTTTTGATGCAGTTGTAATCAAAACTTTGAAAGTGGATAGGTATTGGGTTAACAAGGAAACTCGGTAGGCTGGAAGCAGGTTCTTGACAAGGATGTCCACTTGTTCTTGCTCTGTTGCTCTGTTTACCATTTGGGCAGTTTTAGCTCTCCACCTTGTAAGGAACATAAGAAGGACTCAATTAGAAGCTGGTTGGTGGTTTCCAAGTCATACCGAGCGACATCCATTTCATCATTGTAATAATATTGCCTAACAAAGGCATGATATATATCATCCCATGTCCTTTTATGGCTCTTGTTTAGTGAAAGGAAACCATCTTCTAGCAACACTGGTTAGTGATTGTTGGAACAGTTGAGCAAAAAGCTTATCGCTAAGTCCCAAAAGTTTTATTGCCTCCACATATATCTTTAGATGGGTCTTAAATTTTGAATGTTTTTAGCGAAATTATTACTGAAAAGCAATAAATCCAAGCCACAGTAGTGAAATTTTTTTTTAGCAATTTAATAATCAAGTAGAAAATTTTAGCAATTTAATCAAATAGAACCTTTAAATCAACAATGTAATATATGATTAACAAAAAAAAAAAAAAACTTTTCAATTAAAATGCCTCTAAGAAAATCAGAAGGTGAACCATTTAACAAATTAATTAAGACCCAATTTAAGAATTCCTGAATCTAGTATCAATGATAAATAATTTTTGCCCGCAATATTGAGGGCTACAAATTTGAGTTTCGTTAAATTTGATATTGTCTATAAGAAAATAAATAATATGTTAAATGGTATCATAATTAAGATACTTAGTTTTTCGTGAACATAAGGTACAAATTCTTTAGAAATTTATATTTATCTATTTATTTAATTAGCTCTTCAAGAACTACAAAAAATATTTATTTTTCAAGAACTATAGAGAATATTAGTTCTGCAGGAACTATAGTGATCATTAGTTGTGCAGGAACTATAAAAAATATTAGTTTTTCAATAACTATAGATAATATTAGTTCTTCTGGAACTATAGATATTATTAGTTTTTCAAGAACTGTAATTATTATTAATTTTTCAGGAACTGTAAATAATACTAGTTTTTTAGAAATTAGAATTTAAAATATAGTGGAATTTAATTAATTAATCATTAAATAATATATCAAATTTTTATAAATCTCAAAAAAAAAAAAAACCATTTGAGGAATAATAAAAAAAAAATTTAACTATTCAGAATATAATATTTTATCATTTCTTTATCAAATAGTTTCCTATATGCCAGTTTTTTAATCAATTATTTAAAATATTTAATTAATTAATTTAAAATTTTTATGAACAATAAAAAAAAAAGATTAACTATTCTCAAAAAAAAAAAAAAAATCCTGAGTGTATTCCAAATATTTTTTTATGGTCTAGCTATTAATTTATATATTAAGTTATAGTAGTTTTGAATTTTTTTTCAAAATGTATTTAATAAAGAAACTAACAGATAAATATTAATAATAATAGTAATTAATTAGACAAAAATTATTTACTATAAATTTTAAATCTTGTTTCTTTAAATTTTTCGCCTTAATTGGGTTGTAACAAATTACAAATTATTCAAAATTATAAATAGTATTGTAGAATGATTCGTGCTGATAACATGTTATAAAATAAAGAATAATTATAGAGAATAGAGAAAAGAGAGAAGAATTTCTCTATATCTCATTTTATTGATTGTAACACCTATTTATAAGTATAAAAAGTTACAAAAATAGAGATAGAAATAGAGTTCTATTTACATAAAAATACCTATCTATATAGATAGGATGGACATTCAATCTTATCATATCACTTAAATATTATTACAATAAGTGTTAATATAATTAGCTAGTCATACTTTTTTTTTTTTTTTAAACTAATTAGCTAGTCATACTTGTTTAAAAAGACATATATAGCCTTAGTAACAAATTAACAAAGATGTCTTAGAGTCAATTTTTTCTTTGAGCAAATATCCATCTTTTTTATTGGTTGATGGTATTTTTTTTTTTGAATTATTGTTATTGTTATTTAAATTTTATATTTGATAATTATATTTTTTTTGGATTTATTAATTCATTTTTGTAATGAATTTACTGATTTTTCTTTTATAAAATTATTTTGCTCAGTTATAGTGTCTAAAATTTTTGGTTTTAAATTGCAGATTTGTTAATATGGTATTTAACCAATTGAGTGTATTTAAAGATGTAAATATCTTTTTTTTAATCTCAATTTATTACTCATAAAAGCTACCAAGTACATTTTCAATTCCTAATTTTAATATTTTATCAACGTGGTTGAAATAATACTAAAAAAATTCAAGTCATTTATTTATTTTGAGCAAGAAAGAATAATCGAATTTGAGTGTATTATTCAGATTGCATATGCATTTATTATTAAGTCATGTTTGGAGTGCAATTCATGTCATTTTTTATTTTATAATTTTGATATTTTTATTTTTAAATTAAGATATATTTTAATGTATTGAAAAAATTCATGGCATTTTCTAAAAAAATTTGAATATAAATTAAAATTTATATTGCCCATTATGCAAATAAAAAAAAAATGCTATTCCAGGAGTATTTTTTTCCAAACAAGGCCTTACAGATCACCTAATTTACATTTCTCACCTTCCATCCAAAGAGTCAAAGACACGAAGCACCCATGCTTAAAACTTACAATCTAACACACTAAAGATCCATTATAGATTTACCACGTGGCAAAATTTAAAGAACAAATTCCATTGTATCCAATTACAAAACACCACGTTTCACAAACAAAATAAGATCGATTACGGAAAATCATTTCTCAAAGAACACTCCTGGTTTTCAAAAGTCTCACGCGCTTCTTCTGGTTTCGTCACGCGACACTCGCTTATATAAAAGGAAAAAAAGAGAGAGAGAAAAATGTAAGGAACGATAGAGAAAGAGAAAGAGAAACTTACAAATTGATAACAAATTAGCCGGTGAGAGCTGACGGATCCGGCGGATTACCTCCCCGGGAACACAAATCCGACGATATTCCGGCATATTTTTTGTTTTTTTTAGAATAGATGATAATTTTGGGAGCAAAAAGAAGAAAAAGTGCGAAGAATAAGAAAATGGAGGGAGAGAAAGTAGAGGAGTTGGCGATAGCGGCGGTGAAAGAGAAGGAAGAGAAGAGGAAATTTGAGAAAAGATTGGTGAAATTCAAAAATTTACCAGAGTATTTGCAAGATAATGAGTTTATTTTGGATTATTATCGTTGTGAATGGCCAATAAAGGAATCGTTCTTAAGCGTCTTTTCTTTGCACAATGAATCTCTCAATATATGGACGTAAGTGATATTTTTCAAATATTTATATATATATTTTTCGAATTTTTGATATCTGTATGTATTAATTTGATATTTGGATGGTGATATTGGTTTAGGCATTTGGGGGGGTTTCTGATATTTTTGGGATTGACTGTAATGAGCTGTATGGAAACAACCGAGCTTGGAGCTTTCATTACTGGTTTCTCCAGGTAATTTCTACTTTTTTTTTTTTTTTAAATTTATTTCTTTCTGGAAAAATAAATTTAAAATTTAATGGCAATGTGCTTGGTTGAGTTTAAATTATTGATTTAAGATATTATTAATCCTGATTTTTGAATTGAAATTCATGGAATGTATTAGTGTTCTAGAGTTTATAATGATTGAATATTAATAATTAGTCATTAATAATAATAAAAATTGAAAGTTAATATTTAATAATTATAAATGTTATATTTTTCATTGTTTTGATTATAATAATTTTAAATTGCTTATATAATCAGACAATCAATTATGATTTTTATCAAAATTATTGATTATTATTATTATTTATTAAAATTTTAAATATCAAAATTATTTTTAAAAATATAAAATTACAAATTAAAATTTCAAAATATAATATAACAGTGATATCATATTATTTCCTTTTTGCAATGTTAACGACGACGTAGGATTTAGAGCTCGTTTAGTATTGAATTTGAAAAAAAATATTTTTTAATAAAAAATTTTATATTTTTTTAAAAATTAATTTTTAAAATTACTTTTAAATTGATTTTTTTCTAAAAATAAATTTGAAAAAATAATTTATAAAAAATAATAAAAATTAAATAAAAAAATTCTAAAAATATTTTTTTAAAATAGTAATCCTAAACACATCCTTATTATAATTTTAACTGTTTGATTTGTTTGAATTTTTTTTATTAGAATTTGATTTGATTGAATTTGTTCATTTGTATTATATATAATGTAATATCTCTTTAAAAAGAATTTTTTTTTTTTTTGCTATTTTGCTTGGTTTTTTACTTTTTCTTTTCATGAACTGAGTTTTGATTGGTTGAACTGTGACATTTCACAGACAACAAGTTTCTGGACCGTTGATGATGATGATGACGAAGAGCCATGACTATAACGTCTCTAATAATAATCAAATGTTACCGGTAAGGTTTTTTTTTTTTTTTTTTTTTTTTTTTTTTTTTTTTAATAATAATTTGTTATAGTTTATGCTATGTTTTAAAACTCCGTTGGATCCATTAGATTTAATAGGAAAAATTTAAAATCAATCTATAGATTAATTTGGATCATTTATAAAATCAAATGTTTTTCTTAACAAGCGTTTGCAATATATAATAAATATTAATTTGATTTTTATTTAATTGTAATATTTATTTATAATATATAAAATATATTATTCATGCATATTAATTATATAATAAATATCTAATTATTTAAAATTTTAATTTAATCTCAATTTAATTTTTAATTCATAATTTTATATATTTATTGATTTTGAGATCCGATCAAATTTGGCAATATAAATTTATAGTGTAATTTTAGTAGTAAAATAAATAGAGATGATTTTTTTTAAAAAAAAAAAAAAAAAAAAAAAGATAAGTAGAGATGGGCGGGAGATGAGACAATTTGTTGGTGGGTCCTGAAAAGGAGATATTCCCATGACCAAGGCTGAGGTCATATATATATTGGTGGGGGAGCACTACATGTGATACTTCTATTCTTGGAGGCTGTTTATTTACCTTTTTTCTACTTGTTCACATCATTGCAATTGACTTTACTATTTAAAAAAAAAAAACAATCTTATATTATTGGTAAAAGTACACAACGGCATCTGCCCTTTTTATATATTTTTTTATAATAAAAAATTATTTAAAAAAATAAAATTTTAATATATTTTTTATTTTTAAAAGTAAAAAAAAGTTAATTTAATTCTCTGTATTTAGAGAGTAAAATATCACTTTTTATTTTAATTTTAATTAATGTAATATAAGTTTTTATATTTTTTAGTTAAGATATTTTTAGCATTATTTTTTCAATTAGATAAATTTAAAAAATAAAAAATTAAAATAATTAGTGCAAAATTTTTTATTTTTAATCAACTAAATATTTTCTCTTAAACAAAATATAATTTTTTTTAAATAAAGAGCACCATTCAGAATATTTTAACAGGATCTTTTATATAAATTTCAAATGAAAAATATATAAACCAGAAAAAATTAGAAATAGGAAACTTTGCCTAGCGGTGGTTATTGTGTATAAGTTCCAGAATTTCACAAAATTTATATTAATCTCACGAAAGTGAGATAAAATTTTGAATTCATATGAATGATTATAATCATAAATTTATCATATTAAACATTAAAATTTATTAACACATAGATTTTATTTGTTTTAGAAAATAATTTATTTCTAAAAAATATTTTTCAATGAACACATTTTCTAAAAAAATATTTTTCAAAAAACTCATTTTTTATGTTATCTAGTTATAATATTGAAAGTTAATTGAAAAATATTAAAATTTTCAATTTATAAAAACATTAAAATATTTAAATTTATAAGAATTTTATATATATTTTTAATTCAATTTTCAATGTAAAAAATACATTAAAAATGGTAATTATTGGCGACCGACCACCAATGATAATGTGACAAAATGGGAGGATATATATATATATATATATATATTTCTTTCATTATAATGAAATTTTCAAAATTCAAAAAATGCTTTTCTCTCTTTGAAAACACGAAGAATGTATTTTCCCAAATCTAGGCTTACAAGAAGTGGGTAGGATGCTGAAGCGCAAATGAGGCAAGTAGGATTGAGTGCACACTTCATATTAAACATCAAATTGCCAATATGGAGAAATTGGATCAATGGAATGTCCAAATCTCCTCAAAATTTTCTACTTTGGTTAATTAAATTGCCACCTAAATTAATAGACAATGTCCTAATTTATTTAAAAACTTTTTAATTTAATCAAATTTCTTGCTAAATTTTTTATTTTATGATAAAATTAGATCGTTATAAACTAAAAAAATATTAGTTATTAGAATTATTAATTTATTAAATTTATGAAAATCGACAACTATAAAATCGTTATATTGCTAATATATTCAAAGAAAACTATATATATGCTTAAAGTTATTAAACTATTATATAAAAGAAAAAAGGTACTCTAAAAAATGTAAACCAAATAAAGGGATTTTAACTCAACAAGTAACTACTAAAAATAATTATATTCTTAAAAGACTTCTAATATGTCTTGGATGAGTGAAGATTGAGTTTGTTTTGCAAAAGTGTTTAAATTACTCTTGACACTTCAATCATTTGATAACGAGAGTCATTTTTTGATAAATGATCACTATGAACCAGATTCAATAAAATTTGATCATTTAATGTGCCATATTATAATAGGATATATTCATTTGGACTTTATGTTATCTTTTTTTTTTTATGAATAGAATTTAAGGAAAAAAAATTAGCATTAAAATAATAAAAATTGTCAGGAACTTGTGAAAATATACAACAGGCAGTGCATATATATGTTTAGCCTTTATTTTATAAATATTTTCTCCAATAGTTAATAATTACCAAGGAATTTTTTCTAAAATTTATTAATTATTGAGTAATAGAATTATTAATTGTACAATGTGGAACAAAGTTTATTCGTCAAAAATGTAGTAACTAACAAAATTATTAATTTATTAAATATAAAATATGAAAGGGTTAACTATAGTTTATGGGGCCAATTTAACCAAATGAAATATTTTTAGTAAATTTAAACGTTTAGAAATAATTTAAAAGGCACACTCAAATATAATCTAACGGTAAGTGTATGTGTGATCTAAACAATCGATCTAAATTCAAATCTCTCATATCCTATGCTTAAAAACTAAATAAATAAAAATAATTCAAGAGCCTATTTGACCTTTAATCTCAAAATTTCAAATTTAAAACCATAAAAAAAAAAAAAAGAATTCTTTATAACATGGATGGAATACATTACAAGGAATAGTCTTAACATTGTTTCTTGCTTGCAGGATTCACAATTGAGACACATTTCACAGGACTCAGTTTTATACACAGGTAAACAAGCTGGTTCTGAAGCTATTCCTAGATGGCCATGGTTTGTTTTCTTATCAGGAGCAATGGGTTGCTTGGTTTGCAGTTCCCTCTCCCACCTCCTTGCTTGCCATTCTAAGCGTTTTAACATTTTCTTTTGGCGCTTGGATTATGCTGGCATTTCCCTTATGATAGTATGCTCATTCTTTGCTCCCATCTATTATGTTTTCTACTGTAATCCTTTTCCAAGATTCTTTTACATTTCTTCCATAACTGTAGTTGGTGTCATTACCATTATCACACTTCTAGCTCCTGCTCTCTCTTCTGCGCGTTACCGACCCTTTAGGGCCACTCTATTCTTAATCATGGGTTTATTAGGGGTAATTCCAGCAACACATGTTGTTTCTATCCATTGGGGAAATCCACATATCATTATATCCCTCTGTCTTGAGCTTCTTATGGCGATTTTATACGGTGTAGGAGTTGGGTTTTATGTTACTAGAGTACCAGAACGTTGGAAGCCTGGTGCTTTTGACATTGCAGGGCATAGTCATCAGATCTTTCATGTGTTTGTTGTTCTAGCTGCACTTGCTCATAGTGCTGCAACACTAATCATTCTGGATTTTCGCTGGAGATCGCCTACCTGTGCAGTTTAGATATAACCATACTTAGCTAGGCATCGACAGTTTGATGGATTTAAGCGGGGGGTTTTTTTCTCAGGTCTGCTAGCTCTTCCTTGCAAAACTTTGTTGTAATACTCTGTATTACTTGTATTCGAAATAGGGGGTAATTCATATTCTTGTATTTGTAATCTCAGAATTAGTAAACATCCTCCCTTTTATAGCTTTACTCAACCTTGCAAAAGAGTTTTGTACGCTGTTGACGCTTTTTCTTTTTAACTTTTTCGACAACAGGCAAACCTAACCTGTCTTGATCGGATTAGATTATAGAAATACTTGGCCATGAGGAAAAAGAAAAGAAATCTAGGAGAGAGGCTCTGATACCATAAAGAGTTGTGAATGATTTTTCCCACACTATTGTGGAAAACAATATTATTGATATTTACAATATTTATAATATATCTGTAAGAGTATAATTACAACAATAGACATCTGATATAGCTAAATAACAAACATTGTTGTTTACAATAAGCCAAATATATTTATATTCTATCATATATTACCTTAAAATTTATAAAGATCCAGGCATGTTAATGGAAATATATTACTGCTATTTGTCCATTACTTTTTGTATCAATTTACTGTAATATTAACTCAACTTCATCACCTGATGTAGTATTACAGTATCAATATACTTGACTATTTAAGAAATTAATGCATTTGAGTGAAGATCAAATGGATAATATAGCATCATCCTTAGAAATATGAATTAAATGGATATCATAAACCACCAACAATAAAATCAATTGTTGTTACCAAGATATTAGATATGTATTGTTATGCATGTAACATATTTTAAACTTTATTACTGCGGAACTTAAAAATGGTTATAACAGCTGCGAGTACATCCTGGAATTTATAAATTCTCCAACTTCATTATGTTTTTATTTGACAATAAACAAAAAATATAGCATGAGCATGATGCCAGTAAACCGAAACAAGACAGACAGACAGTTAATTTACCAATGAGCTGCTCAACAGATCATTTTCATGATCATGGTGATTTCCTTTCACAAAACAGTTCCTCAACAATTATCCTTCACTGCAGAAAAACCAAATTGTATCCGAAAATATTCACATTTTTGAGGCCTGCAATTGACTGTCAAACTCTGCAATTGACTGTCACTGAGGCCTCAACTGTGTCAACTTATCATTTCTCTTCTCATTGCCATAAGGCCTTGCAAAGCAAATAACTTGTATCTAAGAAAAAACCATTACCTTCATTCAGCTCGTAACCTCTACCACCTCAGCTTCATTGTCACTGTAATCTGCCCAACACTTGCTTGGTTTATCCTCGATCAATATGCTATTACATGATTCTTTTGCCGTAGCAGTATTAGCAGTCAATGGGACTATATCTGTCAGTTTTTCTTCAGATTCAGAACATGTGTTTTCATCTTGTTCATCAGGGCAATTTTGCTCATTTGAGGAATTTTCTGCACCATTCCCTGCTTCAGCTTCACATTGGTTTTCAGCATTTGAGTCAACAGGAACTAATGCAGGTGTTTCCACTGAACCAACTGGAGATGCTGGAAACCCATTTTGAGTCACTGGCATACCACTCATTGATGCTGGATATCCATTTGGTGACACTGGAATACTGGTTGGAGACATGGAGAAACCGTTTGGAGACACAGGCATACCATTTGGGGAAGCCAAATAACCATTTGGTGAAACAGGATAGCCGTTGGGAACCCAAGGTTGGCCAGGTACGAATTCAGCAGCATGAGGGTTCATTATTCTAGGAGGGCTGAAGTGATTCCCATCCCCATTTTGTTCACCATTGTGGAAGCTAGGCTTGTTACGCGGAATCCGATTTCCAGATCTATTGTAGCCACCAGATAGCCTTGGACCATAAGGAACCCTAGCTGTAGCTGACTGGTGAGGTGATCTGCGAACAGGATTAATTGTAAGCATTGGGGGAATATTCACTGGTGGGGGAAGAATTCCTCCATGATCTTTGAATCCTGGAATTGTAACTAAGCCAAAAGCTGGAATGGTGGATGGGTTAAATGGTGGTGCAGCTGCAGAAAGTTTCTTAGTTGTCTCCTTCCCAGTTTCTGCATCATCTTGTTTTTCTCCTTCAGTTGGCAAAGGCTTAACACTAATACCACAACTGGGTACATCCTGAGAATTTTCCTGTGCTAGTTTTTCACTATGAACTGAAGAAGCATCTTTTTCTACCAATAAAGCTGAATTTTCAGTTACAATAGATAGAGGTTCTGGATCAGAGGAAACTGCAGAGCCTTTTGGAACTCTTGTTTCCACCACTTCACTTTTGGAAGAAATGGTATTTGAATCTTTAGAAGTATCTAAATTCTCACGACCCAGGACTGCTACATTTCCAGCATCAGCATTTGTAACTTCAGTAGCAGCAGTTTTATTTTCAACTATTCCAGCTTCTTTTTCTATTTGATTTGCATCAACACATTTTGTTTCTTCTGGTGGCTGCATCACCCCTGAATTCCCTACTTCTGTTTCTGGATCTTCATTGATAGGCCTTTTTACTTCCTCAGAACCATGAAGTTGTGTCTCTCCTTCAGGTTTCTGAACTTTTTCTTCCTCTGGATCTTTCAACACTGTCAACTCACCAACATTGACCTCTGATGCAGCTGTCTCATGGCTCAACTGAGGATTTTGCTCTGCAGGAAGATTTCCTTTCGGCAGCTGTTCTGTCACTGCCTTCACAATCGTCCCAGGAGGAGCTAAAGCAACTTCTTTGTAGGAGAAAAGTTTTCCAGCTGCCTGAACATTTATTGGACTTGCGAGTGAAGATGATTTGGCAACTTGATCATTTGAAGCAGGGGTAGCTGGGGCGGATTTAGGGTTAGTTGATTTCTCTGCTCCACTGGCTATGGCACCAGAGTTATTTTGTTTTGGACTAAAGCTTGCACTTTTAATAAATTTTTTAGGAACAGGAAGACTGGGTCCGGTGGAAGCAGAAGAGTCATTCGGAGGTATCCTTGGGGATGTAAAATTGGCAGGCTTCCCGCGGAATTTTGATGACTGGGATACATTGATAAAGTTGGTATTTAATTTAGCTAGGCTGGGCCTCCTTGAACCAGGAGATTTGCGACTTGTCGGTGAACGGCCTTTAGGAACAGCTTCTTGCCAGCCTTCATCTGACTCGTCCTCCAGTGTTATATCATCATTTCTATTCATTACTGCCTGATCTGGAAGACTTGAATCAGTTTTTTCATTCCTAGTTTCTGCAAATTGAACTTCAGATTTATTTTCTTTATCACTTGAATTCTCCACAACAGGATAAGTTGGTGAGAAGGCTTCGTCCTTCTGAGATTCATCTGAGATTGTTTCCCAGTTCTGGCCTGGTTTACCTTTAACCTGTGTGATCAAAAAGAGAGACTTATCAGATTACTTTTATCAAGGAGACAAGGTTAATGTGAGTAACATAAGAGAACAAACCCAGTAAGAAATTTTATGACCTTTGCACGAGCTTTCTTTTGGGCTTCTCTAGATTTCATATCTGCATCTGGCGTTATATAATCCAAAAGGTCTGACACACTGATCCAAAATGAGAAAATATTGCAATTAGTTGTTGTAAAATGCATGTCAAGCTTTGGCTGCCACTGGCATTGATTCCACGAGCAGATAATTCATTTCAAGAGGTTATACACAATAAAAATAGAGAGGAACCTGCTAAGTGATGTCTTAAAAAACCACTTGAGTTATGAGAATGCAAGCATAAGATTGCCTTTGATATCATGGCCAGTTTTAGACTTGAACATAAATTAGCATGTCAATCATGTAAGGGTACATAATATTTTCAATGAGCAATAATAACTACAGATAAGAAAACAGTTGGAATCCGTAAGAAACAATTCGAATAGCTGCTCATCTAATTTGGCCTGCTGCGAACATAACATCTGATATTCTTTATACATATGAGAGAAAATGAAAACAAAAACTCAAGTTGACAATATATATCAATAGAATCACACACTTTTAAACTTATAATATAATTATTACCTCAAATGACCTTTACTGGATATTGAGGCATCTGGCTTTGGAGTACCATTGCGTGCGGCTTCTTGCTGCTCCATAGATTTTGACTCAAAATACTCAAGCCATGCAGCTGCATCCTGCAAAAGTCAATGTATACAGATTTGAGGAACAGGAATCGCCGGATAAGATGACATTTGCTATTGATAAAACTTAATATTACCTGTGTGCGTAGATCCTCAGATCCAAGTTTGGCTTGCAGTATTTGCAGTGTAGTTTGTTCATGCTGAACACTCAAGGAGTAGGCTTCCATCAAAGAGAGAGCAATCGCTATAGCATGGTAGCTGGCAGCAGTCTGCAAAGGCGAGAAATGTGCCAAGACATGAAAGAATATCAATTATTACATACATTAGAGCATGACCACACACAAGTCAAGCAGTTTGATTCAAGAAGCAGGTATCAATTTATAATTTCATCACACTTCCCAAAACTTTCTGAATAAGTATTTAGGTTTTTTAAAGTCAATGATCCATTGGCATTCCGCCACCTTTCAGGCACCTCACTTTATTCTTGTTCATCAACATTCAGTCGTTCAAATCTCAAAAGCAATTCATAAAAATGATAGAAAACTTTGTTGTTTACTACAGTATCAATTTCGTTGCTTAATACAGTACTATCCTTTATCAAAATTCTGATCCAAACATTTAACTGGTTCTAATTTGATTAATGACAGCTTACCCATTTCTTTTCACTTTTGATTTGAATTCATTCAAATTTTGCAGGCAGTCTATAAAAGAGAAGAAAAAATCAGAATCACCTGTGCAACATCAAATGGATGCCATACATGTCCCTTAGCAGATTTTGAGACTATCAATTCAAACTACAAGTGACAAACCACCAGTGCTTAGCCTGCAGAGCATGTCCCTAACCCATTCAAGATCAGGGTCATACTTTGACATAGCATGAAGGTATGAAAAGGGCCTGATTTACAGGCTGATAGTGGACGTTGACTTTTACTGTGCTGATGGTTCTGTATTTGTCCAAGGTTTAATGGAAAAAATCTGAAAATAGTTTTTGATCAAACAGTTCTTTCTTTTACAGTCTTTCAAAGTTTTCTATCTTGTACTTGTCCAAGGTTTAATGGGAAAAATCTAAAAATGACCTGCCTATGAAATCCTCCTTTTATGAGAGAGAAAGAGAGAGCTTGCCTGTATATGATCAGCACCAAGTAGCCTCTGGTTACACTTCAGAGCCTCGTGCAGGTACCTAAGAGCAACATGGACATTCCCCAATCCTTCTTCCATCATTGCTACATTGATATAGGTGGCAGCCGTATTTGGATGAGATGGCCCACATGTTAAATGCAAAAGATACAGTGCACGGTTGACATACCTAGAACAGCAAAAGATTAATGATAAGGGCATTCACCTGACGAGATTGAAGAAAATAAATCCAGTCCTAAATGGGTAAGTAATTTTTTTTTCTTTTATCTTGGCTTTTTGGATCCATTGCCTGCCCCTATTGAACACCATAATCTGCTTAACTCAAAGTACTACCTACCAGACTTGGTTTTCCATATATCAGTGTCCAATTTTCAGGCATTGCCCACCCAGACACCCTTGGAAACATGAGTAACCAAATTTGTAAAATTAAGCAAATGTATGTAAAACTGTTTGTTGACTTAATTTTCCATGAACTAAGATGGAAAAACATCTGTCTCTCACATTTATAGTTCAACTTTAGCCTTGCTAGCTGCTAAGTGAGACATGAAATTCTGCAAGCTAAGAACCTCACTTAAAGCTTAAATTACCATCATCCAGTAACATAGTATAAGCCATCTGGAATATTTAATTTTTCCTTTTTCTTTTGGGGGCCGGGGTCTGGAAGACTTATAAGAAGCGGTATGATGACTATCCCCAATTCAATCAGCCACAAATGGACTAAAAAGGAAGAAAGACGTTAGTTAGATGGTACCATACAGTAAACCCACAGCTTAATTAGCAAGCAACTCTTTAAGGGTCTGTTTGGATAGGTAATCATTTGAAATTATTGTGCATCTAGATTTTACTTTCAAGTGTAAAATCATAAAAAATAAGCATGATGACAAATTTCAAATGCTCGATCATTTCAAACGACTAGCTATTGAAATGGACCCTAATGGATTTTGTTGAAGGGACCATTATAATCCCACTATTTGAGAAAATACTTACCTGTTCTATCAGCAAAAAAATAACAAAGATATAATAAAAGATTAAAGGCTCATATAATAAAAGATTAAAGGCTCAATATCAAGCCAAAAACACATGTAGAGATAAAATTTAGCAAATCATTTTTTACTTAGGGGTTATAAGATGACAGAGAAAAAATCAATGCCATGTTTCTCTGCCATAATGGTACGCAAAATACTAATGCCCAAGGATTTCCACCCCCAAACCCCCCCCCCCCCCCCAGCCCAAGCTTCCTGCTTTTAAAGTTTATAAACCAAGGTGCTTGGGAATTGTAGAGTTTTGAAAGTTCTTTCCTTTAGAGTATGGAAATCATTAAGAGGAGAGAAATTTGACTACAAATGCAAATAAAAGAATCACATACTAGAGAGCTAAAAAAGATTAATGAGGAACACCAGGATGGGATCAAAATCATCTGGGAAAACCTCTTTTTATTAGAAAAATAAAGCATACTTCAAGGCTAATTCTGTATGTTGAAGTCGATAGTAGAAGACAGCTAGATCTCCATAACTTTTCATTGTATCAGGATGATCAAGTCCAAGTTCCCTCTCATTGATATCCAATGCTTTTTGCTGATAAATGGTTGCCTAAATAAAGTAAATGAAGTTAGTGAATTGAAAATAATTGCAATAATTTATGTCAAACATCAAATAGAAACATCTGGCCAATGTGTTTGAATCTTGAATGTAATATTTCTAGTTAAGTAAATTTAATGTCTGTTTTCTGTGAATCTTGAATCCAGTTCCATGCAAATCAGCAGTAAATATTCTTGCTAGGTACACATCCAAACAACAAGATATTATTTTTCAAAATATAGATAAAGTTAGCAAAATTTGAGTCTTTGTTAAATATTTTGTTAGGCTGAAGAATCATAAAACCTAAACTAGAGAGTTAGGATGAGAAGAAAATTAAGAGAGACAGAAAGAGAATGACCGGGAAAGAGAAGGAAAGTTCCACTAGAGAAGAGAGAGAGAGAGAGAATAATAGAATATTCTGCTATTGATTAATGAATGTAATCACCGCTGTTTCAATTTATTTATGTACTGATCTGAGTTTCCACCTAGTCGGCTACAAAACTAACTTGTACCAGCTAGCTTACTAACATTTTACATGTTATTTACTAATGACTCCTAAAATTTTTCACGATCAACAAAGCAAAAAGAAGAGATACAATATATTCCAAGAAAGAAAAAACGCGGAGTTCAAATTGTTATGGACAGAGAAAATTTAATGTTCACCAATTACAAATTCCATGAGCTTGATATTCTCCATATGACTATATAAACACTAGTATATAATTACCATGCAGTGTATGCATAGAAATACACCAATATGTTAAAGGACAGACCTGATTAAAATCTCCTGTGTGGTACAGCACTACAGCTAGTAGACTATAAGCTCCTGCAGTCATTCGATGATAAGGACCACAGACTGACACAAGTTTCGACAATGCCTTCAAAATTCAAAGGGAAATCAATTCAAATTACTGGTTGCATACATTGATAAAAGAAGATAAAATCAAATGAAAACATAAAAGGGAGGCAGTAGTCCGTACCTTAGTGCCATAATTAACAGCATCCTCCAACTTACCTTTATCCAAGGAAGTTTTGGATGATTCCAACAATGTGCGTCCATCTGCTGATGAACATGCAACATGCTGTAGGAAAGAAGTAACACTGTCAATGCCACTAATATGTTACAATAAAAAAAAATCCATTTTTAACATGATATGTCAGTGTCTCACCTTATACACAGGGACCATGCTTACAATATCTGACTTCCTAAAAGGGGATGCAGTGTCCATATCATAGTCCCTAGGAAGAAGCTCAAACCCAACCTGACAAAAGATGATTTCACTTGTAAACTTGTAGTTTGCATAGTGTATAATGATCCTAAGGCATGTCATGCAGTGGCAACAAGGCCATTGTTCATACCTTGTGGGACAGCCCACGAAGAATTGCAAACTTTCTTAGATCCTGGCAGTTTTCGTGCTTCCACCACCACCCAAACCTTTTCAAAAGGAAGGTTTCCACCCACTTCCACCTCAGTTTATCATCATTTATAATGTCTGCATTCTCAGTTTTGGATGAAGGTGTTCCTAACAATATATTTAGACATGACGCAACTGATGCAGCCAAGTCAGCAACATTATTAACTGCAGCTACAACAGCTTGTAATATGTTTTTGTAGGCTCGAATAATCATTTCATGTATGCAGAGTGATTGCACGTGAGGGAGCTTGTCTGCAAGTTCAACCTAGAATGACAGGAGGAAAAAAATATCAGGCTTCTCAATCCTCAATCCAGACATAAAGCTATTTCAAATCTGCAAGAGCATTTTAAGTGTGATATGAATTAGTTGGTTAGTACAACTTTCACTACAATGATACATGGCAAAATTGGAAAGAAAAAGAGCAAATTAATTATGTAGCATAAAAAGTGGAAAGGGTTATGAATTTTTCAAAATCTTAACTGCATGTAACTTTCTCAAGCAACCTTCATAATGATAATACTTGGGAAGAATAAACATGACAGAAACAGATGTGGTAGCAGTTAGTTTATATTTATCTTGGAGAAAAGGACCTCTTTACAATTAGTATTCTTTTTCGAGTAGTAGGAAAATTAATAAATAATTTTATTTTCTGTAGGATCGTCTAGTAATATTCCAATTCTTTTTAATATAACGTTGTAGCCTCTATAGGCATAATTAGATTTTGGTTGAACCAAATTAGATATTTAAATGTTAGGTTCTCCTCCTTTCTCCCCTCCTTTGAGAATGATGTAATTTATATTCCTCCCCAAAGGCATAGCCCAAGTCCTAACCGTGATGCAGGCTCATATTGGAGAGGACATATTCACAAGTATTATTTTTTCAGCAGTACAAAATAAGTAATTGTATTAGGGTTGTTTAGTATAAAATTAGGGTTGTTTAGCAATTTTTTATTTTATTTTTCTCTTAATAAGGTTGTAGCATCTGTAAGCATATTTGGTTTTTGATTGAATTAAACATTTTGGTTGTGAGATCCTAGGATTCTACATCAAATAGACTCCAAACACCTTCAAGACTAGGCCAGGGCTTTCAGCAACTCCGTATTAAAGGCCGAACTGAATTCTGAAAAACTCCAATCAAAAACTCCTGTTTAGTTTCATTTTGAACATAATCTCCATTGTTTTTTGAAAGCAGCTGTTTCAATTTTATAATTTTCATACAACCTCATACCAGGTTGCTTAAGTAACAGCACAATCCCACCCCACTCTTACACAACTTTCCATTCATCTGTAGAAATCATTAATTCTTTGCATAGATTCTGCAGTGACGATGATGGCAGAAGCAAACTAATTAAAGTGAATTTATAAGGTTGTCTAATTAAAGTGAATTTATAAGGTTGTGCTGTCAAGTATGACCATATATGTTTTGTCTAATATACATTACTGTAGAGTTACAAAATATTCTAGTTTAAGGAAAATTGTTGTGGCTTTGTAGACTTCCTCATACAACTAAACTTATTCCAAATATTTACAAGTGCATTTGAATCTTCGTCTTCGATGTTAACTTTTCTTTCCATTCTTTTCTTATTGATGCACCACAAGAAAAGACTAAGATTAATCAATGCTTACAAGTAGTAAAATGTTTTCTATGAAATGGCATTAAAGGCTAGTAAAATTTAAAGTAAGATAATAATAAAGGCCTAATTGAGAATTTACCACACGCCCTAAAGAACACATCTGCAAACCCCTGGTATGCATAAAATCCGTCAAAGTTCTTCCATCAACTGGTGAAAGTTCTAGGGAGGCAAAATCAGCCACCTGAAAAGTTGAAAACATGAATGGGACATATTAACTGAAAAATATAATAGTCTTTCAAAAATTTTGTTGACTACTCAGTGACTTACCAGTTTGGGTAGAGCTGTATCAGAATAGTATTTATGTGCCATTTCAATCAATTCACCAGGTGACTGCAAAATGAACAAAACCAAACAATATGAATTGAAAATGACATAGGCTATGTGCGGGTATTTTTATCAAGCATGCAAAAACAGAATTTGCTCAAGACACTATAATATAAAAGTTCAACTAAGAACTGAGCAGCTACATCCTACATGACCATAGAAGAACACAGAGAAAAAAAAAATTAAGCGGATAAAAATTCTCAAAAGGCAGCAAAAGTACCTTGAGGTGGAGACCAGTTTCAGATTCTTTAAGTCGCAAATATGCATCTTCATGGAGCAGCTTTTTCCACATGGTTTCCATTTCCTCCTCTTTCTTCTCCAAATCTTTCCGATTAATGCCATCCAATTTCTTGTTTGTTTCAAGGTTACCCACAGAAACATCTTTTCCCCCTTCAGTTTTGCTGTTTCTGACATCTATTTTTTTCTTTATCTCTTTTAGTAATGCACCTTGCTTTCCAAGTCCCTTCACAGCAGGCTCAGGCTTAGTTTCTTCAGTTTTTTTAGAGTCAGTTTTCCCTGAAGCCTGATTTTGCAATTGTTGAACCCAACATGCTCCCAGCTCCCATCTAATAAACTTGGTGTGCTTACTTGATTCTGCCTGCAACTTCAGCAGACTGTCTTCTAGTACTTTTCTAACCAAAGACCTAGCAGAAAGCAAACTTTCGGATTCTCCAGTCTGCACTCTCTGGACTGTACTATACGATTGAGGCATAGATGACTTGTGCAATAACATTCTCAAGCTGAAACGTAATTTGAAGAAAATGACAATTAACAACACATGATGATCTTACAAGGAAAAAATTAAAGCTCCAGATGCAGATAATTTCTTAGAATAGTGTCTGCACAGCATGTGAACATGTGCAAGCATATACATGTTTGCCAAGGAATACAACAACAGGGCAGTTTCTTAGTAGCTATGCATGATCCGTGTTTACTTGATAGCCACAAGCCTAGCAGATGAACTGACCTATTAACATTAAGGGCATTGGCGCCTCCTTCAGGCTGGTCTTCAATGTCAATGTCCTGGGGGATAGGATTCCCCTCCCAATTTACCTCAGCTGAAACTTTAACAACAGCCGTGTAGCCACAATGTCGAACAACCACAACGCCTAAAGTAGAAGTATCCTACAAGATGAAAGGTTATTTCAGCAATTCATATAACCTGCTCCAGTCAAAATGACAACACACAAAACAATTATTTTACTGACATGGACAGTTGCACTTTCATCAGCAGTTATGCCTTTAAGCAAATTTCGCTGAGCAAGGTCTTCCTGCGACATACCAAGAACCCGACTCCCATCATTTTTAAAGTCCAACTTGGTACTTGCGTCAGGAACATCTCTTGTCACCTTAATTATCAAATCTCCCACTTTTTCCTCATGCAAACCTGAATTAATGGGATCATTTAAAGAGTGCTGATTGTTTTCAATAATACATTTTATTGCTGCAACAGCTTTAAAAACAGAGATGTCGACAAATAAACTGTGGAGCAGAAAGGCTTTCCTATCTCGGATTTGCCTTTCTTCCGCTGTTTTACAAGGCATTGCTGCAAGAATTGCAAACTCCTTTGCCCATGGCCTATGATAATCTTTTCCATCTTTTCCTTGTCCACCTCCATTCCCTCCCCAATTCTCATCCTCCACAGGAAGCGGAGGGAAAACAGATGGATTATCAGCAACAACTGGAGGAACAACCCATGTGTTTGCTCGAAAACCATAAGGAAGGTTGCCAAACTGAATTGAAATAAACATTAATTCACAATTTCCTCATTAATATTTTAAACAGAGGAAAAACAGAAGGAGGAAAGGTAAAAAACCTACTTTATTATGCTCAGTGAAAGCTTTCATGAGAGCTTTGTAAGCCTACAAGCAAAAAAATAAAATAAAATAAAATAAGTGAAAACCAAATTTCCATAAATAAATGTGAAAAATAAAAAAATAAAAAGTGGAATTGAATTAAAACTTACAGCATCAAAGACTCTGCTAGTCTGCTGGAGCAAGCTAACCAGAGAATGACAAAGAAGAACACGTTTCCCAGCAGGATAAAACCCTTTCCGTGAAGCTACAATCGTCATTGGCTTCCCACTGCAAACTCTAACCTGCAATTCAATGTACATTTTGTACTTCAAAAGCATCCTATTTGCAATCTATAATCAATCAAACTCAAAAAGCTAAGGATACATGTGATAGGCCAATGCAGCGGGAAGTAATGTAATGTAATTAAATGCATTTCTAATTTAATTTATATTAAAATTCATTTGATTACACTATAATATATTCCATAATAGCCTACCAAACCTATTGATAAGGGTATGTTATTAATACCTTGGTAGTAGTATATAATCAAATGCAATATTTGTACTAGAAATGCCTTTGGTTATATCACATTAGATTCCATTGTGAACTAATTTCATTCAAAAACAAATCGTAACTCACATCTATCTGGAAAAAATCGTCTTCCGTCTTATCCTCAAGGAACGGCCGCGTCGATCTCTTAATGTCTGCAAGTTTTAACCCAAAAAAAACAGAATATAATCATTCTTAGCAATATCACAATTTTCCTTCAAGAAGAAGAAGAAGAAAATAATGAGATCGAAAACTGACATTGTACAGGGGGAGTCAGATGCGAAAACGAGAAGAAATCGTAGAACTCCCCTAGCCGCGGTGGCGGACACATTGAAACTGCCGCCGCCGCACTCGCATCCGTCTTCTCCGGAACGTCCTTGCCGATTTTCTTATCTCCTTCTCCTCCTCCTTTCGACTTCGGATTGGGATCGCCTCCATTGTCCGATCCGGATATCTGAGTCGGGTCAGTTTCCGTCAAACCGGTATCCTTCTGACCGGAATCCTTCGAATTGGTTCGACCCGCCGCTTTAGAAGACGATGAACCAAACGAGGTGGTGCAGGCGACGATATCAAGGAGTCGCCGGAGGTGAGCTACGGCTTGATCTTCAGTATAGTCCTCTGCAACAGAAAATTTGAATTCTCGTTAAAATTTCAATTAAAAAAAGAACAGTTTTTAAAAAAAATAATAATAAAAGTGTGGGGTATCTGGGGTAATGCTCTGGTGCTTCTCGTCTATCTTTGACGTGGTGTAACACCGTTAGATTTGTGCTGTTACCTTCAACGATGGTGAGGTGGCAGGGTTTGAGAGAGACGATATCCACGGAATCTTTGAGTCTGGGTCCTCGTACCTGTGGACTTTCAGCAGTTGGTTACACGTGTATCATCCACGTCACCATTAGCTTTACAATTTTTTCCAATACATTTTCTTTTATTTTTAGCTTAAATAATGCTACCTCCTAAATTCATCAAAATAAAAATTCTATTAGGATTCATTTGGTAAATTATAATTACACGTAATATAATATAATTAAATAAATATTTAATATAAAATTATATTAAAAATTAATTTAATTGTATTATATTACATCTTATTACAGCTTACCAAACATATTTTTAATTTTATACAAACTTATGCAATTTTTTATAATTTTTTTATTAATTTTTATATAAAAGTAAAGTCAGGTGAATTTTTTAAAAATCCATAGATGATTTCTCCCTCGAAAATTCTCAAGGATTAATTGAGTTCAATTCAGATATCCTCTTCTTTCTTTCTTTTTTTATCATAATTTATTAAAAATAAAAAAACTTTAAGATTATAGGGTTTAACCTTATAATAAATGCACGTATTTATCAATCTTATAGTAGAAAAAAAATTTATGATTTGAATCTTCTTCTCAAGACTAAAAAAAAAATTATTCAACTTATATCATTCATTACTTAACATTATTCTTTTTTTATTCGAATATTAACCAATAATATATTTCCTTAATTTCAAATTAATAGTCGACAATTTATTTTTCATCCGTTCTAAAATTTAGTCTATTTTTAATTTTAAATGTTAGTTTTGTAAAGACATTTTTATATTACCTTTGGTAATTAATTGTGTTGATTAACTAGATAATTAGTGTATATATTATGAATAAAGTATCTATAATTAATGTGTCATTATCAAAGAGAGTATTTTCAAAAATTTATATGATATTAACCTATGTTATCAAAATCAGACTAGCCCAATCAATTCAATAGAACATTGGATTAGAAATTAATATGATATGATGACATAAACCTATTTTAGTTGTTGAATTTTTTTTTTTTTAATTTTATGTAAGTTTTTTTTTTTAATTTTATGTAAGTTATGGTGTTGAAATTTTTTTTTTTTTATGTAGGTTATGAGTGTTGAACCCATGACTTTTGGGTAAAAAAAAAAAAAAAACTTAATCACCAACTATTTGATTTAGATATTGTATTTTAATTATTTTTTCATAATTTAATTTTATAACTATAAAAATAGAAAATTAATAGTATTATTCACCTAATAAATATATATTATTAATTTAATTACTTCTAATTCAATTTTGGTCTATTTCGTTGAACCTCTTGACACATAATTCTTTCTTCTCACTGGTTCTAAGATCATAATGAGTTTAAAAACTATGATATTAACTAATTTTTTTAATTTATGTATATAAAAGTAAAGTCAATTATCAATTTAAGATATATATATATATATATAAAATAAGAAGTCAGAAAAATATTTTCAAATGAGTTTGCACATACACTGAAATTAAGTCATCTTTTTGAGCGAGTTCAATATAGTACTCATTTTACCAATTGAGTTCACTTTTGAAGTTAATATTTAAATTTTATTTTATATATTATTTTTAATTAAGAATTTAATAAATTTTTTAGAATATCTATACATAGCGGCTCAAGGTTTTAGGTCCTTAGCTAAAATCATGAAATGAGATCTTCAATATGAAAAATGCAATATAAATAAATAAGTTTAAATTAAATTATTTTCTCTATGAACAATTTTTAATTTTATTAATATTAGAGTGAAAGTTAAAATATAGATAAAGATTCCATGCTTATAGGCCATAAAAATACAAATAAAAAAGTAGTAGAATATCATAGTACAAATTAAGTAACAACTCCAAAATAAAAATAAAAAAAATATAATAAAAAATACAATAATATTTCTTTGATCAATTTGATCTAGATTAATAGGAATATATTAGACATTTTCATTATTTAATGAAAGATATTATTGTCATTTCAATATTATAGTAAAAAAAAACTTGCCTATAATACCCTTAGATAAAAAATTAAGATTTTCACATTTTAATTAAATTTTAGTCTATTTTTTCAATAAAAAACTTTGAAACTTACAATTTATGTTAATAAATAATTATAATATCTTTCTTCATTAAAATGCTTTGAAATTTACAAATTATATAGATTGATTAAAAATAAAATATATTGACTTCAATTTAGCCTAACACCATTGAACAATTTAATAAGAAAAACAATTTCTAGTAGAAATGAAGAACTATAAATAAAAAAAATTTTACTTCATCTCTAAATGAAAATTAAGAAAAAGAGAAAAAACAATTATGTTGTTTAATTTCTATTGGAAATCAATAACAAGAGCAAAAAATTTTACTTCATCAAAATAAATAAAGTTAAAAAATGTGGAAAATAATATGATTTAGTAAAGACTATGTAGTAGCATTATTGATATAAGTTTAGCTTAATCAAAATATAATTGATGAAATATAATAAAAATTTAAATATAGTTAGTATGGACCATAATGTAGCAAAATCATTATAAGTTTAGCATAATCACAATTTATTTGATTAATAAAATTTTTTAGTATAATTATAATGTAGTTCCATGTATTTAAGTTTAATTTTAATTAAAGTTCAATTGATAAAAATATAATATTTGATAATAGTATGGAATATTAATTAAAGTCCAATTGATGAAAAATTGTGATTTGATTAACATATAACATATTGTGCATTATTACTATTAATTTTATTAAATCAAAATCTAATTAAACAAAACCTAAGACTTGATTTATATATAATATAATAGGATATTATTACTATTAGTTTAATTGAATCGAAATCCAATTGATAAAGGATTAAATTTGTAAACTTGATTAACATAGAATATAATGTAGTACTATTACTACTAGTTTAATTGAATAAAAATCCAATTGTTGAAAAATGAAAATTTAATTAATATAGAATAACATATGGCTTTATTGATGATAGTTTAATATTAATAAAAGTTCAATTATATAATACTAAAATTTATTGTATAATTTTCACATTATATAATAATTATATGATAATGACACTATTGGTAATAGATTAATTAAAGTCCAATAAATTAATACTTAAATTTTAATTTTAGTTATCATATTATATAATAATAATATGATAATTAAATAATTTTTCATCATTAAATTAATTATTAATTTAGTAAAATAGTTAATTTGATTGCATGACACTGTAGGATCCCTTACAACTTATTTTGCGAATCTCTGAAATTTTTTTGCAACTACTTTGAATTAATAAATACATGCTATTAAAAATTATTTTAATATATAATTTAATTTAATTGCACATATATTAATAAAAAATTCTATAAATAATTAAATAATTTTTTCAAATTAATTATGAAAAGGTTTTCTTTATTTTCAATTTATCCCAATATCTTTATTAAAAATATGAAGATATAATCAGTCAAAAACTAATTAACTTTAAGATTTTTTATTTTATAATAAAATAATTGTTGTCTACATTAATTCATATCAAGTTTCAATGTATTGGTTTGAAAATTTATAAAATTAAATTATTGTTTACCTTGACTAGATATAAAGGTTATATATGTCTTTCAACATATTAAATAAATGTATTAAATGTATTTGTTTTGGATCAAATTGATCCAAATAACATTACTCTAAAAAATATACTCTCTCCATTCCTTTTTATGTGACATTTTAGGGAGTTTCTCTTAGATTAAGAAACAATTAATTAGTTTTAAATTTAGGAGAAAAATGAATTGAGAGACTAAAGTACTCTTGATTTGAAAGACTAAATTAATTAGCATTAATAACTCTGGACTGATAAGGATAATGACAAAATTAGTAAAAAAAATTTGAATTTTATTGATTATATAAAAGTGACAATTAAATAGAATTTCAGATATTCTGTAAATCGTCAGATAAAAAGAAACGGAGGGAATAGTTAATTAGGAAACTAAAAATAAATTAATTAGAATATATTTATTGTTAATGCTAGTTTTTAGGTTACTACTATTTTTTGTTTTAAATTTCAATTTTGTAAATTAATATTTGAGATGTTTATATTTTAGGTTTTGTATTAAGTTATATTTCTAAAATTTTAGATTTTTCTTTACTTTGTTTTATATATATATATATATGCTTGATAGATTATAATTGAAGAGTTTAAAATAATTGTTTTAGTCGTTTTACCCACTAAGTCGTTATATCTATATTTTCTTTCTACAATTAGTTCTTAAATAATAATAAGTTCATCTTGATTCGTCTACCTCACCCAAAAAGGAAAATAAAAATAGAAAAGGTAAAGCAAGTACATATTTTACATTTTAGCAAATAGGGGAAAGTTAAAAGTAGAAAATTACAAAAAAGATTAGGGCTACCACTTTACCTCATGAGATAAAGAGAAATTGGTCAAATGGCATGTCTCCACGTGGACACTTAAAAGCTTTCTCACATCTAAGATCCTGTCCGTTGAGATACCCTACAAATATATGAACTCAACATATTAAAAAAAATAAAAATAATTCTAAAAATACCCATTTAATTAAGAAAATTAAAACAATGCCTCATATATGATATTAATATACATTAATGTAATGAAGTTTTTATATTAATATATACGTATATTTATAATAAAATGTAAAAAGTTAAAAATAAAACAATAAATAGTTAAATACCTTGAGAGTAACTTGCGAGTCCTCGGGTGTTTCCACAGTGATTTCAATAACAGTAGGCAACACTGTACATTTCATGAAATTATTTAAAATATAAATTAGAACAATTATATATATATATATATATATTATTGGTGGATAAGAAAAAAAAATGGAGGCAAAATCTTTGAACCATACATTAAGTTTATTATATATTTATTATTTATATAATTTAAATTATAGCATAGATAAATAAATAATATAATTAATTATATATATGATAATGAAATGGTGAAAACAGAGAGACCTTTCTCTTCCTTCTTCTTTTTCTCTCCTTTGGCTTTATGAGGTTTTGCCTTGCCAGTTTTAGGAGCCATTGTTCTTGAAAAAAGGAAAACTATTGGAATATTAATTGGCAATTAAAATAACTAGTAATAATTAATTTATTTTTCAGTTGATGAATATAAAAACTATATGAATTCCCCAATTGAATATAATTGAAATCTTTAAAAGAACAAGAAAATGAACGAAGAACTACTCAAATACAAGAAACAAGAAAAGGAGATAGCTCCAAGAATTGAAATAACAATGCAATAGGTTCAAGAATCGATATCAAGAAACAAATTACCCTATAAAGAAAAGAAGAAAATGTTCAAGAATTGATATCAAGAAACCCCCAAAAAAAAAAAAAACCAAGAAAGAAAAAAAAATGGAGTCAAGAAACACTGAGAGAAAAAACAGTAGGCAAGCAAGAAAGTGCGTCTTACATAGTGAAAAAACAGAGAACTAAGGAAGGCAGAGTTAAGAATAAGAGGGAAATGAACTGAAGTGTGTGTTTAATAATAATAATAGAAGTATAAGAGTGAAAGGAAACTGGGGACAGATTTGAAGAGAATAGGAGAGAAAGAGAGAGAGATAATTTAAGTTCTTGAGAATAAGATGTAGAAAGAGAGAGAGACAGAGAGACAGAGAAACAAAGACAAAGAGAAATAGAGATGGATAGGATAAGGTATGCCTAAGACCTTTTCTCCTACACAAGCACAAAAAAGAATGTAAGGTTAGCAAATTTTAGACCTCTCATTTTTTTTTTTAACTCTCTCTCTCCCCGTATAGCACACCTCATCACTTTCTCTTCTCTTTTTCTTCTCAATCCTTCTTCCGTCTTTGTCTCTCCCATTTTATCAATCTTTTCTACAGACTAGAAAATTGGAAGTTTGTGTCTCAGTGAAGTTTGCAATACCTATTCGTCATCATCATCATAATATAGCAACTAGATCTTACTTGTTTGAGTGATATTTTTCTAGCCTATAAGTGTGAGCCAAGTGTGTTAAGTACATATTATTTTTGTACTTGTAACTTTGTTGTTGGTCTCTCGTCCATGGAAATTTTATTTAATGCATCTCAAATAATATAATAACCTCCCCATTCATATTTATAAATTAATATTTATGGTATAGCCTATCCTAGGCTTTGTATATCTTAGTTGTGCGTGTTTCATTCCTTGGGCAAATCATCGAAGCCAAGAAGAAGTGATGAGCCTGATCTATATTGATATCTGATGCTATTAAATATATATAGGATTAACGATAAAAAATTTCACTAACTGTACACTTTTTTATAATTACAACATAATTTTTAGATTTTGATAATACTATACAAAATATTTTTAATTTTTATAATATTTGCACCAATCAATATTCCGGTCAAAAATTCGGTGATTGGAGTTGACATGTTAAAAATTTTATGATATAAAACACCATGTCATATAGTTTTAAGAAAGAAATAATAAAATCAAAAATATATTTTTTAAATAATAAAAAAATTAAAATTATGGTGTTCTCTATGGTTATTTTGTTTTTAAATAAAATAACCTACTTTTTTTTGTGAAAAATAAATAGTTTTTTATGAAAAATAATAATTTTATTCTTATTTTTTCGCAAATTAAACTATTTTTTCATAATTTTTTTTGTTACGAAAAAATTTTTAATTTTACGAAAATATGAATTTTTTTTTTGCAAAAAATAATTTTACGAAAAAGAAAAATAATTTTATAATTACAAAAAAAAGGCTCTCTTATAAAAAATATAATATTTTTATATTTTTTCATAAATTATACTTTTTTTTTATAAAGTGTATAGATATATAAATTTAAAATACTATTTTAATTATTCTAACATTTATCATTTTTAATAAGTAAAATGTAATAGCAAATTAATTTAATTATAATACTTTAAATATTTTAATTATATTTATTATTTATAACTATCCTATTGACTGTAAAAAATAAAATTTTATACTTTGTTTTAAAACAGGGTAATATAAAAATTTGCCTATATGATATATTTTATAAGAAAATTGTGATTTTTTTAAAAAGGGTAATATTTTTTCGTAATTACAAAATTATTTTTCTCATAAAATTGTTGTTTTATATAAAATAAATCATATTATAAAACAAATTATATTTTCATAAAATTAGAACTTTTTTCACAATTAAGTAAAATTGTGAAAAATAGTTTAATTTAAGAAAAAATATAAGTAAAATTATAGTTTTTCATTAAAAAAAAAACTATTTTTTTCACAACAAAATAGGTTACTTTGTTTTTAAACAAAGTAACCATAGAAAATACCTTAAAATTAGATACTTAGAAATAAAAAATAAAAAAATAAAAAAAGGAAACAAAGAGAAGAAAAATAAAATAAAAAAATGAAAAGCAAATCACATATCAAAGAAAGAAGAAGACGCACTTAGGATCTCAACAACAATGGAGTGAGTAGCTGTGAGAGTCAACTACAAGATCTGGATTAGCAAACAATAACTAGTGAGTGACAGTTAGTGGTGGCATGACGATCAGGACTAATGGTTGGATCGTGATTTCAAGTTTAAAAAGACTTCAATCGGCGCCGATTTTAACATCAAAGGTGACCAATGACCATTTTTTTTTTGTTTTCTTCCATAATAGGAGCTCAATATCTAGGTATTATCCATTGTGCTCTTTTCCTTGTTTATTTTTAGTAATTTCACATGATGGGTTTTGATTCTTAGGTAGAGTACTTGGTGAGATAAGGATTTCAGACAAAAAATCAACTAAAATAAATTGAAAATTTAGCCAAAAAATGATGATAAAGGTACTTGGCCACAGTAATTCCTTGAATTCATATCAGCTCCATTCTCAAGCAACAACGTGACAATCTACCAAAAAATTTCTCGCATTAATTAAACAAAAAAATGCAAATGAAAGAAAAAATAACAAGAAAAAAAAAAAAAAAAAAAAGGGACCTTGCTATGACCTTGAGCAGCGACGAAATGGAGAAGAGAATTGAGTACGCCGAAAGTAGAGTACTCAACGAGACAAGGATTGCAATCCAAAAGCATTTTAGCCTTAACTAGATCACCATCTTAGATTGCCAATACTTATTAATCTTTCACCAGAAGTGAGCATCAAGATGAATTTCCATTTTCTTCCCCTCTCTCTCTTTCCCTCTCTCTTTTTTTTTTTTTTTTTTAAATTTTTCAATATTTAATTTTAATATTTTTTATTATTTAAAAATATATATTTTTAATTTTATTTTCTTTTTCTTAAAACTATATGATATGGCACTTTATATCATGAAATTTTGACATGTCAGCTCTGATCACTATATATTTTTTTTTGAATATTGATTGGTGCAAATATTACAAATTAAAAATAAAAAAGATTTTATATGACATTGCTAAGATCTAAAAATTATGTTGTAATTGCAAAAAAAAGTGTAAAGTTAGTGAATTTGTTATCATTAACCCTTTATATATATATATATATATATATATATATATATAATTAAATTATAATATTTATAATATAAATATAATATAAATAAAATAATAAATATATATTAATAAATCATAATAAATAAATATAAATAAATAAAAAATAAAAATAAAGAAGTCATGTGTGTGTCTATATATATATATATACACACACACGACCAGTTCAGATTAAATTTATGTAAATCCAAACTCAACTTGAATTCAGTTCAGGCTCCAAATTACTGTCCAAACTTAATATACTCCAAACTCATATGAAGCTTAGCATGAAAATTTTGGACCGAACAAGTCGAATTTCATATTAGTCTAACCCAATTTAAAATCACAATTTCCCTTTTTAAAAAACGAAAACTAAACCATTCTAAATAAAATGACACCAACAACATTTTTTAAACTCTAGTAAACTCATTAAGCTGGAAAAATTCTTAAGAGAGGTACAAAAATATGTTTATTCAATTTTTGTATATATATTATATGTTTGCTTGGTTAGTTTATTCAATTTTTGGAATTATATTTAACCTTATAAATTTTGGGTTAATTAAAATAAACAAACGGTAAAATTCAGAAGATTACAAGTGTACTTGTTTTTTTATGTTGGATCAAGATTTAATTTTCAATTTAGATTGTTAACATTAAAAGAATCAAATAAATTAATTAAGGCTAATTCTTTATATTATTTTACTAATATTGAATTTATCAGAATATGCATAATAAAACAATCTAATGTAAGGTATATAGGCTAATAGGCATCAAGTGTTGTTAACTGTCCATTATCAATTAAGAATTATCGTATATAGGAATATATAGGAACATGGTACCGTCAACTTCTATTCAAGGGTTTAATATATAGACCTAGGCAAACTGTCAATTCTAGGAACGATCACATACATCCTGAAGCAGAAATTGATTCTTTATTGATGTGAGTGATAAAGTAATACAATGAGTTTACAAAAAAATGTATAGCGGATTTAGAGGAGTATTAACATATTATTGTAGTTACAATTATAGATTCCTAATTAAGGAAGATGCTACCACAAGGAAAACGCATAAATTATTTCTTTATTAATATATTAGTAATATTTTTTCTCTCTAAATGTGAGAATTTTGCCTCTTGCCTTGTGCAAATTTTCTTGGGATGGAACGTATAACTAAAACTATGCAAAATGTGCATTTATCAGCAGTAGAGGAGGCAGGCTTAGATTGGAATGTAGAAAAGGGCGATGAGGCTGAGGATGTGTCGTTTTAGTGTTGTCTTTTAGGGCATTTTGTGGGATCATGTTCATTAACATGGCTACCATGTGAAATATCTTGGTTGGGGTATAGCAACCGTGAAAAGAATGGCATTTAATGTTTAAGATGCTTCATTGTTCAAGTTCCATTTTTTTTCACGAGGCTGATATGAAGAGGGTTTTGGATAGTGGATCGTAGTTTTTCAATCAATAGCTTCTAGTTCTTACTCATTATTTAGGTGATGTTGCTCCATCCTTGGAGTCATTAAACAAAACTAGTTTCTAGATTTTAGTGGATAATATCCTACTTAGAGCAATTACTGAATCTATGGCTCGTTCAATTGGGAATATTATTGGTTTCTTATGACATGATAGTCATGCAGACTCATTGTCTTATGAGGCTCATAGTTCTTGTGGATATTATGAAGCCATTAATGAGAGGTATGAACCTCAAGAAGGCAAATTCTACAATCTGATTGTCGTTTCATTATGAAAAGCTCCTATTTTTTTTGCATTGGGTATGGTATGGGCATTATGAGTTAAGGTGCGAGTTCTTGTTAGATAACCCTAAAGTTGTGGCTTCGCCTTGATGATACAGTGCTATGATGAGGGCTGTTTTTAGTAGAGCACATCCTCAGGTGGTGGCTACTGGTAACTGTTGGATTAGTGGAGCTGGATGGTGCAAGAAACGTATTGAAAGGGATAACTCTTCCACAAATAATGTTGATCCAAATTTGAATTTAAATGAGGAATCTCCAGTTGGCATGGATGTGGGTAATGATGGATTAAATTCGAATTCTAATATTTCAATTACAGCATGTGTTGCTAGTCAGGGTGAACAAATGGCCTTGGTTCCTATTGGGCCGAGTGTGGGTTAATCAATTGACTAATGTCCAAAAGAAAAGGAAAACTTGTGTTGATACTAAAGTTGTAGCATTAGCTAATATTTTTGAGACTTCATTCAGTAATGTAAGGGGTTCAAATAAGGCTTTAACCTTGGATAGGGTGGTTCTGCTTCGTAGGCTTGCCTTGTACAAAGAGTCTACTTATTTAGAACTGCAGAGGGCTTGGAAACCAATCTCAAATTTGATAGTTTCTTTAATTGAAACAATTTGCAATGATAATAAATTTGACTCTGTTAGGCGATCGATAGGTATGACTCATGGTTTTTCAGTTGGTTCTTCTTTTACTTGTGCGGGGCTTGGTGTGTTATGGATCAATACAATTGATGCGGAGGTTCTTTCCTATTATGATTTTCACATTGACATGTGTCTAGATTTGTTTAGGGTGGAAGCATGGTGGTTTTCTAGCTTCGATGAGAAGCCAAACAAAAATAAATGCAATGAATCATGGGCTCTTTTAAGACAATTAGCTCAGAAAAACTCTTTTCCTTGGTTGGTGGGAGGTTATTTTAATGAGCAACTTTTGGAGAGTGAAAAGAAGGGTGGAGGGGTGCATCCTTAATCATTGATAGTTGTATTTAGGGGTGATGTATCTAATTATGCTTTGTTCGATTTGGGCTATAGTGGGTATGATTTTACTTGGGAAAGGGGACATGGGCTTGCTAATTTGGTGGAAGAATGGCTTGATTATTTCTTGGCCTCGCAATCTTGGTTACAATTATTTCCACGAGTTAGTTTCCTTAATCTCCGAACTTCTGTTAGTGACCATTATTCTTTACTTCTCTTGCTTTGGTCAAGTTCCCATCATTATAATTATGTTAGACGAAAGCATTTTGAGGAATTGTGGTTGTCTTATGATGAGTAGAAGTCTCATGTTGCTACTGCATTGGACAAATGATTGGGCTCGATAACATTATGCAACGTTTTGATTCTTATTTAGTTGAGTTAGTATGTGGGCGTCATAGAAAGTACATGTTGCTTCTTAATGAAATTCAAAATTTCAAGGGATCAGATTTTGGTTTTAAAATAGGCTTCTTTGGATGACAATGAGTTAGTACAAATTCAACATATTTAGTCTACATTGGATTTGCTTTTAGAAAGGAAGAAGCTTTATTGGAAGCAACAGGCTAGAGTACAACGGCTTCGAGGAGACTGGACCAGTAGATTTTTTTCATATGGTAGCTTCTCATTAAAAGAGGGTTAATGGGTTAAAATGGTTGTATGGTGAGGATAGGGTATGGATAGATGATTTTGAAGCTATGGGTAGAATAGCAGTGGAATTTTTTTCTCAGTTATTTACTTCGAATGGCTTGGTGATGGATCCTAGTGTACTAGCTAGTATA
The DNA here is from genome assembly GCA_947687605.1 of Reutealis trisperma. Taxonomy (NCBI): domain Eukaryota; kingdom Viridiplantae; phylum Streptophyta; class Magnoliopsida; order Malpighiales; family Euphorbiaceae; genus Reutealis; species Reutealis trisperma. The sequence continues at coordinate 229,524 of CANTUT010000002.1, forward strand.
ATAAGGAAAGTAAGCTTTGATCAGAATTCTGCTCTTTTGCAACCTTTTTGGGTAGAGGAGGTGAGACAAGCTTTCATGCAAATGGATTTTTACAAAGCTCCAGGCTCTTATGGGCTTCCAGGTTCTTTTTATATTAATTTTTGGGATTCTATCAATTCTAATGTGATGAAAGCATGATTAACTATTTTGCATAGTAAGTTGTTTCCTATAATTTTAATCACACCAATATTATTCTTATCCTAAAAGTTAAGGACCCGAAGCATATGACAGATTTAAGGCCTATTAGTCTCCATAATATTGTTTATAAAATAGTTTATAAAATAGTTTATAAAATTCTTGTTCATCACATGAAAAATATTTTGCCTAGCTTAGTGTTTGAGGAACAAAGTGCTTTTGTTCCTAATCGGCTGACAACAAACAATATCCTTTTAGGAGCTGAGTCTTTACATGCTTTGAAGAACAATTTCATGGGCTGTAGTGGTATGGTTGCAATTAAACTTGATATAGCAAAGGCATATGATTAGTTAGACTAGGGTTTTATTTGGCTTGTTCTTCATAAGTTAGGGTTTGCGAGTTGACGGGTTGAGTTGGTCATGAGATGTGTTACTTCTGTTTCTTATTCTATATTGCTTAATACGGTTGTGGTGGTATACTTGGATGATATTGTGGTGTATAGCACTACTCTTGAAGAGCACGTGCAACATCTTCAACAAGTCTTCCAAGTCCTCCACGACAATGAGCTATCTATTAAGTTGGAAAAATGTTCATTTGCTCAAAAGGAGGTGGACTTTCTTGGTCACAAGATTAAAGATGGCAAATTGATGATGGATCCAGCGAAGGTACGGGCTATCCAAGAGTGGCAGCCTCCCATTAAAGTGCCCGAATTGAGATACTTCCTTAGGCTAGTGAACTATTATCGTCAGTTTATTAAAGGCTATTCAGCCATAGTAGCCCCATTGACGGATTTACTTAAGAAGGATCACGCTTGGCATTGGTCGCAAGCATGCCAAGATGCCTTTGAGGAATTAAAGGAGGCAATTTCTCAAGAACCTGTCATGGTGTTGCCTGATTATTCCAAACCTTTTAAGGTACACACCGATGCCTCTAATTTTGCTATTGGTGGTGTACTAATGCAAGGCAGTCATCCAATCACTTACGAAAGTCGCAAGCTCAATGATACCGAGTGGCGATACACGGTCCAAGAAAAAGAGGTGACTGCCATAATTCATTGTCTACGAACATGGAGGCATTACTTGCTTGGGAGCAAGTTCATCATCAAGACCAACAATATTGCTACGAGCTACTTTCAAACTCAAAAGAAGCTCATACCCAAACAGGCTCGGTGGCAAGACTACCTTGCTGAATTTGACTACAAGTTGGAATATAAGCCAGGCAAGGCAAATGTAGTTGCCGATACCCTTAGTCGAAAGGCGAAACTTGCTGCCATTAGCGTAAGCATGCCTCAAAGTGACTTTCTTGATCGAATCAAGGAAGGCTTACAACATGATTCAATGGCTAAGGACTTGATCAAATTGGCTAGCGAAGGAAAAGCTCGACGCTTTTGGATGGACAATGACATCCTTCGCATGGTTGGAAATAGGCTATTCGTGTCGAAATGGGGGAACTTGCGAAGAGAAATCCTCAAGGAATGTCACGACTCCTTGTGGGCTGGACACCCAGGTATGGCACGAACCTTGGCCCTTATTCAAAAATAATTACTATTGGCCACACATGCAAGATGATGTGGAGGCCTATGTACGGACATGTCTTGTGTGCCAACAAGTTGAACAACAACATCCGACGGGATTTTTAGAACCCCTACCCGTGGCTAAAAGACCTTGGGAAAGTTTCTCAATGGAATTCATTGTTGCCTTGCCCAAGTCTGAAGGTTGCGGAAGCATTATGGTGGTAGTTGATCGATTTAGCAAGTATGCCACCTTCATCGCAACCCCTGCCGATTGTAAAGTGGATGAGGTAGCTCGATTATTCTTTAAACATGTTGTGAAGCTATGGGGTGTCCCTAGAAGCATAATTAGTGATAGAGATCCCCACTTCACCGGCAAATTTTGGTGTGAGTTGTTCAAGTTATTGGGGACGGATCTAAATTTTTCTACAAGTTTCCATCCCCAAAGTGATGGCCAGACTGAGTGCATCAATGCCTTATTGGAGCTACACTTACGGCATTATGTAAGTGCCTATCAACGAGATTGGGCAAAGTTGCTAGACATAGCCCAATTCTCTTATAACCTCAAACGAAGTGAGTCGACGGGCAAAAGCCCCTTTGAAATTGTGACGGGTCAATAACCTTTGACTCCTAATGCCATTGCCTCTACTTATGGGGGAACAAATCCATCGGCTTACAAATTTGGGAGGTCTTGGCATGAGGAGGTGGATGTTACACGAGCATGCCTTGACAAAGCTGCTCATAAGATGAAAAAGTGGGCTGACACTAAGAGACGTCCTAAAGAGTATTCCGAAGGCGACTTGGTGATGGTCAAGCTCCTGCCCAACCAGTTCAAGTCCTTACGTAAAGTCTATAAAGGGTTGGTTAGGAGGTATGAAGGCCCGTTTCCTATAATAAAACGTGTTGGGAAAGCAACCTATCAAGTTAAACTTCCTCCTAAGCTCAAGATCCATCCTGTCTTTCATGTAAGTATGCTAAAACCATACCATGAAGACAAGGAAGACCCAAACAGAGGAGAGTCCAAGCGTGCCCTGACAGCGGTAGTTACCAAATTCGACAAGGAAGTGGAAAACATCCTTGCAGACCGAATGATACGAAAAAAGGGAGTTCCTAACTACACAGAATACTTAGTAAAATGGAAAGGCCTACCCAAGAGCGAGGTTAGTTGGGAATGAGAAGACCTCCTTTGGCAATTTGCTGACAAAATAAAATAATACAAAGAAGAAGGCATAAGGAAGACGTCGCGAACTTGAGTGGGAGGGGTGTTACGTCCCGCAGGTGGTGCTACGCACCAAGCCCGCAATAATTGGCCAAGGCAGCCTCACCTTGGCAATAAACTGACTGATAGACAAACAATTGGTGAGGAAATGGAATGAACGGGCCTTGCCTAGGTAGAAACGGATGCAGCCCCGTGCCAATTTGCGAGAAACACACAAGACTGGCACGGTAGGCCAACTAGAGCGGACGCTGAGCGCAGCAGCGTGCCAACACGTGGCCCACCTGCACTAGACATGCGAAATTGGCGAGAAGGCTTGCCAACAACTAGCCAAGCGAGCGGCAGGCGCGCACAAACAAGTGCCAAGCGCTGCCAGCGGCCAGCAGGCCAATGCATGCCAGAAACGCCCAGTAGGCACTGAAACTGTCCAGTGGTTGCCATAAGCTTTCACCAGCGCACCAGCAGGCCTGGTAGGCCAATTTGCGGCATAATTGGCTAGACTTCTCCTGAGAGTTTTGCAAGTTGGTGCCAACAAGCCAACCAACCTTGAAGCTTCTAGAAACTTCTTCAGCTGCATTTCTAAAGAGCTTTCTTGTACATAACACTAGAAAATTCTAGATGCTAAATACTAGCCACACACTTGGGGGAGCCAACAAGTATAAATAGCCATCCCCCTCATTTGTAAACTTTTACATTGGATACCTTGCATACTCAAAGCTCTTGTATACACACACTTTGAATAGCAATATACTTACTCCTTTGAACCTCCTTGTGTTCCTTTGATTCTAGCACAACTCTTAGGCTTACTTAGCATCTTTTGGCAAGCAAAGATCTAAGTGTCGCGTGGGTTAGTCAAGGCAAAAAGCTAACTCCGTGACACTATGCTCAGTCTCGTATTCATGGTCTTTATGTGACTGTTGCTGTTCCATGCACTTCCCATTTATTTTTTTGTAGATGATAGCGTAGTATTTACAAAAGCTAATCCTCATGAGGCTATAAAACTGAAAAGAATTCTTCACCTGTATAAGGTTGCTTCTAGTCAATTTGTCAACCTTGCTAAGTTTAGTACTTCCTTTGCTTCTTCTGTCTCTCAGCATTACAGGGATATACACATTCGAGCTTTGGGTATTGGTAGTTCTATTTTTTGGGATATTATTTAGGTTTATCTTCGATAGTATGTCACCCTAAGAGGGCTATTTTTGGGCATCTAATGGATAAGGTTCATAAAAAAAAGGGGAGAGTGTTTTTTATGGGGGTAAGGAAATTGTGATTAAATCAATAGTTTAGGCTCTTCCTACATATATGGTGAACATTGTTCAGATCCTAGTTTCTACGGTTGATGAACTTCAAAAAATAATGAATTCTTTTTGGTAGGGTGATTCGGAGGGTGGTCAAAGAAGAATTCATTAGGCTTCTTGGGACAAGTTATGTATTTTCCAAGGACAATGGAGGTTTTATTTTTCACATACTGAGAGAGTTTAACTTGGAAATGCTTGCAAAGCAGTGTTGATGCCTTTTAATTAATTATGATTTACTGATCGCTAGAGTTTATAAAGCTAGATATATTCCTATTACTAGTATTTTGCAGGCATCAATGACTAGTTTGGCTAGTTATTGCTAATGAAGCTTATCTATTGCAATCCCATTGCTTTTAAAAGGATTGGTTTGGTGTGTTGGTAACAGGGACAGTATTTCCATTTGGGGTAATTAATGGCTTTTGATACCCATTTCTTTTCGGGTAATGACTCATAAAAATGATTCAATTACTGTTCTAGCTATGGTAGATCTGATTGATGGTCGAGCTTGGGATGTTGAGTTGTTGCAATCAATCTTTGTGCTGCTAGATGTTGAGCTCATTCTATCTATTCATTTGTGTGTATGAGAATAGTGCTAATTATAAATGTTGGTTTTACTCTAAAAATAGGATTTATAGCGTCAAATCTAGATATAGATTGGTAATGTATGAATTTAGTGATGTGATGATATCTAATAGCATTCCATCTTCATTTTGGAGGGAGTTGTCGGCAGTGGAGGTTCTGGTTCGTCAATTGTTCACATCTTGGAAACTAGTGAATTGTTTCCTACCTACTAAACAAAACTTATCTTCAAAAGATGATGATCTTGATCCTATATGTCTTTTGTGTGGTGTGGAACTTGAATTTGACTTGCATTTATTTAGTACATGTGTGTTCAGTAGAGATTGCTGGAAAGAAGTTCCTTTTGCCACTTCCTTAGTTGATCATGGTTTTACTGTTAAGGAGCAGTTTCAAGGTGTTTTTTAGGTGCCTACTAAGGATGATAGAGCTATTTTTATATCTCTTAGTGATTTAATTTTGTGGGCAAAAAATAAAAGAGTTTGATATAATGAATCTTCTATACCACAGTTTTTAGTTTAGACTTCAATTTCCAACTTGTTTCAATATTAGTAGGTTCGGTGCAAGCAGCATAATCCTAATTTTCAGAGGATTGATTTTGTTGATGAATGGGGCTGGACTCCTCCATTGATGGGTTCCCTGAAGTTGAATGTGGATGCCTCATTGGATAATGTATCTTGTTCTGCATCTGCGGGTGCAGTGGTTCATGACCACCGAGGTTTTGTGATTATGGCTATGTGGCTCCTTTGGCGTACTTTAATGAGGTCGATGCATGGAAGCCATGGCATTGCATTCAGCATTAAAGTGGGTTTGTTAGCAAGGGTCGGTGGTTGCTCATGTGAAAGTTGACTACTTACCCTTGGTTCAGTATGCTTGCAGAGGCTCTTCTAGTTTCACTCAGCTTGATATCATCATTAGAGTCATTGTTCAGTTGCTCTCCAAGGACATTCACATTACTCTAGTCATGTTTGTCGTGAGGTCAACCAAGTGGCTCATTTATTAGCCAAGTTGTTTAGGCTTTCTAGAGATACTATAATGTGGGTTAACACCTTGTCCATTCATGCTGGATGCCCATGTATTTGACATTTCTTTGAGTTCTAGTAAATGAAAGCCTTAATTTCTCCAAAAAAAAAAAAAAAAGATGTGATGTTACATCCAAAATGGGCTTATTATGCACAAATGCCCAATAGTACAAGGACCATACATAGATCTACTACAACTTGACCCAATAAGAAAATTAGGCACAAGGCAATTTTGGGCTGAGGTTAACAATTACAAAGATGATATATAATTATAGAAAATTGAAAATGTCAGCAATCAAATTATGATTTCTCATTAGAGTGTAAACTTGAAAGGAAATGTCGCCAATTGCCCAATCTTCCCAGTGATACTGGTATTTTCACAGTGTACAATCGAAGAGAGAGAGAAATGAAGACCTATATCGCACAGTATATAGGAAAGGCATAGGAGTTCATATGCTTTTAATTATCTAGAGTTTTTATACCAACCCCATGTTTCTAACTGATTTATCATCACCCCTTTCTAAAAATATATATATTGATTTTATATTATACTTAACATGCATTAATATCATAGCGGTATATAAAAAGTACAAATGATGAAAATCTCTTCTTTATTATCATAAATCTTTGCATAAATTCAATGTTTTTAAAATTGAACCGGACAATGACTTAGTCTCTTGATCGATTTACAGTCTAACTAGTTTGATTCGATGGTTTGATCGGCTTTTTTATTTTTTAAAATTTTTATTTCATTTCTATTTTTTATATTAAAATAATATTGTTTTGTCAAATATGATTTTTAGTCTTTTAGATCGGACCAATAATGGGTTCTCAATTTAACCGGTCCGACCAGCTAGTCCAATATGATTTTAACAACATTACATAAATCTAGCCGGATACCATATTTAATGTAGAGAAAATCTTAGATAGACTCCAATATCAATTAATGATACTACTAATTACTTATTTATTGAACGTGTCTTATTTATATCAGGTTAATATATGAATAAAGAGATAGATTCAATTCATTTAAATATTTCTCATTATCTAACTTAAATTTGATAGGTTTTTAGAAATTGGAAAAAAAATGAAGAATTAATAAAGTTTATTTTTTCCCTAAGAAAAATCAATGAGATTTATTGAGATTTGATATGCTGCAATCTTGTCAAATTGAAAATTTAATGGAAGAAACATAATTTGATGTAAATAAAAAAAAAATAATAATAATGAATTGCTTACGAATTTCCCATGTAGTTGATACACATTACCATCTCAACAATCTAATCTTTACTAATCTTCTCTTGAGATGGAAAATATCAGAGAAATACACAAAGGAATAACTACAAAAGCTGCAATCTTTAGCAAGTCTTCACTCTCCCTTGAGATCACTCCAATCCTTGACCAATCTCCACTGTACCTAAATAAATATAAAATGCTTTTATATTATAGAGAAATATATAACAATTTCACTAATAATAATAATAATAAAGACATCAAGCAAGTAATTCAGTAGTTGTATACATGCTTGATTTATAGTGTAAGAGATTGAGTTTAAATCCTGACTTCTCTTTAATTTTAAGAATTTTTGATATGTAGAAGAAAATAAAGCTTACCCAGCATCAATGAAGCCCAATCCAAATACTGCAATAGCAGACTGAGCAAGAATTGATTTTGAAACTTTGAGAGGAAAAAAAGATTGTTGAGTTGTTGAATTCTGATCATTCAAAGTATCCCTTTTCTTAGCAAATGTAGCTATGTATTTTTGGCCATTTTTCTTTGGAAGATGGAAATTAAAAGAAGAAGAAAGGCTGTTGGGGAAGAAAAGCTTTGTTTTTTCTATGGTTACCATTGCCTTTCAAATATGGGCCTCTCGTTAATGTTTTGGTTTGGTCTCTCTTTCTATCGTATGATAGTAGTATTTGAAAAGGGCAGTGACATGGCATGCCAGTTAACCTCAATTTAATACCGCCCTATCTGCACTGTATATATATATATATATATATATAAATCAAATAATCATTTTAAAAAAATAAAATTATTATCCATCTAAAATTAAAAATTAAAAATAATTATTTCCCATGATATAGCAAAGCAAGCCATGACCGGACTATTTTCTTTGCTTACTTGAAACAGAAAAACCCTCTCCTAAACCCCCCAAACCCTAACAATGGCGATGACAGGTTTTCCACAACCCCCACAAATCCACAGACTTCCTCAATTCAGATACGTCGATTCAGTCCGGTGGCTTCCTTCTCTTGTCCCATTTGAAAAATCCCTAATTTTTGCTTTCTATGACACAGACACCTGCACCCCATCTCTGGAAATTCACACTCTAAACCCCTCAAAAACCCTAGCTTTACTCTCCTCCTGGACCCCACCTTCCCGCATTTCCTCCCTCAAGTGCACATCTTCTCTATTTGCCGCCTCCACATTTTCTGGCTCCCTTCACATCTTCACTACCGCCAAGAAAACCCATGAATCCTTGGCTACGGAACCGCAGATCTCGGTGACGGGTGGGGACTTTCATGTGGGGTCCATTGGGGGAGTGGATTTGATGGAGGGTGGGAGTGAGTGTGTTAGTGTTGGAGAGGATGGGAGGGTGAATTTGGTTAGGGTGGTTGTTGATGGTTCTTATGGAAACGGGAGCTTTAGGAGGGTTTTTGATGGGAATGGTTTGGTTTCATACACTGCTGTGAAATGGGCTTCGCCAACTGAGTTTGTGACTGGTGGGTGTGGGTTTGGGCTTCAGTGGTGGGACCTGAGACGACCTGGTGCTGCTGTTGCTCAGTTCAAGGGTAATTGGTGAGTGTATTAAATGCTCATATACTATGGCAAAGATGACAGACATTAAACATTGTTTCTCTTATTGCTTCTATTGGTTTAATTAGTAGAATTATTACCCTTTAGACATTATTACTTGTTAAGAAGACAAAGCAGACAATTTTCAATAGACAAAAACTACTTTCAAGATGAATAATATAATGTACTTGATATTTCCTTGCAGTTGAAATTTGGTATCTTGCTAGACATTAGGATAGTAACATGGTGGTTTATGGTTGATTGCTCTGGTTGATCTAATCTAAATGCTGTTTTCCAAGATGTTAGCATTGTTGAGTTTATTCACTTGGTGATTGTGGTATTTGAGTTATATTACTCTTGTGCATTTTCTAAGTTGAATTGTTTAACCTGCTTAGTTTGTGATTTTATAAACATGATTTGGCAATAATTCATGATTACTACAGCAACACGAGGAAATAGAGATAATAAGAGCAAAATTTGTGTAATATTGTGATCACATACCATTGGGTTAAGGTAGTACTGGCGTTACTTGGGAACAAGATTGTGTTTTGGTTTACTTTTATCATAAATAAAGCTTTTTATTTATTAGCTTTTCTTATAAGGTAGGGGATAATCGTCAGGTAATCAAGATTGCTTTTTTTTTTTGGCTGTAGTAGATTTTAGTTTCTTGGGTTTGTCAGTAGGAATGAGATCAAAAGCATGTGTCAAATTATTGATTATTAACACCACTTGTTCTACCACTGCCACAGCATGATTACTTTCAACGGTGAACAAGCATCATTTCTTGAAGTCCACTTGCTCTGCGAAAACTGATTTCCCCTATTCTTTTTGGTAGTTACTTTTCAGTTTCACCTGCTAGCAGAACCAACACTGACATGAGCATGTATTTGAGTGTGCAAAATGAAAATGGAATGACAAAAAAGTGAATGAGTAAACAAATTTGTGAATTGACTCCAGGCAGTGGCGGAATTTAATATGGCTAGCAGAAAAGGTTGTGTGTTTGTCCTATTTCAAAAGTTTGTGAATTGTGAAGTTATCTAGATGTCGTTTTGATACAAAGCAATAAATTGAATTGTTCTAAAACATATGTCTAACATTTAGAATAAGAATTTTACTAGCCTGCAATTGATTTCGGCTACAGTACTACTAAAGTGACTTACTAATGGTTCATTGATCATGTGTTCAACTGTTTTTAAGTGGCATTTAAACAATATGACAAATTGTATAACTATGGCAAGCAGTATATTGATTTTCCTATGGGGGTTATCACTGTAGGGATCAGAGAACAACTTCTGGGATCATACACTCTATTGATATTCATCCATCAAGAAAACACACATGTCTGGTAAGATAGGTGATCCAGCAATATCCTCATTCTCATTTAGCATGAGTGAAAAGCTCATCCACATCTCTTCGTGAATGGTTATTGGTGTTGCTTTTTGGTTGAATTCCTTTTCTATTTTAGTTTGCTGGGGTCATGGTCATGGGTACATATGCTTTTTGCTGTTTTGCTAGGTTTCTATATGCTCCCTGCTGTTGCTGCTCTTTAGCCATGAATCTCTGTGGAGAACTTATGCTTATATATCTCAGTTATTGGTAATATTTACTAATAGTAGATGTAGGAAAGAAGGTGATTAGCATATGACTAAGAAGGTGATTAGCATATGACTGTCTCAAACAATCGATTATAGATATGCTTATGTGCCATATAGATGTTTAATGCCTGTGCTTTAGTTAAGTTTGATAACTATCATTCTTGTCCTAGGACTTATCTGTACACCATATGTGCATCACTGGCAAATAATATAGCTGACTGAAGTAAACATCTTTTGAATTTTTTATGCTCAACATGTTTCAGATTTTTGATGCTATATATTTTATGTCACTAAGAGAGGGCACGTTGCATAGTGAAAATTTAAATGGCTATATGTTTTACTCGCTCAAATTTCACATTTTCAATTTATGGCAACTAAGCACTTCACTTAAATGTCTAAATTCTAATAGGTTGATTTCAACCTCAAGGAAATGGTTCACATTTTTGCATGCCTAACTTTTGCATTCTTCTCTGAAGATTGTACTAGCTCGTACTTGCTTTCCTATTTGATGTAATATGAGATCTTTTTATTGAGGTTGAATTTTATGCTTTTTTCTAATTTTCTTGTGATTTATAGGCAGGAGGTTCTTCAGGTACTGTATTTGCCTGGGATCTACGCAGGCAACAACAACCAATTATTCTTTCTGGGGTTGGGACAAATGAAAACATGATCCATTCATTATCTGAAAGTGATGTTTGGGAGGTTCAGTATGACTGCTATACAAAGTCTTCAGGCAGTAACATCTCATCTTCAAGGATTTTACCTGCAATGATCTGCTCAGAAGATGGGATTCTTGCTGTTATTGAACAAGGTATGGAGGCTTTTTTTCTTTTTTTTAAAACCAAAAAAAGGGTTATGGAGTTCCTGCTGTGATTGTTGCTTGTTTTTTAGTGGTCAGCTATGTTCCTGCTAGTTAGTCAATTTCAGGTCAACCACTGAGCTTGAAATCTTTAATTGTAGAACTATGTTTGCTGATTGATTAAATGAGTGTTATGTTATTGGAAAACTAAATGTGCCTCGGACACTTAAAGGTAGGACTAATGAAGTATACATGTATGTGTAACTGCTTCATCAGATGAGGAACCCATTGAGCTCTTGGCTGAACCTTGTGCAATCAACAGCTTTGACATTGATCGCCAGAATCCATCAGTACGTAGGAAGCTTACCTATATGTTTTGTATGCTTTGGACGCTTGGAATTATGTTTTTGATGTTCCACGTGCTGCTGCAGGATGTGGTATGTAGTTTGGAGTGGGAGTCTATAGCCATATTGTCAAGACCTTAATTGAGCATGGAGAATTCAAGCTAAAGTTTTCTAAAGCTATTACTAGGGCAGAGCTTTGCGGCCATCTGGCGTTGAAGCACTGCATCAAATTCTTAGTAGAAGAATAGAGCAAGTTTTTTTTTATTCTTATGGGGTGTGTTGAGGAGTTCATATATGACACAATTACTGCTATAAGAAGCACTTGGCGAACCAGTATTTTATCACTAGGGCATCATCAATGTTACCTCACAGAACAACTGAATCTCGAGTCCGAGTACAGTGCCTTGAGATTTGATTTACTGACCATTTCCTTGTCTGCTGAAGCTGGCTTGATTTTGTAATTGATACTAATGAGAAATGCAATTTGATTTTACTTTTTGTTTTTGACAGTAGTATTGCAGTGCAGGGTTTGTTTCCTTATTTTATTTTTTCTGATGAGAAATATTGTATTTGCTGAGATCAATGCCAAGATGCCAACCCTAATTTTGAACTTGGCATATGTAGGTGATTTTCCTGATTATTATGTTTGTGCTGAGGTTGCCATGGTTGGCTTTCTCTTTCTGGCCTTTGGTATATTGACTTTAAGGTAGTAATATCTATCGCAAATAATCTATAAAAAAAATTATTATTGTTATTTTTATAATCTAATCAAGGATTAAGAGACTATTCAATTGTGTGTATATGTATATATTTTAATTTAACAAATAAAAATATTAATTTTTTTTTAATTTTTTGCATTAAACAGAAATGATTATTTCAGGTGAACAATTATTTCAATTTAATTTTATAAATTTGAGGCAAAGCAATTAAATTTTAAGCATGTGAATTATTATTATTATTTTGACCTATTGGTTCAATGTGTTTCAACGTTTCTGGACTTTTATGATTATACATATAATATTAATTTTAGAGTCAATATAGAAAGAATTTTATTTTGTTATTAATTAAAAAATTAAAAAAATAAATTAATTATTAAATTGATTATATTATGTTATTAATTTAATTTTAAAAATTTTATTTAAAGTTAATTTAATTTATTTAATTCAAATTCGCAAATCTAAAGTGCTCAATTAAATCCAATAAATCTTTTTTATTTTCAATTTATAAAATACAAAAATTTTCTTTGAATTTTAATGAGGGACGTCAAGTAGTGGTCAGTCTAACAAAGAGCAAAACGTTGCCGTACAATACTGCGCTAAACAGTAAATAATACAGACCTTCGGCTCTCTTCCTCTTCTCCTTGTATTATCCACAAAACAGGACCAAGTCCACGCAATCGAAACTACGAACAACGAAAAATGGCTTCTTTAACCAATTTCTCTTTCAATTTGAGGTTTTCCCATTTAAATTCAACAGCCCGAGTTCCTTCTGTTTCTTCTCAGCTTTTTCCATTCAATAAGTTTAACAACTCGCTCAAACTCAGTTCGACTCGTAGCATTTCTAGGTCTCACTCGTTTTTCTCTCAAAAACCACCCTCTACTACTATCTCTACTCTCACTCAAAAGTTTCAATCTCTTACAGTTTTCGCTGCTAAAGGCTATAAAATGAAAACCCATAAGGTCAATTTCTTTATCTGTTTTTGGGTTTTTTGGTGGTTTAATTTGCACAAATTGTGCCTTAATTTTGCGACATTTTGTTTGTAGGCTTCAGCGAAACGATTCAGAGTGACTGGTAGAGGGAAAATTGTACGGAGGAGAGCTGGGAAGCAGCATTTGCTGGCTAAGAAGAATACCAAGAGGAAATTAAGACTCTCCAAAATGGTGGGTTCACTTTAAACAAAATTCTTTAATGATTCTGAAGGGAAAAAAAAAAAAAAAATTCCCCCTTGTTTTCCCTAGTTTAATATACTAGTTATTGCTTAATAACCTGTTTGATTGCATTGCATTTGTGCTATATATTTTGGCCCCTTATCCAGTAGTTTTGTGCAGCATTAGAGATTCTGAGGCACGCATGTTACTGGTTTAAAATGAATTCAGTTATGAGATTTTCATTTTGGCATTAATTTGATCAACTGAACATGAAAATTTATTTTTGTTCCTTGGTTTTTGAAAACAGAAAAAAGGGTTTGTCACAACAAGGTAAAACCAGAAAAGGTGGTTTTTCTTTGTTTTCCAACCAATTTTCCTAGATACAACTTTCACAATGGAAAACCATAAATAAAAAACCAGAAACAAAAATGATACCAAACAGGACTAGATAATTAGTTTGCCCAAAGCTGAAATGCCCCATTTCAGTGCCATAGAGATTGTTCTTCCAAAATTATTTGGAGCCGCGGTTCTGAGTTGTTGATGTTCTGTGGGAGTAAAAGTCAATGAAAAAAGTTAGATAAGTTGACATGATATTAATGACAAAGTGAATATGGCTGTATTTGGATCTTGAGGTTCGAGTTGTGCAAGGATAAGAAATTGGAACTGAACCAAAGATGACAAGGTTATATCTATATTATTATGCACCTAATAGCCATTTCCATCTTATTTGGATCTTGAAGAAGTTATATCCTTCTTTATTTGTTGTTTTGCAAGATAACAAGGTTTTGGTTGCTTATTGTGCACCTGAGAGCTTGACTTCTGATTTGCAGAAGTTTTGTTCTTAGAGAAAATCTAGCAAATGCAAGTAATAGATGCTTCTGATCCTTATTCCTAGTGTGAAATTGTAAATATTAATAAGCTGAAAGTAGTAGATGCTTCTCTGTGTGTTTTCTTTCTGTATCTGTATGCATACAACACTTGAATGCACAAGCTGATTGTTTCCATGTACATATTGCCATGCTCACATAGCAATTAAAGCAAATGGATAACTATGTTTAATAGGGATATTTGTCAGTATTTTTACAATGAACTTATCTGAGACTTGCTAGTATTCATCTCATTTCAATACTTTGTCAAAACTCAAAAAGTAGAAGACTCCTTTTTGAAATGTCACTGTTACAAACTATTTCTGTTCAACATTAAGGCCAAAATATCTCAGTGCATACAAAGAACTGATCCCAATATTGTGGCTGACAAGAGCAAAAACTTACAAGAACGTGTCTACTCATTAGCAGCAATTGAGTAGGATTTCGCATGTCAAATTGATTCAGTTAAAAAAAAAAAAAAAAAAAGAAGGAAATAAAGAAAGAAAAAAATCAAATTGAAACAGCACGGAAATGGAATTCTGCAAAATGAACTTTGTTGTCCTTAAAGTACAGAATGCAAATCAGTTTGATCCTTGTTCTGTCTTTCAGTTTTTATAATTTTAATATTTCCAACTAAAGCAAACCAGAGGACAAAGAAGCTGAACCAAATGGAAGAGTGAGGCTGTGTGATTTAGCTTCTTGATTTAGTTAGGTTTTGTGAGTCGCCTCTATAATTAAGCAGATTTCTTCTATGCTTAAATTTCAACGTCTAATTTGCAGATTTTTCAAATTTTAGATTACTACATGTGCTTGCATACAGAAGTTCATTCTCTTGATCATTATTATTTGTTATTATGTGCAGCATCCAGTTAGCCGGAGTGACTATGACAATGTGATCGGTGCTTTGCCTTATCTAAAAGTAAATAGAGAGGCAAAGTAAATATCATTTTCATACTCTATGGAAGACCTCATCAGTTGGAATTTCTTTTATTGTTTCTTGTATGCAAAAGACAAGTGCTCTTGATACACTTATTCTTCTAATCCAGAACCCAGTCTGAGTTCCTTTGAAATTTCAATGTTCATTGATCATGTCACAGATAGCAACTGTAGATGAAATTAGTTTGACAGATCTTTGTTAGCAATTTATAATTTTATATAAGATAACAGGGCTAGGTGGTTCTGAAAAGAGAGAGAGAGAGAGAGAGAGAGAGAGAGAGGTTAGGTGGATTGGTTCTTGCTTACTAGGGTAAAAGGCCTTGAGCTGGTTGTAGAGTTTTGCAAAGAAGATGGCAGCAAATTAAGTTGATAGCTATATTCATGTAAGAGATCCTCAATGCTTTGCATGGTTTAGGTTATCTTCTCTGATCATGTTTGAGAATTCTTCTTGAAGTAGGTTGTCTTCATGGAGGTTAATCACATATTTCCATTAAACTTCTCGACTTATTTTTCTCGTAACTTTCAATTTGAGCAGCACTTACAAGTGTAATTTAGTGGTAATACATCTCTTAAGTAAGGCTGTGTTTGTTTGAGAGAATGGAAAAGTGAAGGAATATGAATTGTATAAATAATATTGTCTAGATACAAAAGAGGAAGGAAATGTATTTAGACAATATTTTTAACAAAATTCAAATCATTTCATTTTTTCATCTACTCAAACAAATATAGCGTAAATAATAGTCTTATATTTGAGTCTTCTCTTCCTTAAAAAAAAAAAATAATAATAATAATAATAAATAATTTGAAAATTTTAAATTGTTTTTGCTTAAGTGTATCCTCTAATTCTTTTATCGTTGACTTTTAATATGCTTTGTATGAATATAGCAAGATTTTGCAAATTGCGCAAAAAAAGTGGAGGAGAGGGGGAGAAAGGAAGAAGGCAAAAAAGTGTAGATTGAGTAGCAGCAAATTTGCCTCCCTGTCCTTAAGATGAAGCTTTAAAATCTTCAATTTGCCCGGATTGGGATGCTAGATTAAGATTTGCCTCTTTTGGCTCCCAAGTGAAGCTCTTCTTGTTTTCATAGTCATTACAAAAGCCTCTTTCTTATGCTTGAAGCTGAATGTCATTTTAATATAAATCTATTAAACCTATTAAAGAAATTCTTAAGCAATAAGCTCCCACAGGTAACTAAAGGCATTCGTCAGAGTATCCCCATTACTCAATAAAATGATCTTGTCAATATTAGTATAAATCTATAGCTAGAAATCATGTCGCTATTATTTGAGTGACTGATTTGCAGTAGAAGCATTATAGGGTATTTTTAATTTTGTCCTATTATACGGCATTGTTTGGTATAAAATAAATAAACTAAAAAATTAGAACTTATTGAGTATAAAATTTTGGCTTGTTTCATGATCATTATTGAAAAAAATTTCCGAAAAGTAGGATGTTTATTTCTTAAGTTTGAAGAAAATATACTTCTTTAAGAAAAATAAATGAAATTGGGTTTTTTTTAGTTAAAATAGATATAAATTGATAAATTTACTCTCTATTAAATATAATTAAATAAATAAAATAAAATATTATTATTTTTTTTATTATTAAATCAAATAAAAAAATTATTTTTCAAAAAGTTATATACAAATTAAAAACATAATTACTTTTCTAAAAATTTAGTTTATAAAAAGTATAGTTTTCAAAAAAGTTATCGACAAGGATATCAAATGATATCTTACTAATTCCACACAACAAGAGTCCATTTGTTTTATTTTTGCTAGTTGTCCCTCACTTTATTTCTTCTTTCCCAAATCTCACGGTTCACTGATTCGTCACACACGTAAAAGACACATTCAAGTTGCAGCCTTGTCCTCGCAATGACTCCGCAGCCACAGATTATATTTTAACATTTTTCAATTTTTCTTACTTTTCTTCATTTTAGAATTATTTTTAGATTGTTAAAGTTTTTTATTTTTTTGGGCGAATTAATTTCAATATTTCAGAATAATTTATAATCATTCATTTATTTTCAGGTTTTTTAGATCAATTAATATATATGATTGATATATTTAATTTGCCCAATAATTAATATATATGATTAATATATTTAATTTGCCAAATAGTAAAACTTGTAAGATATGTTGAATATATATTTTGAACAATAGTTTTTTTTTAGCTTTTGATTTATATTTTTCCAGTTTTAAATATTATTAGGTTACGTTTGGATATATGGATTTGGATTTAAAATTTATAAATTTATAAATTTCTTATTTGAAAAACATAAAAAAATTTGAAATTTTAGATTTTAAATTTGAAAAAAAAATGGAAATTGTATATTAAAGATGAAAATAATAAATTTGAAATAACTAAGTCAAAAAGAGTATTTAAAATAATTAGGTCAAAAAGAGTATTTGAAATATTAATTTTTTAAACTGTTAAATTTTACTAAGTATTTAGATCAAATTTAAATCCACTCAATCCTAATATTCCAAATAAAGGATTTACTTCAAATCTAAATCCAAGTCTCAAATTATTATCATTCAAACGGACTATTAGTGTGTCTTAGATATCATTTTGTTAGTTTATTTTGAATGAAATATAAGTAATGTATTATGGTGAAGTAAACTTTGATGTTATATCACTAATTTTATTCCATTCAAATAAAATTTTCTGATTTTACCTATATATATATATATATATATATATATATATACACCACGAGTTTTAGGTAGGGGTGAGCACTATTCGGTTTTAACTGAAAAATTGAACCGAACCGAAATTTATTTTGGTTTTCGGTTTTTATTTTGAAAATTTTTAGAAATTTTGGTTCGGTTCGATTTTTGTGTGAGAAAAACTAAAAAAATCGAACCGAACCGAATTATACATATGTATATATATTTTCCACAAAATGTCAATTATTTCCTCTTAGTTTGGTGGTAATTTGACTTTTTTTACTTTAAGGTTTCATGTTCGACACACGGTAATTTAAATTTTTTAGTTACATAATTAAAAAAAAAATTGAGCATTATTGAGGAATCAAACCCGCGCCTCTCATATAAATTAATCATACATCATTAGCCTAGGCAAACCTCAATATAATGTTTAAAATTAAAAGAAAAAATTATATATACGGTGATCGATTTACCGAACTGAATTAAACCAAACTGAACCGAACTGAATATTTTCGGTTCAATTCAGTTTTAATTTTAAAATTTCATTTATTTTAGTTCAGTTTGAAAATCGAACCGACCGAATGCTCTGCCTAGTCTTAGGAAATTGTGAGGCTGCCCGATTCGACTAGAGATTTCTCCAATTAGTATCTGTATTCCATTGGAGTGTGAGGCCACCACTTTTACATTCCCTAAAGAATATTTCGTCATTATCCACAAAAATATAAATAAATAAATAAACAAATTCTAAAAATTAGGGTCAATACTAATTAGATAAGTTCGTGGCCGGAACATGAATTTCAATTAATTAAAAAAAAAAAATTAAGGACCGAACAAGGCGAATCTTTGAAAGATTAAACCGATTCTTTAAATTAAATATTTTCTAAATTCACACCCAATTATAAACAAGTCTAATACTAATCTAAAGATGTTTCATCCAATCATTTCATCACCTTTCTCACTTGTTCTTGTATTCTCTAAGTAGACTTTTGTAGCCTAAGTACTTCATTTAAAACATTAATCACGTGCCATAATTTTGCTTTTATTTTATGTTTAACGATTTTGTTATTACTACCTTACATATCCACAATAATCATTTATTATTCATTGTTTTATTCCCACATAGTTTTGTCTTGCAATTGAGAGAATATTTCTTAGTTGTGGCAAAGTATTATGTTCATCTTACCAATTTAGTCAGTTTTTCAATTTAACTTAAAGAAAATTTCGGTTTTGATTTCAATTTTATTAAATTTCAGTTATTTTAATTCAATTCAATTTCAATGGTAAAAAAATTAAAATAATTGAATCAAATCAAATCATACATATTATTTTGAAAGGTTGTTTTTGATGAAAAAAATCAAACCAAAATAATTTAGAGGTATAATCAAATCAAGTTGAGTTAAAACAGTGATCAATTTAGGCTCAACTCAATAAAAAACTTGATATTGGAAAATCGAGTCGAGTTCGTTGGAATTCTTATTTTGAAAGTTCAAGTATGGCTTCAACATATATTCGAGATACTCGAATTTGACTCGATTGATATTAAAAAATAAATTTATTTATTTATTGATATCAAAATGAGTTGACAAAACTCAAATAAAATTGAACATGAGATTAAATTTCAGTTATTTTAATTCAATTCAATTTCAATGGTAAAAAAATTAAAATAATTGAATCAAATCAAATTATACATATTATTTTTAGAGATTGATCGAATCATACATATTATTTTTAAAGGTTGTTCTTGATGAAAAAAAATGAAACCAAAATAATTTAGAAGTACAATCAAATCAAGTTGAGTCAAACAGTAATCAGTTCGGATTCAACTCAATAAAAAACTTGATATTGGAAAATCGAGTCAAGTTCATTGGAGTTCTCATTTTGAAAGTTCAAGTATGACTTCAATATATATTCGAGATACTCGAATTTGACTCGATTGATATTAAAAAATAAATTTATTTATTTATTGATATCAAAATGAGTTGAAAAATCTCAAATAAGATTGAACATGAGATCAAATTAATAAATTATCATATATAATATAAAATATATTTAAAATTTTAATATTAGATTATGCTCACAAGCCATTTAAATAAAGTATTATAATATTTAAATTCAATTCGATTCATTACTCAAATTAAATTAAATCAAATCAAATTTGAGTACTTTATGAGTCAATGTGGAGTAACTCACAAATACATTGAAACATTTACACTTCTAGAGTGCTTGAGAATAGCCAGAGTTAAGTTCCCATGTTTACCAATAATCGAAAAATTCTTAAGTAGACGTTTTTATATATTACATTAATAAATGTTAATTAATGATACCAAATCACTTATAGATTATAAAATAATGTTATACAATCTAAGATTTTTATTCTAACTAATATGGCATCATTATATTACAAAAAATTTTATATAATATATTTTTAAAAAAAAAATATAACAAATAAAATAATGACTTATCAATTGAAATAATAAATTAGAATAAAAATATTAAATTATAGAGTATTTTTCTAAATTATAATATCATAGCATCATAAAAATGCCACGATAATGTTATGATATTATAATTTTTAAATAATAATTTTATATTATTAATTGGCGTGTTTTACTTTTATAAATTTATAGAATAAAAAACGCAGTAAACTCAATCTCCTTTCCCCCGTCCACATGTTAAAACGTCCCTTTGTCATCCATTTAGACAGTCTACATGTCAACTCAAACAACCACACTTGTCAAAGCAATCGCCGGATCTTCCGGCACGTGTCGCATCAAACCAACGACCGCCGTCATTTTAAAGAACCACTAGGCCCCACATTTTATCCACTAACTCTTGCATGTCGGCCGTCACGTGGTTTTCATAGCCCACAATGCAAAAGGACAAAACCACCCTTATCCGAGCAGCATTCATGACTTCTTCAACTGTAGACTATTTCAGTAATTTCGACCAACTCCAGTCAAAATGGCACGTGCGAGCCCCTGTTGAACGCGGGATTTCACACGTGCACGCCGTCAAAACGCACCGTTAAGTTCTCTCTAACTCTCCTCATTTCTAGGGTTTTCACTGAATCGATCATTCGATATTTTCTCGATCCAAAAAAAAAAAAGGGAATTTTTTAAAAAAATTTCTAGGATTTGTTTCCTTCTGATTGTTTCTAGGGAAAATTTTTCGGCTTTGGATCCGGATTTTTGGGAGTTTTGGTTTGTTTGATTGGAGGAAAAAAAAATCGATGGTGCAATTGATGAAATCGGGGAATCTGCCGGCAGAACCTGAAACGACGTCATCAAATAGTAACAAGGTGCCGGTGAAACTAGAGATCGTGGAGGAGGATCCTTTAGAGGAAGAGCATGGACCTCTCAACAAGCGATCCAAGCCATCATCGCAAGCTGTTCAACAGGTACTCGTCCTATTCAATTCTTGTTCGTTTTGTTTGGTTGACGAGAAAATGAGGAAAAAAATATTTATGATCAGTCAACAAATTGATCGATCTATTTGAGCTTCGAGAAATTTTATTTGGCTGAACTTGTTGACTTGTATTTCGTTATTGTTCTTGAGAAAAATTGGATTCCAAACAGTTGACGATTTGCGTTGGCTCCAATATAGGTTTGATTTTAGGGTTTTTATTTTCTTCAAGATATCAAATTTCTATATGTTAATAATTTGATGTGATAGTGCTGGTTGCTTTAAGATTTCAAATTTGCCTTTTTTTTTTTTTTTTTCCACTTAGCAGTGGGGTGCGGGTGCTAATGCATTTCCTATTCCGCCTAAGCAATACAATCTGCTGGATGAGCCTAGCCCGCTCGGATTGCAGCTGAGAAAGAGCCCATCACTTTTAGACTTAATACAAATGAGACTCTCTCAAGGGAGTGCTTCAACACCAGGAACTCAAGGGATTGAAAATAATAATAATAATAATTCTGGCGTTAAGAAGGAGAATAAAAACACAACTGCTTCAGGAGGCAGCACTGACAAGCTTAAGGCTTCAAACTTTCCTGCCTCTATTCTAAGGATCGGGAGCTGGGAGGTATTTTATTCCTTTGCTATATCCTATATGTTAGAATTACATGTGTGTGTCTGTGCATGAATGTGATATTTTTATTTTTAGCATATATGTTTTGATTATGGTGTTATTTAAGTTGTTGGATCGTTATTGTTGACAGTACAAGTCAAGATATGAAGGGGAGTTGGTGGCTAAGTGTTACTTTGCAAAGCATAAGTTGGTTTGGGAAGTTCTTGAAGTTGGTCTGAAGAGTAAGATAGAAATCCAATGGTCGGATATTATGGCTCTGAATGCTAGCTGTCCTGATAATGGACCTGGCACATTGACTGTTGTGGTAATCATATCGCTTCAACTCTCTTTCTATAAGCATGTGTCTACATGTTTAGGTGCAGCTATGGATCTGGTTTATTAGGAGATTAATGCTTTTCTTCTGTAGTGCAGCTGGCCAGACAGCCTCTTTTCTTTAGGGAGACTAATCCACAACCCCGAAAGCACACGTTATGGCAGGCGACAGCTGATTTTACTAATGGTCAAGCTAGCATCCACAGGTATGGTTAATTTCCAATCTGTTGCTGAGTGGCAATTGTCTAGATGAGCCTGCTGTTGCTTTCTTTTGTATCCTTGTCTCTAAAATGCCTTATTTTTTAATTTCCACAATTAGAATTTTGTGCTGTTGATGCTTGTGTTTAACTGAGAAGAAATTATTGCTACAATGATTACTTCCCATTTATTTATCATTTCATTCATCTATGTGTTGGCCATCTACGCTATCATTTAGGAAAAACCTTTTGAATATATCAAGTTCTAAATTTATAATCAGGGATGTGCTCTCAAGATTCGCGCCTTTTTAAAATTTGCTTAAGAAGATACAGCTGTTATTTAGCCATGAGAGGTAATGATAGAATACTGACATAAGAATCTGCTATTGTGGTTCTGCAGGCAACATTTTCTGCAATGTCCACAAGGGCTGTTAAATAAACATTTTGAAAAGCTCATCCAATGTGACATGCGCTTGAACTTTTTAAGTCGACAGCCAGAGATAATTTTGGATTCACCATATTTTGAACAGCGGCCATCTGTTTTTGAGGATCCGGATGAATCAAAAGGTCAAGATTTTAATCAAGCGGAGACTCTTCAAGGATCTTCTGTTTCTGGTTTCCAAGACCTAGCATCGCCATCTGCTGCTCACTCATCTTCCCTAGAGATTGAAAAAGGGGATGCTGCTGGTACAACATCAGAGCATACATCCCGTGAAGCTCCTTCTCCAAGCTCAGGTAAGATAACTCTTTGGAATTTGTTTTACATATCTTTGTTTTATATAAATAACAGTAGCCTTAATATGATAATATTGCATGAGGGGAAATATAATTATGTTCTATTTTTTTTTTTTTTTTTTCATTTAGAGGCCTCAGGGCTCATGTTACCCTAGGGTGGGTGGCCCTTACCTAGATTTGATTGTGTTTCTAAAATTGGTTAATTATTTTTCGCTTTCCCAACACCCCAAAAGTGGGAGAAAGTTCCAATAGTCTATTTCTAGGCAGTGGAAATCATCTCTGTTTATGGCTGTTCTTCTTGTGGGGAAAGGGAAACTTCTGAGGAGATATTGAGGAGAATGTACATTGATGATACTGTGAACTGACCATGCTGGGTAAAACAGTGTTGTTAAAGGCACACCCATCAGAACTTTTTGCAGGAGATGTTTTCATCTCAATTCTCTAGAGTAAAAAGCCATCAGTCCTTAAGTTCTGACTGAATATCATACTCTTGTTTCAATTTCTATTTTGGTTGTTTTTTCTATAATTTGTTATTATTCACATGCCAAGGCTCTAGTCCTACTCTTTTGACAGGGTTCAAGTTATTTACCAAAAAATGGTGGTTTAAATTTTGAAATAGTTCTTGTAGGCTGTATATTTTGTTAGTAGATATTGAAATTGATCATTAATTTACCCTCTGTTTATACTAGTGATGGATACTCGTGCAATTGAAGGGAGTAGAAATTGTGAGGCTGTTGATTCCAAGGGGCCAAGGAATTGGGATCAGATCAAAGTGCCTGGCCTGCACCCATCTATGTCAATGAGTGATCTTATGAATCACATCGGGAATTGTATTTCAGAACAAATGACCTCTGGAAATCCACCATTTTCTGCAGATGGAGCAGACTGCCAGGACATACTAGAGGACATTGCACAGTACCTGCTTAGTGACACCCAACTAACAGCATCCTCTGATGAGAAAAGGCTCATGGCTAGGGTCAATTCTCTCTGTTGTCTATTGCAGAAGGACGCTGCTTCAACCCAGAACTTGCAGGTTAATGAGGAAAGTTGCATCAGCGAATTGGACAATCCAAAAGGCATTCAGCTAAACCTCAATAATGAATCGTTGCATGAGAACAAAAGTAAAGGTGATACGAGGGACCCTGAAGGTAAGATGAAGGATGTTTGTGGCAGCAAACAAGCACCAGGCATGTCAAGGAAAGATTCATTTGGAGACCTGCTGCTTCATCTTCCTCGAATTGCATCTCTTCCAAAGTTCTTGTTTAACATTTCCGAAGAAGATGGTGAGAGTCAAGCTAGATAGATAATATTGTTGTCTTCAGGTTAAAAAGATGACCAAAATCAAGCTTGATGGTGAATCTCTCTCTGTCACTCTCTCTTTCTCTTGTGAAATGCAGATTTATTGGCTGTTTAATATAATCTAATGTTTCTGAGCTTGCATTAATTTGAACTTAGGAAAGCTATGGGATTCGGAAATTTGTTTTGATGAAGAATCCTTGTAAATGTTCTGTGTAGGAATCTGTAGTAGTTCTGTAGGTGCATTGTTGGTTGTTGTATTTGTTTCGCATGGAATGCGTGGTACCCTTGTAAGTAAATTGTGTTGATGTTTTTAATGCTGTCCTACTTTCATTGATCTTAAGGGCTTTTACCCTCAGAAGCCTCCAGGTTCTTATCCTGTTTCAGCCGCTACTTGAAAGCACAAGATAGTGAAACCCTTGAATCCAATTGATATTTGCAAGAATCAATGTGGTGTTTTGCTCTGATCCTAGTGTATTCTCTCAAAGCCAGAGGATCAAAAAGTGCTAATAGCTTAGAAGATCTTTGTATACTAATGGTCAAGAATTTTGCTTCAACGATGTTCAAGGAGTTTGGGATGATTCTTTCCCGAGAAATTGCAGATGTGAATATTTTTCTTTTAATATTACATTTCATTTGTCGTTTGTTTATCTATTAGTTTCAATTTTGTTTTATGTATGAATTGGTGCTTTGCTTCAAAAACAGAAGTAACTCCTCCTTAGGTAAATAAAAAAGTGAGGTACCTCTTGCTCAGGTAAATCAAGTAATAAGTCATGTTTTTCCAATGGTGTTTGTGTTTACCACCCTTGTTTCTGTGCAAGTAATACTGCTTAGGGTAAGGATGCTCTAAATTATGTGAAATTTTGAGTTTGGGTAGTTTTTAAGAGATGTATACCAATTTATGGTATGTATATACTTTTAGGTTTAAGATTTAGAGTTTAGTATTCTAATACGTATAAAATATAAAATAGCTGGAGATACGAACATATACTGAACATATATTAATTATGGTATATGTACATGTATAGGGTTTAAGTTTTGGGGTTTTGGTGTCATGGTTCTAAAATGTATAAATGTAATGTAATTGTAGAGAGCAAACATATACTGACCATATACAAATTGATAATATACATATATGTTTGGGGTTTGAGATTTAGATTTACGATTTAAGATTTATTAGGCTTCAAGGTTGAAGATTTTAGATTTTAGGGTTTAGGTTTTTAGAATTTTAGAGTTTAGAGTGTAGGGTTTTAATTTGTATAAATATAAAGTAGTTGCATATACCAAATATATACTAAATGTGTACCAATTTATGATATAAGTATACATTTAGGGTTTAAAGTTTAGGATTTAGTGTACAAGGTTAATTAGCTAAGGTTGAAGGTTTTGGGGTTTTAAGATTTAGAGTTTAGGATTTAGAGTTCTAATTTGTATAAATATAAAGTAGTTGTAGATATCAAAACATATATTAAACGTATACCAATTTATAGTATATGTATACCATTTACTGTTACTCTTATCTTTTTAATTTTTTCAATAGCCCTACACACACATGCACACAAAATAAATGTGATTATTTCTTCAAAAGCATAAATTGGCCTACCATACTTATCAAAAGTAATAATAGGAATATTTTCTTCTTGGGGCCATGAAGAGATCATGAACTAAGTGGGGAAAAGAGAAGGTGATGAAGAAGTTTCAGACATAGATTTTTTATCAAGATTTCATGCAGTTCCAACACTTTGTGTGAATTGAACAATGCACGAATACAAAAATTTTGGCCACCTAATTCTCCAGACTCTCCATGGATGGCTTATTCTCTAGAATACTGCAAAGAAATTATGGACCTGAAAGAAGAGTGAAATAATCAGTACGGGAGACAAATTTATTGTAGAACCAATAGACAAGTCATCTATCATCTAGATGATAAATTTGATCCAACAGAAAAGCTTTGGACTCATCCATTATTGGACTCTCAAAATCCATATGACTTGACAATTGGACAAGAAAACAATGATATGGACTAGAGAAACATGACAGAAAAGTTAATGGAAGATGACTCAAATTCTTACGGGAGAGCCTATCAAGCAATAATTATATTACTTTAATAAAGTAAATATGTGTCACATGTGTAATAATGTGTACGTCAGTATGAATTGTAAAGTTATTATATTAGGCACCATGTGAGTTAGTAGGACCCAGTTATAATTATTGTATCTTTATTGTATTATAAGCTCCTCTCTATAAAAGGAGAAGGTGTGCAAGTTATGCTTTTTCTAAATCTAAGTCCTCTTGGACTCATAGTATCAGAAATTTAATAAACAGAACTCCTAAAAAAATTAAGGAGTATGTTCAATCATCAACCTTTAATCAATGTCCTATAAAGGCAACTGGTGAATAACAATTTGTTGACCTTCAAATTCCTCATGAATTTCTGTCTCAGTGGTTGGCAAATGAATTTACTCATATCTATTTTGGAGCAATACATATTGGATGTACCTATCTTGGTAGAAAAGGTTTACCCGTGTTTGCAAGAATTTTTTTGCTAGAGACAAGATATCTCCGTTACCAAGATGCAGTAATTGGTACTGTGGAAACTATCTTAAATGTTGGTACACTAATTTTCACTATTTTGACAAACTTCAATCTAACTCTCAATGATCCCCATATCCTCTTAGCTTTAAAAGTTCAAATTTAGATAGTGGGAGCTTCTCAAGTAGATGATGTCACTGTAGCTACTCTTCATTATTAGTTGATTTATAGAATTTAGAATCATGCTATAGATCTAAGCCTTCCATTTCCAAATAAAGCTATCCATATTATAGCAGATTTAGATAATGCTCCAACTTGCCTTCATATCTCTGGACAGATTCCGCATTATGATCTAATAAAATTGCTGCCAGGAAAATGGATCACTAATTATGGCAAATACCTAGAGATGATAATAAACAAGCTGATGAGATAAGGCAAATACATGGAACTAAACAAGCTGATGAGATCAGGCAAATACATGGAACTCAAACAATTTAAGGATCTACTACCAACGAAACAGATCAGTCTTTTTTGCCTTAGTTCTTTTGCAATTTCTTTTCAATGATTTAATTGTCTTGGTTTTGTATTTATTACATGTTGTAAGACCTCACCCGAGCACTGACCTAATTCTTTAGAGAGAATCGAGATGCTCATTTAGGTTTAGACTCATAATGGAACCTTTGGGTTTAGATTGATTGATTTTGAAAATGATTTTGTGAGTTGCCATCCTAATTTATTTTTAAATGGAAAAATTAAGAAAAAATCCAATTGACTCAAATTCATTAATTTCAATAAATTTGCCCAAGAATAAAATCATTAGTTTTCGAATCAAGTTGAGTTCGGAAACTAGATTTTTGGTTAAATAATCCAAATTTAGCTTTTAAGTTTAATTTAACTTTGAAAATTAATTTCATGGATGATAAATATTATATGACAATTATAATATCATGATTAATGCATGAGCATGGAGAAAAGTAAAACATCTATAAATTAAATTAATTACATAAAATAATTAAAAAAGGGAAAGGAGATTGATTGAGGTTTGGATTTAGATTCTAAACGTGCCTTCGTACCCTATAAATAGATATCAAAACTCACGTAGTTCATTTCACGATTAAGTTAAAGGGTTTAGAGTTAATTAGATTGATTTGATTTGGGTTTGTGAGTAAGAAGAAAATGTTGATATCTTGTTTTTAGTAAGTGGAGAGTTTTACCGGACCTAAATTCCATTTTATTGAGACCAGGTGATTGGATTGATTGGTAGATTAATTAATTAATTAAAATGATCAATTAACTAATTAATGTGATGAAATGGATGGATGGATTAATTAATTAAAATGATTAATCAATTAATTTGGATGAAGGGTGGATTAAGGAAAAGAATTAATTTGGTTTTGAAAAAGTGATTAATTAATTAATTAAAAAGATTAATTAATTAATTAAATGATTAATTTTAATTAAAAAAAGAGTTTTCGTTAATTACAAAGATTAATTAACTTGGTTAAGGTAAGATAATTAATTAATTAAAAAGATTAATTAATTAATTAGAGAGTGATTGAAGAGAGAACAAGAGAGGAATTAGAGGATAGCTATCAATTCTAACTCAAGAAGTATGGAAAAATGGTGAAAATGAAGGGGTATTTATAGAAAAATGAGGGTAAGGGTAATTTGGAAAGTTGAAAAATAAACAGACAGGGTAATTTGGAAAGTGGAAAAATGAAAAGACTAAAAGGGTAGGATTAAAAAAATGTTGAAAAATCATATTAAAGGCATTTTGAAAACTGCGAAAAGGATAGTGGAGACCATGCCACCGAAGGAACCGGTGAGGCCACTAGACCTCTGGGCAACACCACTGGTCTTCCTAGCGGCAACCACTAGAGAGGCCGGTGGGGCCACCGGCTGCTATGGTGGCAGCTGACGTGACTTTTCTTTTTTTTTTTCTTTTTTTTTTTTAAAGATTGGTTATTGGTTTGGGGTTTAAAAAATTTGAATATCCGGTACCAATGTAATTAAAGGCTAAAAAATCCTCCACCCGCTAATCGACTAGTGAAACCATCGTAATGGCTAGATGATGAGGGTGTAAAATTGAAAATTCACACATATTTCAACTTATTTATGAACTTACAAGTTTTTAATGAATGAAATTTATGACTAGATGAATCAAAGATCCAGAATTCTCCAATTCCTTTTACATTATTTTCAACACTAGGAGCATTATAACAATAATCATCAAGGGATAGGTGAACAACATAGTTCACACAAGACTCCTAATATGTATCTATTAAATAATCTTGAAGTTAAATTAGGGATAGGCAAACAAAAAGTTCGCCCAAGAACCCTATACAAATAATCTCTAAGTTAAAATAGAGATAGGCGAATGAAAAGTTTACCCAATACCCATATACAAAAAATCTCTAAGTTAAAATAGGGATAGTTAAACAAAAAGTTCGCCCAAGACCCTTATACAAACATCTCCAAGTCAAAATAGGGATAGGCGAACAAAAAGTTCGGCCAAGACCCTTATGTCGGATGGTAATGAGTTGTCAATTAGTTCACCAATAAACACTTGTGTTGGGTATTTTCTGCAAGTGTATGGAGTCCATAAGTAATATAGAGTGAATAGTGGTTTCTTCAACTGTTGCGCCCACTACAAGTGTCACGCCTGCAACACTGGATTGCTCCAAAAATTGATCTTTTTCCAATTCCTCTTACTTGCTTTCTGTGATGCATTCATCAATAACATCAATCCTCATGCAAGCTTCCTCTTCCATAGGATGTTTTATGGCTTTAAACATGTTGAACTCCACCTTTTCATCCCCGATCCTCAAGGTGAGCTTCCCCTTATAAACATCTACCAATGCTCGACCTGTGTTAAGGAAGGGTCACTTAAGGATCAATGAGCCATCTTTGTCTTCCTTAAAGTCAAGTACCATGAAATCCATCGAAATGATGAATTTATCTACCATGATAAGCACATCCTTAACAATTCCATATGGTCTTTTGATTGAGTGATCCACTAGTTACAAAAGCATAGAGGTAGGTTTTGCTTCCCCCAAGTCGAGTTTCTTGAAGAGAGACATTAGCATCAAATTAATTCCAGCCTTAAGACCACACAAACAATTAGGAAATTCTAAATTCCCTACAACATATGGGATTGTGAAGCTCCCTGAATCTTTCAATTTAACTGGCATTTTGCTTATGATGATTGAGCTGCAATTTTCTATTAAAGGCACAGTTTCCCTTTCATCCTACTTCCTTTTATTGGTTATGATGCCTTTTAGGAACTTTGCATATTGAGACATTTGAGCTAGAGCCTCAGCAAAAGGAATGTTGATTTGCAACTTCTTAAAAATCTCTAGAAACTTGGAGAACTATTGATCTGCTTGTTGCTTTCTCAACCTTTGTGGGAATGGCACTTTTGGTTTATATGGAGGAGGAGGAGGAGGAGGATTGATGGACTATTGATCTAATTCCTCTTGTGGACTATACCCCATGCTTTCGTTCACCTCTTTTTCATCTTTTTTATCTCCTTGCTTTGGCAAAGGTAGTGCTAACTCCTTACCACTTTTCAAAGTGATGGCTTTCAGCTGCTCCCTTGGATTGGGCTCTGTGTTGCTTAAAAGATTCCTTTGATTTTTTATTGCAAGTGCATTGCCAAGCTATCCCACTTACACCTCTAGAGGTTATTGCTCGATCTTCCTTGGAACTGATTTCCCACATAGTTGACTTGTTCCACTTAATTTCTAGCTGCAAGGATAGCCATATAATAATCGTTGCTTGTGTGCCTCATCTCACCATAAAAATCACAACCACTTCAAATTGCTGCAATAGAATTTGGAGTGACATTCAAAGCACCAAGTTACTTTGATAGAATAGCAACTTGTGCTTGTAAGGATGTCAATTGATCTACCGCCAAGACTCCTCTATGATATCTTACTTATGGTTGCTTGAGATGCTCAGTAGGCCATAGAGAGTTATTGGTTGCCATCTCCTTTAAAATCTCAATTACCCTATCTATTGTCTTCCTCATCAATTATCCTCTAGCTATTGCATCAATGGTGCCCCTTGTGTGAGAATTGCACCCATTGTAGAAAGTTTAGATCAAAAGTTCATCAAGAAGATGATGGTATGGATAGCTCCTTTGAAGTTCCTTGTACCGCTCCCATGCTTCATCTAATGATTCCCCTTTAAGTTGTTGGAAGTTTGTGATCTCCTTGATAATCCTTATGGTCTTTGTTAGAGGAAAGTACTTCGTAAGGGATGTTTAGAGGAGTTGCTCCCAAGTAGTGATAGATCCAGATGGTAGTGAATTTAGCAATGATTTTTCCCTATCCTTCAGAGTGAAACGAAATAGTCTGGGTCTCACCACATCATCTGAAACTCCATTGTACTTGAAAGTATCGCAAATTTCTAAGAAATTGGCTATATGAGCATTAGGGTCCTCATTAGTCAATCCATAGAATTGTACACTTGATTAAAGCATTTGGAGGAGAGTAGGCTTGATCTCAAAATTGTTTGCATTGACCCTTGGTCTAGCAGTAGCTTATTGTGTGCCATTCAAACCTGGCATAGAGAACTCTAACAAAGTTCTTTGATTTCCTCTCTGATTCCCACGTTGGTTCTCTTGCTGGTCTTGAATCCCATCTCCGAGTCTTGTTTCATCTCCCATCTCAGCTGCCTCTTTTTGTTTTGCCTTTTTGATCTCTCTTTTGTATTTAGTGAGCTCAGGTATGTAAGGGATGAGTGTAGATTTTGATCTTCGAGTATTGGGATACACAAAAGTCAGCACCTATAAAATAAAAGAAACTCAAAACAAAAGTTAACAAAGAAAGGTAAAATTTGCCTTAAATCAAACAGAATCAAATAAATTATGATGTTAAATCAATAGTCCCTGGCAACGACACCAAAAACTTGTTGGGTATTTTCGCAAGTGTACGGAGTCCACAAGTAATATAGAGTGAATAGAGTATTGTTCCCATGAGGACTATGTTTATCCACCTATCTACTTTTCCTTTTCTTTGTTTAAGGCTTAACAAATTAATTTCAATTCTTAAATTAGACAAAATAACTAAATTTAATGAAAGAATTTGTAATGAAACAATGAGATTTAATGATAAGAAATTAATATCTATCCACACTCAATCAATCAATTACCTTAACATCTAATTAGTATATAATCTGAGTTATCCTAAAGCATTGATTAAATTCTCTCGATATCTAATCAACTAAACCAAAATTCAAGTTATCTCAAAATAGTTCAACTAATTCTCATTGCATTAAACTATTTGTTGATTTTTTAGATTTAGCATTCAAGTAAACCTTAAGGATATTTAATTACTAATTATAATCTCTTATCAATTAGTAATCAAATAAGTATTTGCAAGTCTATTATATTATCATCTCTCAATACATAACACAACACAAATCACAACTTTATTGGCCAAATAAAGTTAAGCATTAATCATAGCAAATACCACATGCCACAAGGAATTAGATGTATAGATAATTGAAAGAAATTGTATTTCAAAATATGAATCCCTAAATAAAGAATTAGTTAATCATGGTTGCAATGAAAACCAAGTACCAAGAGAAAGAGAAATTCATAATCACAAGTTTGGAGCAAGTAAGGAAATTGGATTTCTCAATCTTTAATACTAAGTCTTCAATCTTGATCTTCTTTGATTCAATCTCTCTCTAGGTCTTTTTCTTATTCTCTTCTTTCTCCCTTTTTTTAAATCTTCTTTTCATATTCTATTTATATTGGAATGCCGCCTCCTTGTCCAATTAGATTTAAAAGATCAGCCTTTTGAAGCAAGAAATATGGATTTGGAAATAAACTGCCTGTCATGTCCAATACACTGGCTTCAACTTCTAATTACAATGCCTTTTCCAACTGCCCTAATTCTGCATTAGCCTCTTTTCATTCCTCCATCTTACTTTGCTTCATTTAAGCTCTTTTAACCCTAAAAAAACCTTAAAAACCTTTCTCAAATGCAATACACAAAATATGAATAAAATTAAACTAAAATACACCCTAAACCCATACAATTTCTAAGGAAAACCACCTACTCACATCAATTCTATATGCACACCTCAAATTCCCCCACACTTGAATTTTTGCTTGTCCTCAAGCAAACACTCAACATCTTCATTCTCAACTTCTTCACCATCTCATTGGACACATTCAATCTCAAGGAAACATTCATCACATGCTTTACTTATACAATCCCAAGTATTCCAAAATCAAGAATATTTATTAACAAGGATGCCTAGGCCAAGAATTCTCATATAAAGAGTATACCTATAAAGAAAAGATAAAACACAACCATTAACCTATAATTTACTACTTATAATTAGATAAATTGCCAAAAATACCAAATACAATTAAGCTCAATGAGAATCAATAGGATTTTTAAAATACTTAGGTACAACGGGGTTAATTAATGATCTATATATTTATATATATATATATATATGCTTTTCTTTTGTGAGTGCATTTTATGCTCTCTCTTGCAATTTTTTTTTTAACCACAAGAAATTAACTAACCCCCTTTTTATTATTAGTTTTCCTATATCATATCCCCAATTAACAAAAAATCCTTTGGTACTTTTCTAACTGAAATACCCATAATTTTCATTTATTTTATAAAATTCTATTTTTGTATGGAAACATATTATTTTATTATTATTTTCCTTATTAAAGTAAGAATTTGGGTTATATTTTACTAAATTATAAATATTCATAATATTTGAATATGTATTATTAATGGTAATTTTATTTAAGTATTATATACGTATATTATTATGAATATGTTAATGTGGGTTTTTGGAAAAATTGTATTTTGATATTTGAGTATTAATAAAGGTATTAATTAATATTATAAGTTTAATTATGATATTTTAATCGGAAGTTTGGGTTTTCATTATAATTACTATTATTATGAATAAATTTTATTAATCGAACTATTATTATCGTTCATAGTATTATTGTTATATATATGAGTTTATGTTGTAAATTATTATTATTATTAATATGTAAATTATAAATTATTCTTATAATTCTTATAATTATTATTATTATTATTATAATTATTGTTGTTGTTATTATTATTATAGTTATGATTATTATTAGTATATATATACATATATGTTGGTTAAGAAAGGAGAAGAAAGAAGAAGAAAGAAGGGAAAAGAAAAGAAAAAGAAAAAGGAAATGGTGAATGGTGTGGCCACGTGACAAAAATGAAGAAGAAAAAAAAAGGGAAAGAAGAAACAGCAGAGAAGGAGCAGGAGAGAGAGGGAGAGAGAGAGGAAAGAGAGCAGTTGGTGGTTTCCAGGCTATAACTTCGTCACCCGACCTCTGATTGATGCACTGCCGGTTGGATTGGAAATCTAACATCTAGATGAAGCCAATGGGATGAAAATCACTCTGATTAGACACCAAATGACATTAGACGCGAGTCCCAAAGTTGACTGTTGCTAATTCCAGTGAACTCTAACGACTGAAAATTCAAATAGCCATATCTCTCTCATCCGAGCTCCGATTCAAGCGATTCAAGATGTCTTGGAATCCTCTCTTCACCAGCTTCAATTTATACCAAGTTTTCCAATTTTTGTTGACCAGAGAAGGAGATCAGAGGATGTGATGCCGAAACTTTGAAGCTCGATTTCCGGCTATCGACGGTAAGTGAGGGAGAGTGAAGGGTATGTTTGTGCTCCTGATGTCATGACGAGTGGTTTGGTATAATTTCTGACATCTAAGACCACCGTCCATGGTGGAGCGTGGCCAGACGATGGTGGCGCCGGCGGGGTTCCGGCGACGCTCCGGCAACCTCAACTCAGCAGCTCCATCTCATCATTTTGGTGTGATCCTCGACGTTTGTATGATTGAATTTTGAGAGGGTAAACCCAGATCCCTTGAATTTCAATTATTATTGTGTTATATTTATTAGATTTTAGTTAGTATTTAATGAATTGATAAGTTGGAATTGTTTATTGAGTTGTGATAATGATTGTGAGTCGGGAAGACCAGGAGGGGTTTCTAGAGTGTATTAGGTTGTGCGGACTGTTGAGGTCATTTTAGAAGTGTTATGTTTTTGTTGATTTTGGGTAATATTCTAGTTAAGTGAGATGTTGCTGTAATTTCAGCAAGAATCTCAATAGTCTGTCACCTGTGTCTTGATAAGTGAGTTGTTCTTATTCTAATGATATCGTTTGTTATTCAGAGTCAATATCTCTGACTTCTGTCATCCAAGGTCACACTTTTAAGAGAAGTTAGTCTGACGTGTCATCAACTAGGTGAGTGATACTCACTAATGTATTATCCTGTTTCCATATAAATCTGCATTTCTGTGTGTATACATATATATATATATATATATATATATATATATATATATATATATATATATATATATATATATATATATATATATATATATATATATATATATATATATATATATATATATATATATATTATACACTACTACTGCATATAAGCATGTAACATTTGATTATGAATGATGAATTAATATTCTGTATTCTGTGCTATATTGTGGTTGTGATTGACGGATAGAGGTCGGGAAGATGCAGTACCACTTAGAAACTTTTGAGATGAATATGGATATGGATACTATTATAATTATGATTCTGTTGAGATTTAGAAGATGAGCTATGACTGATAGATGTTGGCCAGGCCTGCTCATCGCTAGGGCCTCTGTCAGTCGGGTCAAGGCTGCGTGGTACAGACCAGTGACGACCTGACCCCTTAGATATAAGAGATAGACTATTAGATTCAGAGAGTCAGGATAGGGGGATCAGCTCCCCATATTGAGATTAGAGTGGTACTGTGGACCGTATCTCATCCTTGTTTGATGATATGAGTTGTCTATCTCTATGACATAGTGCATAGCATGTGAATTAGAGTTTATCTGTAGGATACCAGTTTAATATATTATCTAGTATCATTCACTGAGTCGAACGCTCATTCCTGTTCATTATTGTTGTTTTCAGGTCAGGGAATGAGCCTGCGAAGGAATTGTACTTGAGTAAACTGTCAATTTCCCTTCGGCAGTAGATTGTAATATTGAGTATTAAGAATTGTATATAATATATGTATAATTGTAAATATAGCTCTAGAACTTCGCAATGTTACACCTTGTACTTGTACATTGTTAATATTTAGTTATGTACTTAAAGAGTTGAGTTTTGTTGTTAAGCAGAATCCTTTGTAATTTATTACATTTATGAAATAACGAGTTGTTGGCCCAAGGAAATTTTATTTTATATTGTGATTTTTTTGCATTTGCTTAACTTATTTGGGCCCATAGCCCTTTTCAGTTTTGGGCTTTCTGCTATGTGTTTTGGGTTAGACTTATTACGGGTACTGGTAGCCACGTGCATTTCCAGTATCCTAGTGCCGATCACGTGCTCTCGGGTTCGGGGCATGACACTAACTATTTATACTTAATTATGAAGGGTAAATTATTGGTTAACTAATGTGTTCAAAA
The DNA here is from genome assembly GCA_947687605.1 of Reutealis trisperma. Taxonomy (NCBI): domain Eukaryota; kingdom Viridiplantae; phylum Streptophyta; class Magnoliopsida; order Malpighiales; family Euphorbiaceae; genus Reutealis; species Reutealis trisperma. Next base: position 265,811 of record CANTUT010000002.1, read on the forward strand.
TTTCTAAACAAACATATGAGAGTTCTTAAACTAATCATCCATTTTAATAAACTTTCTTAGATTAAGGGATTACTAAAGAACAGCATACTTTATAGTTTAAAATCCATTTCGATTAAAATGATGTCCAATATTCAAGCTATAATTAAGAATGACTATGTTATACACTAACCGAACATGAACACATTTTTGCCCGTTTCGCATGTTTTGGCCCGTTCTTGCTCGTTTCTCATCCGTTTTTCACGATTCTAGTTGTGTTGTACTCGTTATTGAGTCTCAGATGATTGAAAGGGTTTAAATGCCAAAAATAAATATTTTGATTTTTCCTTTTTGAGAGATTTTGACTTCTGAAGATTTGTTTACCAAGCCTAAGTACTTTTAAGGTTCAAACACATACTGGAAGGTGCAAAATTAAGGGTTCACAAGTTCATAATCAATCTCACGTCCTCACGTCCTTTGATTTCAGGCAACATGTTATCTCCATCACTTGAACAATTAGTGGCCGCACATTCTAGGGATGTGACTCTTAAGATTGACTCCTATAAATACCTCACAGATTCACCTGATACAGGTTATGTTTTTCTAATACCCTAAGCACTATATTCTCTCCAACTAAAACACAAAATAACTTAAGCATTAAAGTGCTCACCCAGGCAGATCGCTTGGACACCTTTTTCTTATCTTGCAGATTCAGAGAGCTTGGATCACACTTGATGAGAGATCGAATACAAACTAGCTCACATCAATGAATATGCAAGATCATTCTCACACAAGTAGCATTTTACTTGGATTGGTTCATAAAAACCTGCAGAAAGAAAATCATCCTTACATTGAATTATATGATTCCAAATTACAGACCCTTAAAATATATTTATAAGATGGATATGCCATCCTGCACCTCCTGCTTGATATGATATGTAGGAGCATTCTATTTCAAATGAAGTTCTAATGACCTCTTTTTCGCAAATGATTCAAATGAATTTTAAATGTTCTTCCTTTTCCTCTGAAGATGAAGGTAAATTATTTGAGGATACTGTCTTTTCCTTTACCTGCGAAACCTTTGAAGATGATCTGAATGAATCTTTTGAAGGTAATGATGGTTTTTCCTTTGAAGATGATGACTTGAACGAAACTTGTGATGGTTCTCTTTTTTCTTTTATCCTCTTAAACTATTGTGAAGCTGTTGTTATTTGGTTTCTTGTCTTCTTAGAAATTGTTGTACAATCTTTGTCAGCTACAACTTCTTTATTTTTTATGCTGTCAGAAACTTGTACAGATTAATTTTTCTTTAGTTGATCCTAAATTTTTTTAACTGCAAGCAAAAAAAGCAACCAACATCAGTAATTTTTAATAATTTTTTAGTCTCTCTTTTGATTATAAATACCCATAATTACCTTATTGAATTGTGTCTTTGCTGCTTGGCTTGCTATTTTCACCATTTGAGACATGAGAATCAGAACCCAAATCCATTATTTCGATTAAGGCCTTGATTAAGAGCTAAAAAGGAACTTAGCAGCCAAAGCACCGGAGGAATTTTTTGAGAAATTTTTATATAAACTGAATTTACTATATCACTTATAAACTAAACTAATAAAAATATGATACGTCATTAATATTACCAAATCACCCATAAATTATAGCATCATTGATTTATGCAGTTTATTTCTATTGGATTAATTTATGGATGAATTAGCATCATTAATTGACGTGCCATATTTTTATTAGTTTAGTTTATGAGTGATATAGTAAACTCAGCCTATCTAAGAATTTTTTAGAATTTTTCAGTGTTTGTTAGATTATCAGGGGATACAAATATCTCTCTCTCTCTCTCTCTATATATATATATATATATAGGTTAGGCAATTTTGCTTTTCCGAGTCCAAGTCAAATTTGGTCCATGGAAAATCTTACCCAATTATGTGATTTATATTTATTTTTATTATATTTATAAATATTATAATATGTTCATTTTATATAATATGAATATATTAAACATAATACATAAAAATATATAACATATTTCTTTTTTTTTTTTTAACATTGAGGGAAGTGGAATTCCGACTTGGTTCCTTGCTCTATCTCGCATTCTGGTCTCTAAAGCAAGCAATTTATATTATGAACCTTGATCCATAATTTATCATAGACTCATAATACAATTATTTATAATTTGTGTAGCAAAAATATGCAATGCAAAATAGTAGTTGGTGTGTCTAGTTAACAGTCTAACTCCATATCCTTAAGTCACTGGTTCTATTCTTATTGGGCCAAAAAAAAAAAAAAAATGTGTCCCTCAACCAGAAATCTATCAGCATTAAGCCTAATAAGTCCATATTGACCACCATTTTTGGTAAAAAGTTTCGGAAGAGGAATTCGAGTTCTACCTACCAAAGTTATACCACAAGAGATTTCAGGTTGGAACCCTGATGATCCAAGTAAACTAATTCTCAGCACCTCCAAATATAAGAACCGACGATTTTCAATAGTAAATCTATCCAATCCCATACGCCATTGTACATTCCAAGTAGGATTGGGCAAGCCAACAACTTTTTTAGTTGCAATTTGTTCTTTTGAATCAATCCAAAAAATAACTCTGTAGATCCTGTCTCTGTCTGTTAATGAATGATATGTCGTTGAGTTATCAATGCCTTCTGCACCATGAATTGAGACTATCAATTCAATTTCATAATTTTTTTTTCTTTACTTATTCTCTTCTTCTTATTTGACTTTCCATAGAAAATACCATGACCAGTTTTTATCATCTGTATATTATAGAGATAAAGTAATTCAATGAATTAGTATATGTCACATAATAAAAATGGTTAGAAAAAAAAATCCCAAATTGGGATGGTAAGTGCACAAGAATATTAATTCTTGAGCTGTTACTTTATGACTCAAACTCATAGTAACACAATTCGAACTTACAATAACACATCTAGTATAGTCTAATAATAAGTGTATAAATGACATCTGGATAATAAATTCATATTTAATTTCTCTTTTTAATGCTTAAAAAAAAAACTCAGAGTAGAACTTACTTTGTTGGAATTCACCATAATATATATATATATATATATATATATATATATATATATATATATATATATATATATATATATATATATATATATATATATATTAAGAAAAAGAGTAGTTGTTCTATTTGCATTTTTATTTATTATTATTTAATTTAATTTCCAAGTAGAACTAAAAAGATATATATAATATATAGAAAAAATTTAAACAAACAAAAGTTTCCTAAGAAGTTTGCCTTTTTTCCCCCCTAATTCAGCATTTTACTAATACTAGAATCAATCTACTATTAGAAATATCCACAGGATAGACTGAACTAGTTACAATGTTAACATGGGCTAAATTGCACTTATTGTTCCTGAACTTAAAGTCTAGTTTCACCGGTGTTCCTGAACTTCAATTTTACAATAATAAAATCCACCAACTTCAATTTAATTGCAACGATTATCCCTGAAATAGTTTTTCGGTTATTAACTTGCTGGAAAACCAACGTTGCATTATTAAATTTTTTTTCACTATTCTCAATATATCCACATCATATTCACTTTTTTTCACTTAACATTTCTCGGTGAATTATACCCCTAAACTAATGCCCATGTTCCACCATTATTCCTATCTCGATTTATAGTAATAAAATACTCAAACATTATCGCTGACCCACTTTTTATGCCTTCAGCTCACCGGAAATCCCACATGACTTCTGAGTCAGATTTTTAAATATTATTTTACTCTTCCCAAAATGCCACGTCATGCTCCATTTTAAACCCACACACCTCTTCACAATGTCATGCTTGCTTCTCTCCCTCAAATCCCTCAATGTCGCTTACTTCCTCTCCTTAAAATCCCTCGCTATTGCTCGCTCATCTCTCTTTGTTTTCACATGCTGCATCCCTATTCTCCCTCTTTTGAAATTCACAAACATCTCACCTCTCATTTGCTCATCAATTCATATGCAATCAGCATATTTGGGTCTAGTTACTCCTTAGTGAGACAAAATATCAAACACATCATTCATAACCAACCACTAATCCACTAAGAAATCCAAATTCCAATCAATTCTAAAAACCAAATCAACAACTAAAAGAAAAAACATTCCAACAACTTTGGCTAGTGTTTGAATGTAACAATCAATCATTTGCTACTTTGTAGCCCCCTCTCCACCAGGCTTGTCCAATAAAATAAGCCAGTGCTCGTAATCACAACCTAGGAAAAGCGGAGCCATCTCATTAGGGGGCAGTCATTGCAGTTGGAGCCGGAGTTTAAGGGCAAGTAAGCCAAGTTACCAGTTCATTTAGCTCAGCATCGAATGGAAGTAAATTGGATGGCAATAGTAGATTTGATTAAGGGGACAACATGAGAAAGAGGAAGAATTGAATGTCTGCATAAAAGCAAAAAAGAAGGAGAAGAATGATGGGTTATGGGAGGTGTGGTGGTGGAGAGGAGGCACTTGGGGAAGAGGAGAGAGAAAGTGAGGTGGCGAGAGAAAAAGAATGAGAAAAGTGTTGAAATTAAGGAAGAATTGAAGAATGTTAATGGGTTTGGTAAATTTGAAGAAAATGGTGGAAAAATGGAAGTTGGGAAAGAAAAGAAGGATCGGAAAAAGAGGAAGAAGTTAAAGAAGAAAATAGAGATGAAGTAGAGAAAGAACAGAGGAACAAGAAGAAGAGAAAGATAAAGAGAAGGAAAAAAAAAAAACTCAGTGATTGATTGATTTAGTAGCTTTTTGTTTTTTTTTTTTGGCATTTTCATATTGGAGATTAGTGTAACTTTTTACTTTTTCATTTTATCTTTTTTTCAACCTCAATTCTATTCCTTTCATGATTCATGTTATTTTCAAAGGGAGTATGATGTGACATCTTAGACTAGTAAAATAATATTTAAAAAATATGACTTAGAAGCTATGTGGGATTTTCAGTAAGCTGAAGGCCAGAAAAGTGGGTCAAGGATCATTGTTGTGATAAAATTAAAATTTGGGTATTTTATTGCTACAAATCAAAGTATAGGGATAATGGTGTAATTCACCCAACATTTCTCTCACTAATATTAAATTTTTTCACTTTCTCCTCTCTTCATTCTCTCTCCAAAACTTCCATCTTCAATTTTTGCATAAAACTCATCTCGATCAAACTTAGCAATTTGAAATACAAACTTATCCTTCAATTTTTTTCACAAAATCCATCTCCATCATATTCAAAATTTGAATTTTTCAAATCCAAATCTAATTTTCAAAACCCAAACTCTTTATTTTTGCAAATCTTTTATCTTCTCAAAACCCAAACTTTTCTCAAAAATTCCAAATCTCCTCTCTCTTTGCTTCAAGCTTTCTTTCTTCTTTCTATTTAGCAAAATTTGGCAATTTCTTCCCATCTAAAACCACACGCACCCATTCAATTTTCACTAATATCAACCCAAACTCATTACCCTGAACAACCAAATTTCACGAAGAACTCCCCCCTCAACTAATGCATAGATCAGCCACTTCAAGCCCCCACAAGATCCACATACCCTAGCACATAGCTCACCACAACCACTGGCCAATCAAGCTCCATTGCAAGCCAACTAGTGTCCAATGGCGGCAATAGTTTTCCTCTCTAAAAAATTTCTCCTTTTCTCTCTGAAAGAAGAAAAAATTCAAAATGGAAAATAGAGAGATGATGATTTTTTGTGCATATGATCGGGGAATATAAATTTTTTATATAATAAATATAAATTTTTATATATAAATAAAAATAATTAATTAATATACTTATATAAATTCTTCTTCTTCTTATTCTTCTTCTTCCTCATCTTCTTCTTATTCTTATTTATGTATATAATTTATATATATAAATTTTTATATATAAATTAAAAATAATTAATTAATATACTTATATAAATTCTTCTTCTTCTTCCTCATCATCTTCTTCTTTCTGATTATTGTTATATATTGAAATTGAAATTAATAGTAAATAATAAAAATAATAAGAATTTGATTTATAAATTAAAGCGAAAAATTAGGAACAAAATTTGTGAAATTTTTTTTAAGAAAAAGAAAAAAATTGCAGAAAAGAGAAACAAAATGAAAGAAAGAAAGAGAAAAAAAAATGAGAGAGAATAAATAAATGGTGAGGAGAGAGAATGAATAGAGAAGAGAGAAAGTGAGGTGCATTGGAAAGAGTGAAATACATTAAAAAATGCTGACTAGGACTCCATGTGAACTTTCTAGTAAGCTAATGACCGAAAAACTATAGACAATCGTTGTAATCAAATTGAAATTAATAGATTTTATTATTGCAAATTGAAGTTTGGAGATAACAGTGAAAATAGACTTAAATTCAGGGATAATTAGTACAATTTAGCTTAAAAACGCGATATAATAAGTTTAAGAATTAAATTTTTTCTTTTTTAACTAATAATTTTTTTAAAGTAATAAAAGGGGAATCGAATTTAGATCTATTATCCATATTGTATATACAGTTATCATTCGGCCATGTCTTAGTATGAATTAATAATTTTTTTTTATCAATTATACTTGCAACTATGGTTTGAAAGTTAAAGTATAATTGATAAAAAAAAAATAACAATAGAGTATAATCACAAAAAATAAATAAAGCTCAAAGTAATAGACACCTACTTGCACTTTACAGTGTAGGATTATATCATTGATTTTATAGGTGTAATGTATATTTAACCCCTAAACTTGACACTGTCGATCAATTTGCTCTTTTGATTTTTAAATTAACTAATTTAATAATTAAAGTTGGCAAATACAACCCAATGAATACGTATTTCTATCAATTGGAGAGTGTTATTTTCACATGTGCTGACATAAAAAACAACATTTAGATTTTAATTTTTCTTGCTAATGTGGAAAATTTTTTAACCAAAACTTTACTTTCCCTCTCTCTCTCCCTCGTTTCTTTCCCACGTGATCCAGAAGATATGCGTTTAAGGTGACGAGAAAAAAGGGCTTGAGATGGAGTTGATTTTCTGTGTTTTTGAATGAGAGAGTGAATTTGGCCGAGGTGATAAAATTCTCAGTGGAAACAAATTACTGATGATGATCCTGACAAAATTGATTTATCCATTACTTGACCTATTTTAATTCCTCCTAAAAAAACCCATATAACTACTGTTAATAATTCTTTGTTAATGCTCTTTTCTCTCGGTGATTTAGTTTCTTCCATTGTTACAAACCTTGCCACAGGTGAAATTACACTGCCGTCATCATTAAGTGGATTAGAATTCGAATTAGAAGAAACAGTGATTGAAGAAGATGAATAAGAAGAAGAATACCCAGTGAGACGTTGAACTAGATTTACGAAATCACTTGAGTTCGTGTGAATTATAGATTCATGAAATCACTTAAGTTTGTGTGAATTACTTTAGGCTTCAACTATGTGGATTATGACTCGTGGTCTTAGCTAATTTGGTAGTAGTAGTGGTGGGGTTATTGTTATTATTGGTTTTGTGATTGTTGTTATGGTGGTACTACTGGTGGTTTCTTGATTTTATGAGAATCTTTATGAACTTTTATAGTTGAGGGTCTTAGACCTGAAAGGTTTTTTTTTTCTTTTTTCTTTTTTTTTTTTTTTTGTAGATCCACTGGAAAATCATAAGAGTTGAAAGAGATAAAGAACAAGAAGGAGATGAAGATTGTAAAGAATTAGAGAAAAAAATAATTGTTTTGTTTAATTTTGATAATAAAAGAATATTGTAATAAAAAATTAACTAATTTTTCTATCTAAAATTAAGGGCAAGCTTATATAGAAGTATCACGTAAGCACTTTTATATTAAAAAAAGCTATGTCAACAAGCCCTAGCTTTCTTCCTTATCTCTTGCACGTGGCCATCATCATAATTTTGGGTTTTTCTCCGGGTAAAATTCATTAAAAGTCACTAAATTTTTATCTGTTTTCTATTTTAGTCATTAAACTTTAATTTCTTATAATTTAATCACTAAACTTTATTTTTTTTTCATTGGCAGGTCACTAAAAGAATTTTGATAAAATAACTCATCAGAAAATTGACATGACATTTCAGGTAGGATGATACTTCATCAAAATTGATGATATAAGCATGCTACATCACATTGAGAGGTTTTTAAAATTTAAAATTTTAAAAATCATATTTTTAAATTAAAAATTAAAATTAAAATATATTTGTTTATGTGATATAGGATGCTTATATCATCAACCTTAATAATGTATCATCTTACTTGGAACACCACGTCAGTTTTTTAGTGAGTTATTCATTGAAATTGTCTTAGTGACCTGCCAGTGAAAAAAAAAATTTAAAATTTAGTGATTAAATTATAAGAAATTAAAATTTAGTGACCAAAACAGAAAACAGAAAAAAGTTTAGTGATCTCTACTGCACTTTATCCATTTTTCTCTTTTTTGATTAAAAAAAAAAAGATATTATCCCAAAATTCTCATTGAAAAACCAACCCATTACTCAAATCCATCAATCCCCTCTCAAAACCTCTATGTCATCAACGTTCAAAAAGGCCATCAAGATCAAATTGTTTGCACAATCAAAGATAACTAGAATAATAAAGAATGATTTTTAGACCTGATTCGATGCTTATTAATATGCTTACAAAAGTACTTCAATTGTTCAAGAGTACAGCAACCCAGCATCTGACCCAAAAGCAAAAAAAGCCAATTAATCGATTTCTTCTTCTTAGAAATCAAGGCTTTGCACTGTTTTCTTGTTCGCAATATTTGCAATTAGGATAAACAAGATTCATCCAAACATCAGGGTCATCTCCAACGGGTATGCAACTTGACCCCAGATTTTAAAACACATATGAATTTGGCTCCGTTTGTTAACCAATGTCCCCAATTGATAAGTTTCGCGAGGTGCTTAGACCTGCATTTTTGCCCTAATGAGCATAGCTAATTATACCTAGTTGAGCTTCGGGTCCACTGGAAAATCCATTTAGAGATGCGGACCAACCGCTTTCCAATCTTGAAACCTTTTATCTTTCTCATGACGTGTTTGGGGAGGGAGAGAAATTACAACAAAAGCTAGGATTTTCCCTAAACAATAGATGAGAGGGTTTTTGTTAGAGAGTGGTAAAGTTCAAGAAAAAGGCCATGAGCCAGCGATGGACATGGTTAAACGGAAAAGAGTAAGGCATACTTCAGAGAGAGATGTGAGTATGTTTGACATATTGATTGATATTTTCATTCGAATTTATTGCAAATTTAATGGAATAAAACAAGAATCAATTCTAGCGGCGGATGGTGGTAGTGGTGGTAGTGGCGTATTAGCAGTAGCAGTAGCCATACCTGCACCCCCATATAACATTGGCGAATCAGCAAAAAACAACGGATGCAAACAAGAAAGCTGCATAGGAGTCAAACTTTGAATTGGGTTTTTGATTTCTAGATTTTTTTTTTTTTGTTTTTTTAGAAACTTGTTGTGCAAGTTGTTGTTGTGCTAATATCAACTGAGGCGGCAACTCAATAGATTTGGCAGGACCAATATGTAAAGAAAGAGCAATAAGTGAATCTTCATCATCTTAGATCGCCACGCGCAGTAGATGGAGGAAGAAACCAAGGGCTTGCTGACATGGCTTTGTTTAATATAAAAATGCTTACATGGCACTTCTACATAAGCTTGCTATTAGTTTTAGATGGAAAAGTTGACAAAAGCATTTTAATATGCATGCTTTGTGGAGTTGAATGATTTTTAAGTAATGAAAATGAATTGAAAGATCATAATGTGCATATAACTTAAGTTAGAGGATCACGGATGAAATGAACTCCAAAAATAAATATTATAGCACAGTTTTTCTAGACACTTCACGGGCCTTAGTGCTCGTGTATTTACGCACATTGCTCACTAAGATCAACGTGCTAACTTTAGGTACTAAATTAATTAAAGCATTTCCGATGGTGTTTTTTATTTCAAAAAATATATTTTGTTTAATAGACAAAAAATTTTATTTAAATCCAATTGACTCCCTATATTTTGCTTTTTATTTCACTTTATCCCATATGCATTAATTAATTTAATTTTTCATTCTTTAAGTTTTGTCCAATAGAAAAAATAGTATTAAAATTATTTTAAATAAAATGCATAGAAACTTATATTGTATTAATTAAAGTTAAAGTAAATAGTGATATTTGGCTCTCTGTATGTGAAGAACCAAATTAACTTTCTTCTTTATTATTTTAAAATAAAGTTTCCATTGGATTTTTATTTTTTTGAAATAACTCTTTATAGTCAAGAGTTTGATATACATAAATAATGTATTAGGAATACTCTTAATTTAAAAGTTTAGGGAGCAAAATGGTCAATAATGCTAAATTTAAGAGAAAAATTTGCATTATACCTTTTACGTAAAGTGACAAAACTAATGAATATCATAGAAATTAAATTAAAACAGCAAAGTAATTAGTGCAATGCAATGCAAACCTAAACTTGGAATTCACCATCATAAATTAAAACAGCAAAGTAATTATTTATTTTTAATTTTAATTCTCGAATAGAGTATTGAATTGAAAAGATATATTCCCTCTGTCTCAAAAAAAATTATTTATTATTCTTTTAATGTCTTAAAATATTTGTCTATTTTAAAAATAATTATAGATATTTGTTTATTTTATCCTTATTAATTGAAAAATATGCATTCTCAAAATTAATAAAAGTAGTAATAAATGAGTATTTGCAAGTATATAAGTAAAAAAATATAATAAAATTTATTAGTTGGCAAGTAATTAATGATATTTTCTTAAACTATGTGAGAAAACAAAATTGATGACATTTTTTAGACGAAAAGAGTATGTAATTTTTTTTTTTAGGGTTATCATTTTTTTTTAAAAAAAAATTACTTATTTAGCTCTCTTTTTTTCCTTTTTTCTTTTTTTTTTTATAATTCAACGTATTATTAAATATTAACGAGGATGTTGCAATGCAATATAAAAATATCCAGTGAGATATTTTCAAATAATTAATTATGTTCATTCTAAAAAAACTAATTAATTGTGTAACGAATGGAAAAATATTATTAGCATCACTAATGGTATTTTTTCTAAGGATGCATTTAATTTTAATGTAACCATGAGTTGATGTCACTAATATACTAATACAAAATATTACTTTTTTTATATTTTTTCCAAAAATAAGAAAAGATATTAAGTGTCACGCCCCAAACCCGAAGGCACGTGACCGGCACTAGGACACGGAAAATGCACGTGGTTACCAGTGCCTGTAGTAAGCCTGACCCAAAACACACACAACTGAAAGCCCAACTGGAAAGGGCTATGGGCCCAAATGAGGTAAGCAGAATCAAGAGAATCACAACATGGTACAAATATCAAATTGGCCCAGCACCCAATTATTCCATATATCTAAAAAGTATAGTAAATTACAAAAGGTTCTGCTTAACAACATATTCCAACTTTTTAAGATACATATCTGAGTATTAAACAAAATACAAATACAAGATGTAACATTGCGGAGTTCTAGAGTTACAATTACAAATGTACATCTATTACATATATTCTTAATATCCTAATAATACAAATCACTGCCAAAAAGAAATTGGCAGTCTACTCAATTACAATCCCTTCACCGGCTCATTCCCTGACCTGAAAGCAACAAGATGAACAGGAATGAGCGTTCGACTCAGTGAATGATACCAGCTAATATATTAAACTAGTATCCTACGTATAGATTTCTAATGCACATGCTATGCACTATGCCACAGAAACAGACAAATCATCCAATCAAGTAAGGATGGGGTATGGTCCACAGTACCACACTGATACTCAATACTCAATATGGAGAGCCGATCCCCCTACTCTAGCTCTCTGAGTCCAATAATCTGTCTCTTATATCCAAGGGGCCCGGCCGTCACTGGTCTATACCACGCAGCCCTGACTAGACTGACAGCAGCCCTGGCAATGAGCAGGCCCGACCGGCATCTATCAGTCATAGCTCATCTTTTGAATCTCATCATAATCCAAATCATAACCATAACAAATCCATAATCCTATGTGGTACTGTATCCTCCCGACCTCCATCCATCAACCACAATCATAGTATGGCACAAAATACAGAATATCAATTCATCATTCACAGTCAAATGTTACATGCTTATATATGCAGTAGTAGTGCATAATATACATATATATACACACAGCAATGCATATGAAATGAAAACAGGATAATACATTAGTGAGTATCACTCACCTAACTGACGACACTTCCAACTGGCATCCCTCGGAAGGGCGACCTTGACGACAGAAGTCAGATACATTGACTCTGAATAACAAACGATATGATTAGAACAAGAACGACTCACTTAACTAAAATAAACTTTGGTCACGAATGACGATAAACAATGCTCACCGAAAAACGTGAACGTTAATCAATCGTCACAAACTCACTACCAACGGACTCGTCTCAACACATAGAATCCGAAAATATAATTTGTTTCTTTTGGTTCGTCGGAACCTGCGTCGGCAGTCCGGTCGATCACCGAAGTTCGGTCAAAATCAATATCATCCAAAATTAGTAATTTATATACCAAATTAAAGCTTAGAGAAAGAGGAGTCCGGTGGTACTAAAATCACCTTGAACGGACGTCGGAACTGGCCGAAATTAAGCTCGGAAGTTTCTGCCAGCGGACGTTGCGGCGGCTGTAGAAGGCTGACGGCGGCGATTTTCGGTGGACGGCTTGGTCGGCATCTCAGGAACCTCCCTGTCCAGCGTGTGTCGTCTTCCGGTGACCGGACGGCGGTCCGACAGCAGACAGTTCCCTCTCTCTCTCTCTCTCTCTCTCTCCCTTGGCTGCCTCTCCCTGCAGGCAGCCTGGAATCCTTCTTATATATATATACTAATAATAATAATAATACTAATAATAATATTAATAACAATAATCATAATAATACCAACAATAATCATAATAATAAAAATGATAGTAATAATATTAATATTAATAATAATAATAATACTAATAATAATCATAATAATAATAATAATAATATCACTAATAATAATAATACTAATAGTAATAGTAATAATATTAATAACAATTCTAATGATAATAATAATAATAATAATAATAACAATAATTCAATTAGTACAATTTATTTATAATAATAGTAATTATAATGAAAATCCAAACTCCCGATAAAAATATTTTAATTAAATTTATAATATTAATTAATACCTTTATTGATACTCAAAAATACAATTTCTCCAAAAACCCACATTAACATTTTCATAATCATATACATATATAATACTTAAATAAAATTACCATCCACAATACATATTCAAATAATATGAATATTTATAATTTAGTAAAATATAACTGCAGTTCTTATTTTAATAAGGAAAATGATAAAATATACATTTTAATAAAATATAACTTATAATATTTACTTAATTAAATAATTAAAATAATATAATATTATCATTCCATACAAAATAGGATTTTTAAAAAATAATTGAAAATTCAGGGTATTTCATTAAGTTTCATTTGGATTAAAGGATTAAATTTTTGAATTTTAAATCTATAAATTTTGAAATCCATAAAATTTAAATATTCTATCGTTTGGATTGATCATAAAATCAATGAATTGATTAGAGATTAGTTTGAAATATTATAAATTTATTAAGGATAATATTAGATAAAAAAAATTATTACAACCCCTCGTACAAAAAAAAAAGGGTAAAATGGAAAGAGTTTAGAGAGAGATTTTTCAAAATACATAAATTTTAATTCTATTTTAAATTGTCAAATGATAAATTTAATATAGATTCATAGATTTTATGAAATTCCTTAGTATTTATCTTTTAATAAGACATCTGCAACAAATATCCTTTAATAGTGTGTGTGTTCATATATATATATATAGAGAAAGAGAGAGAGAGAGGGAGAGAGAGAAACGTTGCTATAAATGGTAAAATGAACAAGAATTTGATTCTGATTTTAGCCGACGTTAAATTCCACCCGAATACCCAAGAAAACAAAGAAAAGAAACGGTGCAACCAAGATCAATGAAATTCAAGAGATCGACAAAATATTCAGAGTTTTTTTTTTTTTTTACATGCTTAAATAGAATAGAACAGTTTTTATACACAAAAAGAAGGGGACGAGGTGAAGGGAGGGGAATTAAACTTTGATTGAATTATCAGCTGTACAGAAAATTTAAGGGAAGTTCAATTCATGTTCTTTTAAATATTTAATATATACATATAAACATAAATATATATATATATATGTAATATTTATAAATATATACACTTGGTTTCTTCCATCATGTCTTATCTGCCTGAAGCAGGGATCAGGAAGTAGGCAGTGAACGAATGGTGGTATCAGGTAACATAGCTACTGTCACTACGAAGTATTCACAACCAATAGGGAGACTAAATGGGTTTGAAGTTGATCCCAAATTCAGGGTTAATCTGTCAGTCCCCGTGTCAGAAGTCAGATGATCCGCTACTGGATCTGCCCTCCCATGCTCAGGCCTGGACAACGTACTAGAAGGCAATGGCTTCACAGTCTGGCGTTCAATATGCACAATCTGCCCGACAATGTAGCTGGGGCGGCTTGGAAGATGATCGGTGAACAAGGCCACAGATTCAGATGATAGATAGTAGTTAGAACTGTTCCGGTTGATTGCCTCATAATGCCCAGCTGAGTTGAGAACAAATGCAGCAATCTCATGGACTTCCAACCGCCCAAAAGATATCCTCTCCTTGTTTGCCTGTAGGGCAAACCACTGTGTTATAGAAGACAAAGGCAAAGAAAGAAACACAGCTTTAACAGAGAGCCACAAAAAAGGCTCATAACAGAGAAAAGGTCTGAACTTGAATGAAAAGGGAAAAAATTCATAGTAGTAAGAAACACCAAAAATTATATAAATAATTGACACTGCACCACAACTACATTACAACTCACCAGTTGATGGCTACTCCACCAGGAACAAGAATACTTCATTAATAATTAGTTTCAAGAGGTAAATAACTGTATAGCGACAGTTAAAGTCAAATGATAAACAAATCCCAAAACATGAAAAAAGTGCTTAAAAGTTGTCCATGAACAAGATTTTTTGACAATGGTAATCAATAATTTGTGTTGCGTGACTGGACCACTAATGAATCATGAACAGCAAATACAATTTAACAAGCTAAATAGTACCTGCTTCTCAAGTTGATGCTTTTTATATAAAGTGGTGACCAGTTCCTTCTTTTCTTCCAGTTCCTTTCTAAGCTGTTCATTCACCGCCTCCAGTTTGGAATACTTGTTAAGCAGCTCTTCGCGATGCTTAGACAAGTAACCAACTCTATCTGCAATAACCCGAATGCATTTCTGGATGTCACCAGTACCATCATCCTCGTTGTCATTAATGGGACTGCAAAATTTCAAAGTAAAACAATTAAACAGTTGATAACTAAATTGAGTAAGTAAGGAGAGGAAGTAAACCCATTATATGTGGAATAACAGACTCCATAAGATTTTATGTATCAGTTGATGAGTGACATATGACCTGTGTGTGTTGGTTTTTAACGAGACACATGTGACTAATATTTATTGCCTAGTCCCATATTGAACTGCATCTGACAATACAATGCAGACCAATGCAGGACTATTGTGATGGCCACAACAACCATTAATTAGTATAAAAAGACTTCAGACACCCTTTTCTTTAAAGAAAATATATCACAATTGTGATAGCCATCGATATAGCAGTTTGGCCTCGACATCTCAAACAGAGCAACCACAGAACTTGAGATCTTGGCTGACAAATCAATAGATTGGATGCATAAAGTCTTACAACAAAATTGGAAAATTTTCCAAAAAAACAAAGTAGAATTCTGCCACATATCTTACTTTCCCAGAGACTGAGCTAAAGCACGCAAGGAATCAGCAAAAGCAGCGACTCCACCCGTGGTAGATAGGCAGGTCTTAAGTCTTTCAAAAATGCTACGCATTTTCACCGCAGATGCACGCAAGGCATTATACTCTGAGGCCCTCCTGTCAGCTGCACAAAGATGGGTTTGGGCTTCCTCTCTTGCTTCATGCAAACAATTCTCCGCTTCATGCAAACGATTCTCCAAGTGAGCACAATTCATCTGTTACAAAGCAAAAAGGGAATTATGAAAACATGTGAAGTTTAAGCTTATCATATCTTTAAAGCATGTTTTCATACATGACAAATAAATCAAGCCAAGCATAATTCAACAAGAGAACGGGACTAAATATGACATATCCAATAGGAATAAAGAATGAATCTGATCAAAATAGTAACACGATGACCAGAATTTAGGGAAACTACAGCAGATACTGATTGAAAGGCCTTTGTTCTCTTCTTCACTCTCTCATCCCAACACCTGACTGACACCACCCCCCACGCTGCTCCGCCTATCAATTGAATAGATTTTAGGTTATTAAACCAAGACTGAGCGGCGAGTGGACAATTTCAACCAAAGTTAAACCACACCACCACCCCACCTAAAAAGAAGAAGAAGAAGAAAAGAGCGGGAACAAAAAAGATATTAAAATATTAATTTTTTTTTCTTTTGGTAAATTTGTCTCCAACTGAGACTCAAACTTGACGAGAACTTTCAGCCCTGGAGACGACTCTAATACCACTGGACCAAAGGTTTTAGAATAGATATATCAACAAGACTCCAAGTTAAAACACATAGATAAAAATTAACAGGCAATACATAGACATTGCCTGTAAGATATACAGTTGCCAGAAGCATTTACTCCAAAAAGAAGAACAAAGGAAATATAGCAAGATGATCAGTGGTGGAAAAACATGGTTCACAGACTAACACCTGAGATTCATCAAGGAGCTTCCGACTCTTTTCCAATTCCCTAGTAAGCATTGCAGCATCCTCCACAGCAGCTTTGAGCTTGGTTTCAGTTTCACTCAACTGATTTGATTTTTCTGCTAGTGCCCTTTCCAACTCTAACACACGATCACTACAAATTTTAGGCTCAACACCAGCATCAGAAGGTAAGTCGTTTAGAGCTTCAGGCATACTCTCAGCTGTGGAGCTGGTTGCCAATGACATGCCGAGTTGCCCCACCATCTTATCTTTCCCATCTCTATCACTAACTTGCAGTTCTTCACGATGTGGCTCCATCATTAGTGAATCCAACTGAGTATTTAGCATTCCAGAAGAATCCATCATATTTTCATCAACTCCTTCTCGACCTTTGCTCGGTTGCCTGGCGAAAAGTCCTAATTTTGCATCCAAAGAATTAGAAATACAAGAAACCTCATCCATGGGCTCTGAAGTTGATACATAAGGTGCATGGGGTTGCCTGCCACCATGGATTTGTGGTTTGCAATCATCAGCTTTCACAGCTGGAAGGTCAAAGTCAGACACAACATTACTGCTTGAAAGTTTTTGATCCTGCAGATACTGATCAGACAATCTCTGCTCTAATTCTTGGATTCGCTTCTCATAAGACAAACACTGAAGTTGCTTTGCTTTAAGCATTGATTGGAGATGCTTCCCATACTCATCTTTCAGCTGTAAAGCTTCAGCTGTCTTCTCTGCAGCATTCTTCAGCAAACTATCCACTTTACTATCATCCACTGACTCATATTCAACTTCAAGGCTGAGGGAACAAATGAGTGCTTTTGCAGAAGCAAGTTCAGCTTTCAGTTTTGCATTCTCAACTTCCATTTTACTAGTTCCAGCAATCTCTACCAACTCACAGCCTTCAAGGAGCTCCTCAAAGTAGTCTTTGTCAATAGCATCCACAACAATTTCTTCTGCCTCAGCTGAATGAGAACTGTCATTAGACATAGAAAATGAGCCTTTCAAGCTTCCATGCTTCTCACTCTTTAAAGGTAGTGCTGCCAAATACTCAGGAGCATATCGGTCCAGGTCTGATATATCAATATTAAGCAAATTAGTGTCAAAAGGAGCTATATTGACATCACACTGACTAGGGGTATCATACAACCCCATGGATGCTAATATGTCCCTTGGTATATACAAACTATGTGCTTTCAGAAACTCTTCCCGTCTCCTAACCTCAACCTCCCTCCTGGTAGCAAGCCTTTCTGCCAATTGTCCAGCCATACCCATGTAAAGTTTCATGGAAGCCTTTCTTCTCACCACCTCTGCAAGACAGGCTCTATATGCAGGACCAATCCCACGAACCAACTTCAGGTCAGTAAATAGATCCTCCTGGCGTACCATTGCCTCTCTAAAAACTGGAAACTGTAACTTAGCATCTTTAATTATATAAGAAATATATGTTATTTTTTGCATGTAATTATGCACAAAGTTGTTCATCTCATTCTTCTTATCCTTGCAAAACTCAAGAAGCTTGGCAACTGAACGACCACAAGTCTCCATCTTAGGCAAATGATTCTTGTCATGGACATCATACATAGGACCCAGGGCGGAAACTGCATCATGAGGGCGAAGTGATGAGGACAATTGGCAGGACAGGCAATCGTCCACAAGTTTCTTGACTGTGTTTATATCTTTGCTGCATGAATATAACCATATAATCATGACAATATCTTCACACAACATAAAGAGCATAATATTTTTCTAGAAAACATTTTCTACATTCTCTGGTTTTTGGGGCCCTTTGAAAAACTGGTCAATGGAAAACAATTTTGTGGTCAAAGGGAAAACTAAGTCATTTTTAAGGAAAACGACTTACTCTTTTCAATGATAAATTTAGAAGGATGGAAGGAATCTCCAAAGGAAACATGTAACAGATTTTATTACTCCATTGACCATAATTGATCATCCTTGGTCATCACCAGCCCCCAGCAACCACTATTGGTCACCAGCAAGAGCCATAATTTACCCTTTTTCCCCTCATACTCAACAATAAACAGAAATAAATAAAGATTTCATAAGTTTTTAACATTTTTATAAACTTATAAATTGAAAGAAAAAATGATGTTTTCCAATATATTTCAAACGCCATTAAATAATTTCCAATTGATTTTTAGTATATTAACCAAACAACAGTCATTTTGTCAAAAATGTTTTCCTTCAAAAAATATTTTCTGTAGACAAGTCATTTTCTACTAAGCAAATGGCGTCCAAATCTAATAAAGAAATTATAAAATCTAAATTCTCCAAAATAAATGAAGCCCAGAAACAAATTATTCTAATCCTGCACCCAGGAAGTTTTATGCACGAAGAAAACAAAGATCATCTAGCGTCAATATAGATAACATAATTAAAAGAAATAATGACCTTAGACTAGACAATGTCATATATCTTCTATAGAAAAAACTCTAATGTAAATGAATTTATAAATTGTTTAGGAAATGAGAACTGATAGACAGAGAAAAGCCTTTCTATGCTTTGTAAACAAAAACACCAACAGCCACAGGTACTTGATGATGCAAACAGGCCATGATTAAAATTTTTTAGATAATGCAATTTCTTACCCATTGGAATGGAAATTCAACAGTGATTTGAAACTTTAATGTGAATTCAGTAATGTCAGGTTATCTATACCTAGCTTAAATCACCCAAAATGGGCTTTAGATGAAAAAAAAAAAATTCTCTGATACACATCAGGTATGAGAAAGCAAAAAGTCAGAACAGTATACAAGATGGCCATATGTTCAGTTTATGCCTATCACTTGAAAATACTGAAACCAATATACTGGTAACTGGTAAACAAAGTTCTGCATAGAAATTATAAGAAAAGCACCAAAACCAAATTCTTGGCTAAATAGTAATGCATAATCACGATAATATTTCTGCATCAACCAAAGATCTATGATGCAAACATGGAAATCATGTGGTGAACTTATCAAGGGTGAAAAAAAAAATTGCAAAGATAAGTTCGTTCAAATGAATAGTATGTAAACCAACCTTAAGGACTGCATTATACTCTTTTGTTCATGAATAAATCGCTGATGCTCCTTGATGGTTACCTCTAAACTCCTAATAGAAGATGAAGCCCTGCAAGCAAACAACTCCTCAACTTTGCGCTTTACTTCACCAAACATCTGCTTAAACTCTGAAACCTTCTTTTCAAACTGCCTATGTGAGTTGCTACAATTCTCCACAGCCTTTCTCAAGTTCTCTTCCTTCACAAAATCCACTAAACACTTGCGTGTAGCGGTCTGCAAAGCTGGATGAAGTTTGATAGACCTCAGTTTTTCTAAATCCCTCCTGTAATTCATTAAAAGTTCAGAATGCATCCTGTGCTGCTGTGTATACCGCTTCATGAACTCTGAGTAATTCTGACTAATCATTCTATAATATTGATCCAAATTACTCCTAGCAACCTCAACTGCTCTCTCCTGAACCTTTTGCTCCCTCAAAAATCTCTCACAATGTCCATACCGCTCATAAGTTCTACTGTAGATAGCATGACCCCTATGGTAATGGTACCTAAATTGCCTCTCATAAGAAGGCAAGGCCTTCAAAGCTGGGTCCAAGGCATCATCTAAGGGATGGGGGTCATGTGGAAATGTTGGTGATGGAGGATCTGCAACTTCAAGGATATCAACTTGCTCCCGTGCTGGGGGCGGGGAATTATTTTGGAGCCTAGTTCTACTGAATACAAACACTTCTCTATCGCTAGATGGAAGCTTATAAGCAGAAAGAGGCCGCTGGGGTTCAAGTTTCATATCCAAACACAAGATGAGTTGTTCATTGAAATTAATCCCAGAGACTGATTCAATATACCGCATAAGAGCCTCCACAGGGGTTGTTTCATCACAATCAAGCTCAAAGGAGCGGCCATTTTCTGCTATGTGGAACAGAAGCTTACCTTCATGAACCAAACCTCCCGTGATGCTTGAACTCATCTTATCCTTAAAAACAAAATCACCCACCACAGAATACACGCCAATGAAAAATCACAAAATACTACAGGAGAATTTGAAGCTAAAACCCAAAAGAGGTAGAATCAATCCCAAAGATATAGTTGAAACAAATATAATCCAATGTGTTAAAACCAAATTGGAGGATTGCCTCTTTTTAGAGCTTTAACCCTTTGATTTTTCACCACCCCCACAACAGAAAACTGCAAAAACAGCCAATATTCCCTAAACCAACCAAGAATTGAATCGACAGAGCACCAGTTGTTATCGACTCACCAAGAGAATCAGCAAAAATAGCTCAATCCGAACAACACCCACCAGAGATTTTATCCAAAAGCCTACAACTTTTTATTCTCAAATCCACCACAGAACTCCAAATTAGCAAAAACCCACCATATATCCTTCAAAAGCAACCAATTCTCGACTGACCACCAACAATTACGTCGAAAAAACCCTAAACATCAACAATACATCATCGAAATCACCAAGACGAGACCAAATCCCAAAGCATCCACAAAAAAATTACACCAAAAAGCCCCCGATTGTGCTCTCAAAATAAAAAAAATATAAAAAAAAGGGAAAAAACAACAGAAACGGGTCAATCACAAGGCAAAATCGTTCCTTTTTTTTAGATAATTTCGTTTGGAGAAAAGCTTGAGCTGAGAGATTACAGCAATAGAAAAAGCAATTACGTCAAGAGATTATGGAATCTAATGGTGGGTAATTTAGGCTCTCCACATAAGGTTCTCTCCACGAAACCCCTTTGATTTTTTTCTTTTTTTTTTTTTTTTTAAATATTGTTTATTGCAATCTGCAATATTTTCTTTAATAAACTATTATTTTATTTAACAAAAACTTCCCAGAACACAGAGAACCTTCTGCAAGAAGCAAATCACCTGCAAGCAGCAGAAAAGCCCTCCCTCTCTCTCTCTCTCTGTCTTCCTCTGTGAAATACGTTTGGAAGAAGAGAAAAGCAAGCAGCCTTTTACATACATATATGTATTTGATTATTTATAGGACTCCAGTTCAATGTTTTAGTTCTTTGGCTAAATAAAATAAAATTCAATGTTTTAGTTGCTGTTATTGTTGCTGTGCTTTGAAAGAAAGAAGAAAATTTGTGTACTTTTTTTTTTTTCGAAATTATCAGTTTCCTCCTCTATATAGTTTCTATTATTGCCCCTTTTATATGTTTTTAGTAGGTTTCTTTTTTTTTTTTTTCTCTTTTTTTATATATATATAAAAGAAATAAAAATAAAAAGTTTTCTATAATTTCTTATTTCAAAAAAAAAAAATAAAGTTTTCTACAATTTCTAATTTTTGTAAGATATATTTTTGTTTAATTTTTATGTAATTTTATTTTTACATTTATTTTATCATAGTATTTAAAAATTCAAAACTATTACTCCAAATTTTAAATTTCTAATTTTTCGAGGATTGGAAATATAGAATTTAAATATCAGTCAGAATCAAATTTATAAAATTTTATATATAGCATTAAGTTGTAATATATTAATTAGTATATTATCTTATATAATAAGAGTGCGTTTAGTAGGCTGCAATGATATGTAATGCAATATAATTAAATGAATTTTTAATATAAATTTATATTAAAAATTTATTAAATTGCATTACATTTCATTATGTCATATCAAACATACTCTAAAATTACGATTGACTCCATTTCTCTTAATACTAAAAAAAATTAAATCTAAATTATCTCTTGTTTTAAATATAAATCTATCCAAATGTTCAAAATAAAATTTAATACAATAGGCTAAAGTAATACAAAACACCAACTATTTCATCACAAAAAATAAAAAATAAAAGAATTTGAGAAAGAAAAGTTCCAAATCTTCTAAGTGAAGATTGACTTCAATTTTGGTCAAGTTTTTTAATCCCTTGGTCAATTTATATTATATAATTCTCATTAGTTAGGTGTTTGGGTTTTGGCTTGGAAGTTTGCTTTGGTCTTTGAACTTATTTCTCCACGCAAAGTAAACCAAAGACTATAATTTTGCAATTTCAAGTGCAATTGTGCAATACCAGAAGGGCAATTTACTATTAAATTAGTTAATAAATATTGATTAGTATAATATTATTAATCCATGTTAATAAACCTTTGATTATCCGATATGAAATTATACGTTTGAAACCTAATTCAAATGATAAGAATATTTATTTTTGAGTGTGAGAGATTTTAAATTCAAATCTTTTTCTATGCATTATATGAAATTATTTTCAATAATACAATATAATAAAAGATGAGATAAGATATTTAAATTTTATTTTTAAAAAAAAAATTAATGTAAAAAAAAATACAAGATATAAAATAATTTTTTTTTACTAATCAAGTATGGTCGGATTGGCCTTTTAATTTTTTTTTTTTTAAAAGAGTCAGAAATTGGGTGTTCCTTCCTAAATTTTACATGTTCCAAATTGTGCTCATGTTATGAATTTCTTTTTCATAAATTTTTAAATTTTAATGTGGTTTTTTTTTAATCTTTAAAACAATAAAATTCAATTTAACACTATATATACATTATTTATAAGAATATAATAAATAAAAAGTTGACATTTATTTATTTTTTAATCTGTTGAAAATATTTATGAATATAGACTGTGAGAATTTAAACTATTTATATGACAAACTTGTTGCTAATAATGTTCATGATGCTGTGTGACGCTTTACTGGTTATAATATCCTATTATTATTGATGTTAACATCATTTTCCAATTTTAATCTTGAGTTTAGTGTAATGATGAAATCCATCTTCAAACACATAATTTTTTTTTCCTCTTATATTTGATTTGATAATTTAAAGGTGTACATATTCGATTTAAGGTATCATTTGATATATTTTTTATAAAGTATACTTTCAGATAAGTAGATTTTTTTGAAAGTTATTTTTTACAAAGTAAATTTCATGAGAAATAATTTTGTGTTTGGTTTACATATAATTTTATGAGAAATAAAATTTTTTTTATTTGACTTAATAATAAAAAAGACAATAATATTTTATTTCATTTATTTAATTCTATTTAATAGAAGATAAATATGTCAATTTATATTTATTTTAATTAAGAAAGTCTAAACTTCCCCTAAACTCATAAAGTTTTACTTTCCAAAATTTTCTTCAATAATAGATACCAAACAAGTCTAAATTTTTTATTTCTCAAGAAGTTTTATTTTCTTATCCAAAATTTTTTACTTCTCATTAAGTTTTATTTCCTTACTTTACTTACCCTATACAAAACAACACATAAGATGAAGTAAACACTTAGCTTGATTTTAAAACTTAAAACTCAAAATTCTTCTTAAATAGTTGAATTCAATCCATCTTTATTTTTCATGTTAAAATATGACTCTATAAATATTAATTTTTTTTAATTAATACTTGAACTCAAATTCAAATTAGATTTTTTCTTTTCAATAAATTGTTAAATTATAGTATGCATATATGATAAAACATTATATTTAAATTTAAAGTATAAAAATAATAATTAATTTTAAATTGAGACATTATTCTCAAACTACTTTATTTAATTTAACTAAACAATAATATAAGTGCTTTATGAGGGATATATAGAGAGAGAGAGAAAGAGTACTTTATGAGTCTAAATACTTGCAAATAAATTGACTTAATTATCACTAATATAATTATTCAATTTTATCTAAACATTCTTTCAATTACATAAAGTGTGGTATTTTTTTTTTCTTTGAGCTTAGAAGGAAAAAAAAAATCAAAATTTCTAATTAAAAACAAAAGGAAAATTATCAATGGTGAAATTGCAAAAAAAAAAAAAAATTCTAAAATTATAGATTATTTAAGTAGAGAGTTGCAAATTCAAATTTGATATGTCATCTTCAAAATTCATTATCCAAGTGATTCTAACCTCTCATAAAATGTTGTTTCCACTAATGAAACCAAAGGAAACTCCACAATAAAAACTTTTATGTTTATGCATATGACCAAACCAAATGTCCAAATATAAACTACAAGTCATATTAGATGGCTATGATTGTGACTAGCTTTCTTCATCATGGTTCTTCGTTACTAGGAAAAATATAAAGGTCAATGTGAAAGGGGAGAAAAAAAAAAAAAAAAAAAAAACTTATTTCCTAGCAATTTCTTGGCAAGTGCATAGTGGTTGTAAAGTAATTTCCTGGCCATGCTAAGATTCTCTTTAAGTCTTTTAAATTAAAAAAAAAAAAAATTCTATAGGTAATTTCTTGGCCATGTTTTTGTTGGAGTGAAATTTAAAAAAGGAAAAAAAAATTTAAAAAGGAAAAAGAAACTGGATGTGGATGTTATTAGTGTTTTTCCCCCTCAAATTGTTAAATGCATTTTTTATTTTACTTTATATAGAACAAATAAATTTTAAAAATTAAAACTTAAAATCAATTTAAATAAATCAACATAATTTTAAATTTTAATGTTGAAAAAACTTTTGATTTATATTTCAATAAAATTATATTTACTTTGAAAAATAAAACATTTAATTTATCATGAGAGAACATTTAAGAATGGATGCCAAGTTTAAATCTTACTAACATTAAATTCAATGCTAAAAGGTTGATGAAATTGGAAATTTCTAATAAACATTTAAATGTAATATGGATAAAATTATGTGGCCAAAAATGGTATTTTTGTATTGTATTTCATTGATATATATATATATATATATATATATATATATATATATATATATATATATATATATATATATGAATTATATATAAATTATATAAATTTTTATTTAAATATCTAGATAAGATGAAAAGTCTCCACAAATAAAAGAATTAAATAAATTTCAGGAAGAAATTCCCATTAGAACATTAGTCTATATTGTAATATCTGACTTATAATTTCATGCAAGCTCTTGCGTTTAATGATCAACTTATGCGACTACTAATTATGAAACTATATGTTGCATTGAATGATCCACTTATGCTTCAAGTTATGATTATTGGAACTGTATGTAAAATTTATTAGAGAAGATGAAGTAAAAAAATAAATAAATAAATAAATCTCTTGTTCTTCATTTTTATTAGATAAATTGTAAATTTCAAAGTATTTAATGATGTTTGTGAGTTTGAAAGTCTATTAATTAAGAAAGAGACTAACAATTTAGTAAATTTTAAATATAAAAATCCTATTGTTTTATTAAGGATATTATTGATAATATATTTTTACTATATTATTAAAATGTTAATAGTACCTTTTATTAAATAATAAAAATATCTAAACTATTCTATTGATTCGGATAAAATTGATACAATAAGCTTTATTGTTTGGCTAACGGTGATATATTGAATTTAGCTATTGCAATTTTCTTTAATGTAAGAGAGTTTTTTTTTTAAATTAATTAATATTTGTATTTTAATTGAAAAAACCACATTATATAATAATTATACCATAAAATTTAAGTATTGGTAATATATAAGGATTAATATTTGAAAGTGCTCAATGTGGACTACCTTAAACTTGACCGGTTAATGTTTAAAAAGCCGTGTTAATGTTAAAAAAAAAAAATCATTTTCGATTAATCATATTATTTTCTGAAATTAAATAATAATTCACTTAATAGAATTACTAAATATTTTTTTTGAAATAAGAATTACTAAATAATTAACCTAACAAAATATTATTAATTTATTAATTATATTTTAGATTAGAAACGCGACTTATAAATTACTTTAAATATGAAACTAAAAGCAATTATCAAAAATAAAAAAAAAAGAAAAAGGAAAAGATTATATAGATTTTTTATTTAGAAGGATTATATATATTTTTTAACTTGTCTAATAAATATATTAAATGTATTTAATTCGAATTAAATTAATCCAAATAGCGTCACTCAATTTGAAAATCATCCTCAAGTCATGGAAATTCCTCCCTAATTTTTAAATTTCAAAAATTTGTTAATTATTTTATTTATTATTATTGAATTTGTTTCTATATTTAAGTAACTATACTTATTTGAAAATATAAATATTTATTTATGGCTTAAAATATCAATTTTAATATTAAAAGAAAGTCAAATTAATTATTTACAATTTTTTATGTATATTTTTACATTTTTATATTTAGATTAATACATTTCATTTTACAAAAAATTAGTATTAATAACTAATCTTACACTACGTATTAATTTACTTTCTCGATCAATCAAATCTCATATCAAAATTAGAAAACTGTTAAAGAAAAAATTATATATTGTGTGATTCAATTATTAATGAATAAAATGAAAAGTAATTTAACTTACAAACTAATTTAATCCTTGAAGTGTTTTTGTTTTTTTGGCAATCTTATTAAACACTAAAATAAAATAAAAAAATTCTTATCCCTTTCTATTTATCTTTTTAATAAAAAAAACTGCTTTATACAGATTAGATATCTGTAGTTATTAATTAAATAATAATATGTTAAGAAACCAGAGAATTATTTCACTTTTGTACTTTAATATTTTAAGATAAAATTAGAAAAATGTTATGTGATATTTCATAACACTGTTTAATATTTATAATTAAAATTTTCCACATTAATCGTTTTAAATTATTTAATAACTAATATCTTAAAAGTCTAAATTAAGTAAAAATCACTTAAAATAATAAATTAAAATTTTTAATTTAAAATTTATACTGAATATAATAATTAATTAAATTTTTATATAATTTTATATTTTAAAAAATATACCATTTATATTATTTAGTATTTAATTTTTAATTTTATCAAATAGATACGTTGTTATGATTTTTTTAAAAAGGAAGGAAGTTTATAAAACAATGAGATTAATGATGCATTTACAATTTAATTATGACTTCAGAGGTGATTTCAATAGCAAATCAAAAAGTTTATTGATAATTTAGTATTATTTTTGTTTTTTTAACGAAGTAGTTGAAATGTGAACAGGCTTGGTTTGTAGATGATTCACGTGCAGAACAGAGAAATAGATATTAAACATGAGAAATAATATTAAACAAGAACATGTGGCCTTAATTTATTCACGTGCCATATGTCCAGGTTAGATAGTTCCTAAGATGCAGATAAATTTGTCTTTCCAGATGTTGTATTAATTAATTATTAGTTTTGCTTTTGTGATTTGTACTTGCAATTTTTAGATTGTGTATCCTTAATAAAATATATGATAATGAGATTTATATTTATCAGCCACATATATATTTTAATAATTACATATATATTTCATTAAAAAAATTGAATTAATCGAATTATCAAACTAAATTCTTTCAGTTCAATTCAGTTTAATTCGATTAAACTTGTAAAATATTGATTCAGATTAGTTCGGTTAATTATACAAATCAGTTTAGTTCAATTTTTCAAATTTTAAATTTAGTTCTTTTAAAATTCGATTTAATTTAAAGTGAATTGACTAAATGCTTATCCCTATTAATTGGTAAAAATTGATTAATCAAATTAGTGTAATTCAGTTAAATAAAATGATCAATTTGATTAAAGAATATCAAAATTTTGATTTTTGGTTTTTAATAAGTTTTATTTATCAAATACGAAATTAACTGAATATAACGATTTACTTGTTTATTCATTTTTTAAATAAATAAATTGTAAATATTTCAATATATCAATTAATTTATATATTTATATTTTTCATTTTTTATTTCGTTTGTGAATTTATAATTTAATTGATGCACAGTTAGTTTGTATATTTACATTTATGAAATATTAAAATATAAATATTTATTTTTAATATTGTGTGGCATTATTTCATGCAATAATTTACTTTTTTTTTCATTTTTCAAATCACTATTAAATTTAAAAAATTAGACAAAATTGATAATTAAGAGTTTTGGATAAAATTAAAATGCAAAAAAAAAAAATTACTTATTTTTAATCATTAGGCCACTCTTAGTTGGTAATTTTCAAATATGTAGGACAAATGTGAAAAGTATGTCATTAATGTTACTTGAAAAAAAATTAGTTTTAATATATGAATGAGTAAATTCACTCAAATCTATTCTTAAAATGAACGAAATAAATAAAATATATAAAGCTAATAGTAATTTTTTATTTTAATAAAAAATTGCTAACACATTATATATATATTCCTGCCACGCACGTCCAGTAGCAGGATGTTATTGTCTCTTGACCTGTGGTATATATATAATATACTAAAGATGTTAATGATATACAAATATCTTATACTTTTTTTTTTTTATAAAAATAACACACATATGATATACCAATAAAATACAAAATTATTGAAAAAGTTTTTTGGTTACCGTTGACAAATGTTGACCAACATAAATAGTATTGATTGGATTGAGTTTTCATATCATATGACACTCTCATTTCCTGAAATCTGAAAAATGTTCTCGAAACGCTATAATTCATTTTAATTTTGCCATAATAAAGTTAGAAAAATTAATAATATTAATTTTTTGGCGAGTTTTATTCTCCTTCTACTAGTAATAAAACTAAGCATTATTAATCTTGAAATGAAACTTAAAATTTAAGAAATTGATTGCAATTGATATTACTCCCATTGGTTGTTAAAGTTGGCCAAAAAAAATAAAAGAAGTTTCTGTTAAAACTTTTATCCTCCAAACGTTAACATGTAGCCACCAAATACTAAAAATAACACCACCAATAGATTTTATGGATCCAAAAATATTAGAAAAAAGTATTCATTTCGTTAAATGATTATCAAAATAAGTCACTAGAGTTTCTCAAAAAAATCGCCAAAGTCCTCTTTTTCTCTTTTATATTAATGTTAATGAAAAATTAGATATTTTTGAAAATGAAATTTTTAAAAAATACATTTGAGAGATGGATGTGTATATATGAGAATGTTTTTTTAGGATAGTTATGTAGAAAGTCCAAAATAATTTTAGTATAAATTTATATTAAAATTAAATTAAATTATATTATATTATATTTTATTATGATTAATTGTTAATAACAGCCTCGCTGCAAGACATTTTACTGGGCAGAGCCGGTGAAACTATTGGCGTACCCATACCGACTGCGTGCCCCAAAATATACGCATTAATGTTCAAACTTCAAAAGCCGGCCAAATAAATAAAATAGAGTAATTGTTATTATGAGGAAATATAGAAAGAAAATAGAATCGTTTAGCCTTAGCGTGCGGTAATTATCTTCTCATTAATTAAACTCCTTTTTAATTAGTCAATGACAGCAACTAGAAATATTTACCAACATATATATATGAGTGTGCATTCGGTTTAAACTGAAATCAAACCAAACTAAAAATTTTTGGTTTGATTTGGCTCAATAAATCAATAACTGTTTATATAACTTTTGTTTTTAATTTTAGACATGATACTGATGTACCCTAGTAGATGATGCGTTGCTCGCGAGTTTGATACCTAGTAATTGTGCAATTTTTTTTTTTTGTGTAACTAAATAATTAAAGTTACGTGCATCAAGTTTGGGACCTTTAGGAAAAAAAACTTTTACTTGCCACCAAATTAAGAAAAAATAATTGATATTTCATGGCATAGTGTGTATATATGTAATTCAGTTTGGTTCGATTTTTTCGTTTTTCTCACACAAAAATCAAATCAAACCGAATTTCTTAAAATTTTCAAAATAAAAATAAAAAACCGAATCAAATTTCTTAGTGCAATTTGATTTTTTGTTTTGAACTGATATATATATATATATATATATATATATATATATATATATATATATATATATATATATATATATATATATATATATATATATATATATTAATTTTATACTATTGAGACAGGCATTGGAGTGGTGTGAATTCTTTATCGGAGTGGATCGAATTTTTTCCATCTCTAATAACATCTATAAGAGGGATAATATTAATAGATAAAAGTACTCTTTTATTAATTTTTTATATTTTCTAAATTAGATATCTACTATTATTATTATTATATACGGAAATCTTATTATAGTATGATTTACATTTTTTTGTTATTATTATTGCTATTACTGCATAATAAAATTATAGTACAGTAAATTTAAATTTATTTCATAATTTTTTTTTATCAAAAACTCCTCCATCAAAGTTTAACGTTATCAATGAAAACATGAACAAGATGCATATGGAATGGAAGCTGCTTTGGGCATTATATGGTGAAGAGAAAAAGAACATTCATGATTTATTATTAAAAAAAATAATGTTTGGAAACAGTTAGGTGGCTTGTTATTTTTACATCTTGTGGCTTTGATGGATTGTCACATCCTTTTTCACATGGGGACATGCACTGTATGATGGTGACACATGAGAATGGACCTTAAAGAGGACCACTTCATTTTTTATTTGTTTTCTTTTAATTTGACTCGAGGACAAGAGGAGTCAAATTTGGCTATATTACATTTTTTTTCCCACTTGGACTATCGATGTCCTCATCAATTGATTCACAGCTCCTCTAGTTTTTTCTCCACATCAAAACTAAAAATAAAAAATATTTTATTTCTTATGTAATTCTATTGCTCTTTTAATCTTTCCATCAAATTACTGAAATTCAAATTCAAGATATTATAATTTAGAAAATGAACTAGTTTAATTGATAAGTTATTTTCCATGAAGTTTATGTACAAAATATATAACACACATATTAATGTAACAAATTTTTTTAATAAAATAATATATGATATCTATAATAATCTTATTAGTCGATAATATATAAGATTTGATTGGTTAAGTTATAATCGTAATACCATTTTTTTTTAATTGAGTTGAAACCAAACCCAAGGTATATTGCTCTCCATGATTTATCATTTAATTACATTCCAAAAGATTTGAAAACCATTAAATCTGCTTTGAAACATCTAGGTTGGCAATGCAGAAAGAGCTTTTTGCCCTCCATAACAACCAAACATAGGACCTTATCCCTCTATCCACTACCATTAATATAGTTGGCTATAAATGGTCTACAGGACCAAACTTAAATATGATAGAAGTCTTGGCTGTTTTAAAGACCGATTAATGACTAAAGGATTCAATCAAGTTGAATGGGTGGATTTTATAGAAACTTTCTCTCTAGATGTCAAAGCTAGTAATATTCAAATTATTCTTACAATTGCGATAGTAAAATGTTGGTACATTCACCAACTAGATGTGAAGAATGCATTTCTTCATAGCTTTCTTTAAGAACTTTTGGCTTCATCAATCCACAATTCTTATCTCATATATGTCAATTGAAAAAGGCTTTATATGGTCTTAAACAAGCTCATCGTGCCTGGTTCGATCGACTTAGTTTATTCCTTTTTGACATCAGATTTTTTTCTTGTAGCACTGTAGATCCATCTCTGTTTGTTTGGAACTCATCTAAAGGCATACTTGTGTTACTAATTTATGTTGATAACATGTTTTTAACAAGTGATAATCTTTCTCATCTTAAGTGGTTCATTATGCAATTGAATTATGTATTGCAATCGAAGATCTAGGTCAATTACACTATTTTCTTGGCATAGAAGTTCATCCATCTAATTGAGGGTTGTTTTTGAATCAAGCTAAATATGCTCAAGATGGATCGACTAAAGCACAAATGATACATAATAAGCCCAGTTCCACTCCTATGACAACAAAAGATTGCAAGGTTTTACAAATGATGATCTATTTTCATATCATAATGGCGGCACTCCAATATGCCTAATTTATTATATTATGTTAATTTTGTATTTCTATGCATGTATGATCTAATAATAGTTCACTGTAAACTTGTGAAATGTATTCTCCATTATATTAGTAGTACTTTGAATCATGGTTTATGAATTTTAAGAGATAGCTCACTTAACTTTTATGCTTTTTTCGACTATGATTAGATAGGCTGCTCCATCACTCATCATTTTTCCAATCGATATTGCATATTTTTAAGGAGTAATTGTATATCTTGGAATGCAAGAAATAGCCCTTTATTGCAAGGTCCAGTGCCGAGGCTGAATATCGGGCCATGACATCCACAACTGCTGAATTAACATTGTTGGCCTTTCTTTTATAGGATCGTGGTGTGACTTTATCACAAACTCTTGCATTATATTATGATAACCTTAGTGCTTTATATATGACATTTAATCTTATTTTTCATACTTGACCTAAACATATTGAACTTCATTATATTATGTTAGAGAGAAAGTAGCTCGAGGTGCTCTAGTGACATGTTTCATACCTTCCCATAACCAAGTGGCTAATATATTCACAAAGCCTTTGCCTAGGCATTCATTTCTTGATCTTCAAGTCAAATTAGGCCTTTGGCCCTAACTTAGTTTGAGAGAGTGTGAACAATGAAAATATTAAGGAAAGTCAACTTTAATTCAACAAATTATGAGATGATATTGACTCTAAAATTATGCATCTAATTGTGCAAAGTTTATATTATTTCCTTGTAAGCATATTCAATCCCATGATTCAACTATTTGTAACAAATTCAATTAATATATAGTCCTCTATATATACTACAATATAATTATTGTCACGACTTGAATATAGAAGTATGTGACCGATACTAGGGAACGAGAAAGTATAAGACTTTCAGAAATCATAGTAAGGCTAAGTACTAAAAGAAAAAACATCAATGTGACAATTGTAACTGTCATAGAACAAGGGGCTATGACCCCATCTGCCCAACCAAACTTGTACAAATATCACATTTCTGCCATTAAGGTCTACAACATCAATCATGTTAACATCATTAGCTTTTGTCAGGTTTCTGTTTAACAAAACATCATGTAAACCATGAATCCAATGACTGACCAAACATATAAAGAATAATGGCAACAAAAAATAATTATGCGGAGTTCTAAAATTTATATTGCACAATGAAAGTATTCACATAATTGCATAAAAAGAAATTTCATCGCCAAAGAATGATGGGCATGAATAACTCAAATATAATTTCTTCTTAAGCTCAACTTATAACCTAGGAAAAATAGGAAAACAGAGGTGAGTGTCTCAACTCAGTGAATGATACTAACCAATATACCCACCTAGTATCTTACAATTATTCTATATATATATTAAAAAAAAAATACTCATGCATTGTATCAAATAAACAATTAATCACATAATCATCTAATAATGAAATTAGTTGATAGGATCCAAACTAAACCTCAAGGGAGCCGACCCCTTACCTTGGCTCTCTTATTTCCAAACAATGGGGTCATGAAGAGTCCAGCTATAACTAGGCATCCTAAGCTCTCTTATCCATACATAGGATCATAGTGAGACTAGCTCAAACCCTGCCAAACATCATCGTAATCACTATCAAATTCTCATATTGCCTTATTTCATCCTAATCCCATCCAAACATCCACAGGTAATCAATAACATAATTTATAATGCAACATTCACAATCAATTATGTATTTATAATGCATCATTATATACATATATATAACATATAGTAATGCAATACATGATAAGCAGAAAAACATATTAGAAAATATCAGTCACATACTTGATGAAAAATCTAACTAACTATCTTTGGAACATCTGTTGTCTGGTGGCTAGGAGGACACCTACAACATAAATTGTAAAATCGATGAAGTACATTAGAATACAAATAACTCTAACCTTAACCTTTAAAAATATACTCCATGATTATAAAGATTCTGTCAAAATTTTAGCAGAAGCTCCCTTATAACTAGGACATTACTTGCTGAAACAAAAGAAACAAACACTTTTAGAAAGCCTGCAAGGCTTATAACAATCACAAAACCTCAATTGCCCCTTTGGGCCTGCTTACTCGACAAACATTACAATTATTTAAATTCTCCAGTCATATATAATTGTAATTATAAAACATCATCACATCATCATTATATAAAAGTAATTTTCTTAAAAATAATCTTATTGAAAAAGGTAACAACTAAAAACTTTTTAAAGAATTATATGTATGATATAATTTTTTCTTGATTTCGTAAAATTATTTTCTTAAAACTTAACAATATTATATCTATTTTTTTTTATAAAATACTTTTCTAATAAATTTACTTATATACATAACATTATTTATAATAATATTAATTTAGCTCATTATATATATATATATATATATATATATATATATATATATATATATATATATATATATATATATATATATATATATATATATATATATATATATATATATATATATATATAAACCTTATAATATCAATTTAATTTTTTCAAAATTTCTTTAATAATTCATTATACAAATAAACTTATTATTACTAAAATTAATTTATAAACCATTTAATTATTGACATAATTTAAAATATTATATCGTGCATATAAGTACACCCGCATATATATATACATATATACATATATTATATCAAGAGAAAATAATATAAACCATTTAACAACTCAAATACCAAAAGCTCACATTCATTTCCATAAAATTACTTCAATTGAAATTAATTTACTATTTAAAGAATTATACAAGATTTTAAAATAAAATAAAATTCATTCATAGTATAAAATTTAACTCAATAAATTTATGAGGATTCATATTAATCTCAAACTTATCAACTAACATTGAGAACATAAATACAATTCATATATATCAATTTCTAGCAATATATGGTTCGAATTTCAAACACCATAGTGAAATTCAAGGATTTCATGTGAAATCCGGTTGAATCAAGGTTCAAAACACGTTGGGAAGATCGAGAAAAAGTCATTGGAACTAGGTCCATGCACTGTCGTCAATGGTTTTGGAGCTCGTGGAGGATACCATTAAACTCACCTCGACGTTAGAAATCCAAATATGCATATCACTTGTTGCTGCTACTTGCCACCATCTCGCCAAAAAACCATCAAAAAGTCTCGGTGGTGTAATTTTTTGATCTGTGTTTTCAGCAAGTCTCAGGGGCAAGATAGATACCAATGGAAAGCTCTCGCTGAAACGAGAAGAATAGAACTAGTTTGTTGGAATCAAATGTCCGAATTGCCTAAAATCACTGTCGAAAGCTTTTGCAATGGTAAAGCTTCTCTCCTTGCATGCACCACCGTTCACCATCGCTGCTTTCCTTGTGGTCGACAGAGGATGAGTTGTCCATTGGCAGTGGCATTGCAACTCATCGCTAGGCAAAAGTTCGGTGAATGGAGCACAACCACTATCTCTCTCTCTCTCTCCTCTATTTCTTCCTTACTGACAGCATCCAAGCAAAAAAATCTAATTGGTCCAAAAATGGACCAATCAGGTAGTAAACACACATATATATAAATCAATTTTTTTAAAATTATATATAATATATACAAATAATTACTTAATATTATCCGTTTTCTTTTGGAGTTGAGCTTGAGTTAGAAGAGGAAGACATTTCTCAATTGATTTGAAGAAGGCTAAAGCCATTGGTGGTTTAAAATATTTGTCCAACGGTAGAGAGGAAGATTTGATACCATGTAAACAAAATAAGAATAAGAAATAACTGTGTTTTTGTTCTCCAACTTAAGTGAAGAGATAGAGAGTAATCGTATTGTAGTGTATATGGTGTTTTGTGCATTGATTGAATTTATTACAAATACTTGAATCATGGGCTTAACTATGCTTACAATGAAATAACACAAATTTTGCACAATCATTGCATAATTTTTGAGTTAATATCTTCTCTTAACGGGATAATTCTTGTTTACACTGAATGTATACACCGGACATTTGACAAATTTAGGGATTTGAAAAAATAAATTCTAAAAATAGGTAATTTATAAAGTTATTCACAAATTATAGTGAAATTTGGTTGAAAAGTCAAAATCTCAAAAATATTTGGCAGAATACTAAGTTTGACTTTCAAAAACATTAAAAATTTATGTGAAAAAGGTTTTCCGCTAAAATTTTTAACAAAAAATTCACAAATCACTAAAAATAATGGTGGAAAATAGGTTAGATATGTGAAAGATTAAAATATGCCAAAAAAAAGCGATAGAAAAGGTCAATAAATTTGAAAATTTTGATGATGAATTAGCACCAGCACCAGCTACTTTTTATTTTTTAATTTTTTCCGCCAAATTTTTTGATGGAAAACAAGTTTTTATTTTTTTTTTCATATACTTCACGTAATATTTTGGCGAAAACTGACTTTCACCACTAAGTTAACAAAAATTTCACCCATATTTAGAAATTATTTTCCAAAGTTCCTTAAACAAAGAAATTCCTTACATTTCACCTATTTTTGGAATTTATTTTTTCAATTAAGCTAAATAGGTCAAATGCATACACACCAATCCAATAAGATAATAACACATAAAATAAAAAAAAGTATTATTGTCTTTTTATTGGATAAAAAATTTATAAAAAAAAATCATATTTAGTAAAACTATATCATCATTCATTGTTTTGATATATAAGATAAGTTTATGCATTCAGTGTAGGTAAAAATTTCCCTCCTTAATTTGCTAAACAAAGTTGACTTTCCTTAATATTTTCATTGTTAACCATTTGAATCAATTTTTTCCGAATTGATTCATTGATTAATTGAATATCTTGCTAATAAACATGATTCGTCTTAAGTAATTTAAATTTAAATTTCATATGAAAGATCTTATAAATTACATCATTGCTATTTTCTAATACATATGGTCATCTTTAATATTCATAATCAATATTATAATGTAAAATAATAAACTTTTTTTTAAGGAAAAAAGTAAAATTATAATTAATAATTAGAAAACACTGGAAAAAATCTTATTTGTTAAAAGTATTATAATATATAAAAATCTCATATAATTTGATTTGGTTCGATTAAAAATTGAAAAATAATTATTACATTAATGAATTTTTGATGGAATTATTTGTAGAATTATAAAATTGTCAATCCGTTTTATGGTCAAAATCAAATTAATTAAAAGAAATCATCATCGTGGACCATAAGGTTAATCTCTTTATTGAGAGAGAGAGAGAGAGAGACAATCACCACGTGGAGGAATTTTCATGTACTGCTGCCACTTGTGATAGATATTATCATCTGCAGCCCACGTGTCTTAAAATAAATAAATAAATAAATAAAAATCAAAGTCGAACAACAAGCC
Source organism: Reutealis trisperma (assembly GCA_947687605.1). NCBI lineage: Eukaryota > Viridiplantae > Streptophyta > Magnoliopsida > Malpighiales > Euphorbiaceae > Reutealis > Reutealis trisperma. The sequence continues at coordinate 303,621 of CANTUT010000002.1, forward strand.
CCAGCATGTAGGAGCAGAAAAGAAAATATTCAATGTATAAAATAAAACAATATATACGGAGTCGAACTAAGAAAAATTAATTAATGAAAATTCAAATGGAAATCAAAGTGGGAGTGTGAAATATTCAGTTTTAATTAAAATATTTCAAAATATATATAAGATGAAATATATATAACTTGATGGTTGATTTATTGATTCAATGAGTTGAATTTCATTAACTAGTTGCTATTTTTTTTTTTTTGTTAGGAGAAGAAATTTCATCATATATATATATATATATATATATATATATATATATATATATATATATATATATATATATATATATATATATATATATATATATATAATTTTTTTAAAATAATTTTATCTTTTCTTATCATATTTCTTCAAGATCTTATATGGATTTTTATTAGTTTCTTCAATTGGAAATATGAATTGTTAATTCTTTATTTTCCTTTCCATTTTTTTTTGTCAAAGTTATTTTCCTTTTCATTTATGGGGTTTTATTTCTTGGATTTATTTTGGCCTGTATTGCATTTGAAAAAAGTGCTTTCCAATAAAAAAATTTTATTTTTTTTAAATTATTTTTTAAAATTACTTTTAAATATAAATAAATAAATTGATATTTTTTAGAAATAATTTATAAAAAATAATCAATAAAATAAAAAAATTTTAAATACATTTTTTTAATTTCCAATAGCAAATCTAACCATATCCTTTATGTTCTTTCTTTTTGGTTATTTTTTTTAGATTGATAAGTATGTGCGAGATGGGTGAAGGAATTTTTTATTGGAAGAGAGAAACTAATGTTGAAGTTTCCAAGGCAAAGTCTGTGTTTTCCATCATCAGCATAACATGCGCTGCTTGTGTTGAATCTGTTGAGATCAAGTTGTCAAATGGCTTCCTAGAATTCGCAGGGTTGCAGTCAATTTTTTGAATAATAAAACTAAAGTTATATTTTACCCTAGTTTTCCTAACACAAGTTTCAATCTAATTGTTTTTTTTAATTAATTAAAATGTGTATCAAGTTTTCTTTGTTTTGTTATTTTCTTGCTGTCGTTTAGTGAAGGTTTTCTGGGTCAATTTTCTTTTTAGATCTAAAATTTTTATATTAATATTTATAAACTCTCAATTCAACACTCTCGTCATTCAGTTGCAGTTTAATACTTATTAAATTTAGTGCGCTATGCAAAATTGATACAATAATTTTGCTAGCTAGTTAGCAGGTGAGGATTTAAGAGCAGTGCTTCCGAAAGAAATTTTTTTTAGTCTTTGAATACTTTATTACACGGATATTTAAATTTTCTAAACTTCAAACCAATAAACAATCTCTAAAAATAAAAAATAAAAAAACTATCACGTCAATTGCCGCTAGGAACACAAGCAATGTAGCCCAAAGGTACGGTGGCACTGCCAACCTCTCTCATGATTGGTTTCCTTTTTATCCTCTAACATGATTTTTTTAGCATTTTTTGCCTTATTATTTTTATCTTTTCACTTTTCCACTTTCTAAATTATTCTCATCCAATTTTCCTATAAATACTCATTCCATTTCTTTATTTTAATCGCTCCTTGAGTATTTGTAAATTGGCTATTCATTTGCTCATTTTCTTTTTCTCTCTCCAACTACACTCTAATTAATTAATTATCTTACCCTTAATCAAGTTAATTAATCTTTTTAATTAACTAAAACTCTTTTTTTAAATTAAAATTAATCATTCAATTAATTAATTAATTAATCTTTTTAATTATTTATTTAATCACTTTTTTCAAAATCAAATTAATCATTTTTTTTCAAATTCACTATTTATCCAAATTAATTAATTAATCATTCCATCTATTTTATCACATTAATTAGTTAATTAATTATTTTAATTAATTAATTAATCTAATCAGTCAGTTCTGATAAAATGAAATTTCGGTCTTGTAAAATCTCAGTCTTAATAAAATGAAATTTCGGTCTTGTAAAATCTTTCGCCCACTAAAAGCAAATGTATCAGCTTTTTCCTTTTACCCACAAACTCAAATTAAATCAAATTAACTTCTAAAACTCTCCACTTAATTATTTATGTGAGTTTTGATCCCATTCAATAGAATACGTAATCATGTTTACAATGTAAATTCAAACTGCAAATCCAAATCCAATATATCCCTATTCCCCTTTTTTAATTAATTTATGTGATTAGTTTAATTTAGAATTAAAGAGCGATTATGTGATTTCTCTAGAATTTATAAAAACTAAAAGGAACACTCTCCTTAATTTGTGGTTGCTTTATTTTACTTTTCTCCAGGACTTATGCCATGTTCATGCATTAATCATGATATTATAATTATCATATAATATTTGTTATTCATAAAATTAATTTTTTAAGTTAAATTAAACTTAAAAATCAAATTTAAATTATTGAACAAAAAATTTAGTCCCCGAGTTCACCAGTGGCAACTTCTGAATCCTTTTCAAAACCGAAAATCAATTTTCTGAATAATAACCTTTCCAATTGTGAGTATTGAAGTTCATTTTATGACATCCCTAAAAATTGCTTGGCCTTTCCTTAAGGCAAATTTTCCAAACGAGAGAGTAGCGCTCGGACGAGGAGCGTTCGTTCGGACGAGGGAGGAGCATTCATTCGGATGAGAGAGGAGCGTTTGTTCGGATGAGATCTCAAAATATTTTAAATTTTTTAGGTTGATTTTTGTGTTAATATTTCTGGATGGTTGTTGATGTTCTTCAATCTGGAATTGTTCATGCTATTCTTGAATACTTAATTTTTAATCACTATAAAATAAATAATAGAAATAATTTATTATTTTTAAGTAAAAAATATTATTTTAATATAAAATAAATATCATGTTAACCGATGTTAAAACTCTATCTACTAGAGAACTTATTTGGATTAGAAAGTAATTTTGCAAGATTTTTGTTTCGAAATTTAGTTTAACGGTTTATCTGCTCCTTGGACAAAACTTAATTAGCTTTTTTGTACTTTATCCTTTGATTTAAAAAATTTTTGATTTTTCATTCGGTCATCTTAAAATTGGTAACAAAACTAACTTAATTTTTATTTATTAATTATAATTTTTGGCAATAATATATTATTTATAATAATTATTTATTAATAAAATTTCATATTTAATACTTTTAATAATATTTAATATTTTTTAGTATTTTTATATTAATAAATATATAAATCAATGATATTTAAATTATTAATTATATTTATTCAATTATAACCGATAACTAAACTGAAATATTTAATTCGATTTAGTTCAATCATGTTTAATTGTTTTTTAATTTTAGTTCGGTTCAGTTATTAATTTTAATAGATACTAACTCCTAAATCAAAATATATCATAAATTTTTTATTAATTGAAATTTGTGATCCAATTTACTTATTTATTTTAGTCAGTTCGAGATATTTTCAAACCGATTTATACATTAATCAAAATTAAATTTAATACGCATCTTAATCTTGGTTTATGCATTCAAAAATTAGTTAATGAGTGCTAGGAACGTGTCTATTAAGCACAAGCATGCCAACTAAAGGATTACATGTGTTGTGATTTGCTCGAGTAAATGTCTCGATTGATTTTTTTATTACCATTGTATTTTAGTTGACTGAAAGTGAACCTTTCAAAAATGCAGCCAGAGGCTAAAATATAGATAACAAAGTATTTATTGGAAAAAAATAAAATAAAATAAATTTATATTTGTAAAATATTTTGGTAAAGTTGAATTATTATTATGCTTTTCAGATCTTCTGTTCTAAGTCTTCTATTATCCTATGTGATGACGGATAAAAATGGCCTCTATAGGGGGTCCCCATTTTTCTCTATATATAGAAGGAACAAAGGTAAAATAGGGGGGATCTCTCTCTCTCTCTAGACTCTCTCTCTAGCCTAAACTCTCTCAACTGGCTTGCTGACTTGGGCGTCGGAGGTTCTCTCGGAGGTCAGCCTCCGGGATCCTTTGACCCTCTTTCTTTCTGTATGCAGGTCCTATCCCTTGTGGGGCCCTCTCTCTACAGTCTATGGTGATTTCAGACTCATCAAAATGGCGCCGTCTGTGGGAACGGCACAAAAAGTCGTATCCCAACCTCTATTTCTACCGGAAATCATTTTTTCGGTCACCAATATTCTTGATCATCACAGATTTAGCCTTCACCGACATTGATCTAAGAGATTTGAGTATTTATCTCCAACAAAAAATCAACAAAAAGAAAAAAGCAAGAAATATCAATTCGAGAGAGAGGAGAGAGAAAATAGATTGCCATAGCTATTTGCCCATCTCTGATGACCATTAGATACCACCTCCACCACCAGGAACAAGTCCACACGCCGATTGGTCATCCTCCAGAAAATCATCGTGAATCGACGTTAGAAATAGTCGCACCTCCCATCCAAAGCCGATGGTCATTGAAAACTTTCAACCACATTTTTTGCTGATCCACAACTCTATTCACGACGATTTTTACATTAATAAGATCCTTGTGATTCTAGCTTCATTTTGGTACCAATTATGTAGCCGATCTATCACTGGAAAGATAGATTAAAAAATTAGCAACCAAATCTCTGCAAACATATTCCAGTCAGAATCTGAGGTGTATCGCCAATCAGTCACGGGCAAGTGAGTCCCACGTGCCATGAAAACTTATTTGCTAAAGACCAGAAGTAAAGGCCAAAGGTCAAAGGCAAAGGCCGAAGGCTGAAGGACGGAGGATGAAGTCTGAAGTCTGAAGGCTGAAGGCTGAAGGAAGAAGGACGAAGGCTGAAGGCTGAAGGACAAAGGACGAAGGCCGAAGGACGAAGGCCGAAGGCTGAAGGACGAAGGCTGAAGGCTGAAGGATGAAGGCCGAAGGCTGAAGGATGAAGGCCGAAGGACGAAGGACAAAGGTCGGAGGTGGAAGGTCAGAGGCCAGAGGACGAAGGCCAAAGGTCGAAGTCGAAGGCCGAAGGTGGAAGGTCAGAGGCCAGAGGACGAAGGCCAAATGTCGAAGTCGAAGGCCGAACGCTGAAGGCCGGAGGACAAAGGCCGAAGGTCAAAGTCGAAGGACGAAGGCCAAAGGCCAGAGGTCAGAGGCCAGAGGACGTAGGCCGAAGGTCAAAGTCGAAGGACGAAGGCCGAAGGTAAGAGGCCAAAGGACGAAGGCCAGAGGCCAAAGGTCGAAGATGAAGCCCAAAGGTCAGAGGGCCGAAGGTCGAAGGCCAGAGGATGAAGGCCAAAGGTTGAAGGACGAAGGACGAAGGCCAAAGGACGAAGGTCGAAGGCCAAAGGATGAAGGCCGAAGGATGAAGGATGAAGGACGAAGCCAAAAGGACGAAGGCCGAAGGTCAGAGGCCAGAGGACGAAGGTGAAAGCTAAAGGCTAAAGGTTAAAAACGAAGGCCGAAGGCCACAGGACGAAGGCCAAAGGCAAAGGCCAAAAAGAAAGCTAGAGGAGAAAGTCAGATGAAAATGCTAGAGGCTAAGATGAAGCCTACCAAGTAAAGGCCTTTAATAGGCGAATGTCATGACGAGGTGCATGGCAAAGCACGCCAATACAGATATGTTTTACATATTTTTCATGCTTTAATTAAATTTTGTGATATTACTTGCCAAAGTATGATGCGAATATGTTGATAATCTTGCATGAAAAAATTATCTATCATGACTATGTAGCATAAAATGCTATGTCATATTTGATGCTGATACATGATTAGTTGTGCATATCAAATACTATTTTACCACTAGTTATTGTTCAAAAAATGGATTTCAACTAAATCCATTATTTTTGCGGGGGAGTAAGAGTCCCTCAAAATGGCATGATTCAATCAAAATTCATTATTTGAATAACTTACAGTATGCTACATCTGCTAATAATTTGCTAAATTGTTATTGCATGCTAAAATTATTATAATTATTAAAGTCTAATTAGACTTCATATGATTCATGTTGCATATAATATATTTTCAAAAAATGCAATCATATAGGTTAAACGAGCATCTTACATAAATTTGTAGCATATAAAGTGCACATATTATATTTTATGCTCGTATAACCCTTGTTTATAGCAGGAAATAATGCAGAATTTGTCATTTGATGCAAACAATAACACTCAACTTGGCAAAAAGTATCAAGATATTCAAATCAATTGATTAGACATTTGATGATATAAAGTCTAAAGACAAAGAGTTTGGACAGAGTTTCAACAAACAGAATCTGCTGGGTTAAGCTCAAAATGCGAAGAAGCCTAAGCCAAAACCTAACAGGTGGATTCAAGAAGACTATTGGGGTTAGCTCAAAAGAGGAAAGTAGAGGCTAAAAGCCAAATGTGATGAGTACTCTAGGCGAAATCCCAATAGATAAAAGCCCTGGTAAATCCAGGCGAAAAGACCTAGCGAGATTCTAGGCAATATACCTCGCAAATGCGAGATGTGCTTCCTGAAGAAGGAAGTAAAAGCCCTGGTAAATCCAGGCGAAAAGACCTAGCGAGATTCTAGGCAATATACCTCGCAAATGCGAGATGTGCTTCCTGAAGAAGGAAGTAAAAGCCCTGGTAAATCCAGGCAAAAAGACCTAGCGAGATTCTAGGCAATATACCTCGCAAACACGAGATGTGCTTCCTGAAGAATGAAGTAAAAGCCCTGGTAAATCCAGGTGAAAAGACCTAGCGAGATTCTAGGCAATATACCTCGCAAACGCGAGATGTGCTTCATGAAGAAGGAAGTAAAAGCCCTGGTAAATCCAGGCAAAAAGACCTAGCGAGATTCTAGGCAATATACCTCGCAAATGCGAGATGTGCTTCCTGAAGAACGAAGTAAAAGCCCTGGTAAATCCAGGCGAAAAGACCTAGCGAGATCTAGGCGAGAGATCAAGTTTAGCTACACTTAGCTACAAGGCAACAAAAGAAGAAAATGAAGAGTCGAAAAGACTTACACTTTGTCAATGAAGCTACAAAGGGAAAATTTCCCTCTTCGTGGGAGGAAGAAAGATGACTCACAAAAGCAACTTTCAAGCTCTCTGCAAAAGCTACTCAACCACATGAAAAATAAACAAGGAAGATAAAGTACTCAAGAATTGTACAAGGCATTGAAATGAAGCTTTCTGAAGACAAGCCATTTCATTTTAGCAAACAATATTGTATTTGTATAAAATATTCAATTATGTAAATGTACTTGTAAAAAAGAATCATGTACTATACATAAAAAAAGAAAAAAAATAAAAAAATAAAAGAAAAGAGAAAAGAAAAAAAAAGAATAAAAGAAAAGGGAAAAAAAAAAGAAGAAAAGAAAAAGAAAAGAAAATTATTATTATCATTTAAGTCCTATTGAGACTAGCTCAAAAGATGAAAGCCCAAGCAAATAGCTAAAGGTGATGAGTAGCCCAAGCGAAAGTCCAATAGGCGAAAAACCTTGTCAAGGCAAGGCACTAAAGACCTAGCGAAAGCTAGGCATATTATTATATAAGACCTCATCTGGCGAGGCAGATTCGAGAAGACCTCCAGGTGAGGTGGATTTCATAAGACCTAGCATTTGCTAGGCACATTGTTATTATATAAGTCCTCATCTGTTGAGGCATATTATTATCGAAGATCTCCTGGTGAGTCAAACTCCCCAACCCTCGACAGATTCGAGAAGACCTTTATGAGAGGTGGATTTCATAAGATCTAGCGAAAGCTAGGCATATTATTATATAATATCTCATATGGCGAGGCAGATTCGAGAAGACCTCCAAGTGAGGTGGATTTCATAAGACCTAGCATTTGCTAGGCACATTGTTATTATATAAGTCCTCATCTGTTGAAGCATATTATTATCGAAGACCTCCTGGCGAGTCGGACTCCTCAGCCCTTGACAGATTCGATAAGACCTCTATGAGAGGTGGATTTCATGAGACCTAGTGAAAGCTAGGCATATTATTATATAAGACCTCATCTGGCCAAGCAGATTCGAGAAGACCTCCAAGTGAGGTGGATTTTATGAGACCTAGTGAAAGCTAGGCATATTATTATATAAGACCTCATCTGGCGAGGCAGATTCGAGAAGACCTCCAGGTGAGGTGGATTTCATAAGACCTAGCATTTGCTAGGCACATTGTTATTATATAAGTCCTCATCTGTTGAGGCATATTATTATCGAAGACCTCCTGGTGAGTCGAACTCCCCAACCCTCGACAGATTCGAGAAGACCTTTATGAGAGGTGGATTTCATAAGACCTAGCAAAAGCTAGGCATATTATTATATAATATCTCATCTGGCGAGACAGATTCGAGAAGACCCCTATGAGAGGTAGATTTCATAAGACCTAGCGAACACTAGGCATATGATTATGCAAGTCCTCGAAAAATTGAGGCATATTATTTATAAGACCTCCAAGTGAGGCAAATTTTTTCGAAGACTCCTAAGTGGAGTGGATTTCTCTAAAGTCCTCGATAAGCTGAGGCAGGTTTTTCTTGAAGACTTCCAAGGAAGTAGATTTTTAAAAGTCCTCGAAAAGTCGAGGCAAACCGTTATTACACAAGTCTTCATTTAGCAAGGCAAAGGCTTTCTTGAAGACCTCTAAAGAGGTAGATTTCTAAAAGTCCTCGATAAGTCGAGGTAAATCATTATTATCCAAGATTTTAATTAGCGAAGGCCTTTAATGTCGCTAATTAGCAAAGTGCATCAGACAAAGACCCCCAATTTCCAAGCAAATTATCCAATCAGTGAAGCATATATTATTATGTGAGCCTTCGACGGACGAATCAAAGTACCTAAGGCCTCAACAGGCGAAGTAACTCTTATTAGAGTCCTTTACCAATGAAGAATATTATATAAGACCTTTCTTGAGAAGGCATATTATTTGAAGACTTGAGGCTACATGGAATCTATAAGTCCATGCTATGATGTGGCATTGAAGACTATAAGACCACCCCCTGAAGTGGCAATCATGTAGCTCATATCTTTGTTCAGGCATGCAACTGCCTCTCGGTCAAGCTAATCAGCTCACCTTATCATTCAGACGCCCAAATGCCTCACATTGGGCTAATTAGCTCGCATTATTATTTAGGTGCTCAGACGCCTCTAGATTGAGCTCCTTAGCTCACCCTTTACATTCAAAACATCTAGCAACTTTCGTATTAAGCTCATAAGATGCCGCCAAATTAGCAATTATACCTGCAACGCAGATGAATCACAAGCAAGGAAAGGATATTTCTACTCCCTCAGCCTTCTCTTCAGCATGCTTGATCAGACTAGGGAGTGGGGGGCCCCTGATGAGGGACAAAAATGGCCTCTATAGGGGGTCTCCATTTTTCTCTATATATATAAGGAACAAAGGTAAAATAGGGGGGATCTCTCTCTCTCTCTAGACTCTCTCTCTAGCCTAAACTCCCTCAATTGGCTTGCTGACTTGGGCGTCGGAGGTTCTCTCGGAGGTCAGCCTCCGGGAGCCTTTGACCCTCTTTCTTTCTGTATGCAGGTCCTACCCCTTGTGGGGCCCTCTCTCTACAGTCCATGATGATTTCAGACTCATCACTATGGATCTAGACTCTGTTGATAACGGGTTAGGCCTTAATTTGTTTCCCATTCATATAGACAATGAAAACTATCAAGAAAATCATTAGGATTCCCCTCATACTGATCCCATCTTGCCCAATATTAATGCCAAAATAGAGTTAAACAACCCAATTATATTGTCGCCCAAACCACCATGCAGAGCCTTTTCATCGTCTTTACAGATTTCATCAATCAACTAAATAACTCAAACAATCTATAACTCAACAATCACAAATAATGGCCCTACCAACACCTCAGCTTGATCCCAAAGATTCCTCCAATGGAATCACTCAGATGAGCCCCAAAGATGTAATTTCGATAGATTGAAAAGAACCTTGGTTTGATGAAGAACGAGAAGACAAGGATGATCACGAGAAACTACAAAAGAGAGTTTGAGAGGTTATGCCAAAGATTGGTATTAAGGTAAACGAGATGGACTTCGCCATATGTATAGCCTAACCTCCCTGTGACAATCTTGTCATAGAGGTATAATGATCATTATAAATTATGATTATAATTTTATTTATATTGTTAATTAAATTTTGGCCATGAATTATAACTTAATTTTGATTGAGTATGAGCATTTCTAAGTGGTGTTTGGTTAAAATGAAAATTAAGTACTAAAAATTTAAATACTGAATTTTAATTATTGAATAAAATAAATGACATAATTTTAAATTATAACAATATTTAAAAAATCTAATCACTTATTGTATTTAGTATAAGGTTTAGGTTAATAATTTTGATTTATCGTTTTAAGTATTTTTAGTTTAATTAAGACTTTTAAAATAAAAGTTACTAAATAATTTAAAACAATTAAGTGTTAAAAATTTTAATTTTAAATGTTAAATGGCATCATCAAATGCCCCTTAATGTTAAACAGTTTATAATTTTTAAATAAAATTATTTTTAATAAAATATATGTCATTAATTATGATGAGGAAAAAAAATGACTCATTAGTTTAATGAACTCTTTGGGGTGAAAGCACATATATGCCCTAGGCCTAGAAGCTTAAAATAAGAGGCCAAAGCCCATTATAGAAGTCCAATTGGAAACAAGCCAGGATGGCCCACTCACTCCACGTAGCAGCGAAGGCCTCTACCTTGCTTCAGCCACGAGTAACTTCTTTGGCAAACCATTTTTTATGTGGTTGAGAGCTTCTAGTACAGATGTCACATCAATTCTCAAGATGATTCCTCCTAGGCGGCTCCCCTCATATCATGACATAGTCCTTCATCTAATACATCCCTAAGGACAAAACAAGTGTCTATAAGCCCACCACCTCTGTACTTACCACACCAATCAGAGACACTCCCAATAAGAAAATATTCTCTCTTTCTTGTGAAAAGGTGTCCAACTTTATCCCATGCAAGGCTATACATAAGGAAAAGATCAACACATATTTCAAGTAGATAAAACTATATACTCTCTCAGTTTTTTTCTCTCACAAAAAACTCATTGGCCTAAGAAAGAGAAACCCTCTTTTCCGGTCACTGGTGAAGTATATTATTGATTTGAGCGTCAGAGGCCCTTTGCTAGGCACAAGGCTTGGCTCCCTAATAACCACGTTTCTTTCTTTACAAGCCATATTTCCAAGGCCCATCCTAAAAGATCCAGCTTATTAAATTTTATTTGATTGAGCACTGATCAAATTGGATCTCAATTTCACGACTCATAGTAAAAATTTTGCTAGTCGAAATAATTTTTAACCTTAGCAATATTTGTATTTTCTTAATTATATAAATTTCAATTATTAAATAATTATAAGTAGAAGTGTATTTGCCGCAGCATGTAAATTAAAAATTTCTAGCTAAATAATTTTTAAATCTTTAGTCGTAAAATTCAAATTTAAATGTTACAATTTGGCCTAATTTTTTTATTCAAAATCAAAATAAAAAATAATTTAATTGAATGACAAAATATTACTTTCTTCAACAAACATGCATGATACTGAATATATATATATATATATATATATATATATATATATATATAACGAAAGCTTAGGCAACCTTAATGTATTAATGGAACAAATTATTAATTGAAATGGATGTATATCCATATAAATGAAATGAAAAAATATTAATTGAGTATAATAAAAATAAAAGTTAAATAGGATATTTAAATGGTCTAATGCACATTTCTCCTTCAACTTGGCATCATTGGCCACTTTACTCTGATATTCTAATTTAACCAATTTAATCCTAAAAATTATAAAATTAAACCAATTGAACACCTGCTAGACAATAGAAAATCGCGTGCAAAACACGCGCATGACAATGTTGACTTATTTGCTCACTCGTAACATCTTTTTAACTATTCATGCCTTTTTCTCTGTCCCTCCCTCTGTTTACCAATACTGAAGCTTCCTCATTCAAAGGGCAAGCTAACAGCAAGGCTTGCTTCTACTTTTACCAAAAAAAAAAAAAAAATTCAGTTGCTTCTCCGCATCTATTTTAACTTAAGCTGAGCAGAGAGACAAGAACTGATAACACACCTCTTTAAATTTGGAAAACAAAAACAATAGCAAAGCTGATATAAGAAGCAAATGGTGGTTTTGTTGATGGAACCACTGCCTCTAGGCTTTGTGCTCAAGCCAACCGATGAAGAGCTCCTAAACCACTACCTGAGGCTCAAAATCAACGACTGCAATTCTGAGGTTGAGATCATTCCTGAAGTCAGTGTTTGCGAATGGGAGCCTTTGGATTTGCCTTATTCAAATTTCCCTGCTATAAACATCTTATTTTTCTTTTAATTTATATTTTTACACTGATTCTCTCTTTTTTTTTTTTTAATTGAAAAGAAAAGGATAAATAATTTCCTTTCCCTTCCTTTCCAAATCTTCGATTAATGTCCTTTCCTTTGTTCATCATAAATAATTCTATCATCTTCAGCTTTTGCATTACAGTGGTGGCTATGAGGCTTTTTACTTAATTAAGTAAAAAAAAAAAAATCTCCTATATGAGTTAGGTGGAAAAATATTTCTCCAGCTATACTCTTATATGCAAGTGGCATGGGAATGGGTCATAATCGCCGGTCACACGATTTTGGTATTTAATTTTTTTTTGGTATATCGCTGTCACGCCCCGAACTCGAGGGCACGTAACTGGCACTAGGACACGGGACATGCACGTGGCTACCAGTGCTCGTAGTAAGCCTAACCAAACCACAAGACAATAAGCCCACAACACATAACTGAAAAGCCCAACTGAAAAGGGCTATGGGCCCAAACAAGGTAAGCAGAATCAAAAGAAATCACAACATAACGCAATATCAAATTGGCCCAACATCACTTATTCCATATATTCCAGAAAGATAATCAATTACAGGAAGGTTCTGCTTAACCCCAAAGATTACATAACTGAAATAATACATAAAGCTCAATTACAAAGTGTAACATTGCGGAGTTCTAGAGTTACAGTTACAAATATACTTCTATTATATACATTCTTAATATCTCATTAATACAAATCACTGCCGAAGGGAAATTGGCAGTCTACTCAATTACAATTCCTTCCCAGCTCATTCACTGACCTGAAAGCAACAAGATGAACAGGAATGAGCGTTCGACTCAGTGAATGATACCAGCTAATATATTAAACTGGTATCCAACAGATAGAATCTAATGCACATGATATGCACCGTGTCATAGAGACAGACAAATCATCAAATCAAGCAAGGATGGGGTATGGTCCACAGTACCACACTAATACTCAGTACTCAATATGGGGAGCCGATCCCCCTACTCTGGCTCTCTGAATCCAATTAATCTGTCTCTTATATCCAAGGGGCCCGGCCGTCACTGGTCTGTACCACGCAGCCCTGACCCGACTGACAGCAGCCCTGGCGATGAGCAGGCCCGGCCGGCATCCATCAGTCATAGCTCATCTTCTGAATCTCATCATAATCCATAACAATCCCAATAATCCTAGGTGGTACTGTATCCTCCCGACCTCCATCCATCAATCACAACCGTAGCATGGCACATAATACAGAATATCAATTCATCACTCACAGTCAAATGTCACATGCTTATAGATGCAATAGTAGTGCATAATATACGTATATATATACACACAACAATGCATATGAAATGGAAATAGGATAATATATTAGTGAGTATCACTCACCTAACTATCGACGCTTCCGACCGGCTTCCCTCAGAAGAGTAGCCTTGGAACCAGGAAGACGTCAGATACCGACACCTCGCAACAGAGAACATGAACATGATAAGAATTACACTTAACCCCAAAACAGACTCGATAACATAACAAATATTTTAAGAACCACTAAACATAGATTAACTCATATACCAACAGAAAATACAAGGGTTTCAGGTTAACCTTCACAATTTTCGAACATACAGACATCGAGGATCGTGCCAGAACGTCGAAACAGAACCTCTGGACCTCTCCAAGCGCCGCCGCCGGTGGTGGCGGATCAGGGAAAACCCCACACCAGCAGACTCATCTCAACCCCAGGAGCACAAAAACAGTCACCACTCGCCGGCACTCGCCCTCCAGCCACCGGAAAACGCCTTCAAAGTCACGATTTTACATTTTTTGATCTCCTCCTCCGGTGGTCCTCAGGGGGCAAGGCAGATACCAAAATGAAACTCTCATCTCCAGGAGTAAAACGGTACCAAGATCGCCGAATTCCGCTGCCGGAATCGGCTGAAAAATGGAGTTGAAGTCACGGTGGCCGGCGGTCCTTCTCTCCTCGCGTACGCTGCCGTGCCGCCGCCGATCGTCAAGCTGCCACCTCTCTCGAGGTCGCCGGTCCTCCCTCTACCCAGCGGTGGTGGCGGTGCTCACCACCGTCCGCCGGAACACCTCCAACACCCACTCTCTCTCTCTCTGCCTCTCCCTTTCTCTCTCCTCTCCCTCTGCTTCCCGTTCTGCCCGTTCTCTTCCTCAAAACGCACCGTTTGGCTCCTAGCCAAACTGACCAATCCCAGCCTTCCATTTCTTCTTTTCCTTTCTAATTTTTGTCCAACCCCGTTATGTTATATATATATACTAAACCATATTATACTATATACATATATTTATATAAACATAATACCACATATTTATATATACAAAATAATAATACTAATAATAATAATAATGATAATGGCATTAATAATAATAATAATAATAATAATAATAATAATAATAATAATAATACCACCAATAATCATAATAATGAAAATGATAGTAATAATAATAATAATTAACAATAATTCATAATTCACATATTAATAATAATAATTTACAACATATACTCATGAAAATATATCAATAACATTATTAACGATAATTATAGTAATTATACGGAAATCCAAATATCCGATAAAATACTATAATCAACTTATAATATAATTAATACCCTTATTAATACTCAAATATCAAAATATAATCCAAAATACAATTCTTCAAAAATCTACATTAACATTATCATAATAATATAATATTGTAATATTATATCAAAATTGCTATTAATAATACGTATTCAAATAATATAAATATTTATAATTTAGTAAAATATAATTCCAATTCTTACTTTAATAAGGAAAATAATAAAATAATATATTTCCGTACGAAAATAGAATTTTATAAAATAAATGAAAATTCGGGGTATTTCAATCGCTACTTGGCGATGACCTTAAATAAACTTTTTTTTTTGCATGGTTGCCACTTGGCAACCATATCTTTTTTTTTTTAATTTTTAATTTTATAATTTATATTTATTTTGTAAAAATTTTAATTAATTAAAATTATGAATTTTTATATATTATATAAATTTAATAGTTTCAATTATTAAAAATTACAATTTTTTTAATTTTCACAATTATAAAAATTTTTACATAAATATTATTATTAAAAAATTTTTGTACATAAAAATTATTACAAAAAATAATTTTCATATATAAAATTTTCATAATTGAAAAACACTCGCTAATCATGCATGAAAATTATTTTTAGTAATTTCTTATTTAATTTTTCAATATTATTCACTTTGTAATATTTCATAAGAAAAATTATTTAATTTAAAATTTCTTTTAGTATGTCAAATTTATTTTTACTATAAAATTAATTTTTGATATTTGACAATATATAATGAATATAAAAGTATTAAAAAAAATTGATATAATTGGTATCTATGTGCAAAGTGTACGTAAAGATACAATATACAGTTTTATTAAGATATTAATAGTCAAATTATTAATGTTAATAATTTTTATGTACAAATATCAAAATATTTTTTATAATTTTTAATATTTGAAAATATTAAATTTATATAATATATAAAAATTTAAAATAAAATAATTTATATTTATAATTTATATAATAAAATTAAAAATTATAATTTATAAATTATTTTATTTTATATTTATTTTATATTTTAATTTATAAATTATTTTATTTTATATTTAATTTAAAATTTAACTTTATAAATTATTTTATTTTGAATTTTTATATATTATATAAATTTGATATTTTGAATTTTTATTTTGAAACCATCATCGTCGTCAGTGTAGAGCTCATCTTTGAGATTGATTCAAACATGTGCTGTTAATGAAGTGGAGGGTGGGTTACAGAGGCTTTGGTGGGAGGCTAAAACAATTAACGCTGTTGCTGGTGGCAATGGTAGTCTTTTGATAGAAAATCATTATCAGTATTATAAAGAGAGAAAGAGAGTTAGAGTTTGCAGAACTTTAAGAAACAGAGATGTAAGTTGGTAACGTTTTAAGAAAAATTATAACAGTTAGAGATTAAAAATATTAAAATTAAATCTACGGATGGAAGTATTTGAGTTGGAATGTACATTTTTTGCGCGTGATATCATGTGAGATGCTAACTATATAATTAGGGGATTTATATTTTAAAATTGACAAGTTTAAGTGTTAAATTGTTTATTTTTGGAGGGGAGAAGTAAACTGATTAATGGTGCCAAGTTCATGAAAAAAACTATGCATTAAACCTAATTAAATTATATATATATATATATATATATATATATATATAATCCAAAAACTAAGAAAAGGAATACATAAATTCTAAAGTATTTCAATTAGTGAGTCGCTTAATTAATTAAATATTTCAATAAATTTAATTCTGAATTTAATAATATGGTATTAATTACTATATATGTATGTGATTTTAAAATTTTTATAATATTATTAAATAATAATAATAATTTAGAATATTAAACTACAAATTAATAAAGTAAAAGTTAAATAATTGAAATATAGAAACATGTACACTTATACACACTCATACACATGAGAAAAAAAAAAAGAAGTGAGATAAGTATATATGTACTAAATAATAATAACTTTTTATTTATTTTTATTGCTATTTGAAAATTTATTTTATTGTATATATTTAAAAGTATGTGTATATAGAATTTTATTTTGAGATAATAATTTAAAAGTAAGTAATAAAAATAATAATTTTATATAATTTTATAATTACACAATGCGCGGATATCACATAGTTTAATTATGTATATAGGTTCAGATTGTTTCATTAAAAATATTTTTTGAAATAAATTTTATACATTTTCTGATGTTTGGAATACTTCAGAAAATTAGTCAATATAAAATATTTTGTTGATTAATGGAAAACTATTTTTTTTTTTTTATGAAAAATGAATTTATATTTTCAAAATCGAAAGTCATTTTTCAAATATTGACATACTCAGTATAATGAAAGAAAAATATTAAAAACTAGTTTATTAATATGTTGATCACCGATATTTACAACTGGCGACGATCACGACCACGACTATTGCCAGACGCCGATGATCACCGACAACCATTACTGATCATCGGTGACTACTAAATTTATTATTTATATATATATTTTTCTCATATTTACAATAATAGAATTTAAAAATATAAAATTTTTATAAGTTTATAACATTTGTTTAAAACAAATAAATTACAAATGTGAAATTCACAAGGGCAAAAGAAAGAGATGAAAAACACAAAATAAAAAAAGGAGGATGAGAGAGAAAGAGAGAGAGAGAGGAGAAAGAGGGGGAGATAAACGAAGAGAGAAAAAGAATATATAAAAGATGAAAAAAAATGATATTTTTATTTTTAATATTGTTTTGTTACTTTTGCGGAATTTATTTTAGAAATTTCACATATTTTGATGAAATTTGATTTAGATACGTTCAATTCAATTGAATTCCTAAAATTGAAATCCACATTTTTTTAATATTCTAGACAAATAACTTTTTTAAAATGTGAACTTTGAAATGAATTCCACAAAATTTTGTAGTATTCATTCATTCCAAATAGGGGTAAACATGCTTATAGTCTTAAAAATTAAAATTTTTAATATTTTTAACTAATTTTTAATAATATAACCAAATAATAAAATATTAGTTGTTTGAAAAATACACTTTGAAAATATTTTTTAAAGATAAATTATTTTTCATAATTCAAATAGAGTCATAAACAAGAGAAAAAAATCAAGTCCATATTGTAAAATAGGATAAGGTTCAAATATACCTTTATAATTTGTTAAAAATAGCAGAGTGACACTTTATATTTTTTGGAGTAAATATATTCATGATGTTACAAAGACGGCACAATGTACCCTTTTCTCTATTAAATTTGTTATTTCTTATATTTTTGCCTTTTTAAATTATATATTTACTCACAAAAATATCTATGTATATATAATTTGACTTTTCCTATTTAGTTTCTTTATAAGTTTATATAATGATAGTTGTAATTATCGACAAAATTTAATAATGTTATTAGAATATAAGGTGAAAATAATTAATTATGATATTAAATAAGTGCACCATAATTTAAAAAAATAATCATGTGAAAATAAATTAACCATATGACTAGTTTTTAGAAAAATAATTATTTGAAATATGATAAGAAAATTTCTAAATAATTTTTAAGATAAGTATTATAATAGGTGTATAAAGTGCCAATATGCTATTTTTGCCAAACTCTAGAGATATATTTAAATTTTATCCTTTCTAAAATCTTAACTTTTAGTCTCAATAGATTTATATATATATATATGTGTGTGTGTATCTGTGTGTGTATGTATACATATATATATATATATATATATATATATATATATATATATATATATATATATATATATATATATAATAGAGGATAAACACATTTATGTAAGAGCTTTCATTAAATTCTTTTTAATTATATATTTATGATGGGTAATATAGTCATTTATTAATTAAATAATATAATTATCTAATTATATTTAATTCAAATAAGGATATATATATATATATATATATATATATATATATATATATATATATATATATATATATATATATATATATATATGAAATGGAGGATAAATACATTTATGTAAGAGCTCTCATTAAATTCTTTTTAATTATACATTTATGATAAGTAATATAGTCATTTATTAATTAAATAATATAATTATCTAATTATATTTAATTCAAATAAGGAAAGATGAATTCAATTGAATAAGAAAATAATAGAATAATTATTATTTAATGTATAATTAGTTATATTTAATGCATAACTATATTTAATTTAAATAAGGAAATAATAAATTAAATTAGAATAAGAAAAAATAAAATAATTATTATTTAATATATAATTAATTAATTTACAAATTTATAATTATTATAATTTAATAATTTAATTATCTAACTTAATTTAATTTAAATAAAGACGAATGAATTTAATTAGAATAAAAAAAGAATAAAATAATTATTATTTAATATATAGTTAATTATATTTAATTTAAATAAAAAAATAATTCAATTAGAATAGTTTTTATATATTTTTAATTTTTTTCAAATATCAAAAGCTAGATAAATTTTTTTGACTTTTATTGTTCGAATATTAACAAGTTAAAGAAATTTTAATTTGATTTTCATTATGTAAATTATTACTTTGTCCTATTATAAATTTTAAAATTAGTTATTTTAACCATTGGTAATAATTTATATGTTCTAAAAAAATAATAATTTGTATGTATGAATTCAATTTGAACAATTTATTTATTTTTATGTTATTTTAAATATTAAGAAGTTAGAGAATTAACAAATTAGATTGTTCAAATATTAACAAATTAGAGAAATTCTAATTTGACTTGAGAAAATTTTATTGTAGATTAGAAAAATCAATTTTGGTTTTATAAGAATATGCAGCAAAAAAAAAGATGCACTAATTGAAAATTATTTAACAATAATAAGCAAAATCTTATTATTTTATTATCAAATGTCAAAATTTTTATTTATAATGGTATGTTCTTCTAAAAAAAATCAAATTTATTTGCGATTCCATAAACACTTAAATTGATACAAACCTTAAACGACTTGCTTTGAGACCTAATACCTTTATACTCGAGAGTGACTCTCTCAAAAAATCAAATCAAGTTTGCAAGGAAAATCTCAACCCAATGAAGAACCTGTGTTAAAGAATTTTGGTATTTTGTGAACAAAACAAAGTGATTAACTTTGAAAGTTCGGAATATTGATTCAAGCAATAACCAAAACTGAGAAATTTCTCACAAAACTAAATTTCGAATTATCAAGTCTGTTCTATTCTTAGATTAGCTAAGTATTTATATCATCTTAGCTAAGTTACAAACTATAAATTCTTACTAACAAAAATTCGGGTTTGGACTTAATTTAAACAAAACTAAAAAGCCTAAAATAACTAATTAAAATACTTAAAACAGAAATATGATAAATATGGGCTTATTTAACAAAATTAGCCCAATTACAAAGTAAATTTTGAATTTAATTTGTTTGACCCATTCGAAATCCATCCTTAAAGCTGAATCTTCATGTTTTGTCTTTTAGTACTTGAATCAAATTAATCAAATTTGAATTAGAATCTTGAACCCCCAATTTGATATTTGACTTCTCTTTGCAATCTTCAATTGTGAATAGATTATTCCACAAACTTTGCATCAAGTATTGAATTACATCTTTCAACTTCTTTGTCCTTGCTCTTGTAATTGACCCATTTGGCAAAATCATTGTATCCTTGCTATTAGCCACTTGGATTGTATCATAAATTTATTTAAAGTTTTCACTACGGAAGATATTAAAGATATATCAAAATTGAAAGTTAATTAAAAATCATCTATAATAGGGTAAACTGCTATTTAGATCTAATTAACTATTTAGTCCAGGTGTTTTTGCCATTTCATCTTGATTTAATAATAAATTAAATAGGACATAATGACTAATTTCATTGACAGAATAAAACTTCATAGATCAAATAGTCAGTTTCACAAAATACATGGATTAAATAGTTAATTAGGTCAAATATCATACACTAAATCATAGTTTACCCTTTACAATATGATGAATATTTTTAGTTTTCAGTTTTGTTAATCATATATATTATGTTTTCAAGTTTTCATTAGAAAGTCATAATTAATTTTGAGCAAAGCTAAAAAATCGACTTTAGGAATACAAAAACTAAAACATATGTATAGTTAACTACAATTTATTTTTTTAATTCAAAATTATTTTTTTCTTTATAGAAAAAATGTGAAATTAACTCATATACTTATTAAAAAAATAAAAATTGAATGATAATTATATTGATACCCTGAAAATAAATTAATGAATTATTTATTTATTAATTATAAATAAATTGATATTGTCAAAAATACTTGCACTCAAAGCAAATTAAAAATTATAAACCTACAACATATAAAAATATATAGCAATATATTGAAAAGTGAAATAGTATATTTAAAATTTGTGAAGTGTATTTAGTCATTGTTAAAAATTGATTAAATAGGAAAATTGCAATTACAAAATTTTTAATTTAATGATTATAGTCACTATTATTGTTTGTAAAATCAAGTTTAAATATCCATAAGTATTCATATGATATAACCATTAAATAGATATTTTTAGAGCTTATGATATAATATGATATAACAATTACGTATAATTAATATTTAATTAATATTGATCTTAAATTCACAAGTGATGTATTAACCCTAATTTGAATGTATAATAAGTCTTTATTGAAACAAAAAAAAAAATTAATGTATGATATAAACTAGAGATTTATTGATACAATGATTAAATTAGAGATTTTTTGGGTTTATAATATAATATAATATTATATAATAATTCAATTGCATACAATTAATTTTGAATTAACATTGACGTTAAATTCACAAATGATGCATTTAATACTAATGTGAATATATAATAGGTTTTTTATTAAAATAAAGAAAAAAAAATTATGTATTCTATAAATCTATCCGATTTGATCACCAGTATAATTTTTAAAATAACGATACATATAAATATTAGACAAATCAGTGATTTTCTGGAAGAAGAGAAATTAAGCTATAATATGTTAAAGAAATTAAATTTATCATAACTAATAAAAACATACAATCCACATTGAAATTATAAGAAAACAATAGACGTATTAAGTATTAACATGGAAATCAACAAATAATTAATACAATATAATAATAACAAAATAAATTCAAAAATTATAATAAAATGTACCTATCAATTCCTTTACTTTTTTTTTTCTCTAACATATTATTGAATATAAAAATATCATTTCAAATTGTAATAAATAATTTATTTAGATATGTTTGACTCATTTTCTTTTAATATTATGGATGTATTAAAATGTGAATTTATTTAAACTGTTTTTTCTTGTGAGGAAAAATGGTAGTTATGATATTGTTTTTAAAAATGAGTTAGTAGTCTGGATTTAGTCTAGACCTTGCGTCATCTGTGAAAGTGGTTTATGTAAAATATTTGGATGCATTAGAGAAATAGTTAGAGAGAATTGTTGGTGATACTGATAATGATATAAATATAAAAACGAATGATTGTAGTCTAAATGTGGGTAGATTTTTGATAGAATTAGGGTCTAATTCTAAGAAATTAGTGTCAGAGATATTAGAGTAAAAATCTGAATTTAATGTGAGTGGAGATAGATTCAAATGGAGATAATAAGTGTATTGTTAATGATGCAGAATTTATATATATTAGTATTATAAAAATAGAATTGGACTAGTCGGTTTAACCTGTTCAATTAAAAATCGGCAGTCAATTCGTTTAAGTTTACTGAAAAAACTAAAATTCTAGTTAAATCATTATTTCACCAGTTTTTAACTGGTTGGACATGTTTTAATGAATTTTTTTTTTTATAAAATGATCAAAAAATAAAAAAAATGAAAAATAAAAAATTTTGTTTAATAGGTAACAACTGTGAACCAGTGACCTTATAGTTTGGTCACTAGTCCGATTTTAAAATAATGATAGATATAGATACTATAAAGATTGTCATTGATTTTCTGAAAGAATAGAAATTAAGTTATAATATGTCAAAAAAATAAAGTTTATCAAAATTAATAAAAATAAATAACATTGAAATTATGAGAAAACAATATATATACTAAATATTAACATGAAAATCATCCTATAATTAATAATTTGGCAATATAATAATAACCAAATAAATTAGAAAATTATAATAAAACATATCTATCAGTTCTTTTATTTTATTTTCTCCAACATATTTTTGAATATAACATTATTATTTAAAATTATAAAATATGATTTATTTAGATATGCATTCATCTACTTTCAATATTGTGTATGTATTACCTTTTAAAATATATTTATATACTTATATAGAATTTACAATTATTTTGTGTAATTATTCTAATTGTATAAAACATGTATGACTATACAATTTAGATAATATTTATTATATATAATTATATTTTCTTTGAATTTTTAGATTTTCACATGAAAATTTAATTTAACTTGGATTCAACAACTAAATAAATTTAATAATCAAATTATATAAATATTTCTCCAAAATTATTTTAAAAGTCAACCAATAAAATTTAGATCTCATAGTGTTTATTTAAAAAGTTTATATCATTTTAATTGAAAACTTTACTTAACACAAAAATATATTCTTTTATATTTAAGTAATAAAAAATAATTATTAAATTTTTAATAAAAAAAAGTGAAAATTTAAAATAAGTATTTATATTTCTAGTAAGTTATAATGGATATCACAATGTGGACCATATTTTTCCAATATAGCGTATATGCATACATATATATTTATGATATTTACAAAACTACACCGTTTTAAGGAAGATATAGCCCTAATTCACCAACCTCACCGCTCACTCTCTCGTTTTTCTTCGGTTAATCCCTCTCTCAGGCTGTCACGCGGCTCTGCTTCACCGAAGATCGTCAATTCAGGGTCTTTTTAACGTCTACTACCATTGTATAAATAAGGCTAAGTTTCTCATGCCTTGGTATGATATTTCCCGTATCATATATTCATTTTACTTCTTTTTTCTTCTTCTACAAAATGTTTTAATATATTCTTTGGACAATTAGCTCGAAAAAAGAGAAAGCCTGTCTGGGTTCTCTTTGAAAATGATTGGGTTTGTGGTTTTATCAGTGTTGATTGTGATTCGTGGATGTTTATATCTGTCTCTTCTTTGGTGCTCTTTTCAATTGGGTTCATCAAGTTATTATTATTTTTTTTTGAAACCATGAACAATTCTTAACAAATTTCAATTTTTATTATGATATTTGTATTATTTGTTTCAGAAAATGAACAAATTTCAAGTTTGTTTTATATGATTGGCAGACTTGCAGGAGCAAGCTGTTTTACTATCCAAAAAATGGAAATTCAGAAGGCCATCTGCACTGGCTTGCCTGCTTGCTTCAGCAGCTTCACTGTGTTACTAAACATGACTTGGAGCTCCCACTTTGCTTAATTTTATTGGCTGAACCGAAATAGAAGCTGGTTAACTATTGAAAGAACTGTAGCAGCCTGTTTAGTTTTTATTGTATTTGGTGATAGGCAATAAACAGAGACATAAACCCTCAGAATTTTTTTTTTAATTTTTTGTTCCTTATAGCCTAAAAACTTTAGAAACAAAAATATTTTAGTATTTTTTGTTTGTTTGGAATCAACTCTAACTACATGTAAGCGATACGCGAAACCTCCCTACATTAACTAATCCTTTCCCATAGAACCATAAATTTATTTGTACAGGAATCAGTAAAAATAACCATCAAATACTCAGTGTTTTTATTTTCGATTATTGGTCATGAAACGTGGATACTCAGATTCACCATCTACCTCTTCTGGTGATGGCCCTCCCAAGTCAAGACTCAAATATACTCCTGAAGGTAATTTTGTAGCATTTCTTATATACATTTGTTTTGGTTAGGTTATCTTTGTTGTTTTTAAATTGATTAGTTAACTTTTGGACATGGCTTTTTCTTAGAAGCTTTCAGGGTTGAAATCTTACTTTTCTTTTATTCTAATGAATTTGATTTTCAATGCTATAATTTGTAAAGTTGATAATTTGGTTAATGATGAATTGTAGAGTTGGTTGTTTTAGGAGATTTACTCTCTAGTTTGTTAAAGTGGAAAGAGCTAAAGATTCAGTGCTCAGTTCTATACTGCCTTATTTTCTATGAAGAACAAAAGAAAACTGAAAATAGAATTTCATGACTGTTTCAGTTTTCACTTTCAAGTGAGTCAATACTTGAAATGATTATTATTTCTACTTACATGATATGTTTGTTGCTAGCATACTTATGTTCAATGTTGTGTAGCATTTTACAATTTTACTTAATTATTAATTTTGGCTCTTTGGTTTGGAAGTGTTACATCTGTATTCTTTCTGTTTCCTAAGATAGTAAACAGAAAAGTCGTTGCAACAAAATAAGGAATCTCAACTAATTACTTAGTTGTATTAGGTCTGATTGATGAATAATTTAAGACAGAAATCTTTTCAGCTTTTCATTTGAATCTCTTGCATTTTCTCAGTTGCCAATTAGGGCATGCACAGTCTAAATTTAAAACATCTGAGGATTTAATTATATGGGTGCAGATGATGCACATTTTTCTGAGGATTTTGTTCAAAAAGTAGCTGACCATTACAGTGCAAGGACAAATCAAACTCTGGAAGAACGAGAAGCGAGTCCAATTATTCATTTAAAGAAACTTAACAATTGGGTATGTTGTGTAATCTTGTGCTTAATAAACTTACATGATTAAACAGCTCAATCAAATAAATTTTATAATGGGATAGATAAAAAGTGTCTTGGTTCACCTTTATGCTCAACGAGGGGATGCTGTCCTTGATATTGCTTGTGGGAAGGTAAAGTACATTGTCCCATGTATCAGTTGTGCTGTATGTTCTATTTATTGCTCCATATTTGGTTGTATGTTCTCTCTTAATGTTATTCTTGTTTAATAGGGTGGTGACCTTATCAAATGGGATAAAGCTAAAATCAGATATTACGTTGGCATTGATATAGCTGAAGGCTCGGTAAAAATTCTGCCCAGTTCTTGTTCGATACGAACTGACAAAAACAGTCCTTATAATTTGGTGGCTACATTTCATATTTACAGGATGTATTAGTTTAGAGAATTAATGCATCTTATATGACAAGAAATGGTATTATTCATAGTGTTTGTTCATATTGTTTAATTCTCAAAAAATCCTGGTGTGTTATGGAGTCTTTTTTGTTATCCCTTGTTTTGACAATTATTTATGCTATTGCAGTTATACTCTCAAATTCTATGCTTAGATCTTTAATACTGTTCATCTTATTGCATAACATTCCAACAATTTTTGTTTAATTTTCATTATAGATAGAAGATTGCCGCACACGTTATAATGGCGATGCTGATCACCAGCGCCGTAGAAAGTACTCTTTTCCTGCCCGCCTCATATGCGGGGATTGCTACGAGGTGATTTCAGTTATTCCAGCTAGTCTGTCAAAAAAATAAAATGTATCACTAATATATTACCATGCTGTTGAATTTAACGATTTTGGTTTTATACACCATCTTTTGATTTAATAATATGTAACACCTTATTGATGCATCCTGAGATTTATGGTCCGTCATGATTTGCAGGTTCATTTGGACAAAGTACTGGCAGATGATGCTCCTTTTGATATCTGCAGTTGCCAGGTGAATGATATTTGCTTTTATGATTTCTGCAGTCATTCTTCCGTTTTCAACAAATTTCAAAATATACTGAGATCTGGCATTCTATCACAATGTTGGTGACGTCTGTTGAAGTAGAATTTGCAACTGAACTAATAGTCATTTGACAATCAATTATGAGGACCTAGGAAATTTTGAGAAATATTAATAATTTCTACGAGACTTTGAATGGTGTAGGATCTTTCAGTAGTGGTTTCCTTCCAAAAATTTTGAAATTCAAATGTTTCTCTTGATTTTTCAACCCTATGCTTCCTTTATGTTCTGACTACCAAGACATAGCCTGACAACTCTAGGATCTTGTACATGCCTGCAAGCTTAACATCCAAGTTATGTGCCCTAATGTAATACTCCTACAACTTCATGAAATGTACCTTTTGCTAGTTTGTGCATGGGACTGAATATTGGCATTGATAATTAACCCCTCTCTTTGTTTCATATGCTTTTTCTCCAGTAAATTTGCAAATTATGGACATTTATCCACTAAGTTCCTTAGATTCTGCTTGTGTATACATGCACATGTGCTCATCTGCTTTGTTCTGAAGCATCAAAACAAAATTTTGCAGTTTGCACTACATTATTCATGGTCCACTGAAGCGCGTGCTCGGAGAGCCTTGGCCAATGTATCAGCTTTACTTCGCCCAGGAGGCACCTTCATTGGAACAATGCCTGATGCCAATGTTATTGTCAAAAAACTCAGAGAAGGTTTTGTCTTCTGCTATTTAGACGTGCTTTTCATATGCCCAAATATATACTTCGACAGGAAAAAAATTGCATCCCATACTCTTATTTGTGGTTTGTAGTTTTTGGTTTGGTTTCTGCAAAGACAAACAATAATTTGGAAAAGGAAATTTAATATGCAATACTCAGGTGTCATTTCAAAAACTTTTACCATATATGGAGTTCCCTTTTTTTTTTTTTTTTGAACAATATACTGAGTTTTCATAATAGTAATATCCTATCTAGGCATATTATTACTCTGATTTTTCTTCTTGTGACTTGTATAGACAAAAGAATTGAACAAGTAGTAGTCCACAATTTAATTTCTCTTTGTAACCTCAAATGCATAAGAGTGAAACATGCAATTGATTGATATTTGAAAACTTTATGTTTCTTCAAACTGAAAATGTATTTGTGAAGCGTGAGTTTTTATGTATAACTGTCTCTAGGATTGGTTTTTATGTATACCATATGTTTTTATTATGTTTACTAGTTTTGACCTTGTGAGCATTAAAAGATTAATTAGCATGGCAGACCACTTTTCTCATTATTGATGGAAGATGCAATTTTCATCTGAATATGCAGCTAAAGGACTTTCCTTTGGTAATAGTGTCTATTCGATATGTTTTGATGAAGACTACTCAGAAAAGGTGAATTCTTCTCTTATCGGTAAAATCATGTTCTTGCAAGTCATCTCTAATCTGATGACAAGTGATTTGTTTTCTGAATCAGAAATTTAAAAATTCCAGCCCTTTTGGTATCAAGTACCAGTTCCACCTGGAGGTATTGCTATATTAATTTTTTTCTGTGTTACTTATTAATTGCAGATGTTCCTTTTCTATGAAAATACTCTTATATCAAATGCAATTATCAGGCTTTTGTGCAGTAGCCACTTAAGTATTGCAAGTAAAAATTAATTCTTGGCTTACCATTTCCTTTTCTTATCAATCCAAATTCTATTGTCCCTTTTTTGTAATTGCAGGATGCTGTTGACTGTCCTGAATGGATTGTTCCTTTCAATATCTTCAAATCGTTGGCTGAAGAGGTATAATGTTGTTTTATGGTGCGTCCAATAAAGTCTGTGATTTTAACTTCCTTTTTACTGGTTGAATATTAGTTTATGTGGTTTTTTTTTTTTTTTTTATTATTTTTTTTTTTTAATAGTTATAATTCTGCAACCCAAAACTTTCAGAGCTTTATTCAGTGGACCTCGTCTTTAGAACTTAATTTGCTTTCAATTTTGGCAGTATGATTTGGAGCTGATTTTTGTAAAGAATGCACATGAATTTGTGCACGAGTATTTGAAGAAACCAGAGTATATTGACTTAATGCGAAGGCTTGGTGCTTTGGGTGATGGTAATCAAGACCAGAGTAAACTTCACCAACTTTTGTTTCTATCTTTAAATTTGCTTTATGTTGTTGAGAATCGACATATCTTTGTCATATATATATATATATATATATATATATATATATTCATATATATATATATATATATATATATATATATAAATAATTGCTCTCTAATTCCATTTGATGTCCAGGCACACTGTCGCCAGATGAATGGGAAGTTGCTTATTTATATTTAGCATTTGTGTTGAAGAAGGTAAGCATATAATGTCACCTAACAAATTTCTGAGTATTTGTATTCTGTCATTTTACGAAATTGGACAGCACAGGCATAAGAATCATTAGAATACTTTCTTACGATTTCTTGGTTAGTAAGTTGTAAGTTTGTGTGTTTTCTCAGCGCGGCCAACCAGACCGGACGGAAACTAATGGTAAACGAGGCCAACCAGACCGGACGGAAACTAATGGTAAACGAGACAAAGGAAAGATGAATATATCTAAGGAGGACATCATGTACATTAACAGTGCAATTTAATGAGACAAGCAAATACAGTAGGTTTCGAATACAATAATAACAAGGGTTTGTGTTGTTAGAGCAAACTCACTCCCTTTAGCCTAATGATAAAGATTATCATCCTCTGGGCTCTGTTTTGAAAGCCCCCCACAAAAAAATCACATCTACTCAAAATTTTGTAGATTAAAATAACAAACACTGATATTAGTGTCCTTTGCTTAAAAGTTCATTTTTTTATCTGGTATTTCCTTGTGTTCTTCTAGGGATGAGGTAAGAATTTTTCTTGAGTATAACATAGTTGAAGGTCCGGAATCACTTGATAGAATTACAAATTCTGACTATAATTCTCTTCTTGTACTTGGTATCAGAACTGTAATGAGAATAGAATAAGATAGCACAACAAATGTCTGTCTCATGGGGCATGTTCTTTGTCAATGCTTCATTCATTTCAGTTTTTATTTCTTCATACAGGAAAAATAAAATTACTTTATTTCAATTTGAGAGGGGAGAGAGTACTAATTTCAATAATACATATGTTTTTATTTGTAACTATTGTAAAATAAAGATTCATTGAAGTTCATTCTCTGCATGGGAAAATATGCAAAATCAGTTGGGCATGTCCGTCATCTATTTAAATTATAAATAAATGAAGCAAAGAAATTTACTTAATTTTTTTTTTTAATGTTTATCCATTTGGTAGTATGCACACTTTATTTTATTTGAATTTTCCCCTCATTTTATTATTTTATTTTAGTTTGTCATGTGAAATATGCGTCCATTTCAAGTTATAAATCATGTGCAAAACAAGTCATTTTATGGTAACATTACTTACCTATAGCTATTGGTGAAATTATCTTGAATTTAATATATATTGATTAAAAAAAAATCATATATGAATCTAATTTAATAAAAAATTATTGAAGAAAAATTTCAATTAATGGTTTAATTGGTATTTACTATTTAGTACTTATGCTATCAACATATAGTATTGAATTCTATGAAAAATAATTTAATATTTAATTGATCTCTCCATTTACAAATTATTGATGAATTTACATATAAAGTTGCCTTAATAAGTAAACGATAGTGATATAGTAAGCACATAATTGAGTAGTAAATACATATATGATTCGATAAAAGATTCAGAGTGATTGGATTATTCTTACTATTTCTTTTGACACATGATGCTATCGTATAATTAGTGATTCGAGTTTAGATATGAGTTGATCCGACCTGATTAATAAGCCTGTATATAAGTCAATACGATCTGACTAATATGTCTATATGGTGAAAAAAATACACACAAAAAAAAAAAAAAAAAATTGGTAAAAACTACAACGTAAGTAATGTGATTCAAAAAGGGAACAATGTCCACAAATAGACAAGCTGGTTTCACTTGACTTGAAGGTGATGAAAGGCAAGAAAAACGCCGAAAGAAGACAGCTATTATTAGCAGAAATCGGTTATTTGAAAAAGGGCACAGCAAACTTTGTTGCCTAGCAGTGATTAAATATATCTTATTAATATTATACAGCAAGTTTTTATTTTTTAAAGAAAAACATATTGCAAAAAGAGTCAATTTTTAGACTTTGTTTTATCAATTTAAATAAAAAATTCAAAACAACAAATTGGAAAATTTGGATCTTAAGAAATTATAAAATCTATATATTACAAATTTAAATATGACAAAATAATTTACTTCCCTAATTAATTAAAATCATTAGTTTGTTTATCATATTAACATTTAATTACTCTCTCTATTCTAAAAATATTATCTACTTTTTTTTCTCATACAGTTTAAGAAAACGTCTTAAAAGAAATAATGGACAACTTTTTAAGACGGAGAAAATATATATATTTAGTCGTTATGTAATAATTTGATTATAACTTTCACAGAATTTCTAAACACTATATAATTTATTATGATCGTTGATCAATAACTATTGATTGCTAACAACTAATCACGGTTAATTATTTATTAACTCATAAATGTTATTATATTTTTTTATTTATATCCTTACATATAATAATTTATTATTATCTTTATTATTAATTTTGAGAATACACACTTTTCAATTAATAAGAATAAAATAGATAAATTTTATAATTATTTTTAGAGTAGAAACGTATTTTCAGACATCATAAAAAAATAATGTATAACTTTTTGAGACGAAAGGAATATATATATTTGTTCGATATATAATAATTTGATGATAACTTTCGCAGAATTATTAAACTCTATATAATTAATTATAATTGATCACCAACAACTAATCACTGTTGCAGTTGTTAAACCAAACAGTCTTTTTAGACGGAGTCTAATTAACCAAACAAAATTTTTTTGATTATTTAGAATTATCTTTAAGACTACAAAGTCGAAAATCCAAATCTCCAAAGAAAATCATATTAAAAAAAAAAAAAAAAGAACTTCTTAGCCAAAACTAATTGATTACGTGGCTACATTTTGATTCACTGAATGATGTTTTTTTTTTTTCTGAATTGAATACAATGAATGGTGTCTGCGGCTGAACTAGTGTAAACTTTCTAAGATATAGAAAAACTAGAAGACAGACTAGTAAATTTGTTTTATTATCTAACAAACAGTGTTTTTCGTTTGGAACTCTTCTTTAACAACGACCCCATTGCCGCCCATCATTCTTTGCAGAGAGAGAGAGAGAGAGAGAGAATATTCAGTGTTTGCGTCACCCCTGACCGACCAACCCAACATTGCTATTATTGTCCTCTCTTTCTTTATCTTTTCGTCTTTCTGACAGTTTAAAACCCATTAAGATTGATTTCAATAGCATCTTCTTAATGGATTTTTCTTTCTTTTTTTTTGGGAAGAAAATGGTCAACCCCAAACGGGGTTTTGGTCTTCCCATTGCTATCATTTTCTTAATCAATCTCAATGTGGGTACTAGTGTTTTTGCTTCTTCTTTGACAGACCCATTTGTTCAGCAACAACTAGACAGGGTTCTTGAGCTTCCAGGCCAGACCTTTAATGTTAGTTTTGCTCACTACTCTGGTTATGTCACTGTCAATGAAGAATCTGGGAGGGCTCTCTTCTACTGGTTCATTGAGGCTGTTGAGGACCCTGATTCCAAGCCCCTCGTTCTTTGGCTCAATGGAGGTAAAAGATTTTGACTTTAAAATGCCTTATCATTTTTTGTATTAGCTTTTTAATGTTTCACTGGTTTTTGTGGGTTGAAGTTACTAGTTTTCATTGTTCAGTCATGATTATAATTTATATGCTTTGATTGTAGTTCATTTTTGAGAATAATTAGAACTACTTTGGGGGGTTGTTGCTCTATTTCACCGCTTCATTTAGGCTGTTGATAACCCAGAATCTAACCCTCTCATTCTTTGGCTTCATGGAGGTCTTTCCTTGGTTCTACATAGTCTTATGGGCTGTATGTATGATGATCACAGTCATATACTGTTTCATAGAATGTATATTTTAGCTCAACTTGGACACAAGGAAAAGCTTTTGTTTTTAGCATCTGTGATCATTAATTAGTTAGCTTCAATTTTAGAGTTGTTGTCCAGGTTATTTTCTTGTAATTTAGTTTTGGAAGATAACTTTGTTTCATGTGGTAAATGGCTAATCTTTATTTCTGAATCTTTTGAGTGTTTATTTGCGGAAACTTTTGTGGTTTTTGGTGTTTCATTTTTCTTCAGTCAGTTAGGTTGATATTTGTTCTTGTTTTGTTATCCTTAAGGAATTAATTAGGTAATTCATTTATATACAATATTTCCTTAACTTCATATTCACTTGTGATTCATTGGTTTTAGGCTATTGAAAATTGATAATTTATTCATTACTCAATGAGAGAGAAAACTTATCCTAAAATGCTGTCTGACCCAAGATTGTTCCTTTAGGACCTGGATGTTCCTCCATTGCTTATGGAGAGGCAGAGGAAATAGGCCCATTTCATATCCATGCAGATGGGAATACCCTCTATTTGAATCCTTATTCTTGGAATCAAGGTAAATATTATCTTACTAATTTGTCATTTTTTTTTTTGGGACCTCACTTGCAGCAATTTTAGGCAGTCAAAGTTGTGGTAGTACTTCTTATTGACCTCATATGATGAACTATAAATGGAGAGCATTAGTTGCATGAGTTTCAGTCCCCTGGAGATTCTTGGCAGTGGCACTGATCATACCACAATATACCACTACCAGAAATAGTCTATCATCAACTCGCCTAGTTAAATTTGAGTTTTTGTCAGGAAGTTATTGTTAATTCTCATAATCTGAAATCATATGATCCTATTTGAATATGAGGTGGTGTTTGGTAAAATTAAAAATTCAGTGCTGAAAATTTAAGTGTTGAATAATATAAGTGATATAATTTTTAAATTGTAAAATTATTAAAAATTTAATCCTTATTGTATTCAATATAAATTTTAAGTTAAAAATTTTGACTTACCATTGTACATGGTTTTTGACTTAAATTGAGACTTCTTAGACGTGTTACCAAACAACTTAAAATAATTGAGTGTTGAAAATTTTCATTTTAAGTGCTGAATGTTGTTGTCAAACACCACTTAAGTCTCCTCCTACTTTTCATGTTTTTTCCCCAGTACATGATGCTCAACAGTTTGGGAGTTGGGACCAGTTAATATGTGGATTTTAGTCAAGTATGTGCTAGGGTTCAATGGAGAGCCGACACAATTCTTGTTGAGCATATATAAGAGTGTTTTCCTTCTTTTCTCTAGTATCTAACTTATTTACTGCTTTTCTAATGTAATTCCTCAAGTATTATATCATATGCTTAAATGAAGAACTCTTGCAAATGGATTTTATTGTTTAGATGGTCACTTTAAGAGTATTACCTGCAAAACTTGGGTTGTAGATTTTCCTGAATGATAGTACCCCTACTAATGTGTACAATTATCAATGCAATAATGCCTAAGCATCTTTTCCACTTTGCAGCTGCAAACATTCTTTTTGTTGATTCCCCTGTTGGGGTTGGTTACTCATATTCAAATACTTCGTCTGATGTGGTGAACAATGGTGATAAAAGGACTGGTACTACTTCAACCACTTTGTTTCTTGTCATTTTTCTTTAAACTTTTTGTCACTATAGCTAGCTTGTACATTTATTCCTTGGTATCCTTCTTACACAGCTGCAGACTCTCTTGAATTTTTGTTGAAGTGGTTTGAGCGCTTCCCTCAATATAAAGGAAGGGATTTCTATATCACGGGGGAGAGCTATGCTGGTAGGTGATCATTTTCTTTCTTCCTATTCCTTTTATTCTATTTTAATTTATTTGGATAATCTACAAAACTACATGAGTACATAATTTCTTGTTTCTACACCATTTGACATGCATATAAGATTACTGATATAGATGAAATTAATGAGTTTTTTTTAGCTCTGTAATTTAGGAATATGATGTGGGGTCTCTTTCATGGTTCATTCATTGGTAGCTAAAAGTTAGACTACCTTATGAAGTTTTTGGCTGTATTCCATCCTGTAAAGTGGGGTGGTAAAGTTACTGATATGGAGCCTTTCATGGGAAAAAATAAGCATCCGTGATATAATTTCTATCCTTGGTGGGACCAAAAAGAGGAAGGGGAAGTTTTAAATCATTGTGAGATTAATTATGCTGAATGGAATTAACTAGCATGCACCATTCAAATAGAGATGTTTTATAATTTAGGAAGAAGCAAAAGCCAAAAATTTTATGTTCAGAATAGCTCTGCATCTCTGATTTTTGAAAGTCATTACTTATAGAAACTGTAAAGGCTCTTTGTCATTCTTGTAGTATCACCACTTCGAAATGGCTAGTGTGACTTTAATTTTCACATTTATTAGCCTACAGTTTATCTTTATTTTTTGACTGATGAAGACACTCTCCTTCAGCGAATTGTATATACATGTCATATGAGTCACACTCTTTCTTCTGTATGATAAGCTGTATTGTTTTCCTGGCTTTGATCTTAGAAAGGGGCCAGAAGAGAGACTCACAATTGGGTTGGAGGTGAGATCTGCTCATTAGGAGTTGAATATCTTGTTTCAAATCACTCAGATAGCTAAGTTTAATGAATTTACTAAATTTCTAATTTTGTGAGAGCTTGGGACACATTATGGTTCTAAATATTGAAATATGTTACAGGGCATTATGTTCCTCAGCTCAGCCAAGCCATTGTAAGGTATAACCAAGCAACAAAGAGAAAGACAATTAATTTGAGGGGTTATATGGTATGGATTATGAATTCCTCTTGAAATAGTGTTGTCTGTTGAACTGCAATTCTGTATTATTTGGAAAAAAAAAAAAAAATAAAGACCAATATAAATATGTAATGCAGGTGGGAAATGCTCTGACTGATGACTACCATGATCACTTGGGGCTTTTTGAGTTTATGTGGTCAGCTGGTTTGATTTCTGATCAAACATACAAGAAACTTAATCTTTTTTGTGATTTGCAATCATTTGTCCATGCTTCAGAGGCTTGTGATAAGATTTTAGATATTGCTGATGAAGAGTTGGGAAATATTGACCCATATAGCATTTACACTTCTCCCTGTGCTGCCAATGTAAGCCGGCCAAATCGGTTGCTCAGAAAGATGCACGTAAGTGCAGACTTCATTCATTTTCTGCTAAATTTTTCTTTTTCCACTCTGTATGTATGTCTGTGATTTTTCATCTCCAAATCATTTTGCATATGATGCAAGGCAAGATAGGGAACCAGAAAATTCGGCCACCATTACTTGATTTCAGACAACACTTCTAGTCGTAACTATGTGAAATGGATTTCTTCTAAAACGCCACATTCCTGAAAATTTTTAAATCTCCAGGCTTTTCTCCAAAATTCCAGAATGTGGAGTGGCTCTTCCTTAATCTAATTAGGAACCCATAGGGATTAACCTTAATATTGTGGTTGTGTGTGCTGATGTGAAAGGTAAGTCTGAGTGGGTTGTTGCTTTTCATGCCTTCAAGCCATTGCCTTCTGTTTCTTAGTGGAACTGCAACATACTCAATCTGTTGGACTTAATTGCTACAGTAAATCTATCTGTCTCCTACCGTATTCTGTTGGTTCTTTGCCTTATTAACTGTTAACACATTTGTTAGAACTCATGTTAGCAGTTGGGAGGAATTTCCATGTTTACCATATATATATATATATATATATATATATATATATATATATAATGAACAGGAGATATATATATATATGTATATATCCTACCATATTCTGTTGGTCCTATGCCTTATTAACTGTAGCACATTTGTTAGAACTCACGTTAGCAGTTGGGAGGAATTTCCATGTTTACTATTTTCGCCTATTCATAAATTATATAAAGTCTGAGTAGGTTGTTCCTTTTCATGCCTTCAAGCCATTGCCTTCTGTTTCTTAGTGGAACTGCAACATAATCTCTTGGACTTGATTGCTACAGTAACTCTATCTTCTCCTACCATACTCTGTTGATTCTTTGCCTTATTAACTGTAACACATTTGTTAGAACTCATGTTAGCAGTTGGGAGGAATTTCTATGTTTACTATTTTCTCCTGTATATATATATATATATATATTGAGTCTGGACGAGGACTAGACATTACATTGGTTAGAATTATTTTTGAAAATGTTCATTTTATGTTAAGTGTTTCTGGAAAAACTTACATTTGTATTGCAAATGGTGCCACAGGGTATTAAATGTTTCCAGGGTTAACTATCTTCTTATTGCTACAAGGTTATGTAACTGTGTTTAGCCTTTCTTCACTGATGTATTGAAAATTTCCAATTCCAGCCTTAGCTGTTCTTTGACACATGAAAGTGTGATCTTGGTTAGTTATGATCCCATATATTTTCCGTTTGAACTTTAACCAAATGTCTAATGGACTAGTTTCTTGTGAAAAAGGACTCCACAATCTTCACCAGTCTAGACTAAAATTTGAGTCAAGGATTCATAGACTGAAACCGTATTTTTCGCTAAATGCACTGTGGCAGGTTCTCGTGGGATTATGATTGTATTACTGAAAATCACAAATCTTCTGTTGTTCTATGTTCTTATTTCCTATATATGGTAAGTATACCATTGGTGAAATGCAATGTCACATTGCAGAGAATTGGTCGTGTCAGTGAGAAGTATGATCCTTGCACTGAGGCACATTCAACTGTGTACTTCAATCTGCCTGAGGTTCAGAAGGCACTACATGTTTCATCAGAATTTGCAACATCTAAATGGGACACCTGCAGGTATATCTGTTCAAATAAATATGAAAGATCCTATAGTTTTCTTATCTTAGCTCACTAAGCTGGTCTTTGTTATTTGTGTTCTTACTTTCTGTTGGAAGGTTGGAAACCATTAACCAATTCCTGGTTAATGACTATAATTCCTGCATAATTGCATGCATTCAATTGTAGATTGTTGAGCAGTATGCCTTTTGATTTTCATAGGTTTTGATGATTGGGTTGTGCCCTGCATGCATTTTCTTTGTGTAAAATTGTTCAATGACAAAATTACCGGTGCCCAACTGTGATTTTTTATCATATTCATATCACAAGACATACAATGTTACGAGCTATATGCGTTCTGTATAAATTGTTATAATATATTGTATGTGGATGTAAGGAAAAACTCGAAAATTCTGGCCTTGATGATTAAATGGAAATTTTGATGGATTACACAGATAAGAAATTGCAATTTGCATATGAATATAAAACTTTGATTCATTTATCTTCCATCGTAGATAGTTCTTCCATGCTTTGATTACCTTCATTGAACTACCTTAAGTGCATGTCTTTATGATAGTTTTATCTCTTTGCTTCCTGTTTTGCAGTGATCTTGTAAATGAGAACTGGAAGGATTCTCCAAGGACGGTGCTAGACATTTATCATGAGCTCATACATTCAGGACTTCGTATATGGATGTTCAGGTATTTTTTGATATGGACAGCAGTTCAACCAGCAATTGTATTTCTGTATAATTGAATAAATACATACAGCCATAATATTAATACATGAGTTCTAGATGAGGTTAATGACCTTTAAAGTTAGGAGGTCAGACTAATGATAGGCTAAGAGTTACAGATTAGGATTATACATTATTTGTTACAGAAATAGATAACCAACAGTTAGCTTGCTTTGTTATTTTGGGCATAACATTCTACACTTCTACTGCAATAGAGTGTTGCCTTTGATTTATTTTGTAGAAAATCAAGAGTGTTGGCCAAATAATATCAATGGCCATATAAGTGGGGTTGGAACCTTATATTGCACAAAACCAATTGGCTTCTGCTAAGGCCCAATCTACTCCATTTATATTCCACTTTATATTCTTATACTTTTCCCATATGGGATTATATTTTCCAACATATTTCACAAAGCATTAAAACTATAATTCTTGTGCACTTGATAGCTTAGCTTAGAGGTAGGTGCATATTTCAACTTGGACAATGTCTCAAGTTCATGTTGCCCTCCCCTCATTTGTAATAAAAAACAGAACAACTATTTTTTTTATGCTTGCATACATATTAGTTTATTGTGGGAATGATTACATTTGTTCTCTAATAATGCATTTTTATTTACCAATTCTCTTTCTGGTAATATTTATACATTTTTATTTAAAAAATTCTTACAATGGAAAATTCAAAAATCCCTAGTTTTAACTTTCTTTTGATGTGCTTTGCCATGAATATCACTTCACTTTCTTTTTCTTTAGGCACTCTTTTGCAAGTTAATTTTTCATGTGTTCTGAGGAAAACAGAAATATATCCCTTCATGAACTATTAATGCCTCAAATGTAGCGGAGGCATCGTTGTCGAGGGGTTGGGGCAGTAATACAAGATGCAGGGATCTGCACAGTCTACTATATGTTTAATGACCAAATATTGAGAAATGAAATATAGGATCAGATTATGTGATCCTGAATTCATGAGAAGGATTAGAATTAGAAAAATCTGTTGGGCTTATATCATGTTTCCTGGAAACTTCTAGTGCATGTACGACAACAAACATTCTTTTTAAGCAATTGATGGTACCTGCATAACCATACTTCGTGGTGCTTTGTAATTTGATGTTTGTAGGTGTATAGTTATTTGATTTTTGCATTTTTATTTATTCCCCTTCCGACTTGCTGGGATCTCTTTGTTTAATCCGTTGGCTCAATTAAGGGGGTGAGGGAGAAGGATATCAGGTTTTCAACCTTTCATCTCCTACACTAGAAGGTGGACACTATTGGCTAAGCATAGTGACATGGAATCTTTATGTAAATATGTATTCAGCGTATGTTATTTAGGATTCCAACAGTAATGAACAGTGGTCCTAAGCATTCTACTAATGACTATATACATTAATAATTTATGGAAGAGCAATAAAAGTAATTTCCTTTGGTATGTGGGTAACTCTGATGTTGTTCATTATTTACTGGGTCTGGATGCAGCAGGTCAGGTATGGAGGGGGGTTTTCTTTTCATAGACCATACCTGCCTCAGTCTTGTTTCAAGATGGAGTACAAGATAAAATACTAAACATTACATAGTTATATCATATTTGCGCATGATTCATTTATAAAAGAAGGGAATTTTTTTTTTTTTTTGGGATGATAACAACATTTAAAAAATTCATCTGGAAGTTAATTCCAACTAGTGATATGTTATATGCTATAATATACAACAAAGTAAAAATTTTATAAATATATACATGGGTATATGTCATGTTAGGGTAAGGTAAGGTGAATATCTATCTGGATGAAGTAAATTTACTGTTCCTTTCTATGGCTATTTTTGGAGGTTGATTGAGCTTTATTCTTCAGTTCAAGCAATAGAGTTTTGCTGTGATTCCAGTTTTATTCTTTTTTCTCCATGTGACAGCGGCAATACAGATGCTGTTATCCCAGTAACATCCACCCGATATACCATAGATGCTCTCAAGCTTCCAACAATAAAGCCTTGGCATGCTTGGTATGATGATGGACAGGTGAGCTAATCTATAGAAATGAACATCACCTTCATTGTTCATTTATATATGGATTAGACATTCATGTTAGGCTTGTACTTATAATAAAATCAATAAATGCATTGTGAAACTCTACTCCAAGTTGTGGCATTAACTTGTTGAAACTAATGTGGTGTATCAAACAGGTGGGTGGATGGACCCAAGAATATGCTGGACTTAACTTTGTCGTCGTGAGGGGAGCAGGCCATGAAGTTCCTTTGCATAGACCTAAACTAGCTCTCACACTCATCAAAGCTTTCATATCAGGAACATCAATGCCAACCCTAGAGCTAGTTAGTGATTCATGATGATGTTTCTTTTTACCTTGGTTTTCAATTTCAAGATTTGAAGGTGGTATCATTTGTTGGGGGGTGGGGAGGCAATCCTTGCATTACTTGTTACACAACAAGCCCTTGGTGGAAAGGCTAATCAGGGGGAACAATAGGACAACATTTATTCATGAATGTGAAATGCAAGTATTATGGATATTCTTTCACTCTTGAAAAACTATCAAATTATTGATGTTTGTGACAATTTTATTGTCAATGCAATGGCCAAATGTAATTTTATTTTTAGAACAAAAAACAGTCAAATGCATGGTAAAAACAAATCTGTTGGTTGATTCAGATTTGATTTCCTTAAAGAGTAATATGTTGTCAGCTGAATTATGTGAAATGAGAGCAAAAACAGTTAATTATTGTGTTTCCAGGGAGAAGGGTTTATCATCTCCCAACAGATCACAATATTATTATCCTGTTTTACTGTTATTGATTCATAATCTGTCTTTCCCTTTAGTTTCCTTGTATCTGTCTTTCCTTCTCTCCAGGGACGATTTTAGGGAGGGGTAAAACAAATTTTTTTTTTTTTTTTTTTTTGGGTATAATGGAAGTTCAATGTCCGAAATAAGTCCAAATTAGCGATAATTTTTTTGTAATTTGCAAGATTCGATTATGATCTTCAGCTCTCGTATATTTAAAAAGAATGAGAAGATTAACTAGATCATTAAGATTAGAAATATTTTTTTTTAATATTTGAAGTATAAAAAATAGATATATTACTTCATCCGTTTTAAAATATTTGCCATTTATGATTTACATGTATTAAGAAATTTATTTATATTATTATAATTTTAAAATGAAAAAAATTAAAATATTTTTTATTGATTTTGATATAAAAATAGAAATGAATTAACGCAAATGTCTAGTAGGAAAATAAATAGAGAGTAAAGATGAAAAAAATAATACATATATATTTGAAATTTTAAAACAACAAATAAATTGGAATAATTTTTTTTTAAAACAATAAATATTTTGGAACAGATAAAGTATATATATATAGACTAAAAATATGAAATAAGTCCTCCAAATATTTTTTTTTTTATGTTTTCAATATGTAAATTTAGAGTTGAAAAATAAAACTAATTTCCAAAATAATTGATTTATCAAAACATTAGATTAAATTATATAAAATAACAAAAAAAGTTAAATGTTATATTTTAAATTTTTTATATTAAAATGTAATTAAAATTTGAATTTAATATTATTTTTTAAGTTATAGAAAAATATAAATATTATAAATTTTTTGTATGATTTATCGTATTATTAATATTTTAAAAAATATACGTCGAAACTTTTAATATTTTTTATTTAAAAAATAAGAAAATTAATGAATATTTTTATTATTAAAAAAAAATTAAAGCTAAACAATTGAAATACATAGGAGAGTAAAAAATTCTGAAAAAAAAGTGTTTTTAAATTTTTTTTTTGAGAATATTTCTAAAATTTTAATATCCCAAAATTATTATTATTATTATTAACCGTTTTGTACTAGAAATTAACGCACAGCTGCTTCCCTGTTCTTCGTTTTCTCATTTTCTCGCTCATATCCACCGTTTGCTTGTTCTAAAGCTATACCTCGTCCGCAACTTCTTCGGCGCGACGGTGGTGCGGCCGTGGGTTTACTCGACGACCGGCTTGTGTCGTCGGTAAGGTTAGAATGGGTACCATTTTAAATCCTATTATTGATTTCTTTCCCCTTTTTAGATTTCAACAAAATTAAGCAATAAATTAAGTATTTTAAGTATTATACCCTTTGGGCAGTACAAAGATAAAAACTTTTTGGGTTTTGTGGTTTTGATTCTTATAATCACAAGAAACAGTGTTGTTGAAGCAAATTTTCAATCTTTATCAACTTCCATTTGCTGTTTTGTTCCTAAAAAGACAAACCCACTTGACCTGATTGAGATGCAGGGAGGCAGAAGGGAAGAAGAAAGCTGGAATAGCAACAAAAATGGTGGTTTCCAGTAGTAATTCCCACAAGGAGATGAGTGTTAGGAGAAGAATTGCCAGCATGTAATTTTTCTATTTTTATCTCTCTGCTTTTTACTCCTTGGTTATCTGATTCACTTTCTTTATGTTGAATGATTTATGATTTTACAGAAAGAATTAGGAATTCAAATTCTTCGAGGCTATGGTTTCGTATACTATGCATAGATGAGTTTATTTAATTTGCTCAAGGTCAATTATAATATGGGTCTGCATTTGAAATGTGGGTTTACTCTTTGTGACGAGTAAATGTAATAGTCTTGTAGCTGATTCTTGTTCAATTATCAAAATTTCCTGCATTTGTGGACAGAGAAATTTTCTATGTTTATCGTTTATTGTGAATGTTAAGCCGATTGATTATATCATTTTTATAAAACTTAATACATTATAAACAGATCGTTCATGGAATGCTTGTGCTTCACATTGTGTTTGATTCTTTTTATAGCCAATATCTACATAGCAGTATTGTTTAGCACCTTTGTTGCAGATAATTTACAACCTCGTAATTTTTGTAGATTCAATAAACGAGAGGATGATTTTCCATCTTTGAGGGAATACAATGATTACTTGGAGGAAGTCGAGAACATGAGTATGTTATTATGATATTTTTTTTAAAGTGATATTTTGAATGTAATAGTGTAACAGGTAATCTTGACAAATGAAACTTCCTGTTCCAGTATTTGACTTAGTTGCTGGAGTGGATGTCCCTGCTATTGAAGAAAAAATTGCAAAGTACCAGAAAGAAAATGCTGAACAAATAATGATTAATCAAGCACGAAAGGTACTTCTGCAGTTACCTGCCTATTGTTGTTCTTCTAGCCTTTGGCTTTCGCACAATTAAAAGGGCACCAGATTGGATCGATCTTAGGTTGAGATCTTAACTTACTGGAAAGGGAAAAGGGAAATATGTTCTTTATAGTTCCCTGCCATCTTTACAATAGAATAAGAAAAGAATATGTGAATCAGTTTTTTCACTTCTTTTGAACATTTCTTTTTTTAGTAATTATTGGGAGAAGTAACTGAAGATGTTCTATGGTAATATTACTCCAACAGGCAGAAGAATTAGCTGCAGCTTTGGCGGCTAGCAAGGCAATTCCTGCGCAGAATGATACTGATGGGGTGAGAATGAAACAATTTGATGAAATCTTTTATTTATTTTTCCTTGAATAAACTCATTTTGTTTACTACTGTTTGTAACTCCATAGGCTTTTGATCTGGTAAACTGTTAAAATCTACTTTAATTCTTCCTAGGATACAGTTTGCACTCTGCACAATTGGATTTTGGATTATGTTTTTTTTTTTGCTGTGCAGTTATCATTTAGTTTTTACCTTCTGATACCTGTTAATTTGACAGCAGCCAACAAAATAATATTGGAAGTCAGTGAGGATTAGTTTTGAATGCTTTCTGTGATTCACATATTTGATAGCTATCACTGACCCTGCCTTAATTTAATCATATAATTATATAATTTGCTCCTAAAATCTGCAAGCATTAGTAAG
The DNA here is from genome assembly GCA_947687605.1 of Reutealis trisperma. Lineage (NCBI taxonomy): Eukaryota > Viridiplantae > Streptophyta > Magnoliopsida > Malpighiales > Euphorbiaceae > Reutealis > Reutealis trisperma. Next base: position 347,520 of record CANTUT010000002.1, read on the forward strand.
AAATGTACTTTTGATTATCTGGAGAACTCTGGAAAACTTCAATGATGAAATCTCTCAAGTCTGATTACAACATAAGCTTTTGAGAATGGAGGACATAGAACTTGTCTCATTGTATATTGAATGTTAGAATATAGATTGAGGTACTAGAGCAGTTGAGCGACTCTGGAATTCTTCCTGTATTTTTTTCACTTACAAGTCTCTCACAGACAAAATTTCAAATAAATTTATGTAGTATTTGTGTTTTGTCCAGTGCGTGGAATAATCCCTCCTCATTCCATACGTCTCCTCACCTATGTATGCCTATGAATTTTTTTTTAAAGGCAGCTACTCCACTCCATCCCATAGAGGCAGTATAGTTTAATGGGTGGAATGGGTCCCTTGAAATGAATGCTGTTTGTGAAGTCTGAAATTGAAATTAGAAGATTAGTGTTTGTTTTAATTTTGGAGCAATGCTTGAGATATTTTTGCCATACACGTCTTGTAACTAAAACATTACTGCAACTCGCATGTCTCAATATGGAAACGCAACTAACCTGTTTTATGCATGGGCAATTAGGATGAAGTTTGGGAACTAAACCAGCAAAGTTAGTTTGCGGGCACCTGAATGTGTGCCTCCAATCATCTGTTTATTATTTGCATTTGACATTGGTAGAGCTGTCAAACACGTTTCCTTTGAATTCATAGGGGTCTTTTTAGCCCTACTTCACTGTTTGTTCTTTGAACTAATAACAATTTATATGTTTGTTGAGTCAGAGTTCTCAAGCAGGATTTGGCATCAAAACGGGGCAATATGCACCATCCGTTCCTGGGGGTCAGCCAAGACCAACGGGTGTGGCTCCACAACCTGTGCCACTTGGAGGGCCAGACATGCAGGGTTATGCTATTGATGATGATGAAATGATGAGACTTCGAGCAGAGAGAGGGGGCAGGGCTGGCGGTTGGAGTATAGAGCTTAGCAAGAAGAGGGCACTTGAAGAAGCTTTTGCAAGTATTTGGATTTAGGTTCTTCCTAAAGCACCATTTTTGTCTACTGTCAGATTGTTCCCATGTCATGCAGTGAAGAGAATTGAAGATGAATATGAAATCATATCTAAACACTAGTTTTGGATTATCCACCTTTTATTGATGGTTTCCTAGATTTTGCACAGTATTGGTACATTAGTGATATTAATTTACTTCTATTGGGAAGTCATTATGAACTCAATTGAATATTCAATATTTTTAATGGGTATATAAAAGTCATAAATTTAGCATTTTTTTAATAATTGAGGGAGGAGAGATTGTTTCTTATTGAAGAGGTTAATATATAACAAATCTATATATAATAAAATTAATTTATATTTGGCGTGATTAGTTCATATCAAGAAACACATGTGATTAATCCACCTGTATTTCTTTTTAGTCAGTCTGTTTAAACTTCCTTTGTATACAATTTAATTTTATAGGGCAATTTGTTTTTGTTATCTAAAAAATTTTGGAGTTCGTGTATCGAAAAATTTTGAAAGTGGCCAATGGATTGTATTTTTAAATTTAAATTTTAAATTTAAATGATAGCCATTTACCCTTTTTTTTTGAAACAATAATGCTATACAATTTAATATTTTTATCTAATTTTTTTTTTAACTGATGTGACATGATTGCATTGAAAAATATTTTATATAATACATTTTTGAAAAAAAATTGACATTAATTGAGATAAGAAGTTGGAATAAAAATATTGGATTGTATAATATTTTTCTTTTTTAAAATATATATGGAGTAGAAGGAATGACTAACCTCACACCCTTTTCATGGGTTTTTCAAGGCACATAAGTTTCAAAAACCTGAAATTATTGCACAATTTTTAACGTCACTTACATTTGCATGTGACTGCCATTTGCAAAGCTAAAATGCATCCATTGTTTTTGAATATAGGATCTAGTTTTATCATTGTCTCTAAATTTCAATTTGCAATAATAAAATCTCTTAATTTCAATTTAATTATAATGATTGTCACTGAAATAATTTTCTAACCATTAGCAGGCCAGAAAATTAACGTGCAATTTCATGGTCAACTTTGAATTTTTTCACCTTTCTAATGCATCCATATTATGCACCACCATCTTTCTCTTTCTCTCTTTAGAAATTTTTTTCTCTAATTGTCAACAATGGCCAATTTCTTTTTCACTAAAAGATGGCTTCTATTCTCAACCAATTCATTTTCCAAACCACCGTCACAACTTTGCCACCGCTACCAACACAGCCATATCTCAGTCACAACATCCTCCTTTTCTTTCTTCTTCTATTCTTCACTTCCAACAAAACCAAAGACCAGAAATCAGTATGTGAAAAAAGGTTTCCTTTTTCACATAATCTCAAATGGGTTATTGTGTAAGCATAAATGGGATCTGATGAATTTTTGAAACCTAAGTGGAAAAATTAAAAAAAATAAAAATAAAAAGCAAAAGCAAAAATAGAAAAATAAAATAAAATAATGAATGAAAATAAAAAATCGGGACCTAGAGTGCCATGAGTTGCAGCAGCAACAGGATGTGGCTTGTTCACCATATCGATTAATGATGAGTTTTGCTGTTGTTGGCTTCTCTCTCTTTCTCTCCAAAAAATCAAAACTAGATCTAACCTTTGCTTGTAGATTTTTCTTTTCTTCTTCTTCTTCTTTCAACAATCAGTTTTCACATCTAAAAATCAAAATTAGATCTAACCTCAATAGAACCAAGATTGAGTATGAGTTTTAGTGTTCATTGATTAATTTGGTGCTCATGGAGATCTTTTTTTTTTTTTTTTTTTTTTTTTCCTCCCTCTCTTCTTCTTTCAACAATCAAAAATCAAAACCATACTAACTTTCATAGGACCAAGATTGAGTCTTTGGTATTCACACATTAATTTGGTGTTCATGGAGTTTCAAGAGGTGGTGTGGCTTCAAGTTTCGACAATAGTTATTCATTTGGTGATAATGGCTTCAAATTTCAGTTGTAGGTAGCATTCTATTTTTTATTTTTTGCTTTTCATAATAATAATAACATAGTAATATGAGATCGAAATAATAAAAATAAATATATTAGGTTTTGATTTAGGAAGAAGATGAAGATGAAGATGGTGGTGGTAGGTTAGGTAAAAAATGGTAGATTTGATGTGGATGAATTGAGAAGGGTAATGATTTAAAATTGGAGATGGTGCTGGTCAACTATTGTCCTTGAGATAATTTTCCAACCATTAGCTGGCCGAAACCATCTTTAGTACTTACAATAGCACATCACCACTTATCAAAGAAGAGGGTTTCTTAAAGTTTACATTTTGTTCAAATTGCAATTATTGACTTTAATGAATTCAATTACAATCTCACCAATCAATTTTTTTAAGCATCAATAATTGATTCTCCCATTAAAATAAAAAATTAGTGACAAAATTAACTCCTCATTACAAAAGCGGCAAAGAGGAGCCTCGTCAGACGCACAAAAGAGGATGGCATCAACATTCCTTCAGTCTTGTCGTCAACGCCACTTTTATTTCTTTGGAAACCAAAAGGTCAATAATTATTTTTTGCCAAATACCAAAATGTTAATGATTAGTTTCAAAAACTGAATATATTTGAGCCTCAAACAAAATACATCTATAATCTATAATATATAAATGTGTGTAAGGGGATAAGCAAATTTACAAAAAAAAGTCATTAAGTTCTTTTTAATTTATATTAAAAGGCTAGAGAAATTCTAACTTGACTTTTATTGTTTGAATATTTATAAGCTAGAGAATTTCTAATTTGATTTTTATTATGTAAATTATTATTTTATTCATTATAAATTTTAAAATTAGTTGTTTTAACCATAAGTATGAAATATGTCACCTTGCCAACTCAATGTGTGAAATATGTCACCTTGCTCTAAAACCAGTGGAGCATTTGCTTCTTCATTGTGATCATGCTAGAGCCACTATCTAGTTTGACAGTGTATTGGGAATTTATCTTAGTAGCTCATTCTATTCTTATTTTGTAGAATGGTGTTATGTAATAATAGATCAATTTTCGAAAGCAAGAAACAAGAAAGCAATCTAGCAAGCTGCACTCATTTGTTGGAGCATTTGGGAGCAATGAAATGGTTGAATCTTCAAGAGAAGGCCTATAATCCTCACCAAACTTAGTTGATTGCAACTGTCTCTTACTATGAATTTGTGTCTTTTGGAGAGCAAGGATTAATTAGGCCACTATTAGTGTAGAGAGCCCAACCTAAGTGGAGAGATGGAGACCACCCAATAGAGAAAATAAAAATTAATTGTGATGCTAGTTTTATTTCTGATAACGAAGAAGCAGGTCTGGCTATTGTATGTAGAGATCATGAGTGTGAATTGTTGGATGGTATGGCCCTCAAAATAAAAGTGTCCTCTCAGTTGGCAGTAGAAATAAAAACTTTGTTAATTGGCAAGAGATTTGCTCTACGACTTGGATGGAGAGAGTGCTCTTTTGAAACTGATTGTTTGCAATTGGTTGAGTTTTGTAATTCCCAATAAGTTGATTATCCTTGGGATATTCAAGCCATTATGTCAATATTTTGGAACTTAAAATATGGTGCTAATAGTATTAGTGTCAGTTGGGTTAGTAGGCAATGTAATAGGGTGATTGATTGGGTTGCATCCTAAGTGATTATTGGTAACTTGAGCCCGTCATGGTTTTCTACTAAGCCAAATAAGTTAGAGCATTTGTTGTTTCTAAATTCTGTAATTCAGCCTTTAAGGTAATGAAAAGTTATATATTTGCTAAAAAAAGAAGCTTCCACATTATAAGTATCATCAAAATTAGGTTCAACCAGCATTTGCAACATGATAAACTAAGAGTACATGCAGGGTTTTAAATAATGGTATAGTAAATTATATTGATATCCAAATTAGTATAATAGTATGAGAATTAGTTGGACTAAATCAAATTGAATCGGTCATCGTTACCATAAATTTTCAAAAATTATTAGCAAATTGATCCAAATCAATAAGAAATGAATTATAACGTCCAAAATATAATATATTAAATTAATAAATACTTAAATAAGCATAGTCAAATTGCCTCATTAAGTTAGGTTGTTACTACGGTCTATAACAAATAGACTATAAAAGCTTAAATTACAAGACATATTTATAAATAATACATAATAACAATAATTAAGGTACATAAATTCCTAATAATAATATTTTTTTTTATACTGATTTATCACAACTGTTTTGCTTTATAATGACCATATCGGTGTGTATCGGATGATTCAGTATCGATTCATAACTAATTTCCATTGGTCCATATGTAATGCCCATATAATTTAACTGATACAAAATAGATACATTGTTTAATACCATGTACATAATCAACCCCTATAAGAATTAAGTCTTTTGTTATATATATATATATATATATATATATATATATATATATATATATATATATATATATATATATATATATATATATATATATATATATATATATATATATATATACTTCATCCTATTAATTCCAAGCAATATTAATTAATTTATTAATTAATTATAATACTCATATTTTAATTTTTTTAAAAATAAAATTTATGAACAGAAATTTTTTTTACCTGTCTACCCATTTGAAGAGAATTCTTAGCTCATAAGTTCAACACTAATATCTTGGAGATACTTCTAATTAAGCTTGTGTATGATATGCTTCTTTTTTCGCTTTTTGGGTGATAGGTGTGGTATGCTTCTATATATAGTTAAAACTCTATAAATTCATTATAGGTGTTTTTATCTAATAAATATGAGTAAGGGTGTAAGTAAATCAAGTCAACTCCCTAACTACTTGGGATTAATTAAGTGATTACTCGAAATTGAGTTAATGTAAATTGAGTCGAGTCGAGTCAAGCTTGAGCTAGAGCTCAAGCTTGAACTCTATATTTCTCAATCTGATAGGCTCGCCAGCCTAGTTGAGCTTAAGCTTGAAACTCCAAAACTCCACTAAAATTTGAGATTTTGAAAATTTTAGGTAATTGAGCTAGGCCGAGCTTGAGTTTGACACTGTTTCAACTCGATTTGACTCAATTAATTTCTTATTTTGATTCAATTAATTTCTTACTCGTTAAGGTTTGAACTCGACTCTATTAAGTTTGAGTTTGAGTTTTTAGGATTGAGTTCAAGTTTACGCACTCCAAAACTCGAATCGACTTGACTGAACTCGTTCACATGAGTAAAAGAAATGATGCAATTAGGACTTTATTTTAAGAACAACATTGGTGCAATTAGGACTTTATTTCATATTTCATCTTTCACAAAGTACCTAATTTTGAATTCAAATTATACTACGCTTGAAATGCCAACTACGGATCATGCATGGTTCAATTGAAAGTGATTACTAGTTATATTAGCCAGCCCCTATAAGCTTAACCATGTTCTCTCAGCTTCTCAACCTAACAAACTAAGGAGTGCCTTTGTAGTTAGAACTTTCTTTCTGGTTTACAATGAAGGGAGGCAAACTCAAACTTGAAAGCTTACACAAGTTGAGATATGCACCTACTGAGCCTATGAGTGATTTTAGTTTAAGAATGAAATTGCACATGAGGAATAAAACATAGTTGTAGTGCCAGAATAACTTTGGAGTTAAACCAGGGACACTTGATAATCCAAGACAATTGTTAGAGGGAAAAAATCCATAACTTTAAACGAAGGCTAAACTTCATGCATTTAAATGTGTCAGTGTTGGGGAGTATTCTATGTCTACAATGATCCACTGTATGGTTATTAGGAATTTAAACTGACCAATCAAAGGAGCACAAAAAGTATGTATAAGCCTGATTGATTCCTAACTAGTCTTTGGCCTAAAACAAGTCTCCTCTATGCACATTAACTACTTAATCCTAACTAAATAACCACACATTCTATAGCATAAATGCAACAGTTATATAGAAAAATTAGGCCATTTGCAATCCTTACTATTACCATGAATCTCCATTCAACAAAATTAAAACCAAAAGCCAGCAACTTTAACACTCCCCTCCTACTCTATAGCCATGCCAATTTGCACTGCAGCTTGTACAACCGGCACACACCTATCTTTGTGGCCAACCATCTTCAACCCCATCATCTTGTGCATAATGATCACTTCCATCTTATCAACTAGCAACAACTCAATATGGGGAGCAAAAGCCACCTTCTATTTTTTTCGATCTCTACAAATTCTATTCGCTCTTTATGGCCTTTTTTAAAGGTTCAAACCATCCCAAAAATAATCCCTTCATATAAGGCAAATTTCGTGCCTACTTCTTCTTGCACATTTCCCTCACTAAACCCCTGTACTCTTTTACCATTCTCTCCCATGATTCTCTCCCATGACTCAGTCTATTCTCTAATTTGCCTCCTCCTTAACAAATTATACTTCCTCTTCTCAATATCTTTGAATTCTACCTTCACTTTTTGATTCACTATCTTATAAAAACCCTTCAAAAAAAGAGCTGAAATCCATGGTAGGTCTTAGATAAAAACTCTTTTAGATGATTCTTGATGCAGAATTTGATGATTATGGTTGACGAGCAAGTCAAATTTAATAAAATTTTCAACATTCAGGTGGTTTCTTATGGGATTCTCCATGTCTTGGAGGAGATGTTCATCAGTGGCATCATGTAAAGGGTGGAAGGGAAGAAGATTATGAGGCAATTTGGTGATAAGAAGGAATGAAGAGGAAGATAGAAAAAGGCTAGAAAGAGTGTGAGAGATTAGAATAGAGAAGAAATGAAGGTTTTTGTAGGGTTTATGAATTTTATTTATTTTGGGAGGTTTTTTCAGCCAATTTGGATACTGAACTTGAGCTTTGTAGGTTATGGGTAAAGAGGCAGTAGAAGCCATTTTTGTGAGGGATAGATAAGGGTCTCTCAGACATTGAAGATGGAAGGGTGAGAGTGAGCTACAAGAATTGAAACCTCTCTTAAAACCCTAATAGTGGATAAAAACTCTTTTAGACGATTCTTGACTCAAGATTTGATAATTATGATTGATGGTGTGAGGCCTCGCCCGAGCACAGGTCCGATCCGCCGAGGGGAATCGAAATACTTTTTGGGAGAAACTCCACGATTGAAACTCGCTGTGAGTTCAGAAAATTGATTTTTGTAATTTGGAAGTTGTGAAAGTGAGTCGCCACTTTAATTTATTTATTTTAATTAGGAAAAAAAAAAAACCCAAATTGATTGACTCCAAAAATATTTTGATTTTATCCCAATAGAAAATGCACTAATCCACAAGTGACCAAAGAGGGTTCGGAGGTCAGGTTTTGGTAATTACACAATTAAGAAAATATGATTTTCTTCAGTTTGGCTAAAAATTACAAAACAACTCTTAAAAAAGAATTTTCGTGCATATATGAATAGGAATAAAATGATGCATGAAATAGATATATATATATGACAAGATTCAATGATAATTATAGATAAATAAGCGAAAATAAATCCTACTTAATTATTACAAAGCCAAAATGATTGAAACATAGAGGATCTTTCCTCTAACCCTTATAGGTACTAGGGAAAGCACACATTCCTCAACTATATTAAAGAAATAAAAAGTACAAAATTGGAAATAAATAACAAATATAAATGGAAAAATGTTATTAAAAATAATTTTGGAGTTGATGCCTTATAGAATGGCAACCTACATATCTTATTGAATAGAAATCAAACCCCATGCAATTCTTCTTTCTTACGAAAGAGGGGTTTTGGAAAAAGTATTAATTTATTTATTAATTTAATTCTGATCTTTAAATTAATAAATTTTAGATCTTTTCTGTTTTAGACCTAAAAAGAATTCTAAATCTGAGATAAATTAATAAATTCCATGATTTTTTTTAGAAATTTCAATCTACCTTCAAAACCATTCTCGAACTTTATGAAATCATATTGTTCCATCCCAAGCCTCATCGGCAAATCATACCATATACCACCCATTCATTGGCATAATCTTAAAATAAGCAAAACCAAAAATCCCAAGTCTATCAGGGCTTATCATCTTTAAATCTAGTTTCCTTGGCAAAACTAGAAGTCGAGGCATATCTCCCAAAAAACCTTCATCAAGAAGCCTAAATCCAAAAGTCTTCATCCAGAAGCCCAAATCTAGAAGCCTTCATTAAGAAGCCCAAATCCAGAAGCCTTTATCAAGAAGCCCAAATGCAAAAGCCTTCATCAAGAAGCCCAAATCTAGAAGTTTCAACCTGTCTTCAAACCAAGAAGCCTTCATCAAAAAGCCCAAATCTTAAAGCTTTCATTAAGAAACCCAAATCCAGAAGCCTTTATTAAGAAGCCCAAATCCAAAAGCCTTCACTATGAAGCCTAAAACCAAAAGCCTTTACCATGAAGCCCAAATCCAGAAGCCTTCGCTATGAAGCCCAAAACCAAGAGCCTTCATCATAAAGCCTAAACCAAAAGCCCACTCCCAAAAGGCCTTCATTTATGAAGCCTATGATCTCCTTTAAGGCAAAATCAGACTGAGCCTTTCAAATGGATTTCCTAATTAGACCTACCCTGCTTAGCTAAAACCTTTCTCTACAAGGACTGATCCTCAACCATAACTTTCCATGGGTAGACTGAGTCGAGCCACCTATGCTAACATTCCCATACCCCTCATCTTTTTTCCTATTTTTTTCCAACACCAAAGCTAAACTAATACCTTTAACCTTCAAAGCCGAACAGATAGCTTTGATCCCAATCTTCCTAAACATCAAAGCCAAATAGATAACTTTGATCATAATCTCCCTAATAGTAGGGCCTAACAGGTGGCCTTGCTAAACTAATTTGAATTCCTTAGGTAGACCAAATCTCCAAACCTTAAAGTCTAGGCCGGACCGTAAAATTTACCAAATCATCTTTATCTCTAACAATTAGGCCGAACATATAGCCTTAATTGAAGTTTACCATGACCATTCTTACGTCTAATGCCAAGGTCAAACCGATAGCCATTGATAAAATCTCATTTATTCTAAGAGCCCCCTCCCAAAAGGTTCATGTTCTTATACCTTGTTTACCCTTCACAAGGTTCAATGCACAAATATGAATGCCTTTATGTATGACAAACACAAGTAGATATCATAAGCCCAGAATCTGACATGGTATAGCCCAAAATTGGACATGGCATAACAACAAATAAGCCAAAAATCTGATATGGCATGAGCATAAGCCTAGAGTCCGACATGGCATCTCTTCCCAGGGTTCACTATCATCAGAATCACCTTTTGCTCAAAGCCAATTATGATGAGGGGGCAGCTGTGAACCCTCAAAATTGCATCCTTGGGATCGGTCACAGCTTGACACTTATTAAGATTAGTGTGCTACACATACAACGGTCCCGCTAGCCGGTTAGTGGGCAGGGGTCAAGGGGGTAGTGCCCTTTGCGAGGTGCGAGGCACGCCCCGTTGAAAAATAAATTTTCTAAATCTTTTACCTCTAGTCGACTATTTTTCAGTTACAAACTCATAGAATCAAACCGAGCTTAAATTAGATTTGAAACGAACTAGAAACGGGTAAAAAAGTGCGAAAATATGTTGGACCAGCGGAATTGTGGTGCGCCAGGCATGCCATAGCTTTGGGAGGCACGCCTGGGATGCCGCCAGTGGGGCAGCACAAAAGACATGCTGGCAGCACAGGCGGCACGCCTAACATGCCGCCCGGCTAGCCGGCAAGTTACCGGTGTTGCCCGTGCTGCCAATGGCTTCCGGCAGCACCCCTTCAGCTGCTCTATAAAAAGAGCCTCCTTCAAGCTCATTTGGCACAGTTTTTGAGGCAGAAACTCTCTTATATTGCTATATTTGTTGTGTTAAAATTCTCTTTGAAATTTGATATTAAAATCTATCATTTTGAAGTTCTTTTAATTTGCATTTATTACACTGTTTTGCTAACATTTTGTTGTTAAGGTTCAAATTCAAAGTTCTGAATCCAAGGTGGAGCTTAGATCCAGAGCTAAACTCATTTCATTCACCCGAAAATATCAAAAAGCAAAGGTATAATTCCTTTGCTTTTTGAGATTTTCAAGTGAACGGAATGAGTTTAGCTCCGGATCTAAGCTCTACCTTAGATTCAGAACCTTGAATTTGAACCTTAACAGCAAAATAGTGTAATAAATGCAAATTAAAAGAACTTCAAAATGATAGATTTTAATATCAAATTTCAAAGAAAATTTTAGGACAACAAATATAGCAATATAAGAGAGTTTTTGCCTCAAAAACTGTGCCAAATGAGCTTGAAGGAGGCTCTTTTTATAGAGTAGATAAAGAGATATTATCGGAAGCCATTGGTGGCACCGGCAGATTGCCGATGGCACCGATAACTTGCCAGCTAATGTGCCGCCCCACTGGTGGCACGCCTAGCGCGCCGCAATTCCGCTGGTCCAACTTGTTTTTGCATATTTTTTGCCCGTTTCTTGTCTGTTTCATATTCGATTTGAGTCCAGTTTGATTCTATGGGTTCGTAATTGAAAAACGGTTGACTAGAGGTGAAAGATTCAGGAAATTTATTTTTCAACGGTGCGCTGCCTCCTTGACCCCTGCCTACTAACTGGCTAGTGGGATGACTGTATGCGTAGTACACTAATCTTAATAAGTGTCAAGCTGCGGTTGATCTCAAAGATGCAATTTTGAGAGTTCACAGATGGGCAAGTCAAATTTAATAAAATTTTCATCAAGAAATCGAGATAACAATAAAAGAATAAGAAAATCCAAAGATCTGCAATTTTTTGAAGATACATTTAACTCAATGTACAAAAAAACTCAATTCCTCAATTATTTGAGACGCTATTCGAATTTCAAATTGGTAATAATATAATAAATTTAATAAATAGACACTTAATTACATAACCAACATTTTAATGAACTTTTCTTGCATAATCAACCTTTTAATGAACTTTTCTAGCGATCAAGTCTAATTAATTTATTATTTAATTCTCAATCCAATACCTAAAATAGCCATTAAGCTATCAAGTACCAACAATCTAATTATCTTTTAGGGGTACGATTGCTTACTTTAGCAGCATAACAAGCTGCATTGAATAGTAGTCTATCATCTGTAATATGACCATTCTCCACTAGTCTTCTTTTTATTTGCTCACGTGCCCCAAAATAAGTGACACCATATACTGAAGTCATCACTGTTTGTTTAACCAATTCTCGATCTACCTGAAAGCTCCCAAATATCAGAGTTAGAAAAAAAAATCCTTTTTATTAGGAAATATGATGATCTGAGTTGGGAGTAATATATAAAAGCAATCTGATCCATTAAGAGCTTTGCTAAAAAGCAACCTGATCCATTAAGAGCTTTGCTAACAAGGCATTTGGATTTGTAGCTAGGTCCTTACTGCTGTCTCTTTATTATTTCATGGACCCTACCATAAAAAGTCACTTTAGTCTCATCTTATGAAACATACACTCACATTTAATGCAAAGCAAATAAACAACACACACATATATAGAAAAAGAGAGGATCTAGTACCATATTCCATAAAGTATTAAAGTAACTTTCACAAGCATGATGTTTATCATAATTTCTATATAAACATCTGCAGGCTTCTCTCTAGCAACCAAGTTTAATTGCTGCTACTTCCAGCTGAAAAACACATTCACGGTGAGAAACTCAAATCAACTAGAAAAGAGAACAGCATTAGAAAATAATGTAAATTTGATAGTGACTAATATTTAGTTTCATTACTGGATCATAAATTGTGATTAGGCCAAGCCAGGACAAGAGTGCTTTCAGGGATGGGGATGAGCTTTGATCAATTGTTTTCAATGGCAATGCCTTAAAGCACTAACCAATGAAACGGTTGGGCAACAAATAGGCATTACAATAGGGATGGCAATGGGGTGGGGAATTTTATTGAAAAATCGGCTCACACAACAATGATAAAGTAGACAGGAACACAAAGTTTAACATGGTTCGTCGTAAGCCTACTTCACAATATAATAAATTTCTTCAATCAATCAACAATTACAATGACTAATTGAGCACTCAACCCTTTGCCCAATTAAACCAAAAAAAAATAATAACCTCATAATAATATTACAAAGGTATTCTAACCATGCACTTTGTAAAATACCACTCAACAAAAAATTAAATTTCTCTCTTAATTTTTACCAATACTCAATCTTACCAACAACTCATCTATTATATTTTTCTCTCAATTTTTTTGGTGTGTTTAAAACCTCTCAGAGAATGGCTATTTATAGCCAATTCTCTGCCAAATTTTCAAAGGGTTGAGCACCTAACTTTGATAAGGTTGGGCATCGAGTTTGCCATATTTGACTTCTTCTTTTTTTTTTTTAATATTATTTGTTTATTTATTTTATAGCTGGTTTCACAACAATCTCCACCTCCATAATATAAAATAAATATGTCCAACTCAATCTCTAAAATGCACCCTTTTTGTTGATGCACCATCGATGATTGTGCTTCCCATCAATCTATAAAGATTTCTGCTTCCAAGTTTTTGTGCTTTCATAATCACGAGAGCATTTCGACAAATTTCATGACTCCACCTCGAGTGGAATACCCATAACCCAAAGCATCCAATTTGCCCATGTATAAATTCCTTTTGAACTTTGGAATATATCTCACATCACCAAGAGTTCTTACTTTGCCATCATGGAGTTTGATTTTCACTTGGCCAATTCCTTCAACTTCAAATTTATCATCATTTGCTAGCTTGACACATTCATCCTTTCGATCTTCAAATTTATCGAACCACTCCCTTTTTGAAAAAATATGGAAAGGGCAAGCTGAATCCATTAGCCACTCATCACATAATGGATCCTTTGCAATTTCCTTTTCATCAACTGTATTGACCATAAGCACATTAGGTTCGAAATTACCATCAACTGCAAAATTTGTGAAATCATCATTCATAGATTTGCCTCAACTCTTCTTGAATTGATTGAAAGCATCTAGGTCTTCTTTCATTTTCTTACAGTGGTATTGAATATGACCCTTCTCATGGCAGTAATAATATTCTTTCTCAAAATAATCCACTAGTGGTCTCGAACCTGAGCTTGATCTGTTATTTCTTCCATTTCCTCCTCTTGAATAACTTCTGTCACGACTAGCACTAATTGCAAGAGCTTGTCCACCATTGTTTCTTTTTGGCTTCTTCAATCTTTCATGCTCTAAAATTGCAGCAGTGACTTCTTCCACTAAGATAGACTTCTTTCCGACCGTCATTGCTGTTACTAAGCTTTCATATGATGGTGGTAAGGAGGCCATAAGAATAATTGGCTCATCTTAAATTTTAACATCTATGCTAGCTAACTGAGTGATCAACCTTTTAAAGGTGTTAAGGTGGTGTCAAACGCTAACACCTCCTTCCATCTTCAAACCATATAATTCTTTCTTCAAATACAGTTGATTGGTTAGCGACTTCGACATGTACAACTCATCTAGCTTCTTCCATAAGCTAGTCGGAGATTTCTTATTTAATACATCATATTTGACGTTGGATGCTAGCGCCAATCGAATCATACTCACAACCCTTTGTTGCAAATCCTCCCAATCTTCATCTTTCAATGCTGTAGGTTGCTTCTCATTTAAAGCTTTAATCAATCCTTGTTGCACAAGGATATCCTTTACGGTGCTTTGCCATAAGCTAAAATTATTTTTCCCATCAAAATACTCCACCTCAAACTTTGATCCCGTCATACCTTCAATTTTTGACATATCGAACCTGTGGCTCTGATAACACTTGTTGAAAAATCAGCTCATACAACAATGATAAAATAGACGGGAACACAAAGTTTAACGTGGTTTGGCGTAAGCCTACTCCACAAAACAATAAATTTCTTCAATCAATCAACAATTACAATGACTAATTGAGCACTCAACCCTTTGCCCAATTAAACAAAAATAATAATAATAATAACCTCATAATAATATTACAAAGGCACTCTACCCATGCACTTTGTAAAATACCACTCAACAAAAAATTAAATTTCTCTCTTAATTTTCACCAACACTCAATCTTACCAACAACTCATCTATTATATTTTTCTCTCAATTTTTTTGGTGTGTTTAAAACCTCTCGGAGAATGGCTATTTATAGCCAATTCTCTGCCAAATTTTCAAAGGGTTGGGCACCTAACTTTGATAAGGTTAGGCACCGAATTTACCATATTTGACTTCTTCTTCTTTTTTTTTTTAATATTAATTAATTATTTATTTTATAGCTGGTTTCACAACAAATCTCCATTCACTGTGGGGATTTGCCCCATGCAAGGTGGGGATTCTCTGATTTCTCTCCCCGTAGGGACAAGAATGGGGCAAATTCTTTCCCTATTAATAGGGACGAGGCAGGGATGGGAGTGTATTCTTCACCCTACGAGGATCCCCATCCTTGTCCTCGTGAAGAACTAATAATATCATTACATAATTACCCCTAATATAATGATTAATAACTTACATAATTACCTCATAATATAATTAATAATTATTGAAAGAAATTTATCTAAGTATTTTCATATTTATATATGCTGAATTTTTAATATTTTACTAAAAAAATTGCAGAATATTTTTAATGTATTAAGAATATTTACATTTTAATTTTATTTGGTTGATGTTTTGTGGGTTTGAATCTATTAATATTTTTAAATATATTTATTTTTATTTTCTTGTTATTATTTATAAATTATATAAATATATATAAATTTAGTAAGACAAAATTCAAATAGAGACGGAAATTTCCGTAGGAATGAGGATTCCCATAGAGATAGAGATGGGGATTAAATTATTCCCGTATGTGAAACGGAGACGGAAATGGGGATTCTCTGCTGAGGTGTAGATGGAGATGGGAGATGGTTCTCCTGCCCCTGCCCCTGCCCCTGCCCCTACCCTGCTCTGCCCCGTTGGCATCCCTACGTTACAACAAAAAAAAAACAAAACAATCCCTTATTAAAAGAGCTCATCACATAAATGACCATAAGAAACGGATCTCATTACCCAATACTATAAGAAGATTATTCATAATCCGATGGCCGTACCTCAGAGAGGAGAGCCTTTAGAATTTGACAGTCTGGCCAAACCCTTGGCTAGAAATGTGAGATTTCAATTTTATATTTTAACTATACTAGTGCCGGAAGTATGATTACTACAAGGAATTCCCGGAAGTTGAAACTAAAATAGTATATTTTGGCAGTACAATTGCCCCAAAGTTTCTTCAAATATAAATTCCTATTATTTTCAAAGAGAAAACAATTCTCTTCTTTTCCTTAAAGAGCATTTTAGATCAAAAAAGGTATCTAACAGCATTTCCAAGGAGAGCCAAAATTAGATCAAGAAACTCTGTATTATGCCATGCTGCAAGGATAACTATCAGGATCATTCAAGTATCATATCCAAGGTCAATAATCCTAAAGGCCAAACAGCAGTCCAACGAGGAGGTGAGAGCTCCAGTGAAATTAAGAGGATTTTTTACCATATCCAAGTTCAATACTGCTAAAGGCCAAACAACAGTCTAATGAGGAGGTGATTTTTAACATCAAATAGTGAATCATGATGAGTTAACCAACTGTGTTTTCTAGAATGATGGAGACAAAGAAAGAAAAGAAAAACAAATTCAGAGAACAACTGTCTGATTACTGGAAAATCCAGCAAAAAGAATGTACATGTGCAACAGTAGACATACACTGTTCTTCCTAAGCCTGCATGATGCTATAATCCATTACAAGTCCCATCCTATTTTAAAAAGGAGAAAAAAAAGGAGTGAGGGAAAGAATCAACACTATATTAGTATCATTGAAACGTGCAGTGCAGTTAGAAAATTCTCTAAAAGGTGAAGAAAGATGTAGAAGTTATCAGATTCAGACATATGCAATCAAAACCAAACATATCCTGATAAAGTGGAAAAAAATATGTTAATGTGGTAGCATATCATGAGCACACATTCCATTAGAAATGAAAATATGAACTTCTTATAGATGCAAGCACTAAAGAGAAGAAAATTACAACCAACATACCAATACTGATCCTAAGAAGCCCTCATATTGTTATATGGTTAGACCAATCTACAAAATTAAAATCCAATTAAAATAGAGTAAATAGTATCTTACTACATGCAAAGATATCTCAAGTTTCTTACAATAACAAGGTGACAAGCAGTTTCTGCATAAAGCATCTTACAGTAATAAGTGAAATGATGTTCACAGTATGCAGAGCCCACATTCTGTATTTGCCGGAGTCACTACCCTAATTTGATGGCAATTAAAGATCATTTCTTAAAGAGATAAGGCAGATGGGAACATTATTGATGATCATTTCTTAAAGATCATTTCTCAATGAACAACAAAGGCAGTCAATATATTTCATCTATCATTAACTTCCCAAAAGGGAAAATACAGAAATATGCTGTCTATTTTCTATCTAAAGACAGATTTGAATTGCTTTTAGCGCAGCAACCACTAGAATCGAGGCTTGGCTCGCCTCAGCTCAGCTGATTCCTCCTGCAAATCTTGTATGAGCTTCAATATCTCGTCGCGCATTGTGATCTCCGTAGATGCGTCAACATGCCTTTGAATAGCAGACAACCAATCAGCATCTTTGCTATTCCCTTGAGATGGAAACCAGTGACAGATTGTCCTGGCAATAGCAATGACATAGATACCACAATCATATCCATTAGTCTGTTGAGGAGTAAGGGCTTCAACAAAGACAGGAGGAGTTGCAGCATTTGAAGAAGGCAGGCATTTGGAAGAGGGTTTCTTCTTGTTGTTCTTAGTTTTAGGTTTTGCTGATGGTGGCAGAGTGGGAATTCCCATGGATCCTTTGAGTCCCTCATCAAGCTTCATGGCGTAAAAATTATTAACTCCCTGCATGGTGTCATGATGGGAAAAGCAATTCGTGGTCCTATCATACACAAGGAGGCTCCAATGTGTTCCATCTTCACCGCCATCGAAATCAGTATTGTCATTAATTGTGAAAAGAACGAGTTTCTTGGTTTCCAATTTCAATGGTTTCAAAAAATCATTGAGGTTTTGATCTTCGGAGGAATTGGCTAGCCAAAAGGAAACGGATGGTGGAACAAGCAGGACATCGTTAGAATCACACAAGGAAGACAAATAACTGAAATAGAAAGCAATGATCTGATCGTTGAGAAAGCAAGGTCCGCGAACAAGATCCAAATCAGACTCTCTCAACACCACTTCCTTATACTTCAAAACTTCTTTGTCATCCATGATTGCGAACCTATCAATAACAGAACAAATATAATTTATTCACAAATTTTGCTATAATATACCTTTGGTGGTAATTGAGAGGACTTGGGAAAACCTGAGAAATTCAGGCTACAACTGACAGAATCCGGCGAATTGATTAGGGTGTTGATAGCAGCAGCCGATACATAATGACCCAGCAACATGGGGTAGGTTATACGTATATACACGCCAATCCTATTCGTCGGAATATTATTATTACTATTATTTTTTTTTTTTTTATATATAATTTATTTTTTTTAGAATATAATAAAAATAAAATAAATTGGCGACCGGCAAAGCGATCGTCTTCCTATATAAAGAGCAGAACAGCCAAAGGGATATCAAATCCAAAAAGTAGTTATTTTCCTCCACTGCTTCAACTTCCATTATCGCTTCCAACAACCTTGTAAAAGGTATGCCACTCCTGAAACCCTAATTTCCTTTCTTTTTGGGATTTGCTTTCATTAGAAAAGTCATTTTCTTTTTCTTTTTTGTTTTTTTATTCCTAATAAATGCAAGAAACTTTTGATTTGAAGCCACTGTGAACCATGGCCTCACTGAGATTACCCATTTCTGTAGATACATTTGATTCAAAGATATCCAATTTCTCTAAAACTCCACTTCAATTGCTCACTCATACCTCACCTTTTTTCATTTCTAGTTGTATTCCTTTAACTAGAGCTTGCATAATTGCCACTTTGAGTAGATTCAGTCCTGTTAATGTCTCTAGGATTGAAATCCAATTGTCTGAAAACGATTCTGTTTTATCCAATACGCGGGATTGCCGCGAAACTGTAAACAGGGATTTGATTGAGCAAACCCAGGATTTGAAGCCTGAAATTAGGAAGAAGTATAGGGGTGGAAAGAGAGGAGCGAAAAGGCAAGTAGGTTTTAAGTTTCGTTACAAAAGGAATGGTAGTGAACAAGAAAGAGAAGATTTTTTTGTGCATGATAGTGATTTGGATGTTAATTATTCTGTTATTCAGTCTAATTTGAGCTTAGAACAATGTAATTATATTTTGAAACGGCTTGAGGGGTGTAGTAGTGATAGCAAGACTTTGAGGTTCTTTGAGTGGATGAGGAGTAATGGGAAGCTAGAAAAGAATGTGAGTGCTTATAATGTGATTCTCCGAGTATTGGGTAGGAGAGAAGATTGGGATTATGCAGAGAGGATGATTAGGGAAGTGAATGATATCTCTGGTAATGAGCTGGATTGCCGGGTTTTTAACACTCTCATTTATATTTGTTTTAAACGGGGGCATATGGAGTTGGGTGGAAAATGGTTTCAAATGATGTTGGAATTTGGTGTAAAGCCTAATATTGCCACTTTTGGCATGCTTATGGGGCTTTACCAAAAGGGTTGGAATGTTGAGGAGGCTGAGTTCGTGTTTGCCAAAATGAGAAGTTTTGGAGTTATATGTCAATCTGTATACTCTGCAATGATTAATATTTATACCCGTTTAAGGTTGTATGACAAAGCAGAAGAGGTTATTGGCTTAATGAGGGAAGATAAAGTGGTGCTGAATTTGGAGAATTGGTTGGTGTTGCTTAATGCATATAGTCAGCAAGGTCAGTTAGAAAAGGCTGAGCAAGTGTTGGTTGCAATGCAAGAAGCCAGGTTTCCCCCCAATATTGTTGCATATAACACACTAATTACTGGCTATGGAAAGTTATCGGACATGGTTGCTGCTCAACGCTTGTTCCTGGACATCCAGAATGTTGGACTAGAACCGGATGAAACAACTTACCGTTCCATGATTGAGGGTTGGGGTAGAACTGGCAATTATAAGGAGGCAGAATGGCACTATAAGGAGCTCAGGAGGTTGGGATTTAAACCTAACTCATCTAACTTGTATACACTAATAAACTTACAAGCCATGCATGGTGATGAAGATGGTGCTATCAGAACTCTTGAAGATATGCTGAAGACAGGATGCCAGTACCCCTCAATCCTTGGCACTCTACTGAAAGCATATGAAAGGGCCGGAAGGATTAATAAGGTCCCTCTACTTTTGAAAGGTTCTTTCTATCAGCATGTTCTTGTAAACCAGACTTCTTGCTCCATTCTGGTCATGGCTTATGTGAAACACAGCTTGGTTGATGATGCTTTAAAGGTGTTGGGAGACAAACAGTGGAATGATCCAGTTTTTGAGGATAATTTGTATCATTTGTTAATTTGCTCATGCAAGGAGTTGGGTAATCTTGAGAATGCTGTCAAGATACACAAGAAAATGCCCAAGTCTCATGATAAGCTAAACATGCATATCTCGTGTACCATGATTGGCATTTACAGTTCTCTTGGTCTATTTAATGAAGGAGAAGAACTCTATTTGAAACTAAAGTCTTCCGGAATTCCTTTAGACGTGATTGCCTTTAGCATTGTTATAAGAATGTATGTCAAAGCTGGATCACTAAAAGATGCTTGCTCGGTTCTAGAAATGATGGAGAAGCAAAAGGACATAATTCCAGACATTTATCTCTTCCGAGACATGCTTCGTATTTATCAACAATGTGGAATGATGAGCAAGTTAAAGGATCTGTATTATAAAATCTTGGGTAGTGATGTTGTTTGGGATCAAGAATTGTATAATTGTATCATAAACTGCTGTGCTCGTGCTCTACCAATTGATGAACTTTCCAGACTTCTCAATGAGATGCTTCATCGTGGCTTTTCTCCTAATACTATAACCTTCAATGTCATGCTTGATGTATATGGAAAAGCTAAGCTTTTCAAGAAGGCTAGGGAATTGTTCATGATGGCCAGAAAACGAGGCTTGGTTGATGTAATCTCTTACAATACTGTGATAGCCGCCTATGGACAGAGTAAAGACTTCAAGAATATGGCTTCAACTGTACAGAATATGCAATTTGATGGTTTTTCAGTTTCTCTTGAAGCCTACAATTGCATGTTGGATGCCTATGGTAAAGAAGGCCAAATGGAAGGTTTTAAAAACGTCTTACAGAGGATGAAGCAGTCAAATTGTACTTCTGACCATTATACATACAACATTATGATCAATGTCTATGGAGAGCAAGGATGGATTGACAAAGTAGCAGGAGTTCTGACTGAATTGAAAGAATGCAGACTGGGACCCGATTTGTGCAGCTATAACACATTGATAAAGGCACACGGAATTGCTGGAATGGTTGAAGAAGCCATTGATTTGGTTAAGGAAATGAGAGAAAATGGAATAGAGCCTGATAAGATAACCTATACCAATTTGATTACCGCTTTGCAAAAGAATGATGAATACTTAGAAGCTGTTAAATGGTCTTTGTGGATGAAGCAGCTGGGACTATAAAATACACAAAGGCAATGTACATAATGTTTTTTCTGTTTCGGTGTATTTTCTTCACAAATGCCTCCCTATACTCGGAAACAGCCAGGGCGTAGATCCCACTAGAGATATCTCAACATTTTGCTACTGCCCTTGGTGAGTTATTATATTGATGCATCCATTCCACTTGCTACTGCCTTGCCTGCTAGCTGCAATGCCTTCAGGAGAGAGATCCATATAATAGAAGTGAAAAGGCACATCTTGTAGAGTCTTTTGTCGAAGTAAAATTGTCACAAATTACTCAAATCAAGGAGTCGGACATCACAGAGTCAAGGAAGTAGCTGCAGCAGCCAGGCATTTTGCTTAATTTTTGCTGAAGAACTTGTAGATTATATTTAATAAATTTCAAGTCAATTGGATATAAATAAATGTATCCTGTACCATGTAATAATTTTATTCATAATTATATTTAATAAAAAAAAAATCTTAGAGGCCATGCTCAGGCTCATGCTCATGCTCTGATTTAACACTATTTATTTTCGAATTTAACACTATATATAACGTTCGGAAAATCTAATAAGCAGGGTGGTATAAAAACATACAAATGTAGGACGAGTACTAATTTATTAACAATATTTTATATGTAATACATTATAAAAATATGTATATTATATATTGCAATTATCAATTTTATAAAATGAAAATTGTATAAACTGAATAATTGAACTGTTTCAAAATTTGTTAGTTCAATTAACCTTTTTCTCAAACTTTTTTTTTTTTTTTTAACTTCACCCCTACAAATTAGACATTGCAAAATTGAAAATCACCTTCTTCTGCTATTGTTAGAACTGTCAAATTAGCTCAGCTCTCAAATGAGGAGATTCAAGATGATTGACGCCAAAATGTAAAAACCCGTTGGAAGCATTTCATAAAACATTGTATATCCTACCAACAGCCCACAGGACTTTAATAGGAAATATATGACAATGAAGCTTGTCAAAAAGGATGAGAATGACAATTCAAATTTCAATATTTCTTTCTCTTGCATAATCTTCAGCAAAGCTGTAACTGGCTCTCATTTGCTGTATAAACATTACAGTTAGCATTTTCCTAGTATATAATTTACTCGTCTTGTCTGTCTGTGATACATGTACAGAAGACGGGAAAAATGGTGACAAAAAAGGAGGAAAGGGGATCTTACATCAACTAAAAAGAATAGCATTGTCTGACGATTTCTAGCTGAGAATTTTCCAAATGAGGAAACTATAACTGCTACATATATTATGACATGTTATATCGATCTGTGTACCTTTCTGCTGATTCGTCTCCAGAAAATCACTCCATGCACTTGGAATCAACAATTATAATCCAACTGGAGGAAGAGTTTCCTTCGCTGTGGACCTGTGTAGATCAGCTAGGCAGTTTATTGCTCCAGCTAGAATTAGCCCTCACAGTCTTGAACCCGATTACCATGTACAGAAAATCTTCAAGAAAGCCTTCGAGATTGTTGACGCATCAAAGGCAACAGACATCAGTACACAACCTTCCTAGGTCCTTGGAGGGTAACCTTAGGCTTCTGTTTGCCCCTTCAAATGTCAGCTCAAAGCTGCGTAAAGTTCCCCTGGGACTCGTCCTTTCTTGGGCTGAAAACATAAATACTGATGCTTCTGATTAAGGTATGCTAGAATGCTGCTTGTTGGAGAATCAATTGAAAAAGTACGGAGAATTTAGAACTTCTTGCAAGTCAAAGTTCCCTCTCTCTGGGAGAGGTGGAAACTTCAATTCTGGATATTGTGTCTGGAAGTTCTCAAGCAACTGTAAATAATCAAAGTTGCCGTAAAGGTCAATAAGATTAAATAAGCAGCATAACGTACAGATATTTTCGTAGACTGACTGACTGAGTTGTATTTATAAGGGGAAAGATCAAAAGAAAGAAAAGAAAGAACTAATTGAAAGTAGATGTCTCCTGCACAGGAAGGACTTTAAAAAACCATTTCATAGACAAACATTCTACAAAGTTACACAAGGCACATTTTAGTTGGCACACTAAAGTTCCCTGCTTAATTTAATAGCAAAAGGAAATTTTAAAACATGAAAATGTCACTTTTTATTGGAAGTAAAAATTACTTTCTCTTTGCACTTGCCTTTTGCATTCAATGTGAAGTGAAATTAACTTGGAAAGTTCGCATTCTTATTATTACTTTTATTTTGCAGCAAAATCAAATTTTAGCACAGGTGCTTTTAGAAAATAAGAAAACAAAGGCAAGAAGTTAGCCAAACAGTACCATAGTTAAGCTCATTTTTTGGTTTCAAACCACCATTTACTTTTTTTTTTTTTTATTTGAGAAAAACAAGAAAGCAGCTTCAGAAATTGCTAGCAAGGCAAAGAGTCATTCTTAGTTTATTGAAAGACAGATACCAAGTCAAAATAAACTCACATTTTCAAGTATTGGCGTATGATAAAGCTCCACAAATTTTTCCCTGAGAATTCGATTCATCAAATCCACATCACAAGCGTGTGTCCAGAAGGAGTCATGCACGCCTGCAGAAGGGATTCATTTGTTGAAGACATCAGGATAATAGAAGGTAAAAAATAATGGTCAGACAGTCCCACTCCTGAATATCATGACAGTGCCAAAAAGCAGACTTGAAGTGCAAAATAAATTTATAAAAAATTATTCCAAGCTTACATTCTAGTATCAAAGCCTTGTAAATAGACTTATTTTACTGAAGACCCCATAAAACATTTACATGTAAGACAAACCAGATGAAAAATAATAGCATATTGTTGTGCAGGTCGAACTTAATCCAAAACTTATTACATTTTGAATTGGTTTATCATAGACAGCCTTATGAGACAGAGATTACAACTGGCACTAATGGTTCAAGTACAAGGAAATCAAAGTGTAAGGTAAATGGGGCTGACCAGCACGAGAACTGAACAAGTTAGCATCAATATCATTCTTTCCAAAATTTAACTAAGTTATCAGAATCAGGTTTTAAATAACATCACAGTATCAGACCTTATCACCTATTAACACTGAATTTGTTCTAAGAAAATCACAAAATGATTCAAATTGGAAGTAAAACAAGTATTTGGCCTATTAGATTAATTTACCCCAATCGTTGAGTGATGTTGCAATTATACCCTATTAAAGTTTAAGACTATTTTACCCCAATATAAAAAGCCAGTTGCAATTATACCCTAACAGTTAAAATTTAAAAAAAAAATAGTATTGTTTTTTTTATTAATATAGATAAATAATTATTTTCTATTTTTTATTTTTCTCTCCTCTACTCTGAGGCTCTGCCCACCCATAATCATCTTCATCATCGTTTTTCCCTTCCCTTTCTTCAGTATATGATTAGTCAATCTCGCAAAAAATCTGACTCCACACCAAATCCTCTTAGTTTCCATATATCACTTAGAGTCTCTCAGTCAGCCAGTAGACCACTTAGTCTGTTGATTTGATCCAGATCCGAGAAGCTCAGTTGCTGAGTTTGTTGATGAGTTCATTGATGGGGCAGATACAATTGAATCACATAAATTGGGATGAATTTTCTATTTGTATATTTTTTAAGTTTGTCTGTTTCTTTTATTTTTCGGGGATGTGACTGAATATTCTTTTCCTTCTCTTCTAATCTGTAGAAGCAGAGTACAATGATGAAGATGATTTTAAGTGGGTCATGGAACGAGAGTGGAAGGAAGAAATATAAAATAAATTAAAGTATCTTTTCATTCAAATTAATAAAAAAAAATAATATGATTTTTTTTTTTTTTTTTTTCCAATTTGAACTTTTAGGGTAGTATTGCAACTAACTTTCAAATTAGGATACAATAGTTTTAAAGTTGAAAATAGGGTATCATTGCAACACACTCAAAGTTTGGGTTTAATTAATCTAATAGGTCCCAAGAAGATCTAATCATTTACAACTGTTTTAAAACAAATAATAACTAAAACAGACAAATATTTCCCATTATGCATAAAGCTTTAAAAGCAACCCTTGAAATTGAGCAAATGAACTGTTGTGTCAAAATTTTTGCATCTTGATGCTAAATCTAGAATCTAAAAGGCTCAAATGAATATATATACATGTTTTACAGCAGCTGGGTAAGTGAGTAATAGGTTTGTAGGCAGGGAGAAAAATCATAGTTTTGGTCTTGATAGTAGTAACAGCTGTTACAGCAATTACATTAACAGTCCAAAACCTGTATTTTCCTGTATTGGGTGATATGGCCGCGAATCAAAATTCACAGTCCCATATCAGCACCTCACCCTTCTTTTAAAACCATGTCCATGTGTGTTGTTGTATCATTAGACAAACCTGCAAAACGCAAATCAGCATCTCTGCATGCCACTGCAGTCATCATCATGTGTGAACCATCAAGCGAGTGCACAAAATTTGGAGGGAATGCAGTTCTCTGTTTTCTAACCTCTACCTGGTATTTACATTATAATTACCTTGATAAGTCCATGAAATAACAGAAAGAGACAATAAAAAGCCAAATGATAAAGCAACCTTACCGAGCTACCGTCCCGCTGCAGGGCTAAAACCTGAAGTGAAGTTCTTATCTGCAAAACTGAGTTTCGTTACTAGATTGTTACAAGATAACGGATATGGGGGAGCAGGCTAGGGGATCAGAGACTGTAACTTCAAAAGTAATTTTGACACCAGCAACTAGTTTGCTTATCTGGAAATGCAATAATAGCATGTGTCCCTTAAAGAACAAGAACCCTCTCTCCCTCTCTCTCTCTCTCTCTCTCTCTCATTAAGTAATGATAACTATCTCAAATCTGTCATGGCTCAGAAAGTGTATACTGTAGGGAAAGAGGTGAACTTCTGGGGATAAAATAATCAGGGCACTTCAAAAATCCAGTCAAAGTGGAAGAGAGAATTGTCATGCTGATTAGCTTCTGAAATATAGATGGAAGCCAACTATTCAGCCACATGTCATGATTTTAGGCCCAATTAAAATTCACTGTTTTTATCACAAATAAACTTTTTCTCAGTGCAGTGAGATAAGATCCAGATAGATGTCATCTTACAGAATTTTTATAACAAACAAAAATCCTATCTATCATAACATTCTCCTTAGCTCTCACATTTCCTCTACCACAATACCACCAATAACTGTGCAAGAAAATGCTCCATCCCATGTGGGGATATCAGATTCAATCAAACAAAAGAACTATAACTCCACTAATGATAAAAAGACTATGGATGCAAGGCACCTGTCAATGTCATAATAGCATTTCTAAAAGGTGCAAATTTATCAAGTTAACAAGTGACATTATTTGCAAATCAGACACACGTGTAATACTCACAAGATGTCGTTCACTCTTATAGTACGGTTGCACAACAGGAAGACCTAAAGGCGTTGTCCACTGAACAGGCTGATCTTCTGAAGCAATAACCTATAATAGTTCATAATTGAAAAATACAACACATCTCAATCAAATGTTTCTATTTCAAGGAGTTTCATTTGATTTGATTCCCAAAAGTGACAGAAAGAAATACCTTTGCACAATCACCAAGCCAACCCATTATATCACGTGCAGCTTGGAATAACTCTCCCAGGGCGGTCAATGTCACCTATCAAAGAGTTAATTTATACTTGAGAATGATTCAACCAACAGAGGAAATAAAAATTTACAATTCCTGGTGCATGCTGCTGTCAATTGGCTGATCCACCATAAATTATCCATAGACACACATGTATGCGTGCATACTGTTATAGCTTTAGTCCCCTGCTATGCAACTCCAACATCGAGATACATAGCTAAAACAAATTGGTAATGATATAATACATTTAATAAATAGACACTTAATTGCATAACCAACCTTTTAACGAACTTTTCTAGCATAATCAACTTTTTATTGAGCTAGCCTAGCAATCAAGTTTAATTTATTACTTAAATTCTCAATCCCACACCCTAAAATAGCCACTATGCTCTCAAGTACCAACAATCTAATTCTCTGTTAGGAGGTACAGTTGCTTACCTTAGCAGCATAACAAGCTGCACTGAATAGCAGTCTGTCATCTGTAATATGACCCTTCTCCTCCAGTCTTCTTTTTATTTGCTCACGTGCCCCAACATAAGTGACACCATATACTGAAGTCATCACTGTTTGTTTAACCAATTTTCGATCGACCTGAAAGCTCTCAAATATCAGAGTTAGAAAAACAAAATCCTTTTTATTAGGAAAAATGATGATCTATGTTGGGAGTAATATATAAGACCAACCTGATCCATTAAGAGCTTCGCTAACAAGGCATTTGGATTTGTAGCTGGGTCCTTACTACTGTCTCTTTTTATTATTTCATGGACCCTGTCATAAAAAATCTCTTTAGTCTCACCTTATGAAACAAACACTCACATTTAATGCAAAACAAATAAACATACACACACACAAATATAGAGAGACACAGAGGATCTAGTACCATATTCTGTAAAATATTAAAGTAACATTTATAATACCTCACAGCGATTTCTGTATAAACATCAGCAGGCTTCTCTCCAGCAACCAAGTTAACTGCTGCTGCTTCCAGCTGAAAAACACATCCACCGTGAGAATACATAAAGATATCATTCTGCTCAAATCAACCAGCAAAGAGAATATCCTTAGAAAATAATAGTCTGAGAGTAAATTTGGTAGTGACTGATATTTAGTTTCATTACTGGATCATAACTTGTGCTCAGGCCAAGCCAGGACAAGAGTGCTTTCAAGGATTGGGATGAGCTTTGATCAACTGTTTTCAATGGCAATGCCCTAAAGCACCAACCAAAATGGATGGGAAACAAACAAGTATCACAAGAAAAAACAAAACAAGCCCTTACTAAAAGAGCTCATCACATAAATGAACATAAGAAACAGATCTCATTACCCAATACTATAAAAAGATTATTCATGATCCCATGGGCCATATCTCAGAGAGGAGCCCCTTTAGAATTTAACAGTCTGGCCTAACCCTTGGCTAGAAATGTCAGATTCAATTTTATATTTAAATTACACTCAGGCTAGAAGTATGATTACTTCAAGGAATTCCCGGAAGTTGAAATTAAAATGGTATGTTTGAGTAGTACAAAGTTTCTTCAAATATAAAATCTTATTATTTAGAAAGAGAAAGCAATTCCTCTTTACCTTGGTAAGAAAAATTACGCAGAACAAAAGCACTCTGCCATGGAGGTCAAAGGAATTTAACAGCATTTTCAAGGATTGCCTAAATAACAGTCCGGAAACATTTTATGAAAAAAAAGGGGGTTCCATATTATGTCGGCATTCAGATCAATAAAGGTATCTAATAGCATTTCCAGGAGTGTCTAAATTAGATCAAGAAATTCTGTATTACGCCATGCTGCAAGGATAACTATCAGTATCATTCAAATATCATATCCAAGGTCAATATTCCTAAAGGCCAAACAACAGTCCAATGGGGAGGTGAGAGCTTCAGTGAAATTAAGAGGATTTTTTACCATACCCAAAGTCAATACTGCTAAAGGCCAAACAACAGTCTAATGAGGAGGTGAGAGCTTCAGTGAAATTAAGAGGATTTTTTAACGTCAAATAGTGAACTATGATGAGTCAACCAAGTATGATTTCTAGAATGATGAGGACAAAGAAAGAAAAGAAAAACAAATTCAGAGAACAACTGTCTGATTAATGGAAAATCCAGCAAAAAGAATATACATGTGCAACAGTAGACATACACTGTTTCTTCCCAAGGCTGCATAATGCTGTAAGCCATTACAAGACCCATCCTATTTTAAAAAAGAGGGGAAAAAAAAAAAACAGGAGTGAGAGAAAGAATCAGCACTATATTAGTATCATTGTAATGTGTACTGCAGTTAAAAAATTCTCTAAAAGGTGAAGAAAGATGTAGAAGTTATAAGATTCATATATCTGCAACCAAAACCAAACATATCCCCTAATAAAGTGGAAAAAAGTATGTTAATGTGGTAGCTATCATAAGCACACATTCCATTAGAAATGACTATATGAACTTCCTACAAATGCAAGAAAGTTACAACCAAGATACCAATACTGATCCTGAGAAGCCCACATATTGTTATATGATTAGACCAATCTGCAACTTAAATCCAATTCAAATAGAGCAAATAATATCTTACTACATGCAAAGATATTTCAAATTTCTTATAAATAACAAGATGACCAGCAGTTTCTACATACAGCATCTTACATTAATAAGTGAAATGAGGTTCACAGTATGCAGAGCTCACATTCAGTATTTGTTGGAGTCACTACCCTAATTTGGTGGCAATTAAAGATCCTTTCTTATAGAAGGTAAGGCAGTTAGGAACATTATTCTGAAAATTAACTTAAATTTCCCTATGCAAAATGGAACCAGAAACCTTTTGGTCTTGTTTAGTTGCTTTTGTTTTCCAGAAAATTATTCCAAGAAAATAGAGAACTAGAATTTGGTAATTATTTATCAAAATTTTAAATGGAAAATTTTTCTAAGTTTACCAAAATTACACTATATTATGGAAAACTACTTTATATTGTTTTCCATGCTCCTTTAAAATAAATAATTACAGAAAAAATAGTTATATATTTAATACAAAAAAAAAATCTTAGAAATGGAAATAGAAAAAGTTTTAAATGGAAAAAAATATTAGCATGTTTTCTTGTTTTCTAATTCTTAATTTGGAAAATGGAAATATAGAAACTTAGGAAATGAAGAAGAAAACTCGAAAAGGAAAACAGAAAATATTTTCCATAATTAAACAAGGCCTTATTCTTTCCTTCATAGTTCGCCGAAATCCGCATGGAAATCTGCATAGCTTGTCTGAAACAAACTTTCTAGCTTCTTCCCTCAACAGAGTTAATTTAAGGATGCCTTACATGGGGGACTTATTTCCTAAATCAAAATTCAAATTCTGTATTTCCCTATGAATTCAGGCATATTGGAGAAGGTTGTCTCGATTAGTGTTGACAAGCATGCAAATCATAAATTTTTGTCCTTGAAAAAGATCAATTAGATAAAATTTGATAGATCCTTCCTACATTAAAATGTAATAGAAGACTTCATGTAAGTTTACTTGAGACAAGCGGAAAATGTGACATAAAAGTAAGCCGCGGTTGAACTATCCATCAAAGTTCTTACAAATTCAAGATCACCTTGATAGGGGTAACTTGGTTCAAACTTAAAGAAAACAATGGTGTCTTGTACAAAGGGAAGAAGGGAACAAGTGGAACTTTTGGCGGGCACTGTGCAGTACACTGCCAGTCAGAGAAATGACTATGGATGTCTTTGAAAATTTATTTCTCACACGTGCCTATGTAAATAAAGAATATCAAGAAGTCCAAATGATATTATCTATTTCATTTTTCCCTTTCTGTAAAGAACAATTTGTTAGAGAAAGAATCTATGTAGTTATTTGGGATTGAAACTGAGTTCAATTGAGTTGTTTGACTGAAAGAACTTGTTCATAGTTTCCGTGTGCAAAAGCCACAAAATTCAATCTTTCTTCTGTAATGCTTACCTGATGTATTGGCAGGTGGGAGATAACTGTATGTGGTGATGAGCTCTTTAAGGCTTCTGACAGATTAATACAAGCAGCTAAGCACTGGAAAGGATCTTCAGCCATTAACCACCAGCGTTTTCCATGGATAGGATTTGCTGCTGAATCAAATATTTCATCCAAATGATTTTCCACAAATGCCAAGCGTCCTTCATGAGACAGTTTTTCCACCCCTCCTGAATACAGGTTTGCCAAATGTATCTTCAGCCAATATAACCCAGATTTCCCTAATGGTCGTCCTTCTGCAAATTCAAGAATTCCTCGACAAAGATCAGAACTTAGATGAGTCAAATGAGGATGCATTGGGTACGCACGTCCCCTAAAATCCAGATTGTGAGGATAGTAAAAGCCATCCTCATTTTTCAGTTTTCGAGCCACCTGTATCAAAATGAGTTTCTTCAGAATCCAAAGTGATGATAAGAAATGGAAGTACATGCATGAAAAATACTAGGCAAGTCATGATGAGAAATCTGCCGCATGGTTAAATTGCTTTAGGTTTTAAGTCAACTTTTAAGTTACAAATTGATCCCTAGCAATAGAATGATGGACCTCTAACAGCGTATAGACTTGTCATCTAATTTCAACTTGGGCATTCAATCCAACCAAGATGTTGCACCTATAACAAGATTGTTATCAATCTGAAAACTAAGAAGAAAGATCTTACAGAAAGCTTAAGTTCAGTGTCACATCTTTGGGAATGCCTCTCTCGGTTTATCTTCTTTGCCTTCCTCATATTCCACCTCCATTTCTGAATCTCTGTTAAATCCTCTGTGAGGGGTTTCTCTGGAAATGGAATCTGAACTCAATGGCATTAAAAAAATAAATAAATAAATAAAATTTCAGAAAATATGAACCTAATAGATGGCAACATTGAGCAATTTCAATGTATAATGAAGAAGTTAAAACCTAAACATTTATTAAAAGAAAATGTCAAATTTTAAAAACATGAACAGTACTCAAACTGACAGGCTGGGTAAATTCTGTTGAAGGGAATTGAATAAATGACGATTTGCTTGCAGCATTATCGCAACTCATCACGTCTTGACACATGATAGATTCTCAGGAGGACATCTACACAAGGTGTCCAGGATTATCAAACAAAATAAAAATTGGTTTTTGAAAAGAATGTTGGAGCCATTAAAATAGCTGGCGGTCAGATGTTGAGAGATGGCAGCCTCCATATCCCAACATCTGAATTATTGTGGTTGCTTGTTGCACAAACACAAAAGGTTCTTGTACATGAAATTGCTCCTAAAGATGTAATAATTCAAGCAGTGCTCACATCTTCACGATCGACCAACCCTGCAACATTGCCACCCCCTGCCCATATGTTTTCCACCACATCTAGTATTCTTCTGTTCACCCTCCATTTGGTGTTTCCAAGTGTATCCAGGGCCTGTTCACATGCCATTTCAAACCCCATAAAATCAGTCTTCAAATTTATATGCACACAGATAGGCATATATTGAATCAAAGGTAGCAATAAGATCAAAATTATGGTCAACGAAGAACCAACTAGTCCAAAACAGATTAGCATGATGGAAATGAGGATTAAATGGAAGTGTGGAATACGAGGAAATACTAAATAGGGAAGAAGCACATGTAAAAGAGAGTGAAAGCTGCACCTATTGAAGATAAGTTGAGAAAGGGTCAATTAATGTGGTTTTAACACTTCCACCATGGATCAATGAATGCAACAGTTCAAAAGATTGATAATACTGAAGTTAGAGGAAGGAAGAAGACAAAGGGTAGAACTAGGATGGCTCAGGGCAATGCCATTTAGAACTAGGATGGCTAAGGGCAATGCCATTTAGAAGGATTCAATAACAATGAACTTTTTTTGTAGAGTAAATTCAGCAAAATGGAGAAAAATCATGGTTGCAAGACCAGGCCTGGACTGGTGGGTCGCACCAAAAAACCAGCAGTGGTCTGGTTTGAATAATAGACCCTTTTTCAATAAAAACCGGTATAGACCCTTTGAACTGGCTGAGTAACTGATTAACCTGTCAACCCACCAGCATATTTAAAAAATGAACTTCTTGAGCAATCATTGATTTATTAAGTAATTACTAGACTTTTTCTTTCTTTCAGGAATTGAAGGGGAGACATGTCTCCGATACCTCCTCTTTAACCTAAAATATAGACTATATCCCCTGTTTTAATTTTTCAATCATCAGCAAGGACGAGAAAATATTCCCTCTGGTAAAATTCACAGATTTTACCTAGCAATATTTGATGGCCATCATCAAAACCTCAAGGGGAAAAAGCAAACAAGGAAAATAACAATTTCACCTCAAATACTTTCTGCATGTTTTTCCCAGAAACACTCTTAAGTACATCTTGTTGCTTCTTAGATCCATGAGTACGCATGATATATGAAGGCAAGAAAAAGTGCCCACCTCTGTCATACCTGCAAATAGTTTCAAACAACATAATGAGAGTTCCAATTACTTCAAAACGGCAGGGAATATCCTGCTTGGCCAAACAGTCTCCAAATTTTACTTGTTATTTTTTAGAAGGAAACAATCTAAAAGCTTAAGGAAAGAAAGAAGGACAGGCTCATGCAAGCAAGATGCACAAGGGCAAAAAGAAGAGAATAATTCATTGTTTAAAAAGAATTTAACAAAAAATGCAACAGATTAATACTTCAAAACAACTAAAATAACAATTTATTGAAAAGAATTTATAGTTTTGAATTCATGATTAGCATACTAATTAGTTAGAGATGTAAATCAAGAAATATAAATGTCCAAAATTGACTAGTATGCTTGAAGTAAAAAATTGAAAACCAAAATATTTGAAAATAAAAAATCAATTCCACAATAATTTAATGCAAAAATCACGTAGTTTTAAAATGGGGTTAGAACCTATGCTTACAAATAATTGATTAAAAAAAAAGAAAAAAAAGTGACTCTCAAGCCTGTTTGTATACAAATGGGATGACTGCTGAAAGTAAAAAAGCTCAAAAGAAAACAGACGATGGTTAAAGTTTCAAAGTATAATTGAAAAAAAGGAGGGATAACGATTTCATTTCTGGTGTCTGCCTCCCTAAGACCAATTATGCTTCCTCCCTTTCTCACACTGTCATACTTAGCCTATGGTTCCATACAACTATGTTTCACTTCAATCCATCAAGAATTGGCCTGTACTGAAATGGCAAATCTATTTTCCAATTATATGAGCACACAATTAGTAAACCTTCCAATTAGGTATGGCCTGACATTTGACACATTGTATGATTATATCCCTATTGCTCCTAGCCTCCAACTCTTTGTTCGATCCAAATGCAAGCATAAAAGACATAAAGGACACTTCAAACATACATGAATGCTTGGATAAGATCCTCAAAATGCTGGGAAAACAAATGCAAAAAGTAAAATATCCAAGTCCAGTATGCTTCATATGAACTACATCCTCAAGGACCTCCACCACATGATCCCGAGTCCTAGCAGCATAACCCCCTCTCATCCTTCCTCTTCCTCTCTTTTTCTTTTCATATGATTCCGCTACCACAGTAAAAATGTTTTACTTTCATTACAGGTAACAGCAGTTGTCGTAAGAATGTGTGATATTTACATCACCTATCCTCTCTTATTACATACATACCCTTTCCATTTTTTGGGAGGTACTAGCATTGGAAAATAAGGAATCAACATATGCTTAGCCTGCATTAGGAAAAAGAAACTATATATTAGTTAAGTTGAGAGATAAGAAATGCACCAATATCCAATAATTGTGCTGCATTGATTAAATTCATTCATGGTAATAAATGCCAAATGATTTAACAATCGGAAACAAAGATTTAGAACCAATAGACCACTTATATGCACTTAAATAAAATAAAAGGAAAATAAATTTTCTTCCTTCCA
The DNA here is from genome assembly GCA_947687605.1 of Reutealis trisperma. Classification (NCBI taxonomy): domain Eukaryota; kingdom Viridiplantae; phylum Streptophyta; class Magnoliopsida; order Malpighiales; family Euphorbiaceae; genus Reutealis; species Reutealis trisperma. The sequence continues at coordinate 382,411 of CANTUT010000002.1, forward strand.
GTAGAACCATTAAAAAATGAGATACCCTATTACATATAGTTGTCTTTTGGATGTACTTTAACGACATGTACACTAAGAACAAGAAAACTGTAGCAATCCAGTAACGTAAAACTATAGTTTAAAACTTTTTAAGATGAACTAGACATGCAATTTCAGAATTGAAAAATTTCATAGAGAACAACTTGGCAGTGCCATCCAATTTTAAAATGGATCAAATAAGTAAGTCTCAACCAAAAGAGATATCTTAACTCACAGATCCATCAAGTCCAGCAAGGACGAGGGGATCACATTCGATAACACCATATTTCTTCATAATTTTCCGCCTGCAGAGACCACATGATAAAATTCATCATGACAGTCACACAAAGGAAAGGAAAAAATCTCAAATGAAAGTAAGAGAAAATTATAAAGTGAAATTGTGTCACTCAAGATCCCAAGTAAACATATCACAAATAGCTATTAATATTAAACATAAAATTTAGGTGTAAACATCGGCCGTCCCTCAAATGAGGCAATGTCCAAGCAGAACAACAGGAGCACGGAAGGGGCGGCCTAGAGTCAGATATTAGTCGAGGTTTATTTACCCAGGTAGTTCCCTACTGCAAAATAAAGGCCCAAAACTGACATCATCTGCAGATATTTTATTAGCATATTGAACATCTGCATAAAATTAACTTCATGAAGGAGATAATGAAAAAAAATTCTCACCCCGGATTATTTGCTACAGTTCTAAATCTGTGCCTAAATGCAGGTCGCACATCAGGTGGAATATCTGGTGACTGATTAACTGGAGGTTGTACAAAAGCTGATTCAGTTAATAGTTCTATCAGGCGACTTCCCAGCTGCAGAATTTCATTTTGCATTAAAAAGGGACAAAGAAAGAAAGGAGGAGGGGGCAAAAAAAAAAAAGATTTCACATTCAGAAAATAATAGAGAACTAAATGGAAAAATTGGGATCAGTTAGCCATTTCAAAAAGAACAAATTGAGAACAACACGAACCTTAGCTTGTTTATCTCGACCCCAAGCTTTCAGTTCTTCATTTCTCACCAGCTTTTGCACCTCAAGAAGCCTCTTCCTTCTAATCAAATTGTTAACACGTTTTCTGAGCATCTCCTTCTCCTTGCTAAGACTCGCTTCAGCATCAGTTGTCTTCTTCCTCTGGAAATTCTTGGTTTTTTCCAGAAAATTATGAATTCTAACCTGATTTCAAACCAAAGTGATGTAGAGTAATTACAAGGACTAAACTTTATGTATTGTTTAGAGCATTAAGTTTAATTTTTATCTTCCATGCCAGTAGTTCTAAGTTAGGCTTTTGTAATCCCACTGGCGCGAATCAATCACTCCACATAAGCTTATAAAAGGACACTTGCAGAAAAACATAAAGGAAATGGCTTTTGTTCAATTAGGATGATGATTAGAAACTTGTCAAGGGAATAGCAGCAGAGTCCTGTAGCTTATTTGGGGTCCAATGAAAAGCTTAAAGATGCTTTTCTGCTGGAAGACATCTGAATATTTAGAAAAGGCTGGTCACTGTCCCAATTTCTTCATGATGCAGTCAAAGAAAAAAGTAAAAGAAACTTATGAGTTATCTTTCTTAGTTATGATGATTCAGATTGTATAATTTTCTTCTCAAGAGTCCAAAGTAACTTCCTGTTATGGAATCATAGTTTTTTTTTTTTTCTAATTTGCTTAGGAAATTTTCATTTTCATTACAAATTTTATTACAGAGGATGAATTTGGTCATTATTTAATGTTACTTAGAATTACACTTTTTTGGAATTACTAATCCTAATAGGACAACGAATAATAAAAAACAACTACTATTTTCTTAAAAATTTTGATAATGGGATTATGAGTGTTTAGTTTTGAGGCACCCTCACCTTCTCTCACTCTCCCCTCTGTCTCATAGAGACACACCTACACAAATACAGCAAACTTTTCCTTTCCAGCTAACAGTGTTTATTATCCTTCCCTGTTACTCTATCCCAGCTAAGATCACACATTGTCCTTGCTAATTAACATGTAGATCCATAGACACCGGTAATACAAGAACCAAATATCAAAATTAAAACTAAAAACCAGCAACTTTAACACTCACCTCCTGCTCTATAGCCATGCCAATTTGCACTGCGGCCTGGACAACCGGCACACACCCATCTTCGTGGCCAACCATCATCAACCCCATCATCTTGTGCATAACGATCACTGCCATCTTATCAGCTGGCAACAACTCAATATGGGGAGAAAAAGCCGCCTTCTGTTTTTTCGATCTCTGCAAATTCTGTTCACTCTTTATGGCCTCTTTCAAAGGTTCAAACCATCCCAAAAACAATCCCTTCACATAAGGCAAATTTGGTGCCAACTTCTTCTCACACATTTCCCTCACTAAACCCCTGTACTCTTCTGCCATTCTCTCCCATGCCTCAGTCTCTTCTCTAATTTGCCTCCTCCTTAACAAATTATACTTCCTCTTCTCAATATCTTTGAATTCTACCTTAAATTTTCGATTCGCTATCTTATAAAAATCCTTCAAAAAAAGAGCTGAAATCCATGGAGGGTCTTGGATAAAAACTCTTTTAGACGATTCTTGAAGCAGAATTTCATGATTATGGTTGATAGGCACATCAAATTTAATAAAACTTTCAACATTTTGGTGGTTTCTTATGGGATTCTCCATATCTTGGAGGAGATGTTCATCAGTAGCATCATGTAAAGGGTGGAAGGGAAGAAGATTACGAGGGAATTTGGGGATTAGAGGGAATGAAGAGGAAGATAGAGAAGGGCTAGAAAGAGTGTGAGAGATTGGAACAGAGAGGAAATGGAGGTTTTTGTGGGGTTTATGAATTTTATTGATTTTGGGAGGTTTTGTTGGCCAATTTGGATACTGAATTTGAGCTTTGTGGGTTATGGGTAAAGAGGCAGTAGAAGCCATTTTTGTAGGAGATAGATAAGGGTCTCTCAGACACTGAAGATGGAAGGGCGTGAAACCTCTCTTAAACCCCCAATAGTGAAACCTCTCTTATTGTTTATTTTGTCACTTTGTACGATGAGATTTTTTTTTTTTTTTTTCCCACATCAAAACAAAATACTATATTTCCCTTACTGTATAAGCTCAAGCCGAAACATCAATTAATCGCCGGGTTCAGTAACGCGAACCTATGACTCGAGTGAGGGCATTAAAGTGATGGAACAATTACTCTAGCCTTTGATGGGTGGGTTCAGTGGCTCCCCCATTCCAGGCCAAGAGTGGAATCAATGCGATCCAATCGATGTTACCATGGGTCACCACTTGGCTCCTGAGTTACTCCTGGCATTGGACGTATAATGGGCCAGTGCCACTCGAGCCCAGCTTGATGGGCTGTTGTTAACTTGGATCTTCACTTTTTTCAGAGAAAATTATACTATATGTCCAATTTTTCTTATTTTTAACTTTTATATTCTCCTAATTTTTTATTTCATATATAGATTTTGATAATTAATTTTTTATATTTTTAGGTTTTTTTTTTTTATTTTGGGTTTTAAAGAATAAATTCGTAGACTTATTTTAAAGTTTAGCGTAATCAATTTATAGATTTGTAATTAAACTTTTTATTAATTAAATTTATAATTTATTTTGATAGTTAATCATTTAAAATTTATTATTATGCTTGTTTTTATAATTTTATATTTAAACATTAAATTTAATTTCATAATAATTTTAAATAATCACTTATCTAAATAAACTTTTAAAAATATTCTTATTTGAACGTCCAAAAATAATTGATATATTAATCATTTACCCTTTTACTAAAAATATTGATAAAACTTAAAAAATTAAAAAATGATTGATGTCTTCACAAAATAACAAATGAAAATCACCACACCATAAGTCAAATTAATCATTAGTAGAAGTATATTGTTTTTTAGTTAGTATATATTGTTTGCTGTAATTTTACAGTATTAGATACTGATTATTTTCTAGACATATACTATTTTTTAGTTAGTATATACTGCTTGTTGTGATTTTATAGTATTAGATACTAATTATTTGTTAGAAGTATACTGTTTTTTGTTTAATATATACTGTTTATTGTGATTTTTTATTTTCTGATTTTGAGAATTTTTTAAAATCTTAGGTAAAATATAATTTTAAAAGTATTTGATTCTATAAATATAAATTTAATTTTTATATGAAACAAACGATATTATACAAATTTATGAAAATCCACTATATAAATTTAGACAAATCATATAGTTTTCATGTAGGTTAGTAGTTAATTCACTTTGATTTTTCATAAATAAAATTTAATATGATTAAATTATTTTTTTAATTTTAAATGGAAGTGAAATCAATATATAATAGCAAAGAGGAAAAAAAATCGAATTTTGATACATAAAAAGAAAAAGAGATGCTAAATTTATAAATGAGGAGAGAAGTTCAGAACATTTTTTCAAAATAAAAAAATTAGGAGATAAAAAAGTTATTTTTTTAATTTTTAAACTATTTATGTAAAAATCTCTTTCTTTTAATTATTTAAAATTTTTATATAATTACCTAAAAAAATCAAGCTAGTTTATAAATATTCGCTCTGTTCCGCTTTTTAACAGTTAATCGTTTCCTTTGCATTTTATAATTTTTATTTGCTCAACTCACGAACTCAGAAAATCGAGAGAGCGCAAGGTTACTAATCCCACATCAAAACAAAATACTATATTTCCTTTCCTTTATAAGCTTAAGCCGAAACATTAATTTGTCGCCGGGTTCAGTAACGCGAACCTATGACTCGAGTGAGGGCATTAAAGTGATGGAACAATTACTATAGCCTTAGCTGGTTGGGTTCACTGGCTGGCCCATTCCAGGCCAAGAGTGGAATCAATGCGATCCAATCGATGTTACCATGGGTCACCACTTGGCTCCTGAGTTACTCCTGGCATTGGAAGTATAATGGGCCAGTGCCACTCGAGCCAAGCTTGATGGGCTGTTGGTTAACTTGGACCTTCACTTTTTTCAGGGAAAATTACACCATATGTCCCATTCTTCTTCTTTTTAACTTTTATGTTTTTCCAATTTTTTATTTTCATATATAGTGTTTGGTAATTAATTTTTTATATTTTTTAGGTTTTTTTATTTTTATTTTGGGTCTTAAAGAATGAATTCATAAAATTATTTTAAAGTTTGGGGTAGGCAATTTGTAAATTTATAATTAAACTTTTTATCAATTAAATTTATAATTTATTTTGATAGTTAATCATTTAAAATTTATTATCATACTTATTTTTATAATTTTATATTTAAATATTAAATTTAATTTTATAATAATTTTAAATAATCGCTTATCTAAATAAACTTTTAAAAATATTCTTATTTAAACGTTCAAAAATAATTGATATATTGATCATTTATCATTTTATTAAAAGTATTGATAAAACTTAAAAAATTAAAAAATGATTGATGTTTTCACTAAATAACCAATTAAAACTATCACATAATAAGCCAAATTAATTATTAATAGAAATATACTATTTTTTTAGTTAGTATATACTGTTTGCTGTGACTTTATAGTATTAGATATTGATTATTTGCTAAAAGTATACTAATTTTTAGTTAGTATATATTATTTATTGTGACTTTACAGTATTAGATACTAATTATTTGCTAAAAGTATACTATTTTTTGTTTAATATATACTGCTTGTTATGACTTTTTATTTTCTCATTATGAGAATTTTTTAAAATCTCCGATAAAATATAATTTTAAAAGTATTTGATTCTATAAATATAAATTTAATTTTTATACGAAACAAACGATATTATACAAATTTATGAAAATCTAATACATAAATTTAGACAAATTATATAGTTTTTAATCTAAATATAGGTTAGTAGTTAATTCACTTTTAATTTTCATAAATAAAATTTAATATAATTAAATTAATTTTTTAATTTCAAATGGAAGTGAAATCAATATATGATAGCAAAGAAAAAAAAAATCGGATTTTGATACACAAAAAGAAAAAGAAATGCTAAATTTATGAATAAGGAGAGAAGTTGAGAACATTTTTGCAAAATAAAAATATCAGAAGATAAAAAAATTATTTTTTTAATTTTTATCTATTTGTGTAAAAATCCCTTTCTTTTAATTATTTAGGATTTTTATATAATTACTTAAAAAAAAACCAATCTAATTTAGAAACATACGCACATTTACACGTTTTCTTCGCATTTTATAATTTTAGATGCTCAAATTCACGAAGTCAGGTTAATTGTCCCGTTATTCCTAGTTTATAAAAGTTTGACAAAAGTAAAAATTATAAAACTAAAAACACAAAGAAAAACAACAATAATAAAAAAATAATCCACACCAAAAATCTTAATCAAATCTCATTAAGAAATTGGGAGAACTATAAAAGAATAAGAAAATCTAAAGATCTGCAATTTTTTGAAAATATTTTCAGCTCAATGTACAAAAAAAACTCAATTACTCAATTGTTTGAGACGTTATTCGAATTTCATATATGTTGTTTTAACAGTCACTACATTTAAAATCTTCAAAACAAATAAAATATATGATTTTTTTTTTATAAATTTAAATTTTTAGAAGATGAAAATTCGATTGCATAACTCAAATTTGCATAAAACATAAAAGTAGAGATATTTTATAGTAAACTCAGGAAATAATATATCTGGAGTATATACAAGTATATCATAAGTATATATTTTGTTAAATTTAATCAATTTGTGTTTATATTCTTTTTAATTTAATGCAAGAAACTCTCGCTTGGCAAAGATCTTCTACACAAAATTTATAATTATTTAATATATTATTACATTAAATATTACTTTAAATTAAAAAATAATTTCTTATTTTATCATGCAAATATGTGATTATTAATAGCATAAATACTAAAAGTTTTGAATCATTAAACTAATTAACAACTTTTAAAATAAATAGTATATATGAGATATATATATATATATACATATGTATACATTTTGCTAATAAATTTGATTAACTTGTATTTATACTATGTTTATTTGATATATATTTTCGAAAATTTTTTTATATTGAGTATTAAATGAATATGAATATATAAAAGGAATACATCAAGTATATATTAGATAGAAAATATTATATTATAAAAAAAATAATAAACATTTTTTAGGATTCATAGTAAACATTTTATCTTAAGTATATAATGATTATGTTTTATGTATATTTTAGGTATATATTTGAAACAACCCAAATTTTCAATTATTTTATAAAATTCTATTTTCGTACGGAAATATCTTATTTTATTATTTTCCTTATTAAAATAAGATTAGAGTTATATTTTATTAAATTATAAATATTCATATTATTTGAATATGTATTATTAATGACAATTTTGATATAATATTATAATATTATATTATTATGATAATGTTAAAGTGGATTATTTGGAGAATTGTATTTTGGATTATATTTTGATATTTGAGTATTAATAAAGGTATTAATTATATTATAAGTTGATTATAGTATTTTTGTTAGATATTTAGATTTTCGTTATAATTACTATAATTACCGTTAATAACGTTATTGATATATTTTCATGAGTATATGTTGTAAATTATTATTAATATGTAAATTATGAATTATTGTTAATTATTATTATTATTACTATCATTTGCATTATTATGATTATTGGTGGTACTATTATTATTATTGTTATTATTATTATTATTATTATTATTATTATTATTATTATTAATGCCATTACCCTTATTATTATTATTAGTATTATTATTTTGTATATATAAATATGTAGCATTATGTTTATATAAATATATGTATATAGTATTATATGTATATATTATACGGTTTGGAGTATATATATATATATATATAAGCATAATTTGTTTAAGTAAAAGGAAAAAGAAGAAAGAAGAAATGGAAGGCTGGGATTGGTTGGGAAAGAAGCCAAAACGGTGAGTTTTGGGTGAAGCAAAAACGGGACAGAAGCAGAGGGAGAGGAGAGAGAAAGGGAGAGGCCGAGAGAGAGAGAGAGAGAGAGTGCTGGTGGCTTTCCGGCGGGCGGTGGTGAGCACCGCCACCACCGCTAGGTAGAAGGAGGACCGGCGACCTCGAGGGAGGTGGCAGCTTGACGATCGGCGGCGGCACGGCAGCGTACGCGAGGAGAGAAGGACCGCCGGCCACCGCAAGTTCAACTCCATTTTTCGGCCGATTCCGGCAGCGGAATCCGGCAATCTTGGTGCCGTTTTACTCCTGGAGATGAGAGCTTCACTTTGGTACCTGCCTTGCCCCTGAGGACCATCGGAGGAGGAGATCGAAAAATACCAAACCGTGGCTTTGGAGGCGTTTTCCGGTGGATGGAGGGCGAGTGCCGGCGAGTGGTGACTGTTTTTGGGCTCCTGGGGTTGAGGTGAATCTGCTGGTGTGGAGTTTCCCCAGATCCGCCACCACCGGCGGTGGCGCGTGGCCGGCCGGCGGCAGCGCGTGGTGCTGGCGCGTGGGGAAGTGCAGTAATTCTGTTTTGACGTTCTGGCACGATCCTCGACGTCTGTATGTTTGGAATTTGTGAAGGTTAACCCGAAACCCTTGTATTTCAGTTGTTATATGAGAAATCTATGTTTAATGGTTCTTAGAGTATTTGTTAGGTTATCGAGTCTGTTCTGGGGTTGAGTGTAAATCCTTATCATGTTCATGTTCTCTGTTGCAAGGTGTCGGTGTCTGGCGTCTTCCTGGTTCCAAGGCTACTCTTCTGAGGGAAGCCGATCGAAAGCGTCGACAGTTAGGCGAGTGATACTCACTGATATATTATTCTATTTCCATTTCATATGCATTGCTGTGTGTATATATATACGTATATTATGCATTACTATTGCATCTATAAGCATGTGACATTTGACTGTGAGTGATTAATTGATATTTGTATTTTGTGCCATACTATGTTGTGATTGACGGATGGAGGTCGGGAGGATACAGTACCACTTAGGATTATGGATTTGTTATGGTTATGATTTGGATTATGATGAGATTCAGAAGATGAGCTATGACTGATGGATGTCGGTCGGGTCTGCTCATCGCTAGGGCTGCTGTCAGTCGGGTCAGGGCTGCGTGGTACAGACCAGTGACGGCCGGGCCCCTTGGATATAAGAAACAGATTATTTGGATTCAGAGAGCCAGGGTAGGGGGATCGGCTCCCCATATTGAGTGTTGAGTATCAGAGTGGTACTGTGGACCATACCCCATCCTTGCTTGATTGGATGCCTTATTTGTCTCTATGACATACTGCATATTATGTGAATTACAGTCTTTGTGGGGGATACCAGTTTAATATATTAGCTGGTATCATTCACTGAGTCGAACGCTCATTCCTGTTCATCTCGTTGCTTTCAGGTTAGGAAATGAGCTGGGAAGAAATTGTAATTGAGTAGACTGTCAATTTCCCTTCGGCAGTGATTTGTATTAATGAGATATTCAGAAATGTATATAATAGAAGTACATTTGTAATTGTAACTCTAGAACTCCGCAATGTTATATTTTGTAATTGAGCTTTTTGTATTATTTTCAGTTATGAAATCTCTGGGGTTAAGCAGAACCTTTCTGTAATTTATGATTTTCTGGCAATTATGGAATAAATGATGTTGGGCCAAATTGATATTGGGTTATGTTGTGATTTCATTTGGTTCTGCTTACCTTGTTTGGACCCATAGCCCTTTTTAGTTGGGCTTTTTGTCTTGTGGTTTGGATTAGGCTTACTACGGGCACTGGTAGCCACGTGCATTTCCCGTGTCCTAGTGCCGGTCACATGCCCTCGGGTTCAGGGCGTGACAATATTAAACACATAATGAGTTTATGTTAGGTATATTTTAGGTACATCTAATTATAAACTAGAAATAAATACTTTCCTCTATGGCAATAATTGCACGCTCTTTGGAACAAGGTGGAATGAGCACCTTGTATGTTATACACAAAATCATAAAAGCAATAGATTAAATGTGGAAATCAAAGGCAATTATATAATTATATTAATTTGTGTTTATAATATACATATCATATAACCCATCACTTGTTTGATCACATAAAATAATATATGATTGTGTTAAATTTTGGACTCTATATCCACTTGTCACTCTTTACTTTATGTCACTCTTTATTTTATCTCTTTGTGTCTAATGAGATGTGATGAGGGATAAAAATAGCCTCTATAGGGGGGTCCCCATTTTTCTCTATATATAGAAGGGATAAAGGTAAAATAGAGAGATCTCTCTCTCTCTCTAGACTCTCTCTCTAGCCTAAATTCTCTCAACTGACTTGCTGACTTGGGCGTCGGAGATTCCCTCGGAGGTCAGCCTCCGGGAGCCTTTGACCCTCTTTCTTTCTATATGCAGGTCTTACCCCTCATGGGGCTCTCCCTCTACAGTCCATGATGATTTCAGACTCATCAAAATGGCGCCATCTGTCGAAAACGTCACAAAAAAGTCGTATCCCAACCTCTACTTCTACCGGAAATCATTTTTTCGGTCACCAATATTCTTGATCATCACAGATTTAGCCTTCACCGACATTGATCTAAGAAATTTGAGTATTTATCTCCAACAAAAAATCAGCAAATAAAAAAAAAAGCAAGAAATATCAGTTCGAGAGAGAGGAGAGAGAAAATAGATTGCCATAGCTATTTCTCCATCTCCGATGACTATTAGATAACACCTCCACCACCAAAAATAAGTCTACACGCCGATTGGTCATCCTCCAGAAAATCATCGTGAATCGACGTTAGAAATAGCCGCACCTCCCATCCAAAGCCGACGGTCATCAGAAACTTCCAGCCACATTTTTTGCCAAGCCACAACTCTATTCACGACAATTTTTACATTGATGAGATCCTCATGATTCTAGCTTCATTTTGGTACCAATTATGCAACCAATCTATCACTGGAAAGATAGATTAAAAAATTAGCAACCAAATCTCTGCAAACATATTCCAGTCAGAATCTGAGGTGTATCGCCAATCGATCACCGGCAAGTGAGTTCCACGTGCCATGAAAACTTATTTGCTAAAGACCAGAAGTAAAGGCCAAAGGTCAAATGCGAAGGCCGAAGGCTGAAGGTCAGAGGCTAGAGGACGAAGGCTGAAGGTCAGAGGCTAAAGGATGAAGGCTGAAGGTCAGAGGCTGGAGGACGAAGGCTGAAGGTCAGAGGCTGAAGGATGAAGGCTAAAGGCTGAAGGATGAAGGCCGAAGGTCAAAGGATGAAGGACAAAGGTCGAAGGCCAAAGGTCAAAGGCCAGAGGACGAAGGCCAAAGGTCGAAGACGAAGCCCGAAGGTCAGAGGCTAGAGGACGAAGGCCAAAGGTCAAAGCCAAAGGCCGAAGGCCAGAGGATGAAGGACGAAGGCCGAAGGTCGAAGATCAAAGGTCAAAGGCCAAAGGCCAAAGGCCAGAGGCTGAAGCCAGAAGGACGAAGGCCAAAGGTCAAAGACGAAGGCCGAAGGTCAGAGGCCAGAGGATGAAGGCCGAAGGACGAAGGTGAAAGCTAGAGGCTGAAGGTTAAAGACGAAGGCCGAAGGTCAGAGGACGAAGGCCGAAGGTCAAAGGACGAAGGCCGAAGGTCGAAGGACGAAGGCCGAAGGTCAAAGGTCAAAGGTCAAAGGCCAAAGGTCAAAGGTCAAAGGCCAAAGGCCAAAGGCCAGAGGCCGAAACCAAAAGGATGAAGGCCAAAGGTCAAAGACGAAGGCCAAAGGTCAGACGCCAGAGGACGAAGGCCAAAGGACGAAGGCAAAAGCTAGAGGCTGAAGGTTAAAAATGATGGCCGAACGTCGAAGTCGAATGATGAAGACCGGAGGCCGAAGATCAAAGGCCAGAGGACGAAGGCCAAAAGTCAAAGACAAAGCCTGAAGGTCAGAGGCTGGAGGACGAAGGCCAAAGGTCGAAGGTCGAAAGACGAAGGCCGAAGGCCGAAGGCCAGAGGCCAAAGCCCGAAGGATGAAGGCCAAAGGTCGAAGACGAAGGCCGAAGGTCAGAGGCCAGAGGACGAAGGCCAAAGGCAAAGGCCAAAAAGAAAGCTAGAGGAGAAAGCCAGATGAAAATGCTAGAGGCTAAGATGAAGCCTACCAAGTAAAGGTCTTTAATAGGCGAATGTCATGACGAGGTGCATGGCAAAGCACGCCAATACAAATATGTTTTACATATTTTTCATGCTTTAATTAAATTTCGTGATATTACTTGCCAAAGTATGATGCGAATATGTTGATAATCTTGCATGAAAAAATTATCTATCATGACTATGTAGCATAAAATGCTATGTCATATTTGATGCCGATACATGATTAGTTGTGCATATCAAATACTATTTTACTACTAATTATTGTTCAAAAAATGGATTTCAACTAAATCCATTATTTTTGCGGGGGAGTGAGAGTCCCTCAAAATGGCATGATTCAATCAAAATTCATTATTTGAATAACTTACAGCATGCTACATCTACTAATAATTTGCTAAATTGTTATTGCATGCTAAAATTATTATAATTATTAAAGTCTGATTAGACTTCATATGATTCATGTTGCATATAATATATTTTCAGAAAATGCAATCATATAGGTTAAACGAGCATCTTACATAAATTTGTAGTATATAAAGTGCACATATTATATTTTACGCTCGTATAACCCTTGTTTATAGCAGGAAATAATGCAGAATTTGTCATTTGATGCGAACAATAATGCTCAACTTGGCAAAAAGTATCAAGATATTCAAATCAATTGATTAGACATTTGATGATATCAAGTCTAAAGACAAAGAGCTTGGACAAAGTTTCAATAAACAGAATCTGCTGGGTTAAGCTTAAAATGCAAAGAAGCCTAGGCCAAAACCTAACAGGTGGATTCAAGAAGACTATTGGGGTTAGCTTAAAAGAGGAAAGTAGAGGCTAAAAGCCAAATGTGACAAGTACTATAGGCGAAATACCAATAGATAAAAGCCCTGGTAAATCCAGGCGAAAAGACCTAGCGAGATTCTAGGCAATATACCTCGCAAATGCGAGATGTGCTTCTTGAAGAATGAAGTAAAAGCCCTGGTAAATCTAGGCGAAAAGACCTAGCGAGATTCTAGGCAATATACCTCGCAAATGCGAGATGTGCTTCCTGAAAAAGGAAGTAAAAGCCCTGGTAAATCCAGGCGAAAAGACCTAGCGGGATTCTAGGCAATATACCTCGCAAATGCGAGATGTGCTTCTTGAAGAATGAAGTAAAAGCCATGGTAAATCCAGGCAAAAAGACCTAGCGAGATCTAGGCGAGAGATCAAGTTCAGCTACACTTAGCTACAAGGCAACAAAAGAAGAAAACGAAGAGTCGAAAAGACTTACACTTTGTCAATGAAGCTACAAAGGGAAAATTTCCCTCTTCGTGGGGGGAAGAAAGATGACTCACAAAAGCAACTTTCAAGCTCTCTGCAGAAGCTACTCAACCATATGAAAAATAAACAATGAAGATAAAGTACTCAAGAATTGTACAAGGCATTGAAATGAAGCTTTCTGAAGACAAGCCATTTCATTTTAGCAAACAATATTGTATTTGTATAAAATATTCAATTATGTAAATGTACTTGTAAAAAAGAATCATGTACTATACATAAAAGAAAAGAGAAAAAAAAAAAGAATAAAAGAAAAGAGAAAAAAAAAATAAAAGAAAAGAGAAAAAAAAGAAAGAATAAAAGAAAAAGAAAAAGAAAAGAAAATTATTATTATCATTTAAGTCCTATTGAGACTAGCTCAAAAGATGAAAGCCCAGGCAAATAGCTAGAGGTGATGAGTAGTCTAAGCGAAAGTCCAATAGGCGAAAGACCTTGTCAAGGCAAGGCACCAAAGACCTAGCGTAAGCTAGGCATATTATTATATAAGACCTCATCTGGCGAGGCAAATTCGAGAAGACCTCCAGGTGAGGTGATTTTCATAAGACCTAGCGTTCGCTAGGCACATTATTATTATGTAAGTCCTCATCTGTCGAGGCATATTATTATCGAAGACCTCCTAGCGAGTCAGACTCCTCAGCCCTCGACAGATTCGAGAAGACCTCTATGAGAGGTGGATTTCATAAGACCTAGCGAAAGCTAAGCATATTATTATATAATATCTCACCTGGCGAGGCAAATTCAAGAAGACCTCCAGGTGAGGTGGATTTCATAAGACCTAGCAAAAGCTAGGCATATTATTATATAAGACCTCATCTGGCGAGGCAGATTCGAGAAGACCTCCAGGTGAGGTGGATTTCATAAGACCTAGCAAAAGCTAGGCATATTATTATATAAGACCTCATCTGGCGAGGCAGATTCGAGAAGACCTCCAAGTGAGGTGATTTTCATAAGACCTAGCGAAAGCTAGGCATATTATTATATAATATCTCATCTGGCGAGGCAGATTCGAGAAGACCTCCAGGTGAGGTAGATTTCATAAGACCTAGCGAAAGCTAGGTATATTATTATATAATATCTCATCTGGCGAGGCAGATTTGAGAAGACCTCCAGGTGAGGTGGATTTCATGAGACCTAGCGAAAGCTAGGCATATTATTATATAAAACCTCATCTGGCGAGGCAGATTCGAGAAGACCTCCAGGTGAGGTGGATTTCATGAGACCTAGCGAAAGCTAGGCATATTATTATATAAGACCTCATCTGGCGAGGTAGATTTGAGAAGACCTCCAGGTGAGGTGATTTTCATAAGACCTAGCGTTCGCTAGGCACATTATTATTATGTAAGTCCTCATTTGTCGAGGCATATTATTATCGAAGACCTCCTAGCGAGTCGGACTCCTCAGCCCTCGACAGATTCGAGAAGACCTCTATGAGAGGTGGATTTCATAAGACCTAGCGAAAGCTAGGCATATTATTATATAATATCTCATTTGGCGAGGCAAATTCGAGGAGACCTCTATGAGAGGTGGATTTCATAAGACCTAGCGAAAGCTAGGCATATTATTATATAGTATCTCATCTGGCGAGGCAGATTAGAGAAGACCTCCAAGTGAGGTGGATTTCATAAGACCTAACGAAAGCTAGGCATATTATTACATAATATCTCATCTGGCGAGGCAGATTCGAGAAGACCTCCAGGTGAGGTGGATTTCATAAGACCTAGCGTTCGCTAGGCACATTGTTATTATATAAGTCCTTATCTGTAGAGGCATATTATTATTGAAAACCTCCTGGCGAGTCGAACTCCCCAGCCCTCGATAGATTCGAGAAAACCTTTATGAGAGGTGGATTTCATAAGACCTAGCGAAAGCTAGGCATATTATTATATAATATCTCATCTGGCAAGGCGGATTCGAGAAGACCTCTATGAGAGATAGATTTCATAAGACCTAGCGAAAGCTAGGCATATTATTATGCAAGTCCTTGAAAAATTGAGGCATATTATTTATAAGACCTCCGAGTGAGGCAAATTTTTTCGAAGACTCCTAAGTGGAGTGGATTTCTCTAAAGTCCTCGATAAGCTGAGGCAGGTTTTTCTTGAAGACTTCCAAGGAAGTAGATTTTTAAAAGTCCTTGAAAAGTCGAGGCAAACCGTTATTACACAAGTCCTCATTTAGCAAGGCAAAGGCTTTCTTGAAAACCTCTAAAAAGGTATATTTCTAAAAGTCCTCGATAAGTCGAGGTAAATCATTATTATCCAAGATTTTAATTAGTGAAGGCCTTTAATGTAGCTAATTAGCGAAGTGCATCAGACAAAGACCCCCAATTTCCAAGCAAATTATCCAATCAGTGAAGCATATATTATTATGTGAGCCTTCGACGGATGAATCAAAGTACCTAAGGCCTCAACAGGCGAAGTAACTCTTATTAGAGTCCTTTACCAATGAAGAATATTATATAAGACCTTCCTTGAGAAGGCATATTATTTTAAGACTATAAGACCACCCCCTGAAGTGGCAATCATGCAGCTCACATCTTTGTTCAGGCATACAACTGCCTCTCGGTCAAGCTAATCAGCTCGCCTTATCATTCAGACGCCCAAATGCCTCACATCGGGCTAATTAGCTCGTATTATTATTTAGGTGCTCAAACGCCTCTAGATTGAGCTCCTTAGCTCACCCTTTACATTCAAAACATCTAGCAGCTTTCGTATCAAGCTCATAAGATGCCGCCAAATTAGCGATTATACCTGCAACGCAGATGAATCACAAGCAAGGAAAGGATATTTCTACTCCCTCAGCCTTCTCTTCAACATGCTTGATCAGACTAGGGAGTGGGGGGCCCCTGATGAGGGACAAAAATGGCCTCTATAGGGGGGGTCCCTATTTTTCTCTATATATAGAAGGGACAAAGGTAAAATAGAGAGATCTCTCTCTCTCTAGACTCTCTCTCTAGCCTAAATTCTCTCAACTGGCTTGCTGACTTGGGCGTCGGAGGTTCCCTCGGAGGTCAGCCTCCGGGAGCCTTTGACCCTTTTTCTTTCTATATGCAGGTCCTACCCCTTATGGGGCTCTCCCTCTATAGTCCATGATAATTTCAGACTCATCAAGATGGAACAGAGTCTAGATTACTTGCAAAAAGGACCCAGAAAAATCGAAAGGATACTCCATCACCATCCGTATCAACTTTTCTAATCATTTTTTTCCATCTTTAACTTTGTTTCCATCTTTTAATCCCAAAGATGATAAAACTAAGTTTTATTAATTCTTTTATCGAAATTAACCCATCTTTATCTCCGTCAAACACATCAAAAGCATCTTTTATATCAATTTCTCCTTATTGATCTTCAATCTTCTTCTGCATTTGTTCTAATTTCTATACCACAGCATAACAAACAAAACTCTTTCAAAATCTATAAACTCATCTCCTTTACTAACTATTGAAAATTAATTGGCACGTGGTTAGCCAATATAATCTCTCAAAAACCACAATTAAATGTAAAAAGAGCTTCAATTTTCTTCCACTGTAGGAACTAAAAATAAATTAAATTTCAAGCAAAAAAATGGGAAAATAAAAGAAGATCGAATAAAAAAACAGGGAAAGGAAGAGAGAGTCGAGATTCAAAACAAAGAAAAAAAAAAAGAGAAAGAATAGAAGAGGGAAAGAAAGAAAAAGTCAATATTCAAAATTGATGAAAAAAAAAGAAAAAAATGAGTTAAGTAAAATTAGTTCACATTTTTAACAACTAAGATTAAAAAAAAAAAGTACAAGAAAAAATGGGTACAAAAGTAAAAAGCAATTAGCATAAAAATCAACTTTTTTTTTTTTTTTTTATGGAGCATATAAATATAAAAAAAATAAAAATTTAGGTAGAGGTGTAATTTTCTCTAAAGGGAATACTTCAAATATATATTAGATAGAAAATATTAAAAAAATAATAATAAACAGAATTTAGAATTTACAGTAAATAGTATATAATGAGTATATCTTAAATGCATTTTAAGTATATAACGAGTATATTTTTGGTATATCTCAAATATATACTATAAATATATGTATTTCATATTTTTTGGAGATTTAACAACCTTAAATTTTTTCTTCTTTGAATAAGAATATTCAACATTCTTTTTTCTTTTTTTATAATGAGAGTCATGATCAAAATTAAATTAAAATATAAATAAATTCAAAAAAAAAAAAAGGTTAAATTACCAAAGTTTATTTCTATAATTATTGGCTCTTTTGATTTGATATATATTTTCAAAAAATTTTGGATATTGAATATTATATGAATATAAGTATATAAAAGGAATACATCAAGTATATATTAGATTAAAAAATTATATAAAAAAATATTAAATAATTTCAAGATTCACAGTAAATAGTATATAATAAATATATTTTAGGTATATCTTAAATATATACAAGAAATAAATGTTATCCTCTTCCTTGGAAACTTAACACTCTTAACTTTTTTTTTTTTTTTTTATAATGTTATTCTTACTCAGTTTACATATTTAGATTTTAATTTTTTTTTAAACTCAAATTTTTTTTTTTTTAAATAAAACACCAACCAAATATATAAGTAAAATAAATCAAACATAGAAACTATAAGTATGCTAAAAGCCAAAAAAGTAAAAGAAAATTCAATTAAGAAGAAAGTTAATGCCATCTAATTTTTAGTATTTAAGGAGTCAAAAAGTATCAATAAACTTTGATTCAATGAACATAAAGTCATTCTCACGATTGAAAAGTACCAATAAATTTTTAGTTTTATTTAATACATTTTTTTAACATTTTAAGAGTAATTTTAAACAATACTAAAAGTAAGAAAATAAATTTAAATAGAAATTCTCAATTACTTTTCCCCATCTACCAATACAAAATTGCTTGTTTAGAAGTAATTTTCTAGTATTTTAAAAAACCAAAATTTACTTCACTTGTTTTGATCTTTTACCCTCTCCATACATACATGTGGACACAAAAAATATACACATGTTATTCAATTTTGGATTGTCGCCTTATTCTGCTTTGTATCACTTAACTTCGATGCAAAAGACTATATTATAACACATAGATAACTTCTGATAATAGTTTTCATAAAAAAATAATTACATACATATAAATTTCAAAAATTAGTCTCCATTAGTATCAAAATCTTTCATATTAATGGCAAAAAAGATTAATATCTACTGAATCCACCACAAATGCTTCATCAACACCACCCCACAAATATAAATCCGTCAAAGATCTTTCATTAGATTTTTAACATGTGGCACCTCATGGAAGTTGGAGAAAAGTCCAAGCAACTTTTTCCAACTTTTTTGTGAATAAAAACTAAAAAAAAATGAGTAAAATCAAAGTTTTTAACAAATAAAGTAAAAATAATAATAATAATAAATTAAAAAATAATAATAATAAATTGAAAAGCTATAAAAGTAAAAAGCATGAGGCAAAAAATTAAAACATTTACATAGAGAGAATAAATATATGCAAGACAAAAATTTGGATAGATGGTATAATTTTTTCTAATTATTTTTGGTTAAATCATCTTTACTTTTTATTTTCATTATTATTGTTGGGATTAATTTACGATGTTAATCGATGGAAAACATTGTTTTTTATTAAAATATTCTTTTATGGAAAAGAATTATTCATTTAATTATATATAAAAAATTATTCATCTTTGCAAAATTACCAAGAAAATGGGAAAATAAAAATTAGTATTTAATTAGAATTATTTTCCAAATAGAACACTAGAAAATAGTTTTCTGAATTTTCCAAGTTTATAACTAGTATAAAAAAAGCTCTTTTTTCAATTTATTATTTAAAATCCTATTTCTTATATTATTCATACAATCTCATCATCTTCTGATATCTATTTTGCAAAATGCCATAACTCATCACCAGCACAAGTTACAGATTAGTCATCATTTCACTCTCTCTTGTTTCATCTAGTTTTAATACTAATTATTGTGTTTAGAACTGCTTTAATTTACAGTACCATGTCTGTCTTGCTTTTAATTTAGCTGATTGCTAAATAAAAACTCTTTTTAATAATAAATAATTTCAGAGAGAGCACAACTAGCTAATTACTTAACCATATGATGGAGACTTTTTGCCTTTGAGTTAAAAACATGTAACAAATTTTCATATTTGTTTCTATGCCAAATTTTTTTTATGGTTCTTGTTTCTACGCCGGCTGTGTTAATTGTTGCTCGATAAATAATATGCCTGTAGAAATGTTGAGAGATTATATAATTATAGGAGTGTCAATTTTAAAAGTTAACTTTTGAGATTAGAGAATCAATTATGTATAAACTCATTCAATATTTTATATTTAATCAATATGAAATCTATCCACATTAAATTCTTCCTTTAATTCTTTTTTATTCTTAACAATGCCCTGTGAATATCATTAGTTTTATGTCAAAATGTACTAGATCTAAGATATTATAATATCAACAACAACAATTATTATAACGCTACGTAAAAAAATAAATAAAATTTATAGTGGAGGTAGAAAATGAAAACAATAAAAAAAAAAGGGATAAATAAATATAATTTTCAATTTTCTATATAGAAAATAGAAAACTAGAAAACTTAATGAAAGTATTTTCCAAAACTAAACAAGCACATAGCGATTTCATAAGAGGTTTTTACACAAACACCTAAAAAAGAAAAAATATTCTTATATATATCATCCCTTTTTTTTTTTTTCCTAAAACTACAACTTACTAAATTTTCTATTTTAAAACTGCCCCACTTTCAAAGGTATATTATAAGTATATATAAGTATTAAAAAAAAAAACAAAAAAAGGGCATTCTTGAAAACCTAAAAAGACAATAGGGTATTTAAAGAAAAAGTTAAAAATTGTATTTGGTACAATTTTCTCATTTTATAAAGACATGCTAACTTTTATAATCTACACACATATCCTTATCATGAGCGACGTGAGATTCTAAAAAATTAGGCTTCACCTCTACAAGAGAAGACAATTACATCACACATAAGTTTATGTTACATATTTTTTTTTTAGATAAGTTTGAACTGTGGTTAATTTGTTGCTTTTGCAAATGGGGGCCTGTGATATTTTTTATTTTTTGCAAATCCAAACTTGTGATTCACTCTGTTGGTATTTCTAAGAACTTATATTCTAAAGTTGTGACGAGTTGCACACATGGCACACTCTGATCAATCAGAACCTTTCCTTTCTTCCATTTGGCATGTAATTAATATAATAAAAAAAATATTTTTAGGTTATTTTTAAAAAAAAAATGAAATTAAACGAATTTAAAAAAAAAATTGTTTCCCTAATTTCCTAAGCTCCCATCATCATCAACAAACAAAAAATAATCATCAAACTAGCACAAATAGAGAGAGAGAGAGAGAGAGAGAGAGAGAGGATCAGAAAATGCAAAATGGCAAATCGAGTAATAGAGAGGGAGGAAAGAGAAAGTAACTGTCAAACCTGATCTGACCATTTCCGGTGAACTCTAGTCAACACCGCCATCACCAGGCGGAAGTCCAGCCACAGATCGGCTGTTCCACCTGAAGCTCATCGCCAGAAGTTACTAGAGAAGCCATCCAAAGCTCTGCTGGTGCATGAACTTCCAATTGGCTTTTTGGCCAAACTAGGGCTCTTTTGCTAATAATTTTTACATGGATGAGATTCTCTTGACTTCAACTTCATTTTAGTACTCACTATGCAGTCGATCTCTCACTGGAGGAGGAGATTGAAAACTTAAAAAATAGAAACCTTTTAGGGCATTTTCAGCCAAATTTCAACGAGTTGAGAAGAGTGGTATGAATTTTCAATTTTAGGATTTTTGAGATTATTAGGTTTGTAAATTGATGGAAATCTATTAAGGGAAAAGAGGTTAGGAATTAAATATCCTCAGTTTTTTTTTAATTTTATTTTTTCTCTTTTAAAATTAACTTAAAAATATTTTTTTATTATATTAGTTAATTGCCACGTGGAAGGGGGGAAAGGTTCTGATTGGTCAGAATGTGTCATGTGTGCTATAAGTAACGATGTCAGAATATAATCTCCTAGAAATACTAACGGACTGAACCACAAGTCTAAATTTGCAAAAAAAAAAAAAAAAAAAAAAAAACTACAAGCTCCCATTTGTAAAAACACGAAATCACATGATACTTTTTTGAATTTATCCTTTCTTTAGCAAGAAGTCTAAAAAATTTATATCTTATAATCCTTGTGGTTTTAAAATTTTCAATAAAGTAGTCTTTTATTGTCATATGACCATTTACGGTGAACTCCAGTCCCGACTACACATTCCAGGGTATGCAGCCATCATCGTTAAGTATAGCTATCTTCATGAAATAGCCATCACATTCGCTGTTTAGGGGTCACCAGTCCTCCAAACTATCCATTACGATTACAAGATCCAACCATATCTTTACGATAAATAGACTAAGAGACTTTCAAATTGAATGTGTTAAGCAAATGATTCTTTTGCAGCAAAAAAAAAAAAAAGCCTTTTTTAGAGACTAGAATAGATAAGATGACACCGCCGCCACCAAACGAAAATCCGGCTGTAGATCGACCACTTCCCCTGAAGGTCATTGCCTGAAGTTACTAGAGAAGCTCTCACGCGCCATCCATAGCTCCACCTGTGGGCCTATGATATTTTTTCTTTTTTAAAAATAATCTAAAAATATTTTTTATTATATTAGTTAATTGCCACGTGGAAGAAAGGAAAGATTCTGATTAGTCAGAATGTACTACGTGTGTAACGAGTAACAACATCAAGATATAAGCTCCTAGACATACTATTGAAATGAACCACAACTCTGGATTTGTAAAAAAAAAAAAAAAATACAAATCTCCATTTACAAAAATACAAAATTATATGACACTTTTTTTAACTTATTTTTTTTTAGCAAGTAGTCTAAAATTTAACTTACAATGCTCATGGTTCCAAAATTTTCAATAAAGTAGTCTTTTATTGTCAATTTATTAAATATATTGCTTTTTCTTAATCTTTTAAAGATTTTTGTGTATGTAAATCTCTTAGTTTTAATTTATATGAATCCAATTATTAACCATAAAAAAGCCCTCCAGTATATTTGGTAAAATATCTCTTTCACTTGTTATTTTTAGCATAACTTGCTAAATGAAGTATGATTTTTTGTTGTCTAATTATGTTTTATATATAATTTATTTGAATTATAACTTTTAACTTTATTATAAAATTTTCGTCAAAGTTTCAATATATCACCCCTAATTAATCATAAATTATTTTATAATATATTTTATTTCACTTTTTTATTATATTATTTCTTTGATCATCATTTTTAATTTATAATAAATATTTAATTAATATCTTACTCTTAACTCAAATTTTTTTTTGAATTTTAATAATTTATTTCTTACGCATATTTTGTCACTTTTACTATATTGTCATGTTTTTCTTTTCTAGCATTGATAAAAGGTGATTCGAGTATGAATCTGTCATATATATTGTATATATATTTATTATTAGATTATGTCTTAATATAGGTGATTATAATAGACTAAGAAATATATATATATCCTAGTAAAGTATATTCATAATTAATTTTTATAAATTTAATATAGTTATTTATCAAATAAAAAAGAAGTTAAATGGAATATATTTTACCAATAAATTTTTAGTTTAGTGGTACTACAATTAATTTTTAATTAAAGTGGAATTTTAACATAAAAAACTATGAGTGTATTAAACCTCCTTTTTTTTTTCTTCCCTCTTTAATGGAAATGGGAATGCCAACTGACTCTTTCTCGCCCCATTGCGATTCTTCCAATAAGCTGAACCCATGGCTAAGAAAAAAAAATTAATTAATTTCCATCTTAATAGTTAGTAGCTAACATGGGACATTATAATTGGTTAGAAATTAGCCGACATGAAGTAATCAATATATATATATACATATATATGAATTAATTCAGATATATGGTGGAGGAACTTAATTAAACAAAGAAGTCAATTAATTAACTTTATTCACTAGTCATCTTTGACAAGGTTTTTTGGTTTTTTACATGAAAAAGAAGAAGACAATTTTTAATTTATGAAATAGGAAGACAGAAAAAATTGATTAATAAATATTTCTTGTTTGGAGGATTAAGGAATAAAAAAATATTAATTATTAACGATAAAATTTTATTATTAAGAAGTTGTTTTTAGCAATAAGCAAGAAAATCCATTATTATCTCAATTTTGAAAGAAAATGAAATATATATTTAAAAAGATAACTAATCTCTTAATATCATTTTTTATTTAAATTAATTATTAAGCTCCTACATAACGGATAACTATTATTCACTTGATGATTCAAACTTTTTCAAAGAGAGGTAATGGATCTCTTTTGTTTGGGTCTGAGCTTGGAACAACTTTTGAGACTTGCAAGATGAGCATACATGCATCAAAGTGTGCCAAGCCTACACTTGGCATAGTCTCTTTAATGATTAAGTTAATGATATGATTTTTAGGATTTCTTAAAAAAGATAACGATCCACTTAAAAAAAATATTTTAATAAGAGAATGAAGTGAGAAGTTGTAAATTAAATTAAAAATAGTAGTAAGTGAGAATACTTGTCTTACACTATATGCATCAGCAGGAAAAAAATTAGTTGATACACAAGTGCTTCCTTCTACTTAGCCAAGATTAGGCATACCAGGTTTTAAGGTGTCAAACTTCTATTGTTGCTCCGCCTACCTTATGTTAGGGTTGCATCTTAAATGGATGTTATGATTAAATAGTTTATCTTGTTTTCATATATCAGTAACTGACGTATTTTAAGTTTTAAATTTTGATAACCATATACTATAGTATGACTGAACATGTAAAGATGTCTAACTCTTTACTTGATGTGGTTAACTTGGAGTGAGGAATAAAGATCTCATAAAGGACTCGGTCCAGCGAAGAAGCATCTTGGTGAGACATCTTTAGAAAAATAGCTCGTAGACGAGTCTCGAGAGTTCTCAATATAAATCAACATTATAGATATTTCCTTCTAAGTCTCATAAATTTATTTATATTTTTTTTGAGAAGTGTGTCTGAGTTCATATTTAAGGGCTAAAAATTAAAGTCATTTATTTCTCATCACCGCCCCATTTTCTTTTCTTTTCTTTTTTTATCCAACTTCTAAAAGAAGCTAAGAGTTTTGAGTAATTCCATAATTATTTTTTTACAATTTAGAACAAATACAATATAATAAAAAAAACCCTCGTGAATCACGCAATATTATAAGAACTAAAAAAAGCAAAAAGATGTGGAGAACTGAAGCCACAATTTTCTATCTTGGTTACACAAGCACTATATGCACATATAAATTATGTGCCATAAAAGATTCCACCTTAAAAATTTAATGATTGACCTCATTCTTTAATAATTTAAATTTTTAGGATAGATTGGAGATCTATCATATTGTATTAGGATTAAATTTATACTTCAATTCTTTTATTCTCTCTTGTATTTTATCATGGAAAATATTTTTAAGTGAATTAAATTTATCACATCAGATTATAAATTACTAGCAAAATCTCTATATGAGTTCATATATATTGTAACCATGTGTTAATAGGACTCATATATATGCTCTCTTGTATTCCATCACACTTATATTTTTGTGTCAAACACCTATAAATTTTATATTATACATTTTATATATCAAACCTTAATATGATGTTTGGGTCTTATTATCTAAGTATATATTTACATTGCTTATTATAAAGAAAAATTCTTGATTACACTGAATGTATAGACTTATTTTATATACTAAATTAATAAGTGATGAGATATTTTATTAAATATTATTTTTTTGTATATTTTTTATCCAATGAAAAGATATTTCGCTCTATTATAAATATAAATATTTTTGAATATCTTAGAAAATCTCTCAAGCCCACTTGTATCAAAATCCTATACTTTATAAGCTTTGCAAGCATTACTTAGTCACTTTTGACTCCTGTAGTGCAACCTGGTACATAAATTTTATATATATATATATATATATATATGCAAATTGATAAATAAAAAGAGAGTAATAATTATATAATAGTATATTTTGCAGACATTAATGAGCTGTGATTAAGGAATATATAATTATAAACTATGAATATGTCTGGTTAGGCCTATAAGAGCATTTTTAAGGGGCTCTTTTATAAAGAGTCACTCTTCATTTTAAATTTTATAATTTTCTACTAATATTATTTAATTCTTTGACTTATTTTTTATGAAAAAATAAAATAAAAAATTAAAATTTAAAGATTCTATTGAATTTAAAAAAATATTTAAAAATTAATTAAGATTTTTTTTTTATTTATGTAAAAATGATCTTTATATTAAAATAAATAACACTTTTGAACAATGCTCTAAGCACTACAGTTTAAATATTTAATATTTTAACAATAAATATTATTGTCAACAATTAAGCATGCTTTTGTAAATTAATTATCCACAATTCCACATTAACAAATTCCAATACTATTTTTGATGAATGATCTGTTAGTTGATTATGATTCTATTCTGCTGGAAATTAACAACTTAATTATGTTTCAAATATAACGGCTTAATTTTATATACACACACTTTAGAAAGTTGTTATTTGGAAATCTAAATGGATTCACATTCTTAATTATTATTGTGGACGGTGTGAAGTCGAACGTTGATTTATTAGTCTTTCTATTTTTATATGTTAAGGTTTCTTATCAAGCAATGGAGAAAATGAAGAATTTTAAGGTCATATGGTTCAGCTACCTAAAGCTAGTCGTATTTTAATTAATGTATCATTTGGTATACTTTTCAAAAAGTTATTTTCTAAAAAGTAAACTTTCTGAAAATAATTATATATTTAATTATATATAATTTTCTGTAAAGTAAATATTTTTTTGTTTGATTTGATAATGAAAAGACAATAATATCTTATCTTATTTATTTAATCTTATTTAGTAAAAAGTAGACATGTCAATTTATATCTATTTTAACTAAAAAAAGTTCAATTCCCTTAATTTTTCTTAAAGAACTGTACTTCTTTCAAACTTAAGAAGTAGACATCCTATTTTTGGAGAATTTTTTTCAATGATAGTTACCAAATAACCAAAATTTTCCATTTTTGAGAAAGTTCTACTGAATTTACTTGCCTCGTACTAAACAATACCTAATTTAATTTTTAATTTAATCGGAAATTTATTTTTAATTAGCAATCAATATATAAATTTTTATTTATTTATTTTTTTAATTTATATTACCGCGGGCCAGTTCTTAGATGTTCTGTAAATTAAATCCTCCATGCATTGCAATCGAAGTTCTAAAATAAATTCCATGTAAGATTAAATAAAAAAATACATATTAAGAAAAACTAAAAAAATAAATTACAATGTTATAAGAGTAACCAGCATAATGTAATATTTTTTAAAATAAAAGGAATCTTTTTATTATAACAAAGATAAACCTTTATTCTGAATTTCATTGATCATACTAAAAAGAATAATTGTATATAGGTAAGAAAAAAATTCCACATAGTTATTCTAAGCAACAAATCGATTTTATTGTCTTTAAATAAGTTTGATCTTCTAAATATTAAACTCAAATTTCTCTAAGCTCCCATGATAAAAGTTAAATAAACTCTTATAACAAAAGATAAATAAACTTATATCAAGGAAGATAAAATAAAAGACTTATTAAATTTTATAAAAAAGATGGCAAAACCCAGAAAATAAATAAAAAATAAAGTTAAATCTACATTTAAAAAGATAAAGATTAACATATAAAAATCAATAAAGAATATTTTATTATTTTTACTTTAAAACTATAATAATTTAATAATTTTTTTAATATATATATTAAAATTTAGGCGATAAATATTTTAAAACAGATAAAATAATTCATTACCGAGTTTTCTTTAAAAAAATGACAAAGCAATCAGTGATGAGCTGAAGTCAAAGTCCTTGGCAACTTCATGGGTTGTTTCTTCTTTCAATTTTTTTTTTAGAAGAAGAAAATTAGTGCTATTGATATTCAAATGCCATTTCTTAACTATTTCTTAAGTACTTTCAGTTTCACTCTTATCATCATTAATTAAAGTACAAGACACTACTAACTTATATATCTATATATTCTTTTATTTCTAGGGTCATTATATATATATATATATATATACTTTAAAAAATAGCTTTACGTTTTGCACGCTAAATTGAAGTCAATTTCAAAATAATATATCACTTCCCCACTTATTTTCATTTATCAAAACGTAATTAACCTGAATAATTCATTAACTAATATTTTTCATCTTTCTAGGCAATTTGCTATCCAATATATATATATATATAAATAAGAATTTGTGAAAATTAAAAAAATTCTATATGATTTGACATTTTTAGTTTTTAGATAGATACTTAAATAAAAAAAATAGAGCTGACAAACGTCGATATCGAGATTTTTCTTTATTGATCAATTTAAAGATATCATTTTAAGAATTTCTAACATTTAATTTAATTTTAAAAATTTTTAAATTTTTAAATTATCGTAACTGTACTTAACTTTATTAAAAACACAAAAGACATATTACTATTCCATCCCTCATATGAAGTCTACTTAATATGTTTATCCTTTTTTTTTTTATGAAACTTATTAAATAATCCATCACATTTATTTTTAATAATAAAATAGTCATTTATTATTATTATTTAAAATAATTTTTAGTAATAAAAAAAATTTAATACTAAAAGCACTAAAACACCCTAATTATAAAGAAAAAAAATTGAAATTGATTATTAATTTTTTTCAATTTGTCTAATTAAGTCCAAAATTAATGTTGGTACATAATTAAGATTTTTTTTTTAATTCAATGGAACTTAATTTTTTCTTTTAAAATTTTTAAAAAATAATTATATATTCTGATAATATAAAATATTATATTTTAAGTAAAAAAATTATATATGCATTTCAATATATATATATATATATATATATATTAGAATCTTTTTCGTTATTTATAATAAAAATATGTAGTATAATTTAAAATATGTAGTATAATTATTTTAGAAAAATTAGGTGAAAAATTCAAAAAATAATATTTAATTTGAGTTTTAATTTAAAAGGAAAGAAATAAAAAAGATAAAATATTATTTAGTTTTTGAGGTTTGAGCACATGAATGAAGTGGTCCCTCATTTTTTTAAAAAATAAAAAAATAAAAAGTCCTCCGAACTTGTTTCAGTCAATGGAAATGGTCTTTATGTCCAATTTTTTATTTTTTTATTTTTTTTTTAATTTTGTTAAAAAATTAACAATAAATAATAATAATTTTGTTTTACCTAAAACACCCTCCCCATTTTCTTATAATCTCTTTGCAAAATAACCAAAACCTGTGCTGGTAATCGAGAGCTCTAATTCCCTTCATCAACTCAATCATCTTCTCCATTGTCGTTAGTTCCAGGTAAGCTTAATCGTTTTCCTTCACCAAATTGAGCTCTGTAATCGCAGGCAAAGGAGTTGCCGTCGACTAAAACCCACAATCACCATCATTTCCTTCTTGCTGGGTGGGCATACTGCTATTGTTAAGGGGGTGCATTGGTCAATTCAACTTGGTTCAATAATGAAAAATCTTTAACAGAGCAAACCAAAATGTATTGATAGTTGGAACTAAATTGCACCAAAAATAAGACTACAAAACAAATTAAAATTTTACCGATATTAACAGTCAGTTCAGTTCAGTGATCGATTTATTACTTTGATTTAGGCTTTATAGTTGGGCCTTAATATTTAAGCCTAGTTAGAAATGAATTTAATCAAAATGTATATAAATAATTTATTATTTATATAAATTGCTTGAAAATGAAAGAATATCAATTATGAAAAGCAATTCCTAATCACTAATTAAAAAATACTTCAAATTCAATGTTTACTTTTAACAATTTTAAATTGCCGATATGAAATACAAACTAAATGTAATATACATAATATAAATACCCAAAATAAAATGAATGATTGCTAAATGATAAGTCATATATACTCTTTTATCTTATGCGCACTTGGGCAGCTATGTAGTTGCAAAAAACAAAGTGATGTTGTATAATTTACAAAAAATAATTCTTATTTGTAGCAAGAAAAATCTTGCAACATTACATTAAAAAAAAAATCCAGCAATGCAACGCATGAGGAAAAAAAAAAAGAATAGCTGGACATCATCATCAAATCAGTGAGTGCCGCATGAGCTGCATAGCATGACATCATATTTCAAAAACCTGCAAAGAGTCAAACAAAAGAATAAATAGAATTAGTCATTTAAGTTGGCTCAATATATACATGAGTTTAAAAGTAAAGAGAGGATCATACTTATAGTTTTCATATCATATTTAGAATGAAAATAGTTGTTTTAATTAGCTACAATTTAAATTGTACCACGCCGCAGATTAAAATAACCCAAGCATTCTAATTGTATCAAAAAAATTAAGAGGTGGAAGCATCATCATTATCTCATGAAGTGAAACAAAATTGGATAAAATCAATACAAAAAAGAAAGTAGAGTACTCCATGGAAAATAAATTAGAAATAATTTGGTAAGGTTTGAAAACAAATCAAACATAACAAACAAAAAAAAACTCAGCAAATAGCATATGTGTGTGTGTAACATGGTTGTTGTTTCAATGGCTATGTAGAGTGCAAGTTGATCCCTCAAGCATCAACAGATGGTCCTCCTGTAATGTTTCTAAACCTAAAGATTCTCTTAAATTTTTTACTTGACTTAATACTATTATAGTTAATTTTATTTTGTAGATATCATTATTTTCAATTTATTAAAAGTTTTGCCTTGTATTTTTCCCTTGTGTCATTTAGATTAAAGGGTTCTATTTTTTCTTTGTTTCCCAGTGAAAAGCAATACTGGTTAGTTTTAGAGAGAGCAAAGCAGGGTTAGTTTTTAGAAAGAGGAGAGAGAGGGAAGGGCACGGGGTTGTTGGGGTGGGATGGGGGAAAATGTTTATAAACTTACGTCTCTTCGCCTTTTTTTTTCTTCAATTTTTTTCTTTTGTAATAATAAGGGTATTTTAGATATTTCACATAGACCTAACGGTAAAAATCAATAAAATTCGATGGAAATACTATTTTAATTGACGAAACAAAATCAAGAGTGTTGTGATATATTATAAGATTTGATTGATATCTTTTCATATACATGAATATTCTAGTTTTCATATTAGTATTGATTGTATTTTTTTTATTGGAAAAGCTTCCTATTTCTTGTATTTTCCTTATTGGAAAAGCTTCTTATTTATTTCTCTTTTGTACTCTATATAAAGGGCTTAATACTATTGAATGGAATAACTAGAAAAACTATTCTCTTCTCTATATTATTTATTCATATTCTTCCCCATTTTATTTATAACACGTTATCAACACGAATCGTTCTACAATATTGTTCATAATTTTGGATAGCTTGTGGTTTGCTACAACCCAGCTAAGGCGAAAAATTTGAAAAAATAAAATTCAAGATTTATGGTAAACAATTTTTATCTAATTAATTACTATTATTATTAATATTTATGTATCAAATATTTTTTTTAAGAAAAAAAAACTAAATCTTTTTTTTTTAAGAAATCGTTTGAACATATTGAGCTAATTAATTTGAAGAAATCATTTTTTTTCTTCTCTCTTACAATCATTTATTTCAAATCATTTTTTTTAGAATTATAAAGATTTGATATATTATTTAATGATTAATCAATTAAATTCTAGTTCATGAAGAACTAGCATTATATTTTAAATACTAGTTCCTGAAGAACTAGTATTATTTATAGTTCCTAAAGATTTAATTAAATAAATAACTAAGCTATGAGTTTCTAGAGAATTAGTATTATATTTTAAATTCTAGTTCCTGAAGAACTAGTATTATTTATAATTCTTGAAGAACTAATTAAATAAATAACTAAACTATGAGTTCCTGAAGAACTAATAATAATTACAGTTCCTGAAAAACTGGTATTCCTTATAGTTCTTGAAGAATTGGTATTCTCTACAGTTTTTGAAAAACTGATATTCTCTACAGTTCATGAAGAACTGATATTCTATATAGTTCCTGAAAAACTAATTAAAGTAAACAAATTCATTAAATAATCATTAAATGTTCCTAAAGAACTAAATGCATTATCTACTAGTCTTTAAAAGACTGATTTTATTATGATTTTATATTAGACAATGTTAATTGATGGGCCTCGACATCATGAGTAAGAATTATTTATACTAGTGTCACTCCTTTAAGTAATCAAATAAATAAAATAGACATTTTTGAAAAATTGATATTTTATGTTCCTGAATAACTAATAAATTTGATTTAAGCTACACGCATTGAATAAATTGGATATCAACACATTTTATGCATAGTTTTAAAGTCATGACTTATAATTTTTTTGGCATAAAATCTGACCTTAAATTATTCATTTATTGATTGATTGACTTATTTTTATGGGAAAATGGTGATTTTGCGTTCATATTAATAGGTTTACTTGATTCATTAAATTGAGATTGATTCTACTAGTGTATATATTATTACATATCCTTCAGTCTTAGTATCTCAACTTAAAATTTATTTTATGGACAATACATGTCTCATACATATATATATATATTTGTTAGTTGAATAGCCTACAAGAAAGTTGTGTGTGTTATATATGTTTTGAATTTACTTATGTCAATGTGTATTAGATGTGAAAACAATTAGAGATTTAAATGTGAGATGAGATAAATATAAATTATATAAGTAACATGGTTTTGTTAATTTGTGAATTGATGAATTTATTTCCGGATTGCATACATTGTTGGATTTATGTTGGTATAGAGAAGCATAATTAGTGCTTACCTTTCCTTGGTATGATAAATTATGAATTTAATGTTTGTTAAAATTAATTTAATTTATTTTCTGATTGGTCTATTTAGATATATTTTAAATATATGCAAATTAAGTTATTTAAATAAAGTGAAGTATAGTGAATTAAAGTTTGGTTGATAATTTTTATATGCTCTTGAATTCAATGGAAATAATTTTTGACGTGAGTTGTTAATAATGAAATGCATTTAGATGCTAGCAAAAGCAAAAGCTATTATCTACTTAAATCTCATTTAAGTGAGGATTTAAAGGTTGAATATCTTACTATTAATGATTTTTATATTTTTTAGAAGAGTTTTAAAGATAGAAATAATCACTTGAAATATGTGATACTACCATAAACTCAATATGATTGGTTAAATCTACACCTACAAGACTTGAAGTCTATTTGAGAATATAATTCAACCATGTTTAAAATTACTTCACAGATGAAATTGTGTGGTAATAAAGTTACGTGCTCCTGTAGTAGCAGTATAAAAAGTGAAAATTTACAAATATTATTTGTCTAGTAGTTGCAAAGAATAATTGTTAATAAAAAATATCAAACAATGCCCACTAGTACAACTGTATTTCCTGAAGTGAATACTATAAATCATTTGGTAGATAATGAGAATTCTGAAAGAATAATTGCTAACGAGAAATTATCAAATAATGCCCACTAGTACAACTGTATTCCCTGAAGTGAATACTATAAATCATTTGGTAAATCATGAGATTATAAAAGAGGAACCGCCCATATAGAGGACATAACCCAATTCAATATTGATGATTTTATGTAAACTTCTTGAAAAGTAATTTGCAAGGATTTTATAAGTTGTGTATTATAATGAGTTATTTAATTACTGTTTTATCCCTAGTATACATGCACAATATATTGCGTTGAACCTGCAGTTCAAGCATTGAACTTATAGTTCAACAATTAAAAGTTTGGCATGAATGCCATTGTGTACATCATATATACTCTCCTTTGAAAATTGTATAAGGACATGGGTCATAAATTTTTTTTGTGCCATGAATATATTAAATCTATCTCAATGTGCGATAATGGATCCACAAAAGAGACTATGAATTTATTTTGATGAGGCATATTTTTCGACATTAGGGGAGGAAAAGCACCTACAGTGCTAAAGAATGTCGAGAAATTTATTAGAAGGAAAACCCTTTAAATAATTTTGGTCTATGTACAAGTTAGAGTGAACCAGAAGTTCACAATAGAATACAATTGCAACAAATTGCAACTTAACTGCCAAATGCATTTATAGATGCTAAAAAAGTGACAAAGTCTCATATTACAGCTACTAATACCCTAGCAAGGGTTGTGATTCTAATTGCAAATAGAAAATCAATCAATCTCACTACACGCTAGAAGTGTGGATAGTAAATTGGAACTAAAGACAAAAATCCGCGGAAAAGAAAAGCAGTGCCACTCATAAAATCTCCTGAAGAGAAACCTCCTGAAGAAGAAGATCTCAGTCAAAGAGCTATAGCTAATTATAAGACACAGACTGAGACAACGGAACAATTAGATCCTCCAGATATGGCTTCTGGAGTTGATGATCATATAAATGAAAACTATGAGATCTCAATTATTTTGTGATATAAGAAAGAGTTGATAGAAATTTAATTATTGTCGACGATGAATTTGCCTCAACAGTAACTTTTGCTGTTATAAGAGAAAATATGGATCCATAATCTATAAGTATAGCTGAATATTAGCATAAACATGATTGATCATCATGAAATGAGGCAATTAAAGTATAGCTAGACTCATTCTATCATTGATTATAAGAAAAATAATTCTCTTATTATGAAAATGATCATATTCCGATATTTAATTAATATGGCAGTTAATGAAAGGCTTATTATGCGCCTTATGAAAGTAATAAGAGTCCCAAAAGAACTAAGTATATCATAAATGAATACACATTAAACATGTGATATATATTTCATCAAATTGCAAAAATCTATGTATGGATTAAAGCAATATGGACATGTGGTATGATTGTTTGAGTAAATTCTTATTGAAAGAAAGATATGTGAATAATACACTATGTCCATTTGTATTCATAAAAGACCATAAAATGGTATATGTTATTATTGCAGTATAAGTTGATTTAAATATCAATGTGACTCCTAATGAACTCAAATAAGTATGTACCTGTTTGAAAAGTGAGTTTGAGATGAAAAATTTAAAGGAAATGAAATTTAGTATCGGCCTGCAGACCGATTATTAAGGAGTCCTAATACACCAGTATACTTATGTGGAAAAGATATTTAAGCAATTTTTGCAGGGATAAATCTTCTTCCTCAAACACACCAATAGGTGATCCGCTCACTAGAAGTGAAGAGAGACCCTTTTAAACCTAAAAAAGATAATAAAGAGTTGTTTGGTCTTGAAGTACCATATATAAGTGCTATAGGACACTCTTATGTCTTGCAAATTATATCAGGCCTGATATTGCATTTGCAAGAAAAATTCCTAGCTAGGTATAGCTTTGCACCTATAAAGAGATATTAAAATGGTGTAAAAAGTTATCTTCAATATACTATTAATATTATAATTCATATTTGAAATTAGTCTACATGTAAATATTGGTTATTTGCTTAGTCTCTATAATGGTATATTTTAGACTGGCTATGTATTCACTTATAGTGGTATTGCAATTTTATAAAGATTTTTATGGTCCTGAAGTACCTCACTAAAAGATACTCCTATTGTATTTTGAGAATAATGTAATTTGTATTGCACAAATTAAAGGTGGTTATATTAAGGATAACGAAGTAGACATAAACTTCACCCAAATTCTTGTATATACATAAGCTCCAGAACAGATATCCACCAAATTCGCTTGAGTGACAATTTAATAGACTTATGTACTAAGTTTTTAACTAATGTGGTATTTAAACGGCATCATTTCATCAATTAGTATACGCCGTATTAAAATCTGTCATCATTAGGGAGAGCGAATTAATATATGATTGTACTCTTTTTCCTTAGTCAAGTTTTTATCCCACAGGGTTTTCTTGGACAAAGGTTTTTACGAGGCAATCTGTGCAATGAAAAAATAGCGCATGAAATATACTCTTTTCCTTAGATATGTTTTTTTCCACTGGGTTTTCTAATAAGGTTTTTAACGAGTTATATTCATAGTGCAAGTAATATCCTAAGGGAGTACTACAAATAAATTATTATATGTGGATATTACTTAAACATTATTAAGTATATGATTTGACAACTTGGCAGATTTGTTTACAAAGACACTTTTTACAATTACATTTGAAAAGTTAGTCAACAAAATTAGCATGCGTTGGCTAAGAGTTATTTGATAGAAATCATATTTTCATGAGGGGCAGATTTTAGTGCACTGTACTCTTTTTTCTCTTAGCCTAGGTTTTGTCCCATTGGGTTTTCCTGGTAAGGTTTTTAACGAGGCAGTGTTATGGCGCAAATCCCTACAAGAATAATGTACTCTTTTTCCTTTACTAAGATTTTTTTCCCACAGGGTTTTTTCTTAGTAAGGTTTTAATGAGACATATTATTTGTAAAAGACATCAAGAGGGAGTGTTGTAATATATTATAAGATTTGATTGATGTCTTTCCATATATATGAATATTTTAGTTTTCATATTAGTATTGATTGTATTTTCCTTATTAGAAAAGTTTTCTATTTCTGTATTTTCCTTATTGGAAAAGCTTCTTATTTATTTCTCTTCTGTACTTTATATAAATGGCTTAATACTATTGAATGGAATAACAAGAAAAACTATTATCTTCTCTATATTTTTTGTTTATGTTCTTCTCCATTTTATTTATAACAAAGAGACCTTTTAATTACTTTTTTAAAAAAGAGAGACTGCTTTATTTATTTAGTCAAATTTAAAAGCTAAATAATAATTTATTTTGAACACACTGAGAAATTATATATATAATATATACAAGTATATTTGGGCCTTTTTTCATTTACGAAACAACAAATTCTAATTAATTTAAATTGAATGATTATTTTTTTAATAAAAATAAATATGAGAATCATTTAATTCGTTTCTCTAAAAAAGAGAGATGAATATGTTAATTGTTGACTTATTGGCTTGTTTTTGACTTATTGGCTAATTTTCTAATAAATAGAAGACTTGTTTGGGTTATAAAAGATAGCTTCCATTTCTTTTTGTAAACATTCCACAATTGTTTTTCTTCCTATTTAGATAATTTGTATTCTTTTTCTCTCTTTTATAATATTTTTTCAATTAGTGAAATATTATTTTGGTAATGTCCAGGGACGTAAGTAAAATTGACCGAATCTTATTGAATTTCTGATATTCTCTTTATGTTATTTTATGTCTATTTAATAGCTATTGTCAAGTATAATTGTTATAAATTATTGTGCTATTAAAATTATTTGTCTTGATAAAATTATATATAAGATTTGTGGTTTTTAAGTGAGACCATTGTGACCCCACCATTTTTTCCTAGGAATTTATCTTAGGGTAATTTTTAGTACAATCGTTTTCACTTTAGTCACCCAAATAATAGTTTTTAAGGTGAATTTGTTATTATTGGTGGAAATTAACCCGAATTCCACAACATTAATTAACTTAAATATGAGACCAAATATTAATATATCAGTATTTTCATCAAAGGGTACAATTTTAAAAATTTTATGGTATAATAGTTTAGTTTAAAAAGTCAAAAAATTTTATGGTATAATTATTTTATGGTATTTTAACTAAATAGCCCAATATTATTAATCCATTGTTAATATACAGATATACACATATCGTTATCACAAATTTTATGTGAATATTAAATTAATATCGTCAAATCTAACAAATGCAGTGAATTTCCTTTGTATATATTACAAAAGTAAAAAACTTTCAACAAGCCTACCGAAATTATATGAAAATTTGATACAAATTCTCTTCCATTAGTTTCATGCAACACGTAAAAACCCTCCAAAACACCACGTAATAACAATTTTTCTAGGGTTAGCTGAACTGCAAGGTGTGTTGTGTGCTATACATCCTTAAAACCACTAGAGCTTTATTACCCAATAAGATACACAAAATACAAATACACATATGTATTAATCTTTTTGGGTCCCACATTAATACATCACCAAACCGACAAATGTACCAAAATTCCAACCACCCAATAGCCAATTCGTTCTCATAACTCATAAGCATGCCTTATTATTAACATACATTATCTTCCCTTACCAACACATCAATCATCATATCCACTATCTACCCTCATATACTCACAATTCACAAGTCACCACCAATTTAACAATCAAGAAACCAATGAAAGAAAGGTGTTGCTAGGCGTGACACACATTAATAGTTTCTTATTAAAAAAAATAAAAATAAAATTTATTAATGTTTTCTTAATAATTGGAGGAAATAACTCAAATTAAGAGATACAAGAGCAAAGATCCTTATGTTAGTCTAAAAATGTTATGACGTAGTCAAGTCTGTCACACAATTTGTTTATAAAAAAAAAAGTTGCATAAACAAATTAATGAGTTTTTTTATTTAATAATAATACTAATAGTATTATTAAATAGAGTTTTTAAAATTTTAAGATCTCAAATTTGAGCTACAATTTCTCAAATATTTTCAACCCTATATATATATATATATATATATATATATATATATATGACTTAATATACATTTTCTTTCTCGCACTTAGCACTATTTTTTATTTTGTCTGCTGATTTTTTATTTTAATCATTTTAACATTTAAACTTGGCAAAATGAAAACAAGGCATACTTAATTATCTTAGTCAACAGAGAATGTAAATAAACTTGTATAAGAGCAAGTAAGGTATAAAAAGAGACATTATTTGACATTTATTTTAATTAAAAATTAATATTTTATTATTAAAATTAAAATTCTCTCTTGCTTCTTCATACAAACCTCTGTTTCTCTATTATATTCACGAACAATTTTTTTTCCTCATCACCATCCACCAACTCCCTCAAAATCCCCAACTCACATTTCTCTCTCCAAAAGCCAAACACATATCTCTGCTAACCTGAATCTCACTTCTCTCTACTTTTCACTCTCAGCGTCAAACACTCATTCTCACCAATGAGACAAACCCATATAAATGTAACCAACTCAGAACAATCAGAGCTTAAGCAAAAACGGGTCTCGTTTCAATCAGAGACGCTGTTTGAAGATTTATTAATGAGATGCTCATGATAGCTTCTTCTTCTTCTCCTCTTAGCTCCCCTGTTTTGACATTACCTTCCCTAGAAAGGGAATCGAAACTCAAATCCAAAATTTCTTCGACGTCAACATTGATTCGCATTCTATAGACGACAGTTCTCATAATAATCATAACAATAAGAGAAAAAGAAAAAAAGGAAGAGAAAATTGAAGATTCGTACGAGGGATAGGTCAATTTGCCTGGTCAAATCAAATAGATAGGCCAATTGTTTTCAAAGGATCGAGAGAGTGAAGATTTTCTAGCCATGCCAATGGGGATAATTACATTGGTGGTGGCTATCATGGCCATAAAAGTACTGACTTGAGGGCCTGACTTTGAAAGGTCTCTTCTCGCACTTATCCAAGGACAACTTCTTGGCTAACAGAAATTGAATTAAAATGATAAAATAAATTTGAATGGAAATAAATTAAATCATAAATGAATTGGGTTTAATAAATTTGAATTAATTATTGTTAAAAAGTTAAATCTAACTAATTAGATAA
This sequence comes from Reutealis trisperma, assembly GCA_947687605.1. NCBI lineage: Eukaryota > Viridiplantae > Streptophyta > Magnoliopsida > Malpighiales > Euphorbiaceae > Reutealis > Reutealis trisperma. Next base: position 421,399 of record CANTUT010000002.1, read on the forward strand.
TTAAGATCAAATCATTATATATTTATGTATTTTTTATGTATTTATTCAATATGGGATTTTTGATTCTTAACACACTCAAGGACTTCTTGCTTGTCTTCCCTAGTCTTTCGACAACATGAATGAAATTAAAAACATTCTTTCTAGCATACTCACTAGCGGCGGTCTAATCCTTCTTATTTCATTATAGAATTAAAAATAAAAAATAATAATGAGAATTAAAAAAAGAGAGGAAGAGGAGATAAAGATTCGCCCAATTTCATTAATTTAATTAGTCTTTAATTAATGTCCTCGTTTAAATCCGCTACTAGTGTTTGTTTACCTGAGAGAGAGAATATTAGAGTTGAGAGAGAGAGAGAGAGCATATTAGAACTAGAGAGAGACGGAGAAAAAAATTAAGGTTGTTATGGTAATTTTAATATTTTTGAGTTAAATAATTATTCAATATTCCAAGTGTAGAAAAAAAAAAAAAAAGCCTACAAATATCAACCTCAGGATGCATGAATAACACACACTATACTGATTGTCAATCAAAGGGTCCAAAAGGTATGATTTGGCAAGTTGGAGAGTCAAAATAATTAAAATAAAAAGTTAGAGACAAAATGATCATCGGTATCAAATTTGAGGGAAAAAATGGGTTAAATCATTTTTAATATAATTTTTGCTCAGAATCTTAAAATTTACTGTATAATACTTAAATTTGTTGAATTAATATTTTAAAAATTGGACTGAATTGATCGATTCAATCGGTTAAATTGAAAATTATTGAACAGTCCAGTTCGATTCAATTAAAAAATTAAAATTTCTGTTTAATCATTTTTTAACTGATTTTAACAAGTTGAATTTATATAAAAAAAAAAAAAAAAAAAAAAAAAAAAAAAAAAGGAGAACTAAAAGGATTTTAACCGCGTCCGATTTTTTAAACACTTAGTTGAATATTTCATTTCCGTATGATATTTTGGATTACCGTACTCAACCTAACTGTCATAGCATTTAGAGATGATTATGTTAAACTACACGTAATATTTCATCAATAATAATAATGATTAAAAATAAGGTTGTAACGTATGTTAGGCCTACTGCTGACATGTACACCACCATTGCAGCACGGTTCCAATAATATCGTAACTCTTTGCTTACGTGTCATATTGCACTTGGACATATGTTCATCAACGATTCGCCGTGTTTCTTGTTAGTCAAACATCACAGGCGCCAAACGTACACTTCACTCCCCGCCTCCTGAACGGCAGTTAGGCACCCACACAAACAACTTGAAAATAAATAATTAATTTTTTAGCTTCTTTAATCCTTTTATATATATATATATATATATATATATAGTGAACATGTCAAAACCTGTTCATCGTCCCAAGCCATGGTGCAAAGTAGTGCATTTCTTGAAAAATAATTTTCTTTAATATTCTCTTAAATATTAGTTTCAAGAAATTAATGAGTTCTTGTAAATTTTCCATGTTTAATTTTCTTTGTTTGATCGTCATAGTGTTCTTGGAATTCATCCAAGAAAGCGTTCAAATAGTACCAAATGTCAAAGAAAAAGAGAAAGAAAGAGTTTCTTTGCTTTCTTTCAAGTCTGGTATTGAATCAGACCCTGAAGGAGTTCTTGAAAATTGGAACTCATCAAATCTTGATCATTGCAATTGGTCAAGAATTAAATGCAGCAATGCCAGTAATCAAATACTAGAGCTTGATCTTCATGGCTTTTCACTTAGGGGAACAATTTCTCCATCCTTAGCTAATCTTTCTTCCTTAAAGATTCTTGATTTATCAAGAAATTTCTTTCATGGCAAAATTCCATCAGAATTAGGCTATCTTTCTCAATTGAAACAACTCAGTTTATCTTGGAATCTTCTTCATGGAAAAATCCCTTCTCAACTAGGTTCTCTTATCCAATTGGTTTATCTTGATTTAGAGTCAAATATGTTAAGTGGTGAAATTCCTTCGCCAATTTTCTGCAATGGGTCTTCTTCTTTAGAGTATATAGACCTTTCTAACAATTCTTTAAGTGCTGAAATCCCTTCAGAAAATGGATGTGAGCTTAAAGAATTGAGGTTTCTTTTGCTTTGGTCAAATAAATTAGTGGGTCATGTTCCTTCAACTCTTTCCAATTCTTCAAAGCTTCAATGGATTGACTTAGAGTCGAATATGTTAAGTGGGGAATTACCATCAGACATTGTTCATAAAATGCCACTGTTGCAATTTCTTTATTTGTCTTATAATGGCTTTGTGAGCCATGACCATAACACCAATCTTGAACCTTTTTTTAGTTCTTTGGTTAATTCTTCTAATTTTCAAGAACTTGAAATAGCAGGAAATAATCTTGGTGGAAAGATACCTTCTATTATTGGTGATCTCTCTGCTCTTGTACAAATTCATTTAGAAGAAAATCTTCTTTATGGTACAATTCCTCCTCAAATTTCAAATCTCGTCAATCTCACTCTTTTAAACTTGTCTAGTAACCTTTTGAATGGTACTATTCCCCAAGAACTGTGCCGCCTAGGAAAGCTAGAGAGAGTTTATTTGTCAAATAATTCACTTTCTGGTGAAATTCCTGAAGCTCTTGGTAACATTTCCCATCTGGGTCTTCTGGATTTATCGAAAAACGAACTTTCGGGTTCAATTCCTGATAGTTTCGCTAATCTTTCACAGTTACGAAGACTCTTGCTTTATGAGAATCAACTTTCAGGAACCATCCCACCAAGTCTAGGAAAATGCATCAATTTGGAAATCTTAGACCTTTCTCGCAATCAAATTTCGGGAGAAATTCCTAGCGAAGTTGCATCACTTAGGAGTTTAAAATTGTACTTGAATTTGTCCAGCAATTGTTTACAAGGACCTTTACCATTAGAGCTAAGTAAAATGGATATGGTCTTAGCAATTGATTTATCTTCAAACAATCTTTCTGAGACTATCCCTCCACAACTTGGAAGTTGCATTGCATTAGAATACCTTAACATTTCAGGGAATGTGTTAGAAGGTCCTCTGCCTTATTCAATAGGGCAATTGCCTTACCTTAAGCAACTTGATGTTTCTTTAAACCAATTGAGTGGTGAAATACCAGAATCTTTCGAAGCATCCCCAACACTCAAGCATTTGAACTTTTCTTTCAACAAGTTCTGCGGGAATGTATCGAACAATGGTGCATTTTCATTGCTGACAATCGATTCCTTCTTAGGCAATAAAGGCCTTTGTGGGGCAATAAAAGGCATGAAAAAATGTAGAAAGAAGCATACTTTCCACGCCTTTATTTTGCCTATTCTCCTATCATTGTTTGCCACTCCTTTCTTGTGCATGTTCTTCGTACTAAGAACAAAATTCAGAAGGCAATTGGCAGTTTTCAATCAAGGAGACTTGGAAGATGAGGAGAAAGAGCTTAAATATCCGCGAATCTCATACCAAAAACTCATTGAAGCTACTGGTGGTTTCAGTTCTTCAAGCCTAATCGGTTCAGGTCGATTCGGTCATGTCTACAAAGGAGTTCTTCAAGACAATACAAGAATAGCTGTCAAAGTATTAGATTCCAAAACAACTTGTGGGGAAATTTCAGGAAGCTTTAAAAGAGAATGCCAAGTGTTAAAGAGGGCAAGACACAGAAATTTGATAAAGATTATCACAATATGCAGTAAACCGGACTTTAAAGCCCTTGTTCTTCCTCTAATGGCAAATGGGAGCTTGGAAAGGTATTTATATCCAAGCCATGGATTTTTTTTAAATCCTGGCTTGGATTTGGTTCAATTGGTAAGCATATGCTGTGATGTTGCTGAAGGTGTAGCTTATTTGCACCATTATTCTCCAGATAGAGTAGTGCATTGTGATCTAAAACCGAGCAATATTCTTCTTGATGATGACATGACTGCTTTAGTAACGGATTTCGGAATTGCAAGATTGATTAAAGGCATTGATGATAATGATCAGAGTAGTACTTCAACAAATAATAACAATGATTCAGTTTCCTTTAACTCAACTGATGGATTGTTATGTGGATCAATTGGCTATATAGCCCCTGGTAATTATATAACATGATCATTATATTAATTAACGTGTGTTTTTTAATAATCACTCATTGACATTGTTTCTATTATGTACTTTGCTTGTCTTTGCAGAGTATGGAATGGGAAAACGAGCTTCGACACAAGGTGATGTTTACAGCTTTGGAGTTCTACTACTAGAAATTATAGTAGGAAAGCGTCCAACAGATGTTCTTTTCCATGAAGGTTCAAACTTGCATGAATGGGTAAAGAGTCATTACCCTCGAAAGCTCGAAACAATTGTTGAACAAGCAATGGTTAGATGGTGTGCTCAAATATCTTCCATGCCTTCATCACCTTACTACATATTTAACAACAAAATATGGAGTGAAGTTATTGTGGAATTGATTGAGCTTGGTCTTATGTGTACACAAAACAATCCTTCAACAAGACCAACAATGTTAGATGTTGCCCATGAAATGGGTAGGTTAAAGCAGTTTTTTTCTAACCCTTCATCTTGGCTTATTGATCAAGATGTATCTCCTAATTAAGGCTTGTACTTCATGATTAGTTTATGCCATGAAAATGGAAATAACTTGTAACCATTTTGATCATTATATTCATTTTTTTTTGTTAATTGGGTTCGATATTCAATTCAAACCAATCTTGATCTCATAGTCTTAAAAATAATTTAGATTCTACTAAGTCAGCTAATTAGTCTAGCTAACACTTTCAATGTAAGAGAATACTTATTTTGATAATTTTATATCACTTCTGCATTATTGTTATGCCTAGTGTTTTAAAAATCTTGCCGGACTGGTCAGTTTAACTAGTTAAATTAAGAATCGATGACTAATCTGGTTCTGTTTACTAAAAAAATCAAAATTTTGATTAGGTCATTATCTTTTTATTGGTTTTGACAAATCAAATCCTTATTAATAGAAATCTTTTATAAAATAACAAAAATAAAAGAGAAAATAAAAAAATTTTGTCCAATCGGTTGGATTACTGATTCAACCGATCTAATCGATTGAATCACGAGCTAGTGACATGACGAATTCGATTTTAAAAACATTGGTTATGTCATAATTTTTAATTATTTCTATTCCCATCGTGAAAATCCCTTTCCCAATGAGGAAGACATGGATATGTATTTGATTCAATGAGTTTCTGTAGTTGGAGAAATACTTTACATTTTTAATCTCAACCAAACAAATCTAGCTAGGCTTCACGGTTGGTTAATATTTTATTAGATCTTTACAAGATTGTGAACTGTGAATCATAATTCAACTATGAAAAAATACATTGATCCTGTTAAGCCTATACTTGTAGTCAATTAATTACTTAGTCTATTTCTATCTTTAAAAAATATCAGCATTTATTGTTATGTGGTAAGCATCACAGTGATTACTAATAATAATTAAAAACAAATCATCAAAGTCCCTTTTAGCCTACCCTTTAGATAACTAGTAAGTGGTAGGTGATAGTCACCTAATTTTCACTTAATCAATTGATGATACAAAGCATTTGAATTAATACCTTTTTTAGCACTTGCATTAGAATAATATTATATATAATTAAGAAGAAAATCTCTAGACCATATGCAGTAGGTCAAATTGTCCCTAAAAAAATATCAAAAAAAAAATCATAATTATAAGCAAATAAATTCAGAAATTGACATTTAAGAGTCAGCTTAGGAGGCTATTGGCTGTTTTTATACACACACCTGAGACTATAGAGAGAATTATTAATTAAATTTCTTGGTAATGCACTATGCAGATTAGGTTATTTCCTAGATAACTAATTTATAGTGCTTGCTTGCTTGGAAAATCACATACTAGCTGATAAATATTATAATTAATCTTGAGGTTTATTTTTATTTTTTTATTATTTATAGACGTCTTAACTAAGAGAATACCTGTAAATTTAAAAAAAAAAAAAAAAGCCATTGAAGGAATGTTTTCGATATACTCTCTTGATATTTATTTGAGCAGTACTTGTTGCGCGATTTCTGCAAGTGTACAGATCGTTTATAAGTAATAAAGCGATGAGTGAGTATCGTTCTCACGAGAAAGGATTTGTCAAGTACCAATTTTAAGATTACTCTATTATTTAGAAAATCAATTATGAGATTTTATGTTCTAAGCTAAAGTGAAATTCAAGTAAATAAATGATGATAAATATGAAAATAAGATTAAAAGTCTAGAATTTAGAATTCATTAATTGATCACATATAATTTTTTTTATAATCTTTAGATGGATTATTTTTGCTGGAATTAATGATTAGATTTCCCTAAATTATATGATATTTTCTCTCAAGATACAACATGTGTGTTTATATTAACCTTACGTCTACTCTCGTGATCATAAGTAATTAAAACAAACCCATTAAGTTTTATGGAAATCTTTTTAAAAATCACAAAAGAGTATTCTTATCTCTAAGCAATACATTCCCTAGGTCAATTATCCTAATGAACTAATATTGTACTTCCACTCTCGCTACTTCACACAATATCTTAAATCATGCAATTAATGGCCAGTTAATTACAAGCATTAAGTTCTAAGATAAAAAATTAATTCCAACAATTAAATCCAATCAATTAAATATAAATAATTATATGCAAATCAAAAGATTACATCTAAATCTTAAAAAAATAAATTTAGCTATTCATAATTAAAAGAGAAGAAATAATTAAATTAACAATAAAAATAATAAATATAATAATAACTTATAATTAAATTCAAGAATAAAGTTTAGAGAGAACTTGTTTTGGGATACAATTTTTGACGAACATAAGCTTCCAAAAACTCCTCCTCTTAATCAAAATAAAAAATAAAACTAATATATTTTCCCATATGGTATGCTTATAGCCAATATATATAATATTCTTATTCAGGGCTGTCTCAAATATTTTGAGGGCCCTGTGCTCATTTAAAAATTGGAACCTAAAAAATAAGAAAAATTATAATAAGAGAGGAAAAAATTTGACCATTTACACAATAAATTTAAGTGTTTACTATATAATTGAGGACAGAATGAAATAAATTATTTTATTGATATAAAATCAAGAATGGCTAAAAAAAAGGAGAACGTTTGTAAATTGGAAAGAGTTACAGTTTCTTAAAAAGAGAAAAAGAAGAATTAATGATTTTATGGTAAATAGGAAAAAATTAATGCGAAAAAAATTAAGATGGTAAAAGATTTTAACTTGAAAATAAATTATTGCAGTTTAATGTTTATAAGCCCTTGAGGCCCTATGCAGTCTGCTGTTATCCTTCAATTATTAATCACTTTCACTATATAATGTATTATTTTTTTATGTTAAAAAAAGAGCATGTTTGAGATGCAATCATCACCATTTTTTAGCTAATAATCCAAATTTAACTATACTTCAAGAAGAATTTAAACCTAGCTTATTAAAATTATAAAGTCCAATTCTATAATAATATTATTAATAGCTTTCTCGAATGGTAATTAAACAAAAATAATTTTTTATTAAATCTAATTGATACTTGTAAATTTATGATATAAACTAGATTGATAGAATTGAAAACTTAATACGGACGAAGAAATAAATTTGAAAGCCCATTGTCAAGAGAAAGACAATTAGAAATAACTCACCACGGGACAAAAATTGAAATTTAACTAAATTCAAAATATACTAAAAATTAAAAAAGAAATTGAAATCTCTAATAAGTACACCGAAGTATAATATAGCGTTAAGTACATATTTTCCCAAATAATAGATTTATGGTCTATTCCCCTTCTCAATACTAAAAAAAAAATAAAATTAATCTCTAATAATTTAGCTAATACTACTTTCATTTTTTTTTTTTGAATAGATAAATTTATCTTGAATTTTGTAAATCTAACTAAATTCAAAATATACTGAAAATTAAAAAAGAAATTGAAATCTCTAATAAGTACACCGAAGTATAATATAGCGTTAAGTACATATTTTCTCAAATAATAGATTTATGATCTATTCCCCTTCTCAATACTAAAAAAAAATAAAATTAATCTCTAATAATTTAGCTAATACTACTTTCATTTTTTTTTCTGAATAGATAAATTTATCTTGAATTTTGTACTTTTTGTAACTATATTTTTTTTTTGGTATTAATTATTCTAGTTTGAAAACTTATTTCGAATCCTATCCTTTTTGTTTTTATAGATATTTGGAATCCTGCCTTAAGATTAATCTATAATAATAATTTTATATTAATTTAAAAAATAAAAAATAAATTGATCTTGGAAATTTATTGTACATACTATCACTTTAATTTTTAAACTTCAATAGAAATTAATTGGATTAAATTTGATAAATTATTAATAATCAAATTAATGACTCAATTAATTAAATTTATAAAATTAAACGATTCAATTAATTTTAATCGAAATTTAAAGATTAAATTAATAATATGATATAATAAATTTAAATATTAATTTAACTTTTTGACCTTTTAATTAATATAAAATTTTTCTTTTTTATAATTATGATTTTGAGTAGAATTACAATTAATTTTTTTAAATTATTAGAACAGAACTAGCGAAAAAAAAAGTATAATTGTAAAAATAATACTAATACCATTATTTGCTCTAAATAATATCATCATGTAATAAACATCCATTATAAAAAAGATTTTTATTCTTATTACCTAAACAAATTGGAGCATAATGTCACGGGTCGGTGTTTTTCACCCAAACTCTCACACACCCTCCTCACACAGCTCACTTTCTACATTTTGCATATATAGGGGAGGGCTACGGCTCGGTGAAACGTGATAATAAGGTGTGAGTTGTGCACTCAATAAATCCTCCATTTCCATTAGCTCTCCCCAATTGGTTACTTTATACTAATACACCTACCATTACCTTTCTTTATTTAATCTTATTTTCTCCCATCCATTTGGTTTTTTTTTATATAATGAAAATCAAGGAAAAGTAAAATCCTAAATATGCAGGCGTGCAAAATTTCTTTATAGCATGACGTTAGCGAACCAATGAATCTTCCTCCTCGTTACCAACATATATAGGGGTAGGTATCGGTTTAGTTGGATTAGAATACTGAAAAATCAAAAACTGAAATTTTTAAAAATTCTGAAACCAAATCCAATAAATCCCTAAACTGAAATTTAAATTTTGATTTGATTCGGTTTAGTCAAAAATCTGTTTTTAATTTCAGTTTTTATTTTTTATATATAATATAATATTTAAATATTTAAATATATATTAATAATGTATAAAATATATAATATGTAAAATAGTTTATTAGAAAATAATATATAAAATAAAAATAAAATAATATTAAAAGTATTAAAAATATATTTAAATATATAATTTCGGTCAGTTCGGTTTTCAACCTTTAAAACTGAACAAAAACCAAAATTATCTAAAATTTCAAATCAAATCGAATACATAATAATCAAATTAAATATGTAATTTCAGTTTGAGTTAGTTCTAAAATTCAGTGACTTTTGCCCACCCTTAAACATATATGCAACAGTCACAGGCATTGATTAATATCTGCAAGTGTAGCACAAACCAAGAAATACATTATGGCTGTGCTTACTTTTTCTGTTAATACATTAAAATTACATGTTTATCACAGCACGCGTAGCCGCACGTGGTATACTGAACCTACGTTTCTTTTCTCGACTGGGTAATAGAATAAAGGATCGTTTCATATGTGACAAGTAAGTTTAAAAGGTTAAAAGTTCCTGAAAAGTAACCAAATTTATTTGTTTGGCATATATAATGAGCTGCACTTACAGGAAGTATGAGCTTCAATTTCTCATGCCATACAACAGGTAACTTAGGGTGAGCAATTAAAGGGTATCATTGATAGCAAAAACTTATAATTTCCAGCAATTTATAAATAAACATGTTATAGTTAAAAAGATTTGACATAAAAATACAAGAAATGGTATAAAGATTTAACATAATATCTAGACTTCATCATCCATCAAGTTAGACTTTTAAATTAGATTTAAGATTTTCTTATATGATATTAGAATCAGTATTTCACCCTAATTTTCTTTTGTTCTTTTATGTTCCAACATGCTTACAGCTATGTGTCAACAAAACCCTTTCATGGTCTATCACGCCTATAACCATGTGTTAAATTTGAGATCTATTTGATTCTCAGTTTGTTTGTGCTGCTACGTGCTATTTAATAGTTTTATATGCATCAAAATGGAGTGTTAGAGTTAAAATGACTCGATTTCATCTCCCCTAGTTTTCCGGCCCTCAATTTATTTTGTTACAAGAAAATCACATCTAATTGACAAAATATATCGATTAAAATAATTTCGTTGGTAAATTTATCAAATTATCAACGGAATATCAACGATACACAAAAATTTTCTTTTTATTTTTTGTAGTTACCAATAAATTACCAACAGCTTTCTAACAAAAAATTACTAACAATTAAGTTTTAACACTAAATAAGGAGCAAAAAAATAGCGCAAAAAAGTAGCTATGATTTAACGGCAAAAAATTTAAATGGTAAATTGAAAAGCAAAATATTTTTTAGTTTACCGACAAAACCTTTCATTTGGTAAATTTACTAATAAAAATTTCAGTCAGTAAATTAAAGAGCAAATTTTTTTTTAATTTACTTACAAAAACTTTTTAATTTATTGACAAAAACCTTCCGAATTTCATTTGGCAAATTAGAGAGCAATTTTTTTAATTTACCAACAAAACTTTTTGTTAGTAAATTTACCAATCAAAATTTTAGTCGATAAATCAAAAAGTAAAATTTTTTTTAACTTACTCATAAAACTTTCTAATTTATCAACTAAAATTTTTCATTGGTAAATTTACCGATCAATATTTCATTCGGTAAATTAAAAAGTAAAATTTTTTTACTTTACCAATAAATTATTCTTAACTTATCGACAGAACTTTTCATTAGTAAATTTACTAACTAAATTTTTAGTTGGTAAATTAGAGATCAAAATTTTTTAATTTACCGACAAAAATATTTTGTCAGTAAATGAAAATTTTAAAGGAAAATTTTTCTACAAATTTTCACGAAACTTTTTTTAAAAAAAATAAATTATTGATGCAAAGTTTATCAGTAATTCATTGGTAAATCAAAATTTTAGACAAAAATTTTCCTCCAAATTTTTATTTTTTTAAGGAAAAAATAAATTATCGACAGAAATTTAATCTGTAATCTGTCGGTAAATAAAAATTTTAGAGATAAATTTTTCTCCAAATTTTCATTTAAAAAATACACTGACGAAAATTTAGTCGGTAATCAATTGGTAAATGGCATTAAAAAAAAAAGTATAAAAGGACTTCTCCTCTCTTCCTCATTTTTTTCTCACACTTCTTCTTTTTTTCATTTCTTATCTTTTTCTCAATTTCTTCTTTTCATTTCTTACAAATAAAATTTTTTTTCTTTCTTTCTCATTTAATTATTTCGTCATTTTCTTTTTTATCCCTTAATATTTCCATACTCTTTAATACTTATATACTTTTTTTTTTTTTCTATTTGACTTCTTAAAATTCCAAACCCTTCAATAGAAAAAATTTATTAATTTATTTAAATTTTATTTTTTTATTTTTTATAATTTATTATTTATATTTTTTTATTTTTTATCGCATAAAAAATTATTAATATGATTTAAAAAAAATAATGATTTGTTATCTTAAATTTAATTTTTTTAAACAAATTTTTTATACTTACTAAATTCATGTTATAAATTTAGTAAACTAAAAAAACTTTAATGGAATTATTTACCTTACTCTTTCTTTTATACTGCTATCTCTTTCTATCTTAATTTTAAGTTCATTTTATTATTTTTTTAGTTTTAAAATGCAATTTTAATTTATTTTTTTAATTTTATTCATTTTTATATTCTTTAAACTTTCTAATTTATTTTATAATTTTTATTTTTTAATTTCATGTTGATTCTAAAAACTTTAATTTTTTAAATTATTTTTATTTTTTGAAAATATGTATTTTTTTAAAAAATATATTTTAAAAAAAAATTTGATGATGAATTACCGACATAATGTTTTATTTTTTAAAAAATTAATTTACAAAATTACCGACAGATTATAAAATACTCTGAATTTTTAATTATTTTTCAAAAATCTTATTTTATAATATTATATTATTTTAATTATTTAATTAAGTAAATATTATAAGTTATATTTTATTAAAAATTATATTTTATTATTTTCCTTATTAAAGTAAGAATTGGAATTATGTTTTATTAAATTATAAATATTCATACTATTTGAATATGTATTGTAAATGATAATTTTATTTAAGTATTATATATGTGTATTATTATGAAAAGTTTTACGTGGATTTTTGGAAAAATTGTATTTTTGAGTATTAATAAAGGTATTAATTAATATTATAAGTTTAATTATAATATCTTTATCAGAAGTTTGAATTTCCATTATAATTACTATTATTATGAATAAATTGTATTAATTGAATTATTATTATCATCCATAGTATTATTATTATATATATAGAAGTTTATATTGTAAATTATTATTCTTAATATGTAAATTATGAATTATTGTTATTATTATTATTATCATTAGAATTGTTATTAATATTATTACTATTATTATTATTAGTGATATTATTATTATTATTATGATTATTATTAGTATTATTATTATTATTATTATTATTATTATTATTATTATTACTATCATTTTCATTATTATGATTATTGTTATTATTATTATTATTATTATTATTATTATTGTTATTAATATTATTATTATTATTAGTATTATTATTATTATTATTATTATTATTATTATTATTATTATTATTATTATTAGTATATATATAGAGAGAAGGATTGCAGGCTGCCTGCAAGGAGAGGCAGCCAAGGGAGAGAGAGAGAGAGAGAGAGAGAAGAAGGTGGGACTGTCTGCCGTCGGACCGCCGTCCGGTCACTGGAAGACGACACGCGCTGTCCAGGGAGGTTCCTGAGGTGCTGACCAAGCCGTGCACCAAAAATTACCGCCGTCAGCTTTCTCCAGCCACCGCACGCGGGGCTGCAACGTCCGCCGGCAGAAACTTTTGAGCTAAATTCTGGCCAGTTCCGACATCCGTTCAAGGTGATTTTGGTACCATCGGACTCCTCTTTCTCTAAGCTTTAATTTGGTATATAAATTACTAATTTTGGATGATTTTGATTTTGACCGAACTCCGGTGATCGACCGGACTGCCGATGCAGGTTCCGATGAACCAAAAGAAACAAATTGTATTTTCAGATTTTACGTGTTGAGACGAGTCCGTTGGTAGTGAGTTTGTGACGATTGGTTAACGTTCACATTTTTTGGTGAGCATTGTTTATCGTAATTCGTGACCAAAGTTTATTCTAGTTAAGCGAGTCGTTCTTATTCTAATCATATCGTTTGTTATTCAGAGTCAATGTATCTGACTTCTGTTGTCAAGGTCGCACTTCCGAGGGATGCCAGTTGGAAACATCGTCAGTTAGGTGAATGATACTCACTAGTGTATTATCCTGTTTCCATTTCATATGCAGTGCCGTGTGTATATATATGTATATTATGCACTACTACTGCATATATAAGCATGCAACATTTGACTGTGAATGATGAACTGATATTCTGTATTTTGTGCCATATTGTGGTTGTGAATAATGGATAGAGGTCGGGAGGATACAATACCACCTAGGATTGTGGATTTGTTATGGTTATGATTTGGATTATGATGAGATTAATAAGATGAGCTATGACTGATGGATGCCGGCCGGGCCTGCTCATCGCAAGGGCTGCTGTTAGTCGGATCAAGACTGCGTGGTACAGCCTAGTGATGGCCAGGCCCCTTGGATATAAGAGACAGATTATTGGATTCAAAAAGCCAGGATAGAGGGATCAGCTCCCCATATTGAGATTAGAGTGGTATTGTGGACTGTATCTCGTCCTTATTTGATGATATGAATTGTCTGTCTATGTGACATAGTGCATAACATGTGCATTAGAGTCTATCTGTAGGATACCAGTTTAATACATTAGCTGGTATCATTCACTGAGTCGAACGCTCATTTCTGTTCATCTTGTTGGTTTCAGGTCAGGGAATAAGTTTGTGAAGAAGTTGTAATCGAGTAAACTGTCAATTTCCCTTCGGCAGTAGTTTGTATTATTAGATATTAAGAAGTGTATGTAACATATGTATATTTGTAATTATAGCTCTAGAACTCCGCAATGTTATATCTTGTACTTGTATTCTGTTTAATACTCAGTTATGTATCTTAAAAAGTTAAAATATGTTATTAAGCAGAACTTTTGTAATTTACTACATTCTTGAGATAAATGAAATAAATGAGTTGTTGGCCCAATGAGATCTTTATTTTTATGTTGTGATTCTTTTAGATTTGTTTAACCTGTTTGGGCTCACAGCCCTTTTTCAGTTTTGGATTTTCTGTTATGTGTTTTGGGGTAGGCTTACTACAGACACTAGTAGCCACGTGCAATTCCCGTGTCCTAGTGCTGGTCACGTGCCCTCGGGTTTGGGGCGTGACAGATTACTGATAAAATATTTATTTTGGAAAAAATATTTTTTTAAAATTTATCAACGAACTACCGGTGGATTTTTTTATTTTTTAAAAATAAAAATATACCTACAGATTACCGACTAAAAATTTAGTTTATAAATTGCCTCCTTAGAAAAATTTCGACAACATAAATTATTTTACCACAATATAAAAACAATTTATAGATGGAATTTTTGTCGTAATTACTGACAATTTTATATTTTATCGGTAAATTGTATTACCGATAATTTAAATACTGACTAAATTTTTTTGTCAATAATTCATCAATATATGTATTACCGATGAAAAAATACAATTTATTGATGAAATTTTTAGTTAATAAATTTTTTTTTTTGTAGTGTTTGTGCTGCCATACTCTAATTAAGAGTTTAACACATATTAAAAAAGGGTTAAAAGGACTTGATCTCATCTTAATTAGCTTACAAAAAGGAGTGTTACTGTTAAAAGGATAGATCTTGTCCCCATTAATTTAACTAGATTCATGCTCGTGCGTTGCTCGATTTATTTATATTTTTTATACAATATAAATTTTTAATAATTTTAATCTATAAAATATAATATTTTTATAATGTATCTAGCATATTTAAAAAATAAAAAGTATTAAGAAAAAATTTATAAAAATATAAATAAGTAAATAAAAATAACTAAATATTAAATATTTATTCAAAAATTGTCTTTTTAATTCTTCATTTATTATAGTATTCCAATTTGCTCTCAACTAAATATTGTCTTGTACATTGAGACACAGCTTAGTGGTAAGTGTATATTTTCTTAAACAATAGATTTATAATCAATTCCCCTTCCCAAATTCTCAAAAAAAAAAAAATGTCCTTTTAGCATTTCAATTTATAATAAATATTTCATTTATAATAATATTTTACTATTTATATTTTAATTCTCATAAACACATAAAATCATATATATATATATATATATATGTTAAAGAGAGCTATAGAAGAAAAAAATAATCGGATAAAATATATAATAAAATATTTAAAAATTTATAAAAGAAAAATTAATCTATTTATTGTAAAATTGAATATTTCTTTTGAAAAATATAAAAATTATACCTTTTCACTTCACATCCTTTTTTTACATATAAAACAAACACACAAACATACACACATATATATATATATAGAGGAAGAATTATACTTATATATTATAAATAGATAGATAATTTAGATTACAAATCTTATTAATTAATAATAATGGTAATAATTAAAAATTAAAAACTTAAATTTTGAATGTTACAACTCATATAATTATAATTGATTCATAAATAATATATAATTTTAAAATAAATATACATTTTAAGTTGGTGATTTAGTTTATATTTTTTAAAATTATGGTAAAATTTAAATTTGATTTTTTTATTTAGATTACACATCATAATTATATTTATAATATATGTAATTATCATATTGGTCATAAAATTATTTTTATACTTTAGATTTCAAATTTCTTCAAGTAATAATATATATAATTGTAAGTTTATGTTATTATTATATTTTTATTTATATTTTTAGTATCATAACAATTAATCTATTTTGAATTATCATTATGATGTCTATTTGAAAATTTGACTATCATAATTTTTTTTCTATCATAAATTTATGTTATAAATAAATGATTTAAGTTACAAATTTTATTAAATTATAATAATTATAAAATTTAATATTTTAAACTTCTTTTAGGCTACAAATTATAATTATGTAAGTTTCTAATAATGGTTTAAATTATAATAATGGCATAATGTTAGTGATAATAACTAATTCTTAATTTAGGTTACAAATTTGTTTAAATAGTAATAATTGAAAATAAATTAATATAAAATTCATGATTTGCTTGCCTGGACCAATAGAAAAATAATATGCGGCAAATTTATGACACATACAAAACTTGGAGCATTCTAAACTTGCTTTATATATATATATATTAGATTTTTTGGGTTGTATTTTTTGGTTAAAATATCACGAATTAATTTTCACACATATATTGTATTATTCAGCGTTCATATTAACTGGTGTTTGATTTAGTTGCTTAATATCAGTTAATTAGCATTTGATAGCAATGTCTGCTATCACTGTTTGAACTATTTAAAATCACCAACATATGCATATTACTAACTTCAAATTTTAAAGGCTTGAAGGCATATAATCAATCCCTTTTATGATGAGCTTTGAGTATATTTTACTACTTTTTAAAAGTTGCAGAAAAAGGAAAAAAGCAAAATTTTCATACTTAAGCATTCGCTATAAGATTTGAATTTCTGGTTTTTTATGTTACAAGATAAATATTCGACTATTGGACTACTAACCAAATGGTGCAATTTCAAAGATAAATTCCCACATCAGAAAATTGTTTATGTGAAAACAGAAAACTTCTCAAGTGCTATAAAGTATAATTTTCCTTGTAACAGTCACAATCCAAATGATAGCTTTGAAGCAATACGATTAAAACAAACTTGTTCTATGATTAATGTACAAAAATATGAAATTTCTACAACAAAACCATTTTTATATGGAAAATCAAATCTAATCCAGAAGTACTTACTCTCAATGCTCACACAATTCCAAGAAATCAAATGGTACTCTGACACAACTCCAATGATGAAATGTTAACAGCTGCAGTCTTCTGATATTACCGACAACTAAATCCAAAAGTATAGCATGGCCTGCAAAATAGAATTACAAGTCATGTGAAAAGTCCTGATAGATTCAAAATTTCAGAATAATTAATCATATTCTTAATAGAGAGGGCAATGCAAAGCATACCTCTTGGAGAGGATCTAAAGATGGTTCATCAGGAAGATGAAAAAATGATTTCTTAGGTCTCCAGCTTTTCATTTCAGATTCTATCCATTTGAGTTGTTCGCGAATATCCTTCAATAAATTCAACTCCTCTTCTCCTTCTCCTCCAGCAGCTGTAATTTCTTGCTTTGTATTAGTCCTTGCTCTCTCAAGCCTCTCAATTCTCCTATTCAGCTGCTGATATTCAATCTGAGAATTACTTGCATTAACTGCTGGAAAAACAGGCGAAACACGGGCAAGATTCGATGCATTTCTTGATTTGTGTACTTTCTTGTCATGGCTCACAGAAAATAACATTGCCTTCACTCTTTCTGCTTCAAACTTGCTAGGTGATTCAACAGTTTCCTCTGCAGCTAAATTGGGTTTCCCGAGCCTGTTTTCACATTCAAGATTCAATTTACAATGAGTTTTCTTCCAAGATTCGAGAGCTTTGTGAGCACCAGTAGTTTGTGGGACTTCAAAAACATCATGTATGCTTGAGGAGCAAGCAGAATCAACAGTGCCTTGCCTTTCCTGTGAATTTTCTTCATTTTTAACTTGATCTGAAATAGAAATATTTGCTTCGGTCACAGGATCAGTCACTTGTGAAAATTCTGATGGAGACCATGTATCGCCCTTCAAGAGGGTTCTTCTGTTTCTTCCTGATTCTTTACTATCTGCAATTTCTTTCACTCTCTCATCCCATTTCTTGATCTGCTCCCAATATGTATTAAGGTCTACACTATCTTTCACAGCACAACTTCCTGATTTCTTCTCTGGATCATCGATTTCTTGAATCAAAATGTCTTCCACTGGACTTGACAATGCATCTAGTGCAGGATTCGCAGATTTTATTCTGTCAAAAACACTTTTCTTATGATTAGCATCTTTGATCAGAGCTTGAGGCAGAGAGTTGAGTCTCCGAACATTGCCATTAACACCCTTCTCAGCAAACAAATGTTCACTTCTCTGTCCTAATAAATTCTCTGGAAATTTATTTTCGTAGACACCCAAATCATTACAACCCATGCTTAGGAGTTTATACCTATAAGCCTGAACTTGGAATTCAAGAGATGCAATTTCCATTTCTCTCTGATAAATTAAATCTTCAAAAATTGCAAGAGCTTCTTCAGCATGACACATCTTTTCCTCTGCCATTCTCTTATATTGACTTGCTTCCATCTTCAACGAAGCCTTTTCTCCTTGTAACCGCAATATCATTGATAAAGCTTCGCTAGCTGCAGTGGCTGCAGACTCTCTTTCCACTTCCACCTCAACATTAAGCTTTTGCAAAAGTTGCTGTTGTGCATAAAGTGCCTCTTCTAGAGCAGTAATATCAGTTTCGAGCATCACTGCTGAAGTATCTTCTGCCATTGCAGAACTAACTAAAGGTATAGAAACTGCTAGACCTCTTCCTGTGCACAAAACAGATGCAATTCACCAATTGTCTTAATAACCCATTTAGCATTTCTCATTTTTCATCTAATTCTCACATCAAGTATCATCAAGAAAATAAATTAAACATCCTCTATCAAGAGTGAAAATGAATTGAAATGAAAGTTTTAAGGGTCAAGCACCTACATATCCCTACCAATATGTATACGAAGCACGCTGCACGTGCAGCACATACAAGTATAAATAAATTCTTATTGTGCAGCTCTCGCCTGTAACACTTCCTCCTATATTCTCCCCTCCCCAGAAAACTTGGGGAATGATGGGATTTGGATTTGATCGCATGGGAAATTTAGTGTATACTCAGATTCAAGGCGAAGGCTGCCTATGATAGACAGCCCTCTCTTCACTCAAACATAGTAGGGAGTCCCCTGCTCTAGGACACCTTCTTATAATATATATATGCTACTACACCAAGAATATATCTTCTAACAATAACAACATTAATGATAATAACAAGAAGATTGAAAGATTTATTACCTGCTCCAAGAAATTACCGTTTAGAGGGCCAACCAATTGGGACAAAAAGCTGAAATGAGAAGAATCGACTGAATCGTCTTCAAGAAACCCAGATGTCACACTGAACAAACCAAAAAACAATCAGATTTGAAGTAAAATCCCCAGAACAAAAAAGCCTTGAAGAAATAACAGAATAAATATGAAAATGAAAAAACAAAAATAAAAACAAGATTTACAGATTTCAGATATAAATAAAAGAACCCATTACACTTATCAAAGGAAAGATCCCCTCCAACAGTTTATAACTCACCATTAATGGGAAAAAAGAAGAAGCAACAGAGAAAGAAAACCAAATCATTTCCAGATATTCTTTCTATACAAAAGCAAACAAATAAAGGAAATCTTTAACGGTTCTGTTTGGGCTTTTTTTCTTTTTTTTTTTTCTATAAAGCAGAGTCAAGATTTCAAAATAAATCCAAAAATCCAGAGCTTAACTTTCCTTGTAAGTGAATCTGAAATTATTTTTCTCAAATATGGCAGTTTCTGAAACCATATTTAGAAGTTAACTGTTAAAACATGGACATATAAAAGTTATTATTATTATTATTATTATTATTGTTATTTGAACCTGATCTAAAATCAAGTAACCATATTGGCAATTTGACCTGTATAATTATTAATTAATTTAACATAAATTAAATTATCAAGATAATTAGAGAATGATAATTATGTTGTTGTGGGTCCTTAATTTTTTTTCTTTTGCTTATTCAATCAAAGAGACATCAAAAGCGTTATTCAAGGATTGGTTCAATTTTAAAAAGTTGTTAAAAGCGTTTCCAACGGCCATTGCAAAGCTTCTATAGCCACTTGAATGTCATTTTGCGTGTCAATTTACCATAGAGCAAAACTATGTTCTTTGCTTCTCTTTCCCAATCACTACTTATAATCATCAAAGTTTTCACACCTGTCCATCAAGATTTTTTTAATCAATCAAAGTTCAAATGAGTCAAAATAACATTATGTTTAATTACTCTCATTGAATTAATAAAACTTTTAGCATAATAAAAGTTATTAAAAATATATCACACGTTGACTTCCAAACCTTAATAACTAATTTCTTAAGATTAATTTTATTAAATTTATATTAAAAATATTATATGATATGAGAATTTAATCGATCTTTGTACCATCTCCCATGTACTATAATAATTCTGACTGAAATTAGTAATTAATATAAAAATGGATTTCCCAACCTTAATAATTATCTCTTAGTGCTCGTTTGGTTTAACTTTTAAAAGCTTAACGTGTTCAATCGCTGAAATAAAATGTTTGATAAATTTAAGTTAAACATAAAATATATAATGTTTGATAAAATAAAATGTTTGCCAATTGTCTTTTAAATTAATTGCTGAGGATGCACATGAAAATAATGTACTCTCGTTCACATTTAGATGGAGATATCTTCCTTAAATAAAGGTGATAACCACCTGAATGTGAATGCAAGGTGCACTCTTTTCATGTATATTGATTGTACTGAATATTCTCTTTAAAATATTTTTTATTTTTATCAAAAAATAAAAAATAAAAAAAAAAAGAAGAAGAAGAAGAAGGAGAAGAGAGAGCCTCGAATCTTCATACAGCTTATAGCAGCAATGATCTGAAGTCGCATGCTTTGTAAGGTAGTCAAGTTCAAAACTTTCCATATCCTGAAAATTTAGAATTCTAATATTTAAATAAGCAATTGCTCAATGCTTTTGAGATAGACATCACATCGAATTTTGATCAACTGCTTCAAAATAAAACTAATACCAGTTCTTGGCCTTGCAAAATAAACATTGCACCGAGTCATGGATCACCCTACAAACAGATGACCTCGTCGTAATCCCTTTCTCTTTAAGAATTTCCGATGTATAAATGAAAAAATAAATAAATAACATAAAATTTTGATGGGTGAAACTTGAAACATAAGCCTGCAACGCAAGCTGTGAATCCTCGAACAAGGGGAGAGAGGGAGAAAAAGAGAGAGTAACTCACTTGATGCAGTCAAATGAGTTGTCACAGGGATTTGGAAATGACAGCAAAGATTATCAATTTAACAAGTCCCTGATTCAAGAATCAAGATACTGCTGGCTGCACTCAGAGAGAATTAGAGAAGATCTGGGTGAGATTTTAGCAGGTTGTAAGTAATGGAAACTTATAAATATGTGTCAAATGAAGGCACAATCACCTTCTGACTCAACTAGAAAGTTGCCAATAATTCAGAATTAGGAACATTATTAACTGTAAAATTCTCCATCACCAACAACATCATCAACCAGAAGGAATACAAAGCATGATCAAATGGGAGCTGGTATAGATGTTCAAAATCAGATACCTTACAAGACAATTGGCAATGATTTATAAAGTAGATTGGAAGACCACCATTCACAACAAATAGGATTTAGCCAATGCCATCAACAATCCGGCCTGAACTTGTAGCACTAAAGACTGTTCCCTTGTTTTAGTCCACAGGAACCTCAACTTCCATCTTCAAATCAGAATTCCCAAGAATCTGGATGCAATATAAGCATAATAAGCACAACAGTGAACATAAAGAAAAGTTAAGTTACATAGACAATGTTGACCAATAAAGAGAAGTTAGAAATTTATAAGCAGTTTAAATGGAGAGAGTTGCAGACATTGAAAAGGCACTAGAAATAAAGAAAGCAGTGAAATGAAAAAAAGAAATAAAAAGATTTTATATTTGAACTTAAAGAAGCTGTATAATATAAGAGAAAAGTTTAGGGATCCAGAGAATGGTACTAATAATGGAAGCTTGGAAATGCATGATAAGAGTGCAGTCTACTTAAGAGCAACTGGAGTCTTTTTATAATGAGAAAGATGGTTAACTGACTATCATAACCATAACCCACCCAGATGTTAGACATTGTTAAGTAAGAATTAAGAATCACAAGCTAATGCACAGAACTGAAACTCTTTAGAAAAGAAAACTCTCTCTTATAACAGACGCAAGAATGGAAAAAATACTCAACCAAGGTTTCTCCATATTAGTTTCTTTGCAAAGATATAAATACTTCAAAAATTAATCTAGTGTTTGCCACAAATCATTGATTTCGAACCAATAGAACAATCTTAGGATTCAAATGAGTCTAATCTACCAGACAGGTTCTATGATCCCAAAGTTAATTTCCTTGTCCAGCACTTTGCTGTAATGGACCAGAAAACAGTTTTCAGGATCAAGTCCCAACAATAGGCATGGTACTAAACAAGCTCTCAACACACAAGCTACACCATCCAGTTACTGTCTGTAACCACACATACTATACCTGCAACGTATCACCACTTGAATCTTCCATGTTAAGACAATGTATTTTCATCCACGATACCTTCCCTATGAACCATGCCTGGAAAACTACTTCCTTCAAGGCACCAATATCATGATTGTAAATCCCTTTTAATACTAATACCAAATTCTCCTTCCTCTAGACAACAAAGCATCAAGTTCTATCCCTTATACAACCATTAGAGTAATCCACGCTAACACCTGATCAATTTCTGGAGCATTTTCTACTGTCCAGTGTAAAGGAATAAATTCCAAGTAACTGCAACAAGGGTGGAAAAACATATAGGAATAGATGTAATGGCTTACACAACTAATAAGAGGTTTTTAATTCCCACTCATTAAAAACCAACACCATTTTCCAATACTCCTCTCTCAGACTTCCACCTAAGGCAGGAAAACAGAAGCCCACCTACTTCAATAACCTGAATCAGATTTTATTAGTTGGTAAGGAAGATGCATGTCCCACTTCACCCACCACAACCAATTCACTTGCCTTTTAGCCCATTTAAAGATCAGCAACCTCAAATCAAAGGACAGTGCTGAAAAAAACATTGATTAATTCTTATCCACAATTAAGGATAATTGGCAAACCAACATTCAAGATGCTTATCAAAGACTTCATTTTCCCACTGCAACTTATTCTTCAATTCTTAAGGCTTCCGTCACAAGAATTCTATAAGAAGTGATTAATCTCCCATCATCAAAAGTTTCAAAGTCAATCTAATCCTTAGTGAAGAGGCCCCATAAATTGTATTAAGCAGTCACATCTATATTTAATCAAAGGAAGATTTTAATTTTTCGACAAGCAACTGGCAACCTGAGAGCTACCCTGTTGAAAAACATCGTGTACCTTGTTAAAAATACTTGAACCATCAGAACATACATACAGAAACACTTTTTCTGCCTCTCTTTTCAGAAGCCAAACTTCGTAAGTTGACAAGAAGGATAAGCAACTGTTTCCAGGTGCAATTGGTAGGGAAGTTGAGCAACTTGTAAAAGTGGTATTAAAATGTCCAGTTCATTCATCATTTGGCTTTGAATTTACTCTATAAAAAAAGAATCCCCAGCGGACACATCATGCTTACATTAAAAAAAAGAAGATAAATAAAATTAATCGAAGAAAAGAATTATGCAAAACAGGAAAACCAGGCTGTCGAAATATATATACACACAATTCCATAATCAGATATATTTATCCATTGCAACCTAATAATGACACATTCAATGTTGTAATAACCATCTGAGATAATTATAATCATGATGTTACCTTTACAAAGTCTGAAAATAGTAAAAAAGAATCCTTTGTGTAGCCTGCTTCCTCAAGCACATGAATCAGCACTTTCTGCACAAATCATAAACAAGTTCATAGTAAAGCACATGTCATGCCACATGTTAATATCAAAGATTTTGTTAGCAATGAGTCATACAGCACTTCTACATGTATGATGCAAACCACACAAAGTTTGAAATATAGGCATCATATCTGGGATTGACAATATCTAAATTAATATGCAATCATGCATAGGACGCCTGCATCTTCCACTGTCTAAATTTGCAAACCAGGAATGCCTCTTTGTACATTCAACCACGTCTTGTGTAATACTGTTCTTAAATGATTTTGCACAATAATTTTTAATGTTATGATACCTACAAAGTTGACATATAAAATTTTTGAATATGACACAAAAATTTTGAATATGTTCAACTTCATATCATAGATGAAAACAAATTGACTAGCCTCAGAATAACATGAACATATTCCTTTTCCTTATCCTGTTTCCAATTACTTCTCTCTCAAGAGTATTGAAGCATGCACAAAATTTACATTTTATGGGCTTTTCTAGAATTATGCTCTTTTTCTACAATATTTTGGAGTCTTTGGATGGAGAAAAATGCATTATGTTAAAAAATCTGAGAATTTCCCTTAGTTTGTGGCGGCACAAGGTGGTCTTATGCTTCCAAAGCTCGTCTCTTTTGAGTGTTATCTAGCTTGATTTGAAAGCTTTTTTTTTTTTTTTTTTTTTTTTGCTTAAAAAGTTAAAATCTGAATCTTTCCCCCCATTTTCATCTTTTTCTTGACAAATTGAAACAACACAAAGCATGTAATTTACGGGTTCTGTGTTTGTCCTTCCTTTTTGAACTTTACACCATCAGAAGAACACATGAAAAGTAATGCGAAATGTAATGGAAAGAAAAAAATAAAGTTAAAGAAAAAAAAAAAGTTTCATAGAATCTAACCTCCCTTTGCTGCTCAGATATGAACTGTCCAGTCAAATCATGCAACACATCCAACATGTCATTGAAAGTAACTTTCCCATTACCATCAGAATCATAAACCTTGAAAATAACTACACAATTGAAAAAAACACAAAAAAAAATTCAAAAATAAGAGTACATAAAACTCAAAAAAAAAAAAAAAAATCAATGCACAAGTAGAAAGAAATTGCTAGTATTACATTCAATTTTCTGGTTCCAGGAAGCTCGAGGACTGAATGCAGACAAGAAAGCCACAAATTCCTTAAAATTCAGTCCATCTATCATCCTCAACAATCTCTATTCCCAAAACCAAAGAAAAAAAAAACCCCACAAGTGAGGAAGCTAAAAGAAAATCAAATAAACACATTATTAGCTACATAAAAGAGAACCTGAGAGAGAGGATTGACGGCGAATTCAGGTACTGAAAGGAACTCCTCGGCGGAGATAAAACCGCCGCCGCTTCTATCCAGTTGACAGAACCTCTGGTATAATGATACTATCTCTTGCTGGGAAACTACAAAACGTAGCAAATATTAAACCCAAAATGGAAAAAAAGAAAAAAAATATCAAACACAAAATTGATTGAAATGTGAGTAATTGATTGGTTGATTTGATTACAGGTGTGGTTGCAGTGTTCTTGGACTTCTTCGATGTCGTATTGAGTGAGCATTGAAGATGTGTTGCCCATGGCAATGATGAATTTTATGTTGCAGAAGAGAAGATAGACGTTGACTTCGCAATGCAAGGCAACTGCTTTGGCCTTTGAAGGCTGGAGCTATAGTGTTAATGGCGTACTGGTACGATCGGTAGCTGAGAGGAGTTGAGAAAAAGAATTAAAAAAAAAAAGTACTAATAAATTCTCAATTTTTTAAAAATGAAAATGTATCATTTTTCGTCTTAAAGTTGGGCAACAAATCCGACTTAATTAGAGAGCCGAAGTTCAAAACTTAACCCGAGCTTTATGAAGTTTTTATTTTGAAATTTGAGTTAATTTGATTATTTATTTATTAAGTTTTTTTTTTGGCCAAAGTGTTTATTTATTAGTAAGTTATAAATTAAAATAATATATATATATATATATATATATATATATATATATATATATATATATTTTATATATAAATGTATAAAAAAGGGATAAACACATTTACATAAAAATTTCTTATTGAATTCCTTTTATTTATGTATTTATAATAAGCAATAAAATTTTTTATAAATTAAATAATATAATTATCTAATTATATTTAATTTAAATAATAAATAATTAATTCAATTAGAATAAATAAAAAATATAATAATTATTATTTAATATATAATTAATTATATTTTATATATAATAATATTTAATTTAAATAAGAAAATAATAAATTTAATTATAATAAAAAGAATAAAATAATTATTATTTAATATATAATTAATTATATTATAAATTTAGAATTTAATTATCTAATTTAATTTAATTTAACTTAATTTAAATAAAAAATCCATGAATCAATTAGAATAAAGAAATAACAAAATAATTATTATTTAATATATAGTTAATTATATTTAATTTAAATAAAAAAGAATTCAATTAGAATAATTTATGTTTTATTAATTTTTTTCGAATATTAAGAAGTTAGATAAATTTTTTTGACTTTGATTATTTAAAAATTAATAAGTTAGATAAATTCTAATTTGACATTCATTATGTAAATTATTACTTTATTTCATTATAAATTTTAAAATTAATTGTTTTAACCGTTAGTAATAATATATATGTTTTCAAAAAAAATTAATAATTTGTATAAATGAATTTAATTAGAATAATTTATGTTTTTTATGTTATTTTGAATATTAAGAAGTTAGAAAAATTCCAATATAATTTTGATTGTTCAAATATTAACAAATTAAAAAAATTATAATTTGACTTTAAGAAAATTTTATTATACATTCGAAAAGTTACTTTTGATCCTATAAGAAAATGCAGTAAAAAAGAAAATACACTAATTGAAAGTATATTTCATAATAATGAACAAAATCTTATTATTTTATTATCAAATATCAAAATTTCTATTTATAATTGTATATTTTTTTAAAAAAATTAATTTATTTATGATTTTATAAATACTTAAATTTACTTAAAATTTTCATTACAAAAGATATTCAGAATGTATCAAAATTAAAAAGTCAATTGAAAATCATTTATAATATAATAAATATTTTCAGTTTTCAATTTAGTTAATTATATATATTATATTTTCAAATTTTCATTAGAAAAGTCATCATTGATTTTAAACAAAACTGAAAAATCAACTTTAGACATACAAAAACTAAAATATATGTATAATAAATTACAAAGCAAAAATCAAATAATAATTGTATTAATACCCTGAAAAATAATTTAATAACTTATTTATATAAATAAATAGATATTGTCAAAAACACTTGCACTCAAAGTAAAAAAAAAAAATTATAAACCTACAATATATAAAAATATAAACCAATATATTAAAAAGTGAAATAAGTATATCTAAAATTTGTGAAACGTATTTAATTATTCTTAAAAATTAATTAAATAGGAAAATCAAAATTATAAAATTTTAAATTAATGATTATATGTCACTGTTATTATTTGTAACATAAATTTAAAATATTTACAAGTGTTCATGTAATATGACCATTAAATAAATATTTTTCAGACTTATAATATAATATGATATCACATTATATAATATGATATTACATGATAAATCAATTATATACAATAATATTGAATTAACATTAATGTTAACTTCACAAATAATGCATTAATCCTAATGTAAATGTACAATAAGTCTTTTATTAAAAAAAATTAATATATTCTATAAACTAGAGATTTCTTGATATAATTATTAAATTAGAGATTTTTTTGCTTATGATATCACATAATAATTCAATTGTATATAATTAATATTGAATTAACATTGATATTAAATTCATAAACGATACATTTAATCCTAATATGAATATCTAATAGGTCTTTTATTAAAAAAAAAAAAGAAAAAAAATTAATATATTCTATAAACCTATCAAGTTCGATCACTGATATCTTTTTAAAATAGTGATGTATATAAACACTTGAAAGATTATTGATTTCCTGGAGAAAGAGAAATTAAACTATAATATGTCAAAGAGATCAAATATATCAAAACTAATGAAAATATACAATTTACATTGAAATTATAAGAAAATAATAGACATACCAAATATTCACATGAAAATCGACATATAATTAGTACAACATAATAGTAAAAAAATAAATTTAAAAATTATAATAAAATATATTTATCAATTCCTTTATTTTATTTTATATAACATATTTTTAAAAATAAGAATATCATTTCAAATAATAAGAAACGATTTATTTATATATATTTGACCCATCTTCTTTCAATATTATAAATGTACTAAAATGTGAATTTATTTAAACTATTTTTTTATGAGGAAGAATGGTAATTATGATATTATTTATAAGAATGGTTTATGAGATATGGTGGCTGAAGAGTCTGGATTCAGCCTAAACTTTGCATCATATGTAAAATTGGTTTATATAAAGTATTTAGATGCATTAGAAAAATGGTTGAAGAAAATTGTTGGTGATAACTAATAATAGCACAAATATAAAAATGGATAATAGTAGTCCGAATGTAGGTAGGTTTTTTATGGAATTAAGGTATGATTTTAAGGAATTGATGTCAAAGATATTATAGTGAAAATTTAAACTTAATATGAGTGCCGATGTATATTCAAATGGGAAAAACAAGTGTATTATTAATGATATAGAATTTGTGCATATTTATATTATAAAAATAGAATTGGACCAATCAATTTAACCTGTTCAATTGAAAATTGGCAACCAGTCCGTCTTATTTCAATCATATTTTCATCAGTTTTTAACTCATTGAACATGTATTAATGAAATCCTTTATAAAATGACCAAAAAAATGAAAAATGGAGAAAGTTTGTCCAATCAGTCTAACCAGTTGAACTATGAACTATTAACCTATTCAATTTAGTCACCAGTCCATTTTTAAAATAATGGTACATATAGACACTGAAAAAATTATTGTTGATTTTCTAGAAAAATAAAAATTAAGTTATAATGTGTCAAAGAGATCAAATTTATCAAAATTAATAAAAACATGTAACATGCATTGCAATTATAAGAAAATAATAAACGTACAAAATAATAACATGAAAATCAACATATAATTAATAATTATGCAACATAATAATAATAAAATTAATTAGAAAATTAATAATAAAATGTATCTATTAATTCATTTATTTTCTTTTTTCTAACATATTTTTTAATACAATAATATAATTCAAAATTATAAAAAATGATTTCTTCATATATGTTTGATTAATCTTTTTTCAATATTGTGTATGTATTGCCTTTTAAAGTAAATTCATATATTTATATATAATATATAATTATTTTATATCATCATTCTAATTGTATTAAACATACACGATTATACAATTTAGATAATATTTATTGTGTATAATTATATTTTCATGGAATTTTTAAATTTTCACATGAAAATTTAATTCAACTTAGATTGAATAACTAAAGTAAATTTAATAATCAAATTATATAAATATTTCTCCATAATAATTTTAAAAATTAACTAATATGATTTCAGTCTCATGGTATATATTTAAGAAGTTTTATATTATTTTAATTGAAAATTTCACTTAACATAAAAATATATAATTTTATACTTAATTAATAAAAAACTGATCATTAAATCTTTAATAATGAAAAATAAAGTTTATAATAAGTATTTATACCTCTAATAAGTTCTAAAGAGTCATAATAAAGATCAATGTATGAAGTATATTAAAAAAATCTAATATAATATGAAATAGAGGAGAATTTTTGAAAAAAAAGAGGAAGGGGGGGGGGGGGGGGGGGGGAGGGGGTGGGTTTGGTTCGAGGGGGAGGAGGTAGGGGAAGTAATTACACAGGTTTTCACTTTTGAATCTGTGAACCTTTTTTTTTTTTTACAAAATAGAGTATAGAGTTTGCTTCATTAATAGTTTGGGACAATGTTATTAAAATCGAATAGGATGGCTGGTTGGATCAGTTGAATCGAGAATTAGCTATTGATATGGTCTAAAAATCTAAAAATCAAATCTAATAAAACGATAATGTTTTGATATAAAAAAAATTAAAAATAAAAGAAAAACTAAAAGAATCAATCGGATAGTCAAACTAGACTAATCGGGTCGTGAACCAGTGAAGAAATTGATCCATTGTCTGGTTCAATTTTAAAAATATTAGTTTAGGGTCTATTATCCTAACAATCTATTTAGTATATAGAATTGCTTAACTAAGTTGTAGTATCAGTAAATAACGCTACATTCAGTATATATGATTTAGGTTGATTTAATAATCCTAAAAGCTTATCCAATATATGGGATTGATGTTATCTAAAATCCAACTCCTCATGTTTTTAACAATCCCTATCGAGTATGATTACTAATCCTATTATTTACAAAATTTTAGCCTATAAAAATAGTCTCGCTTTTTTTACTTTATTTCTCAAAAATAGCTTTAATTTTCTACTTTATTTCTCCATTATTTTATGGTTTTTGATTTATTTTTCCATTATTATTATGGCCTTCTTTTATACCACACAACAACAATTTATTTATACACAAATTATAACCTTTTCATTATTGTTTAATAACTTAACTAACAACCTAGTTATGTAGAGTATAGAGTGTGTGTGTCTCTTTAAAATTATCATAATTTTGAGGTGTGTATATATCCCTTAACTATCCTTATGTATGTCTTTGTGTGTATATATATTCCAAAAAAATAGCAACCCAATGATTGATATACTAACATTTAATATAATAGGGTGGTTAGAATCATAACTAGCATGATTATATATGGCAAAAGTATTTAAGCAATTTAATTATTTTAATAATTTATCCCATTCATTAATTTATTCTATCAACATAGGATTACTTAATACCATGAATCAAAATTTATGTACCAAATAAGGTTTAAAATAAATAATTTTATAATTTAACTAAGTTTAGGATTAAGACTTGTTCTAAAGATTATGAATCTGTTAATCAAACAAGCTGTAGAGTGTTAATAAGCATTAGCGTGGTATAAGTAGACATCACCTTTTTTTAATAATAAAACATATCTACATAGATAATTAGCAATTTTGAAAAAAAAAAAAAGAAAAATTAAAAATTAATAGAAAATTAAAAATTGGAATATCATCTTCTTAGCCTCCAGAGAACCATTGATTCTCATTGTTTTCTTTCTAAGATTGCCTTGATCGAAGGCCAGCCACTACCTCCAACACTCGAGTTGTTGGTGATTCCATCACTAATGAGCTTATTGTCATTGCCGATTCTCTAACATTTAGGCCTATGTATAATAACTCAGATCCAGTTTGCTATAGAGGTGTAAATAAGTCGAGTTTTAACTTGTTTAGACTCGATTCATTTTTTTTTTTTAAACTTGAGCTTGAGCTCAAGTTTTAGATCAAGTTTGAAAATCATGTTCAAACTTTACTTACTTAAAACTCGAGCCGAGCTATTAATAAATTATAATCGAGTTAAACTCGAGCTCAATCTATTATGAACTTATTTATAACCTATCAAAATACTTAACTTCCTAAATATTTATTTCTAATAAAATAACTATAATAAAAATACTTAAAACTAATATAAAAGTAAAACATCCAATTAGTGAAAAAATATAATCATAAAATTAAGCATTACATGTATTACAAAGATACTAATTAATAAAAAAATATTTTATATAATATAAAAAAATTAGGTTATGTTAATCAGGAATATATATATTTTAGTTAATTTGAATTAGTAAAAAGTTTATAAAAGTGTTAAAATATATTTTTTGGAGTGCAAAAATTATTAAGTTAATAATAATAATAATAATAAAACTGTTTATGAGCCTATTAATAGAGCTTTTTGCGACCTTGTTCACGAGCTTAAAATCGAGCTGCTCACGATTCCAATTGAGTCGAGCTTTACTTTACTCAAACTCTGCTCATTTATTCATCGAGCTTTAAAATAAGACTCAAGTTTGGCTCATTTATAAAGTTATATGAATGTGAACGAACTTTTTTCAAACCAAACACCAAACTTCTTATGAACGGCTCAGCTCATTTACGTTCCTAGTTTGCTGGTCTAAATCTTAAAGGACCGAAGCCATAGGTTAAGCCCGCTAACAATTTACCTGTCACACCCCAAACCCGAGGGCTCATGACAGGCACTAGGATACGGGAAATGCACATGACTTTCAGTGCCCGTAGTAAGCCTAACCCAAAACACACAACTGAAAGCCCAAACTGAAAAGGGCTATGGGCCCAAATAGGTTAAGCAGATCCAAAAGAATCACAACATAGAATAAAGATCTCATTGGGCCAACAACTCATTAATTTCATTTATCTCAAAAATGTAGTAAATTATAAAAAGGTTTTGCATAACAATAAATTACAACTCTTCAGATACATAACTGCATAATAAACAATGTACAATTACAAAGTATAATATTGCGGAGTTCTAGAGTTATAATTATAAATGTACATTTATTACATGTATTCTTAATATCCCCTTAATACAAACTACTGCCGAAGGGAAATGGGCAGTTTACACAAGTACAATTCCTTCATAAGCTCATTTCCTGACCTGAAAACAACAAGATGAGCAGGAATGAGCGTTCAACTCAGTGAATGATACCATCTAATATATTAAACTGGTATCCTACAAATGGACTCTAATGCATATGTTCTGTATTATGTCACAGAGACAGACAATTCATATCATCAAACAAGGATGAGATACGGTCCACAGTACCACTCTAATCTCAATATGGGGAGCTGATCTCCATATCCTGGCTCTCTGAATCCAATAATCTGTCTCTTATATCCAAGGGGCCCGGCCGTCACTGGTCTGTACCACGCAGCCCTGACTCGACTGACAGCAGCCCTGGTGATGAGCAAGTCCGGCCGGCATCCATCAGTCATAGCTCATCTTCTGAATCTCAACAGAACCATAATCATAATAGTATCCATATCCATATTCATCTCAAAAGTCTCTAAGTGGTACTACTTCCTCCCGACCTCTATCCGTCAATTACAACCACAATATAGCACAGAATACAGAATATTAGTTCATTATGCCATTCACAGTCAAATGTTACATGCTTATATATGCAGTAGTAGTGTATAATATACATATATATACACACAACAATGTATATGAAATGAAGACAGGATAATACATTAGTGAGTATCACTCACCTAATTGATGACACGACCGATTAACTTCTCTCGGAAGTGCGACCTTGATGATAGAAGTCAGATACATTGATTATGAATAACAAACGATATGATTAGAACAAGAATGACTCACTTAACTATAATAAACCTTTGTCACGAATTACGATAAACAATGCTCAACGGAAAACATGAACGTTAACCAATCGTCACAAACTCACTACCAATGGACTCGTCTTAACGTGTAGAATCCGAAAATACAATTCATTTCTTCTGGTTCGTCGGAACCTGCGTCGGTAGTCCGGTCGATCACCGGAGTTCGGTCAAAATCAACATCATCCAAAATTAGTAATGTATATACCAAAATAAAGCTTAGAGGAAGAGGAGTCTGATGGTACTAAAATCACCTTGAACGGACATCGGAACTGGCCGAAATTTAGCTCGAAAGTTTATGCCGGTGGACGTTGCGGCAGCGCGTGCGGCGACTGGAGACGGCTGATGGCGGCGATCTTCGGTGGACGGCTTGGTCAGCACCCCAGGAACCTCCCTGGCCAGCACGTGTCGACTTTAGTTGACCGGACAGCAGTCCAATGGCCTGCAGTTCTCTCTCTCTCTCTCTCTCTCTCTCTCTCGGCTGCCTCTCCCTCTGCAGGCAGCCTGCTGCCTCATTCTATATATATATATACTAATAATAATAATAAATACTAATAGTAATAATAATAATAATAACACCAATAATAATCATAATAATGAAAATGATAGTAATAGTAATGATAATAATAATAATACTAATAATAGTACTAATAATAATAATAATAATAATCAAAAATGATAATTTTGGCAACAACAATACTAATAATAATAACAATGATAATAATAATAATAATAATAATAATAATAATAATAATAATAATAACAACAACAACAATAATTCATAATTTACATATTAAGAATAATAATTTACAACATAAACTTCTATGTATATAACAATAATACTATGGACGATAATAATAATTCAATTAATACAATTTATTCATAATAATAGTAATTATAATGGAAATCCAAACTTCCGATAAAGATATTATAATTAAACTTATAATATTAATTAATACCTTTATTGATACTCAAAAATACAATTTCTCCAAAAACTCACATTAACATTTTCATAATAATATACATATATAATACTTAAATAAAATTACCATTAACAATACATATTCAAATAGTATGAATATTTATAATTTAGTAAAATATAATTCCAATTCTTATTTTAATAAGGAAAATAATAAAATATACATCTTAATAAAATATAACTTATAATATTTACTTAATTAAATAAATAAAATAATAAAATAATATCATTCCGTACAAAATAGGATTTTTGAAAAATAATTGAAAATTCAGGGTATTTCAATTCTTCTCCCCTTAAGAAAATTCGTCCTCGAATTTTCAAACACAACACCTTACAATTAAACTTTTTCACCACACTTCCATTGCGCACTCCGATACACTCTAAACCATAGGTAAGGTAACATAACATATCAATTTCAATAAAACACAAAATTATATAACTTATGTCTTTGCTACTTTTTCTTCGGCCGTGTGAGAGGATGAACTGCTCCAGTGCATCTTAAGACAGTCGCGAACCAAGATAATTGGAGGTTCATTTGCGTGGAATTTCATTCATATATATTACATACTTATTTGAGTTGATCATCCTATGCGAATTAGAAACTCGCCTAAAGAGTCCATATCTTACTAGACCACAAGTAGAAGGAGTTATTCTCTGATTATAATATAACTAAAGGAAATTCGTTTATAAGTAAGATATTACAGCAGGTAAATCATCTCCTAATAATGATCTATATTATATGATATTACTATAAATAACCTTAAATTTTCATAAAGAGATAACTCTAAACTCTAAAATCCTAATAATGATTTATATTATAAGATATCATTATAAATAACCTTAAATTTTCATAAGGAGATAACTCTAAACTCTAAAATCTTAATTAACTCTTAACTTTAAACTCTATAATTTACATACTCTTCATAAATCATAATTTTACTAACTTAAACATCAGAGTAGTCTCTAAATACATTACCTAAACTCTCTAATTTTCTGCTTTACAGGTATTGAAAATCGTCAAGCAATGTGCTTGACTGTATCAATTAGTGCGGTGAGTATGGAACTCGCCACAAGCAATTATGAGAATGAATTACTACTGGCACAAAGTGTTAATTTTGGCTAATAAATACACATTAAAGTACTCGTTTAATTTCACTAAATAACTGTTAATGAGAAATCGAAATTAATAATGGAAATTAAGTGTTGATGATAATGGATTTAACGATTTCTTAAAATCGTTGATTGTGACTTGCAATGTGCATTGCTTTTAGTTAAGCACACTTCTTTTAACTTAATTTGTTATGTAAAGTTAAATTACCTATGGCCAAATGGGATAGATTTTGAAAGCATACACAGCCAAGTTATTATTTTTGTTTTTAAAATGGTGAGGACCCAAATTGAAGAAATTATCCTTCCGACTATGTTTTTCCAATGAAATTCTCTCTTCAGCTAGAACAAACTTCTCTAACTAATTAAATGTTTATAATTAAAAAGAAACTGGAATGTTGAAAAATTACTCCAATATGAACATAAGTCATGGGTTTAGTGTTCTGGCTAATAATAGCTTAGGCCAAGACAATAGTTAAAGCCTTGTAGACTGACCCGCCCAGAGCAATGAAACTATCAGCTCTTTATAGGGCAGTGAGCATATGGGTTGATTGATTATAATAACAATAAAATAAATCATATTATTGGACTTTCTTGTTACATCTTATATTGCTTCTCGAAAATCTGGTTTAATATCAATTTTCTTTTGCCCTAAAATTACTTAACTGATATTAATTTGTTTGTGGACACAAGACATACCTCTATATCATTTATATTATTGAATACATGTTACTTCTGTTATAAATGTTGAGTGGTTTATATAGTCATAGGAGAGCCGACCTCAAAAGCTAGCCATTGAGGTTGGAGAACTCAATCTTATATATACTCTCAAACATTTTTCTATTTTTCCAATGTGAGATTTCTTCCCCACATTTAACTCTTCATTTTTATTTCTTCTCATTTTATAGTTTCTTTTTATATTTCATTGGTTTAACACTCCCCCCTCAAATGGCAACTGGGTAATTTTATCGGGTTAAGCCTAGTTGACACTTGACAGCATACGGTAGTCTCATCTCGAGCCACCTGGGAACATCGCCCACATACCAGGGATCGGTACCGCTCTGATACCATGTTAGAAATGTTGAGTGGTTTATATAGTCATAGGAGAGCCGACCTCAAAAGCTAGCCATTGAGGTTGGAGAACCCAATCTTATATATACCCTCAAACATTTTTCTATTTTTCCAATGTGGCTTGTACTAAGTCCAACATCCACTTACTTATAAACCCTTTTATATATTTTGTATTTTTCTTTGATTTAACAACTTCCACTGTGAACTTCTTGTGGAGATATATATATAAGAATTGACTATGTATACATACAGTAATATGTATAATTCTATATACAAGCTCTCGAGCATTATATATGCATAAAATTACAAAAGGTCAAATTTATGATTGATTAATAATAAACATCTTAACATATATATTTAGCATCTCATAATTATTTTTTTATGCTTTGATAAATTTGTGCTCATGAGATCACAAATATTTATATCGATTTAATTTTTCTAGCTCCATTAAAAATAATAAAATCTATTCTCATTGGGAATTAAATTTATCAAAATTTGTTTTAATTAACCTAATTAGTGAATTTATTTATTTTTATTGAACATATTAATTTAATTCTTGGGATTGATATTTAAAACATAATTTTTAAATATTTTAATTTGTGAGATCAATATTTTTTCAATATATATATATATATATAATTTACGATGGTATTATATCATTAAACTTATCTCTATATAGAAATTAATTTTAATGGACGTATAAATTAATCAGAAAATTTCTGATCATCTACATGAGAAAAATAAAAAAGAAAATTCTTCTTTATATTTACATATGTATTTTATTTTTCTAAGAAATGAGAAATTTATCTTTCTATTTACATGTATTAATTCATTCTTTCTTAATAATTGATTAAATATATCATGTTATTACACCTTTATATTTTTTTCCAAGATCAGTAATAGTTTTGCAAACCAATATGCATATATTGGGTAATAAAACTAAAGATCACGAAGTCAATTATGATATTTAAGCTTGCAAAATATAAAAGATCTCTAAGGGAAACTTCAACATCGGACATGAAATTCAGATAACTTAATAATATATTATTAGTAAAATCTTTTTTAATCTTTTCTTTATTTGTTAGATCTAATGATTAGTTGTATTTTTTGAGCAATAAAAGTTCAGATTTTCAAGATGTACGCACATTCTTCATATATGAATCAAGAATCGTCAAGGGATAGACGTACCCAAAGGAGCACCCAAGATTCCTTAAGTAGTTGAAGATTGCACAGGATAGGTGTACCCTAAGGGGCACCCAAAATTCCCTACGTTAAAGATCACCACGGGATACGCGTACCCTAAAGGGCACCCAAGATTCCCTAAGTCGTTGAAGATCACTACAGGATAGGCGTAACCAAAGGGGCACCCAAGATTTCCTACATTAAAGATCATCACGGGATAGGCATAACCTAAGGGACGCCCAAGATTCCCTATGTTGAAGATCGCTACATGACAGGTGTACCTTAAGAGGT
This sequence comes from Reutealis trisperma, assembly GCA_947687605.1. Classification (NCBI taxonomy): domain Eukaryota; kingdom Viridiplantae; phylum Streptophyta; class Magnoliopsida; order Malpighiales; family Euphorbiaceae; genus Reutealis; species Reutealis trisperma. Next base: position 459,333 of record CANTUT010000002.1, read on the forward strand.
GCCCAAGATTCCTTAAGTCGTTGAAGATCGCCATGTGATAGATGTATCCTAAGGGATGCCTAAGATTCTCTATGTTAAAGATCACCACGGGACCATGGGATAGGCATACCCAAAGGGGAGTCCAAGATTCCCTAAATCATTTGATTGCCATGTGATAGGCATACTCTAAGGGGCGCCTAAGATTCCCTATGTTGAAGATCGCCATGGGATAGGCATACTCCAAAAAGTACCCAAGATTCCCTACTTTGAAGATTGCCAAGAGATAGGCAAACCACATATACGTTGCTCCTTAAGTCTTTGTTTAAAATTTAAAAAAAAAAAAAAAAAAGAGAAAAGAGGGGGAGAAGTGCCTTGATAATAGGGATCGATAGATTACAGGATCACTTGGAACTCTTTATAAATAGTAGGTAAAAAACTCACCCAAGACTCCATAGAGAGAAGGATCACCATGGAATAGGCGAAGTTGTAAAGCTTGTTCAAGATTCTCTAAAGAGAAAATTTGCCATGGGATAGGTGAACTACATATTCGCCTAAGATTCCCTAAAACAATTAAAAGAGAAAATCGCCAAGGGAATAGGAGAGCTGAAAGTTTGCCCAAGATCCTTAACCCTTTGTTTGGGAATAGATGAAAGTGAAGGGAGAAAAAGAGAGGGGAGAGAAAATAGGGGGAGATGATATTTTTTCAATTATTTGGGAAAGATGGTGAAAATGAAGGGAGGAGAAAATGGGAAGAAAATAAATCAGCTGGGCCCACATAGTTTAGTCACCTCAAAATGAGGAGAAAAGTATTTTTCTCCCATTCCCAAACACATAAGAGAAAATTAATATTCTTTTCTTTTTACTTTCTCCCCCCTCACTTTCTCCCTCCTCACTTTTCCCCCCTACTAATTTTTTTCCAAACAAAGGGTAAATTAATGATTAGTGAAGATCTTGCCCAATACCCTTAAAGTTCAAGTTGTGTGAAGTTTTGGAAATTGGCGAACCATGAATCCACCAAAAAAATATCCTACAAATAGTTGTGATAGTTCTTAGTCAAAATCATCAGATATATCAAACTTGAAAAAAAAAATACAATGATAAAGAGATCTGAAAATGTAGGGGAGGATCTACATCATATAGCTATTTACCAACAAAAAAATCACTTTGAGATAGAATCTTTGAGAATAAAAGTCAATTCTGAGCCTTTGACTTGGAATTGGTGGGGACGCATTGAATTAATCAATAATTAAAAAATTGCTAGAAAACTTGCAAATTTTGCAAAAGCCCTAAAAAGAAGAAGAATCAAAAGAGAAAGTGTAGAGAAAAAAATATAAAACTGATAGGGACAGAGAAAGAAGAAGAAAAGGAGAGTGATGACATAAAAGAAAAAGCAAAAAGAAAAAAAAAATAAGTAAAAGGTGAAGACCGTATTTATGAGGGATTGTGCATAAACTGAAGAGAGATTATCCCAAGGGTTCATAGAACAAAAAAGTATTTGTACAGCCATTTTTTCGAAATAATTATGAAGTAACAAAAACAGCAACATAAATATTTTCAGAAAATAAACTATTAATAAAATCGCCTTTTTGAGGGATCGCCTTATAATAAGATCTCCAGAAATTTGAGTGATTTCGAATCTTTGACTAGGAACTAGCGAGGGACATGTGTTATATATTTATTTGAATTGGTCATCCTATAAAAACTATGGGCTCTCATAAATAGTCAATATCCTACTAGACCATAAGTAGAATAGGTCTTTTTCTTATTATAATATAGTTAGGGAAAATTCATTTACAAGTAAGATATTATAGCAAATAAATCATATTCTAATAATGATCTATATCATAAGATATCGCTATAGATAATTCTTAATCTCTATGAGAATGTAACTCTAAACTCTTAATTTTTAACTTTAAACTCTAAACTCTATAATTCACATATTTTCTATAAATCATAATTTTACTGATTTAAGTATCGGAATAGTTCCAAACACATCACCTAGGCCATCTAATTTTCTGTCTTACACATAGAGAAACAAAAAAAACAAACATACAAAACTCACAAAAATTTGTTTTTTTTTTCATAAAAAAAGATAATTTAATTTGTATATGGAATACTCATTTGTAGTTTAATAATGTTTATTTTTTAAAAAATTATGTGAAATACTATCATAATATGTTTGTTGCTTCTAAATTTTTATTTATGATTTTTTTAAATATCAATATCATTGAATTAAATATATCCAATTAAAAAGTTTAATAATTTTCAATAACAATAGTTTCAAATAAATTAATTATATTTAGCATTTAAAAGTTTCAATATTTATTATATTCAATACTTAAAATTCAATATTTAATTTTTAATTTTATTAAATGCCACCTCAATTATTGTTTTAAATTTTTTATATATTTAACAATAAGAAAATTATATTTATTTAAATTCTCCCTCCCAGTACGGAAAATAATAATAAGAAAAATTATATTTTAAGTACAAAATTAGATGTATATCTCAAAATAACTAACACGAAAGTAACACAGTGTTAAAATATTTTTTATTATTTAAAATATTTAGTATTAATTTTTATTTATTTTATAAAAATTAGGTAAAAATAAAAAAAAAAGTCACTATTTAATTTGAGTTTTTTATTAAAAAAGAAAAAAATAAAAGTTGCATTATATTAGATTTTATAACTACTTTTTTTTACCATATATTTTATAAATTTTTTTTTTAGCACAGAGAGAAAAATTGAATCTAAATTTTTTGCTCAAATTTAATATGTATTTACTATTAAATTATATTTTAATATGCATATTTTATAACTACTTAATTACATAGCAAAATGTTATTTTAATCTTTTTCATTTACTTAACGAATTCTATTGGATAAAAAATTTATTTGTTAATAAAAATAAATAATGAGAGATTATTTAATTTATTTTTAAAAAAACATAAATATATAATTTCTCATGTCAAATTCCAGGAACATGGAAAATCAAGAATTTGATCGAAATAAAATTAATAAATAAAATAAATATTTAGTATTGGTATAAAAAGTCAGTTTACTCATAGAAAAATCAAAATTTATAATAATATATATATATATTAAAAAGAGAGAGAGAGAGAGGAAGAAAGAGAAAAAACGAAGAAGCCACGGCAACTGCTACGGCCCAGGTACAAAAGTCTTCTATCCTGTTGTCTCTCTGCGGGTTAAAATAGCAACTAAAGCTCAGGAGAAAGAGATCGATCCTAAGCCTACAAATTCTGAGGTTCATTTCCGTTTTCCGGCGAAATCAGGTACATTCTGATATCGCCTACTGCTCTCTGTCCGTACTTTCTCATTGTACAAGCTTGATATACTTGTATACACTTTGATCTGTCTTGTATGAACAAATTGGGGAATTACTGTATCCACACCAATTTACTTGTTATTGTTATTCATTTCTGCAGGACCCTCTCCGCAATTCACTCTCTTTTCTTCTCCTTTAATTCCCAGTATAAAAATGGTGAGCAAATGTGTATACCCTTTTCTTTTTATTATTATTTTCTCTCATTTTGATGCTTTAAATGTATTTCATTTCGATTATCAAATTTTTTTAGTTACCCAATTATTAGTTTTCTTTATTATTGAATTCAGTGATTGGGCAATAAAGAGACTGGTTTTATTGTTATGGGTGCGATTGGAATTGTTAGGGGTTAAAAAGGTGCTTTTAGAATTTTTTTTGTTTAATCGATTGATTTTTATTATTTTTTATATACTGTTTTTTCAAACCTGCTCTGGAAAAACATCAATTTACATGCTTATACTTGAAAGTAGTTTTATAAAATTATAAAATTTTTTATTGAAAAGCGCTTTTAGGAAATTCAATCCCAAACGGGCCCTATATTTGATATAGGTACGAGTTAATGGAAGGAATGCTGCAGGGAATCTGCTTTATTTGGATAATAGACATTCTAAAGTTTCAATGTTATTGGATGTTCCCTGATGATGATATAGTACTAGAAATAAGGATCTTGTTGGCATGTTGAACATTCATGGAAGCAAGAGGATAAAAAAGAGAGCTTACCTTTGCTGTCCTTAGTGAGAATCAGAAGAATCACCATCAAATTATTATTATTGTTATTTAGGTTACACGCCTAAAACATAGGAAATGATTTGAGTATTCGTCCAAAATTCTTATTAGGAGTTGATTGGTGTTAATAGATGATCTGTAGAAGGATGAAGCTTCATTTGAAATTAGAATTTCTAGTTTCCTAGTTATTAGTTTTAGTGAATGGAAGTTACAAGGTAAAGCTGAATCTTGAGAAAACATTGGGTGTGACTTCAAGTTTTGTTGCTTAAAAAATTTTGCATTGGTCCCTAATTCAATGAAGGTGACATGTCTATAAACAGATTATGAACCACTGTATAAGGTTGCTTCTTTCTTTAGTAGGATTTTCTTTGACCTATTGGTAGGTGATGATTGCAAAGAAGGATTTTATTGGTCATGCTTTATTTTAAATGGAACTTTCTTTTGATATAAATCCAGAATTGCAGGTTTTTACCTTTCTTTCTTTTGTGCGACTCAAGATGATTGTTGCTGTGCTTAATTTTCACTTGATAGTACATTTTGGTTTGATTTTCTGAAGAAAGGCTTGAATGTGGTCTAATTATGTGAAACCAAAATTTGCTGGAGCTTTTACTTGTGTTGGTGTCAGCCACAAAGTCTGCAGCTTGATGAGCTCATGGGCAAAATTGACATGGAATTTTGGATCAAAACTTGAGTTTTAAATGGGTGAAAAAAATATAAGCCATATATATCACATCACATGCTTATATTATCCCTGAAAGAAATATGTTTTCTAACTTTGTGCTGGGTTTTTGAGCTGTATTTGTTTGTTGGTACATCCGACTGAATTCTTCAATAAGTTTCACTCTTCTTAACTAATATCCTATGCCAATGCTCGAATTTACTGAAAGTAATTGAAGTGGATTAGGAAATCCATGCACTGAACATTTCTTTATATGCTTTACCTATTTGATGTAATTCTTTAAATATTATTTGGCTATGTTTTCATCTAGTCTTTACACTCTTGGACTGATTGTACAGCAATTGTTGCATAGGCTATGTATATCCGGGTTAAGCGTGAAAAGACAACTTACTTTATTCAGTGCGATCCAACTGAGAAAATTCTGGAGATTAAACAGAAATTGCATGTCCTGATTGATAAGCCAGTTAATGATCAGCGCCTCATCTTAATGTCTAATGATGAAGTGTTGGAGGATTCAAAGTCGTTGGCAGAACAGAAGGTACCATCCAGTAATTACATTAACCTGTACACCGTTGTCACTGGAAAAAAGGCTTGTTCTGATGGCTTGGCTTTTTGAAGTTTGAAATTCTTTAAACCTTTTTTAACATTGCTCAGTAAATTCACTGTGTCTTTTCAGGTTGAAAATGATGCTGTTGTGGCGCTAACCTTGAGAAAAGGTTGTCTTTCTTGTCCTTGTCTTCAATATGTTGGTTTCATGTGTCTATTACTTGAGTTGACTATAAGCCCGAGGTCAGTCTTGTGCGTTTGTGACTTAGTTGATGTGACTGGATAATAAAGGAGTATGCTTTGGACTTGTTGATGCTTTCAGCTAGTCTTTTAAGTTTAGATAACCTAAAAATGTGACAAATAAGTTACATTTTCAGATCTCTATGGGCCATCATGAATTTCATTTTCTACACACATCAATAATGATTTCCTTCCTGCTCGGGATGCATATTCATTTTATGGGAAGGGAGTGAGCAAACTAGCTTATGGATAGGGTTGCATGTATCAGACAAGGGGGGGCGGGGGGCAGTAGAGAGAGAGAGAGAGAGGGAGGGGGGTGCAAGGGATATTTATTATAGGATTTTATAACGCATTTATCAGGTTCCTTGTTGAATTTGCAAGAAATCTATTAGTTTTCTAGCTGTTGATTGTGTTCTTTTTCTTTTGAAACTAGTGGTTAGGTAGGAATTTATTTCTATTGAAACTTTTTGGAATTGAGACCAAAGATTCCTGAATTTTTTTTTTTGCATGATTTTGTAAAAATTTGTATGAGAAAACATTTACAGATGTTAGAAAAATCAATTTCCATGAATCAGGATGCTTGTTCCCCCCAATCCCCATCCTAGCACCCTTGCTCCTTGCAATTTTTTATTTTGCGTTTCAGTTTTGCTACTCTTATTCAAGGTTTGGCTTTTCAAGGATATCGTATATCCCATCACAATTAGGGCTCATCCCTATTCCATTTACACTACTTTGTTTCTTAAAAAAAAAAGAGATTTGTAGGACTCTCTTTCTTAATCATGCATATCGAAAGGTACTGCAGTTAAGAACTGATTGGAAGGCACATTCTTTGTCGTCTGGAGTTTCATTGTTTGCTTCAGAAAGTTGAGGGCCAATGTCAATGTGCCTGCAAAATTGATAAGTCTGAATGTCTAGAGCGGGTTAAGCTGGTTCATGAAAAGAAAATGATAATTAACATAGTTATAGTACATGATTCCAGTTTTTAATATTTTATGTGCTTACTTCAGCCTGTGGTTTAATAAGTCATGCTTTTTTTCTTCCAGATGACAACCAGTTTGAGAATGTCAATGTTGTAAAGCCAAGTGAGTTCTACCAAACTCGTGATGCAGATGGCGGCAATTGGTGAACCATGACCTTGAAATGCCATATGGCCGTGGTGTGGCAGCCAACAATAGTGCTCTGACGTGTTACCTTTTGGTATCATGAGAACAAACGTGTCTAACCATCCAAAATTAGAGTTCCTTGTGCAAGTTGAAATTTTTCAGGCTTACTGTGTGTGTTATGACTCCCTCTCTCTCTCCTCCGAGGTTATATGATACTTTTCTCTAGAAAACAACTTAGGGATAACAATGAAGTTTATCAAGCATAATATGGATTAAGCCATAGCTATTTATATTTATTACTTCTTCTGTTCCACAATATTTCTCGTTTAAATTCATGGATTTGTTTCAAATTCATGAATTTGAATAAAATTTATGGATTAAAAAATTTACATCCTATGTGGATTTTTAAATGTTTTATTTTTATGGGTTTTGGAACACGATGAATTTTAATAAATCCATGGAATTCCACGGAATTTGCGAATTCCACTACAAATGGGACCTAAATTGTCTCAATTTTAAGGCGAAAAGATTTTTTTTTTTTTGAATTTTGACACGGAAAAATAAAAATAATTAAAAATTAAAAGATGATAAAATTGAAAAATAACTAAAACGATAATTATTTTAAAATAATTTTTTTTAAACCACATCTATTGTGGCACGGAAGAGTTACCTGACAATATTTTAAGAGCTGCTTGTATATGTATATTATATATAGGTTCAAGCAAATATTATTATGCCTAATATAATTTTATATTATAGTATTCATCAAAGTTCAATCCAAAATATTGTCTGAAATATTTAAAAAAAAAAAAGACTACAAAAATAACACAATAAATTTAGACTATGTTTAAATCGTGAAATATAATACATAAAAAATAAAATAATTATTCTTAAAATATATAATAGATTAGGAATAAAATAACTATTCCAATTTTATAATTTAATTCATAATATAAAATAACCATATGTTTTACATAAATGAGTATAATATCCCTATAAATTAATTTATTGTTAATATTAAAATTAAATATAATTTTATTTAAGAAATAATTTAAATGTATAATAAATAAAATTTTTGTTTGACTTAAAATTTAAAAAAATAAAAAATATTTTAAATTAATTTTAAAAATATCTTTTAAATTAATTTTTTATTCTATTTACTCAATTTTTTTTTACAAAAAATAATCAATTTTTTTTACCATAACATATCAACTATATACACACACATGTATGTATGAAAGTATATATATAGCTGAAATATTATATATATGTATATATATATATATATATATATATTAAAAAAACAAAAATAAAAATCTGAAAATAAAAAAAAAGTAGCAGGTGTAAGTTTGAAGTTGCTAATATTTTTTTAAGAGTAAAAATAAAAATATTTTTTTAAGAGTAAAAATAAAAATATTTTATTACATAGTCCAAAAAATACCAATTTTTAAATTTTTTATACAATATATATTCCATAATTATACAATTATTATTCTATAAAATTAGTAGTTTTTGTTTAAAATTTTAACCAAAATAAAGAATAACTAATCCATACATAATAACTATTCTATTTATAGTAAATTCTATTAATCAAACATAATTTTAATTTTAATTTTATTTTATTTTAACAGCATGAAATGATTTTTCTTACTCCGCAAATTAAAGTTTGCGGTTTGATTCACAAATAAGTCCACTAGCTATTACATCAGAACTACTAAACTTCCCTTCAATTCTAGAAATATTGTCTACTTTTTTCAAAAAATTTAAAAAAAAATCATTAAATATTCCCTAACTCATAAATTTTATTACATTTTTCACTTATACTCTAATTCATATTCATTTATTATTATATTTTTTTTATTAATTTTAAAAAAATACAAATATTACATATTTCAATTAATATGTATAAAATGGATAAATAACTTTATCTATTTTAAAATTAGTATGTATTTTGAGATATTTTAAAAAGAAATAATAAATAATTTTTTTAAAACGAATGAGTATATTATTTTCACCAATGAGAAGGTTATTAAGGGTGCATTTAAAATTGTTATTAGAAATTAAAAAGTATTTTTTAAAATTTTTTATTTAATTGATTAATTTCTATTATTTTTTATAAATTGTTTTTCAAACTTGCTTACAGGAGAAACATTACTTTACCTATTTTTTAAGAAACATTAATTTACCTATTTTTTAAAAAATAATTTTAAAATAATATAAAAAATTTTATTGAAAAATAATTTTTTAAACACAGCCAAACGAAGCCTAAATAGATCGGGATGAGCTGTAAGTAAGTAATATAAGGATGCCAAATCTTTAAGGAGGATAAATTGGAATAAAAATGTTGAATTGTATTGTCCAATTTAATCTAATTAAAGAGTTAAATTAACTGCAACAGTAATTGGTATAAGCCATAACTCCAAACAAATGAATAAATAAAACTTATAATTTAATGAAGACTTATTGAATAAATTTACACTAAATTTCATTAGTTTTGTAATTATATTATATATTTTTTTTGGTTAATATTACTCTAGTTTAAAATTTTATTTATAACTTTACCTTAAATCATAATTATAAAAAAAAATTGATTAATTAAATGGGCAAAAGCCAGATTAATCCTTAAATTTATTATATTGTATTATCAACTCAATTTTTAATTTTGATTGAAATTAATTAAACTTTTTAACTTTATAAATTTAATTAATTGAACCATTAATTTGATTATTAGTAGTTTATCAAATTCATTAAAGTTGAAAAACTCAATTAATTTCTATTGAATTTTAAAATTTAAATTAATAGTATAATATATAATAAGTTTTAAGATTAATTTCATTTTTATGTTTTAAATTAAATAAAAAAATTATATTATATATGAATTAAACCAATAGAAAAACCATTTAATTTGAAAATAAATATTTTAAGAAATCCACTAACAAAATAATTCGAATGCTAAATTTTTATATATTAAATATAAATTCATTTTAAATTTATAATAATTGTTAATTTACATCTTATTTAAAAATTCTATTAACGTTATTAGAATTTAACTGAAATATATAATAAAATTAATTTTATAAATAAAAATATATCTCACATTCACTTTATTTCTAACATTTTTCTTTCTTTTATCTTTTTTTTTTTCACTTACTTTTATCTAAATTAAAATTTATTATATTTTAAAAATAATATATTAATTATAATATGAAATATTTTAATTTTTAAAATTTCAATAAAATTAACATATTAAAAATATTTAAAAATTAAAAACTAAAAATTATTTTAAATATAAAAAAAATGCAACAGTGTGTTTCATATATGGCTTTCGTTATCTCTCACGCTCTCACTAACTCTAACTGGAGCACACTCTGTCTAACTGGAGCACGCTCTGTTCCTCTAGCTCTCACCATGTCGCTTGTCCATTTTAAGCTCCCTCTCTCTTCCCCAGTAATTCCCTATTCTATCCCTAGACTACGATATCACTCTTCCGAACCGCTCCATATCCTCTGCTCCGCCGCCAAACGAACCGGCAAGCGGAGGTATCCATCGGAAAAAAAGAAGCTTAAATTGAAACATAAGGAAGCTGTTTCCGATGTCAAGAACAAGTTTGATGGCATCTGGAGACTTTCCAAACTCGTTGTTTCTGTCCAAAATGACCCCGGAAAGGACTTTCTCGAAATCTCCGATGGATTGCTTCGAGAGATTGCCAAAGCAATCAAGTTTCCGGTAATTTCCTTTGGTTTCCGAGAAAATTTCAGTAGAGAAAGAATGAATTAGTTGAATTAAGTTTTCAGTAATGTTAATTTTTTTTTCCAGGTTGCTTCAATGCTTCCACCAGAAGCATTTACTGTTGTTAGGAAATCTTTTGATGCCAGGAAGGTCAGTTTGATGGGAAATGTGTCTAATTGGTTTTCTATGCTTTTTTTTTTCCCCTGGTAAAATTAGCAGACTGAGACTCCAACTTGAGACATTTCAATTCTGGAGATTGACTACAGTACCAATAAACCAAAGGCTCTTTGGTTTTCTATACTTGCTTTTAAATGTAGTGGAATGTGTCTAACAGGAATTTTCTTCAGTTGGGAAACTAAAATTTTATCCAGTAGTTAATTGTATGGGTTACTGTCAATGTTTTGCTTAGCATTTTTTTTTTCATTCTTGCAATTTCAATTTGTGACAAATGGCTGGTGGTGTGGGAAAAAGGAAGAAGATAATTGGAAACAAGTAAGAGCTAATGTGGTTTTCCATGCCTTATGAATTTGTTTTTCCGGTTTTTTTCAGATGTTAAAAGAACCCAGATTTGTGTATACCGTAGATATGGATGCCAATAAACTTATTAGTCTAGAGCCTCGCACCCGGGATTTCATTTCAGATTTAGAGCCTAAAGTTGGATTTGTAGAATATACACGTCAAGAAAAAGTCTCCAGTGATTTACTCAGTATGATACGTGATTGTAAAAGGGTTGAGGAACAAAAATCATCAAAAGAAAGTGGATATAGCATTTGCTCCAGCTCTGCAGGCATATTCAAAACAGTCAGAAAGCCAAAGATTGCAGTTGTGGGGAGTGGTCCATCTGGATTGTTTGCAACTCTTGTTCTTGCAGAACTTGGTGCAGATGTTACATTAATTGAAAGAGGTCAACCAGTTGAACAAAGGGGGCGTGACATTGGCGCTTTGATGGTTCGACGCCTTTTAGAATTGGAAAGCAATTTTTGCTTTGGGGAGGTTATATCTTGATTCACTTAGTACTCTTTTTGAAGGTTGTTTTAATATCTTACATGTGAATTCAAACAATTTTATTGTTTAAACAGTTTAAATGATTTTTTTTCCCTTGAATTGAAAATTTTCTTTAGAACTTTTGGCTAATTTATCTAAAGGATGATCACTTTTATACCAACTCAGTACATATCTATCAAATTTAGCATTTCTTAGTTTGAACAAATTATTGATTTTGAGTTGTTGATTTTGTCAATTTCATTTAGGGACTAGCAGGAGTCTTAACTGTATTTGTTGCTTTTTACATTTTTTATTTTTAACTTCTTAGATTTTCTTGCTAGCTAAGTCAGTTTAAAATTTGATGATAATTCATCATGGGCTTGTTTACATCTTCTACTAAAATGTGAACACTGACTAGACATTAGACATCTCCCTAAGATGTATCTTGCAAAAGGCTTTGTTTCTTGCCAATGCACTGGAGGTGGTGGATTGTAAAAATAACACATTTCCTTATGAGCATTTAAAGCACTACCATGAGGAGACATGTAATATAATATACTTCAGCTATCACAACCCTAATAATTAGGAAATAGTATTACCCAATTGCCAATTCCTGAATCACCCCTTAATAAGGTCTACTTCTTGGCCAAGCCTACATCAACTTGTAGCTACTATTGTTTACTGTCGCGTATGCACTTGCTTCTTTAATTGTCACACTTAAATGCCTACAGAAATTGATTGGACTTTGATGCTTAAAAGAATTTGAGACCAAGCTTCTGCATGTTCATATGTGACTTCTTTCCTTGAACCCATTATAGCACTCAGTTCTAAATTAGCATCTATATTAATGGAAATTGGTCCAACTGTTACGTTGTAATTAGCTGGAGTTGTTGATAAAATATTTAAATCTTCTGGTAGTGGCCTTGCACATGTACTGTTCTACTTCTCCAAAATGCATTTGAACATGCATACGTCTTACTTCTCTAAAATGCATCTGAACAAATATTATAGACTGATATTCAAGATAAACTTAGCTAATGTGCAGTTACATGACTAGAAATTTGGAATATGAATTGTGATAATGAGGACATCCCAGCCCCTCCCACCTCTTTTTTAATAATTTTTACTTGTTTTCCATCCTCATTTTGATTTGTTAATGTCAAATTATGTATCTATCCGTTAGATGGTTAGTTACTGAATTTTGGTGGGTTTCTTTATTAGTTCACTTCCAAGTCATATTAAGGACTTATGGATTGCAGGGTGGTGCAGGTACTTGGAGTGATGGAAAACTAGTAACCAGAATTGGAAGAAACAGTGACAGTGTTTTGGCTGTGAGAACTATTTCACTTATATTTATGATTCTATTGAATGCATTGATTCTCCATTAAGATGTACTAGTTTTTCTTTGCACTAGCTTTTTTTTCTATGCTCTCTTTATTCTGGTTAGCAGTCAGCTGGTTATAAAAATGATTGATTGTGTTTGTAAATTGACTTAAAATTTAAGTTCTCCTTGTAGCAGTACTATATTGAGCTCTTCGCTCAAAAGTTAGTTCTTGTTTTATTATGCTGATCGCAGGAGAACTCGTTCGATCATTTAGTAATAAGTTTCATATGTAGTTAAACTTACTGCACGATTGCGTTTTCTTGCATGCAAGGCGGATCTCTTGATATATTTTCCTGCTGAGTCCTGCATCTTAGCATCAAGAACTGTGTCTTTGTTGGTTCTAATCACTTAGGGTTTATGAAGAGGTATGAGGACCAACTTTTTAGCTAAATATTCACAGAATGAGTTATTTCTCCATGAAAATGCAGGTTTCGTTTCTAAACATCTGTTTTAAAGAGCTGCAAAGGAAAAATGAACTCCCTATCCGTCCTGAAAAAAAAAAAAAAAACTTTTTTTAGTAGTTTTCAAGTCTTGTGATATTCTTTCACCATTGTAAGCTGATTCCTATTAAGTCCTGCTTGAAAATTTTAGTGATTGTATTGAATTGTTCCCACATTTTTTCAATCTTAGGTTATGAAAACTTTAGTTCACTTTGGAGCTCCAAAAAATATTTTGATTGATGGGAAACCTCATCTAGGGACAGATAGGTTGATTCCATTGCTCCGCAACTTTCGGCAACATCTACAAAGGCTGGGTGTAAGTTACAGAATTAACATTTCCTTGTCAGAAGCAAGCTATTGATTATGCTTCTTGTTTACAGTCTTTTACTTTGTTGATCCATGAAACTACATATTTTTGGTGAATCAATTTGATTCTGACTTTAGCTTTGCTAACGTGCTTAGGTTTCCATTATGTTTGGCACAAGGGTAGATGATCTAATAATAGAGAACGGACATGTTGTTGGGCTAAAAGTTTCCAACTCAAAAGAAAGGTTGCAGCATGATGGTCAGAAATTGGGGTATGATGCAGTTGTATTGGCAGTGGGGCATTCTGCACGTGATATATATCAGACGCTTCTTTCTCATAGTGTTCACTTGGTACCAAAAGATTTTGCTGTAAGTTTGAAATTTTTTCCCTCCTATCATTCTTTTCATTGATAGGACAGCTGCATTATAGTAGAGGCATTTATGATCACTGCTTCTGTTCACCATTTAACTTGCAACAGAACACATCATTATGGAAACAAATAGACAGAACTCACACTTGTATAATTACATGGAAAATGTTATGTTTATTGTTGTGGGGGGGGGGGGGGGGGGGGGTGTTGTAATGTGAGGTGGGAGTACTGTGGTGCACGACTTGTCTTGGCTCAGAGTTTGTTTTTGTTATTGTAGATTTCTTCATCTTTGAAACACTTGCTCATGTTTTTAAATATTAAATGCAGCATTAGAAGGGTTGAGCTGCATACTTTCTGCTGGAAATTTTCTCTGATAAACTATTTATATATTTCTCATCTCATATTTTTTAATGCAATAGTAATAGTGTATTGTCAGTTGGATAATTGCCTCAAATAAATGGTATACAGGGAAAGGGAAAAAGGGCTTTTGTTTGGTTATTTCCCTTTTGGTAGGGTAGAAATGGTAATTTGTTATACTAATGAGCTTAATCAACATCAGTTCTCTTTAAATGTGACATCAAATGTATTACATGTCCATTTTACCAGTTACTGTTCTTTCCTACAAGAAATTTCGGAACACTCTTGAAAATTTGTTGTTTTATCATGTTGAAAACCACTTCTAATGGTCCAGTGTAATCCAAGAGATATATTTCTGTAGTTATATTGTGAATTTTAGATTTGCAGAGCATGATTGATGTAAACCTTTCACATGGGATGATTGAAAGTGGATTAGTGTCCCCTGATTTTTTTCCCTTCATATTGGAGTATATTTCGATTAGCTATTTTTTTTTTCATAGTTGATTTATATTATTAGGGAATCGAAGTCATTATGTGTAGTTTAAAGCCATAATATATCATCACTGCAAATATCTGATAAATATGGTATATATCATCACAAAATAATGCATATATTAGAAAAAAAGGCCATAAGTAGCTTAAAACTAGGTGGAGGCCAAACCAAAAATTATATTGGTAGCAATGTAGAGCATGTTATCAGAAATCACTGTTGAATTTGAAGTTGATAGTACTGTCCAACTGTATAATAGTATCACTGACAAGCATGGCTTAGAGATCCACTTATACCCTTGAATCCAAAAAGGGGGTTTGGGGACTGACACAACAATTAATTTCTTTTGCTTTCACTTTACACCAATATGCTCTCAAAATTTGTAAGCCCAGTAACCCACAGAAAGAATCGCTCTCAAGTTAAATTACACTGTCTTAACTAATGTTCAATGTATGTGCATGTGCATCACAAGTTTGATTGTTGTCAAAGAGAAGGGGTGATGATTTAAGTTTATATTCTCCGCCTCTTGTTTATGTTTTAGTTGATTATTTAGCCATCTCAATTAGGAAAAGGATAAAATTAAAATTGTGTTCCTCAACAGTAAGAAATTATTGTTGGCAGTAGAGAGCCATGATTGTGTTGGGACGTGGGAACTTGTAGTTGGAATTTGTTATGAATTAACACTAATGATTTTGGCTCTTTTTCTTTTTTTTTTTTTTTGGCATCCCCTTGCATTGTAGTTGATCCAATTTATTATGCAATGGTCAATATATTATGTGATCCTGATGGCTACTTTTGATAATTTCTCATATTTACAATAACTTACTTGATTGGTTAATTAGGTTGGTTTGCGTGTTGAGCATCCTCAAGAACTAATCAACAGCATACAGGTTGGCTGTGCGTCACTTCTGCCCTTGTGTGAAAAGTTGATTGATGGATTGTTCTCCTAATTATATTGTTTTTATGTTCAAAAAATAATTAGTCAGTTTCATTCTTCTCTTTTTTGCACTTACATTCTCTTATTTTATACAAATGTGTAGTATTCTGACTTGGCTGCTGAGGTTCATAGAGGACGTGGGAAAGTACCAGTAGCAGATTACAAGATTGTTAATTATGTGAATGAAAATGATGTGGACACATCTTCAAATTTTGGGCCTAAAATTCGTAGTTGTTATTCCTTCTGCATGTGTCCTGGGGGACAGGTATTCTTGCTGTCCTGGCAAACCTTCTTCAAAAATTACACTTTCTAGTTTGTGGTTATTCCTTTGAATATCACCTTTCGGTCATGTTTTCTGTTCTTATATGCACTGGCAAATGCATGCTTTCATATGTATAGAAATGCAAAAATTATTGTCCGCTTTCCAGCTAAATTTGATTTAGCTAAAATAAAAATCTATTTTATTTAGCACTAATTAGATTCTGTTGAAGAGGTTGTCAGTACACCTTGTGACGATGGTTGTGAATTTGATTTTATGTTACTGCAACACTTGAACCAGGAAAACATAATTGCTGAAAATTTGCCCAAAATATAATCACTGAGGAAGATTAAATCTGTGGTCACAGGTTGTTCTTACTAGTACAAATCCGTTGGAACTCTGCATCAATGGCATGTCATTTTCTCGTCGTGCTTCTAAGTGGGCAAATGCTGCACTTGTTGTCACTGTTTCAACCGTGGATTTTGAGGCAATGAATTTCCATGGGCCACTTGCAGGGGTTGCATTCCAGGTAGCTTTTCCTTTTGGTACTCTAATGTTCGTGATTCATTTTACTTTCTGTTTTGTAATTTTTATTGCTCACCCACTTTTAAGTCCATAACAACTTGGACTTTTTTCCACCTATGCAGTCAAAATATTTATGTCCATAACTGAAATACCAAATAATCACCTTACAAGTTTATTTTCTCGCACTTCAAAATAATACCTTCTTCGACATCAATTTAACAAGTCTCCTTTCTCTTTGTCCCGTAAAATAATTCCCTGATTTAGAGGGAATTTGAGCAAAAAGCAGCTGTAATGGGAGGGGGAGATTTTGTGGTGCCTGCACAGACTGTTACTGATTTTCTGGAAAACAGGTTATCAGGTAGAGTTTGATATTTCATTTCCACAAGTGAAATAACTTTTGAATTTCACCTAGCTTGACTTGCCTTGTTTTGTCAGTAACATCCTTGCCACCATCAAGCTACCGGTTAGGAGTATCGGCCGCAAATCTCCATGAATTGTTCCCTGCTCACATAACAGATGCTTTGCAGCATTCAATCTCGATGTTTGACAAAGAGGTCTTAATTTTTCTTTGATTATGGAAAATTCCTCATTATTTCTTAATTTTTCTTTAATTATGGAAAATTCCTCATTATTTTTACTTTGTAAGCTTATGTTCTTTATTTGAACATTTTAATTTTCAGTTACCAGGATTTATCTCCAACAACGCTCTTCTACATGGGGTAGAGGTATGTCAGTCTTTACCCATTTTTCAATCCACCTTTCATCGCAAAGCAATTGCACATTTCATGTGGAATTATACATTTTTTACCACTGCAATATATTGCTCTAATTCATGTTCCCTGAGTAATCAGTTTAACTGCAGTTTCTTATATTAGGCTCTCTTAACTTCTCTGTTGAAAATGTTCATTCTTTCTTCTAGACTAGAACCAGCTCCCCTATTCAGATTCCTCGAAATAGTGACACGTATGAGAGCCTGTCCTTGAAAGGGCTCTACCCAGTTGGTGAAGGAGCAGGTTATGCTGGTGGAATTGTAAGTGCAGCAGTTGATGGCCTGCATGGAGGATTGGCTGTGGCAAAAAAATTTGATCTGTTTCTAGATGACATAGATTTGGTTTTGGGGAAGGCCCAGGGTGTTGGATATGTGAAGTACTAGAAACAGTTTAGGTCATTATATGTATAGTGGATACGAAAGACCCAAGGAGGACGATCTTGTTCTGAGATTATTTTGAAAGCAAAATGTTGGTTAGTATCCCATCCCATTTTTTTGAGTAATTATAACAAAATGTCATAGTTTATATTAGTGCTTGACATTTCATTTCATTTTGCTGTATGTGCAGCTTCATATGTTATGCCAAATGTTCACTATGGCTGGATCAGTGCATCTTTATTACCAGATGCAAGCAGAAGCAGAGTCTATCAATGCAAGCATATCACTTACTGTTTTGCTGGACATGTTGACACTGGTCGATGCGTATTTGCCTGGGTACCATTCTTGAACTGGTTCCTGGGAATCGCTACTGTAGACGGCAGTAAAGATGTACATGAGCCCAACTGGGTATTATGGTATTCAGGTTTGGTCCTCTTGTTTAAATGAACTCTTGCCTTGAATTTTGTTATTCAAAATGTTTAATTTAAACTATCGAGCTGAAGCTGAGGCTGATGAAATAAACGAGTCTAAATTTGAAAGAAGACTTTTGAACTAGTTTTAAATACTTTATTTGCAATTTTCAATTAAAATAATTAAAAAAAAATTGCTATTTTTGGCCTGGAAAATCCTAATTTCAAATGGGTTTTACCTAAAAAGGCCAAATCCTAGACAACAAATTTCTCAAGGTTCATTTGGACAAGTGTGTATTGAAATAATCAAGTAATTGGATTTTTGTTTTAAATGTAAAATCATAAATAAATAAAAAAATCTGTATATATGATTTCAACCAAAATACTTATCATTCCAAATGAACCTTATGTTATTTGTGGTAGATATTAAATGAAATTTCACTATTCTTTCTTTTTTTCATGCTCATGTCTGTATTCCATTTCTGTTACTTCAATAAAATGTTTTAATCACGACATGCCATCAAAGATTTAGCAAAACATTTTCCAGAATAGATTCTATTAAATCTGCTATTAGAAAAACTTTAATTTTGATTATTTAAAGTTGATAGATTTAAATTTTTAATATAGAATTGGGAGAAGCAACCAAAAAAGCTAGCTGTTAATGTTGATAAGTTCATTTTTATATTAATCACTTAAAATTTTGGTATTTAATCAATGTGAGTTATTCGAGCACTCTCCTTTAAGGTGATAACAGGATACTCAAAGTCGTCACTTGAAATAATTAGAACTGTACTAACTGGCAAGATAATTGAGTACTTTGGGTAAATTGGGCTAACCGATAAGATAATTAGATATTTTGGGTAAACCAGAATATTTGATAAGGTAATTAGGTACTTTAGATAAATCAAAACAACCAGTAAGGTAGTTAGATATTAGGTACTTGAGTAAATAGAATCATCTTGCTTTGATATTATGTACAAATTCTATGGATCTTGAGAGTATTGGACCAAATGATATCAATGACTATAAAAGTGGGGTTGAAGTATCACATTGGATAAAACCAATTGGCTTGTGTTAAAGTTCAATTTACTCTATATATATTTTGCTTTATATTTTTGTACTTTTCTCATGTGGGATTATATTTTTTAACACTTCTCTTCAAGTGCAATTGGATTTGGACTAGTTATTATTTGCTAAAGATAGGTCTATTTTTGGAGGCCCATCACACACCTAAGCCTATTTTTTGAGGTCCTAGGTCAACAAATGTGTCTAGACTCTTTTGCTAGCTCAAACTCTAGATTTTTAAATATGAGCTTAAGATCATTTAGCCGCTGGGTCATTTTCAGCTTTAATACCGTATAAAATTTTTAATATAGATTTGGGAGAAACAATTTTAAAAGTTAGCTGTTAAAGTTAGGAATTCTATTTTTATATTAATCACTTAACATTTTTATATTTAATCAATGTAGATATTCTAACAATAAACAAGTAATTAGACATGCATAAATGTATCTCAAATAGGTACCTCTATGAACTAAGTTATTTACCATATTCCCAGAAAATCCAGGATATAAAAATTCCTTTTCATTTGGTTAGCTGTCACTTATCTCTGACATTCTTAACCCTTATGATGCTTTTACAAAATCTGAATCCTCCTTGACTAAGAGTATCCATAGTCTCATTAGACAACTATCCAAATCCATAAAAGAATATGTTCCATCCTAATGCTATTAAGAGTGTTCATAGGTAAAGTCGGGTCGGTTTTTTTTCTAATCCTATCTAACTTGACTTTCCAAGTAAATTGTGATTGTTTGAGTGAAAACTCACACGACCCGAGTAAAATTTGGTTGGGTCTAGTCTATATATTTTAATTTAATTCTATACAAGTTTTTCCTGTAACCTAACTGGCATAAATGAATATTTTCTTAGAGAATTTCAAGTACTCGATTCAACATAACAACTTTAAATTGAAATTCGAATATTCGAATAGGGTGGGATGATTTCTTGAACGCCCCTACATCCTATAGCATCCAATTTGTGAAGTCTTCTTTCACGTGTGATGTGAACGAGTATTTAAGGTAGGGCTGCAAATGAGCAAAGCCGCTCACGAGTTGCTTGGTGTTTAGATCAATAAAAACTTCTTTGCGTTTGTCTCGTTTTATAAATAAGCCAAATTTGAAGCTTAATTCAAAGCTCGATTAATAAATGATCTGAATTTGAACAAAGGTAAGCTTGATTCAATTAAACTCGTGAACAAGTTAGTTTATTATGTTTTAATATATACATTTATGATTTATGTTTTGTAATTATGAAATTAATGATGATATATGTATATAATTAGTTTCATTGATATTATGTTTTATAATTTTGCCAAAAAGTTGAGAAGTTTAATTTAAAGAAAAAAGAGTTTGTTGCATAATAATAATAATAATAATATTATTATTATTATTAGCCTAATAATTTTGACACTCTAAAAATATTGATTTAAAAGAAAGAAAGCTAAAATGAACATTAGCTGTTTCTCATTTTTCTTCTCTTTAGTTTTTCTCTTAAGTTTTATTTCTTAAACTACTGACAATCTTTTTTTTTTTATCGGCAATTGTTCCAATATTTTCTATTAAATTTGACATAATAAATTTGTCTCGACTGTTGTTGTCACATTTATCATCCGCTCTGCTTATTCATTCTTTATCATCGTTTGACGTTCTTTCTACTTTATCTCGATCTCTGTCTTCTTACTTCCACCTTCATCTCCTCATCTCATTTTTTGTCATATGCTTGTAAGTGAATTTTTGTTTATAATTATTAAGGTGATATTTTTTATTTTATTATTTTGCACTAGATTGTATTTTGTATTTTATATTTTCATATTAGAAGTTTTGTTATGTTTTCTCTTGTCGAAATTTTTTTTTTGTTACGAGTCTGGTGGTATGTTTATGCATTGTTGCGTTTTAGATATTCGCAAAGAGGATAATGATTTATTACATTTTTCCAATATTGCAATTACAATTTTTCAAAATCAACTATATGGCAGTTGAATGCTCTGTTGAACATTTGCGATTTGCAAATCAGTTTGTTTTTATTTGGGTAGTTAATTCTATGACAAGTCATTTTCTATTAAAATTTGTAATAGTCATTAATAATTAATGAAATTTAAATTTATTTCAAAAAAATAATTTTTGCACTCTAAAAAATATATTTTAATATTCATGTAATCTTTTTGATAATTTGATTTGATTAAAATATACATACTCCTAATTTTTTTAATAATATAATGCTTAATTTTATTATTAATTTTTGTTAATATTAATTGGATGCTTTTGTTTTTTATGTTAGTTTGAATATCATTTTTAAGCTTGAAATGTGCCGAGATTGAATATAATTTTTAAATTTAAATTCAAGCTCGAGCTCGAGCTAAGGAAAAAACAAGCAAGCTGAGCTCAAGCAAGATAAAGCTCAGCTTTGCACCACTCATTTGCAGCCATTTAGAGTGTATTTGGTATTGAAGTTGAAATAACTTTTTGGAAATGTATTTTAAAATATTAAATGAATAATTTGAAAATATTGTTTAAATGTTTTGAATTTTTAATTATAATATCAAATTTACGGTATAATTTAAAATTTAATGGTCTTCAATTAAAAAAAAAAAAAAAAACTGTTTTTATTTTTTTGCATGATCTGTTTGGTAGCGGAAAAGATGTAAAAATAGACTAGTGGTCCGTGTTAGCCCCATCTGTTTGGTAGCGGAAGAGATGGGTCCTAATGCATATTGTTCAATAAAGGACTATAATCATGAATCAGGCTGGCTTTTGTATAATGAGCTTGTAAGGGAAAATAAGATCTTATCATTAAATTTTTTTTATTCATATTAATTATTTTAACCGTAAATTTCATGTAAAAACTCTTGAATAAAAAAATTATTTTCTAGCAAATATTCTTTTTTAATATTTATTATTATTATTATTATATGATTTTTCAAATGTATTTGAAGAGCATTGATTAAGATTAGTTATTTCAAATAACATTTAATAAGGAAATAATTATTTCGGGGCGAAATCTAATTAGAAAGCATTAAAAAAAGAATTATATTTAGTTATAGTCATTATAAAAATTGGAGATTTTAATAAAATTATATTTAGACTTTAAATTTACTCTAAAACCAAAATTTAATGGGTTCTAATTAACCTTTTGGAATAACGTTTTTCTCAACAGTTCCGATAGACGATAGTAATGTTTTTGCACGATTTGTTTGGTAGCAGAAAAGATGTAAATAGACTAGTGATATGTGTTAGGATGATCAGTAGCCGAAATGTTGGGCCCAATGCATTGTTTCATGAATTTTTTCTTTTTTGGGGCAATTTGCGTTTTAAATTTGAAAAATACTTTATAGCCTAATACTTGAGTAAAATGCAGTAGAGATCACTAAATTTTTACTTGTTTTCTATTTGATTACTAAATTTTAATTTCTTACAATTTAATCATTAAATTTTAATTTTTTTTTCATCGGCAGGTCACTAAGACAATTCTGATAAACAACTCACCAAAAAACTGATATGGTGTTTTAAGTAGAATGACACATCATCAAGATTGATGACATAAGCAGCCTACATCATATAAATAAATATATTTTAATTTTAATTTAAAAATATAACTTTTTAAATTTTAAATTTTAAAAATCTGTTAATATGATGTGGCATGCTTATATCATCAATTTTGATGAAGTGTCATCATACCTAAAATGTCATATTAACTTTTTGGTGAGTTATTTCATGGAAATTATTTTAGTGACCCGCCAGTGAAAAAAAATTAAAATTTAGTGATTAAATTGTAAGAAATTAAAATTTAATATCTAAAACAGAAAACAGGCAAAAATTTAGTGATTTTCAGTGCATTTTACCCCCAATACTTTTATCCCAATTTATTATCCCAACTGATATGTCATTATCTTATTTGTTATATTTCTTTTCTAAAAGTGTATTATATAAAATATTTTCTAATGTAATGATGTCACATCAGTTGGAATAGTAAGTTGGAATAAAAATATTATATTATATATCATTATTCTTTAAATTCTATTGTCGAGTTTAATCTTGCCTAACTTGGTTTATTCAATCGAAAAAATTAAAAATTGATCTATAAATTAGATTAGATCATCTTTAATGTCGGCTTATGACCCATATATGTTATAGAATGAATAATACTTTTTATTGAGTTGTCAATGCCTTTATATCTCTTGATCAATCCATAAATTTATATTCGAGTCCGTCGTTCCTTAATGCTAAAAAAAAAAAATTAAACATACTATATTATGTTTATACAATTCAAAAGTGTCCAAAAATATTGTTACTATCAACCAAATAAGATATTTCTTTTTTTATAAATTTGATTTTAATTAAAATTCGAAGTTAAAATTTATTTAAGTTTTATTATTTTAAAAACCATTCCAGTATCACTTAATCAAAGATTCGTGTCATTCTATACAATGAAAGAACACTTGTATTAGAATAGTATTGATGCACCAACAGTTCAAAACACATTGTCTTTGTCCATACAAAGGTTGATATGGTATCCAATGCAAAACATGAATTATCCTCTAAACCAAACAAAATAGCAAGCGGTGAGATTCATATATATTATTCTATAATTGCAGAGAAATTAATTTCCATACTATTATTATTGTTGATTTTGGACTATTCTTGTTCTGAACAAATTTTAGGATTCACAAGAAAGGATTTGGGATTTGGTATACCATGACATGTCTCAACTCTTGGCAGCAAAATGGGAAAACATTGTCATATAATACCACCACACCCCCCCACCCCTTTTTTTTTATTTTTATGGGAAATAAAATTTTTCATAAAGAATTTAAAATAAGAGATATTTCCAGAAAAAATGGTTTTTTATCTAAGTATGTGAATAAAATTAAATCTCTCTCTCTATACATGAATTGAAAAAATATTTCGCATGAGAATGATATTATGATCGACAGTCTAATTGTCAATATTCAACAGTCTAATCGTCAGCCTTGCCAAACCTTTTGACAAGTATATATATACTTGCCATGCATGGTCGTCACTCAATTACAATTTTTTTTCAATTTTTTTTATTTTATGATTTATAGTTATATTATTAATTATGTAAAAATTTTATTTTTTATTACCCAAAGAAGAGAATTTACTAGTATGAATAAGGCCCAAGTCTTAGAATAGTACAATTATTAACGTTATAATTAAGATTTATCCAAAATAAATTAGTCTGATTGACTGAATAATCCAGACTAAACCTAATTAACTGGGGGTTTAAAGAAATGGGCTTCCAGCCCAATAGAAAGGCTCAATGGCCTTTAATATAATGAAAATTAAAAAAGAGCTCATGCGCACATTTCTCTTCTCCAAAACCATCTCCTTCCTCTGCTGCCACTGCCATCGCCGCTTGTGGCTGAGGAAAGACTTCGATTAGCTTCGAAAAGAGGGGATCTTTTGCTAGATCAATCAAAAAGGTCTTGTACTATTTCAGATCTTAAGCTTGCCCTCCAGAATAAACTGGAATAGGGCCAACAAGGACATGGAACTAAAAAACTCAATCAAATCAAACTTAATCTACCCATATTAGTTCCTTTGCAAGCTTGCATGGAGCAAATCAAATGATAAATAGCTTCTTTTCGAGAAACTTCATTACCAACCCTAGCAATCTCTTCACCCTCCCCCTATAGTCGTCCAGTACCAAATCTTTCACGAATGATTGAGATAGTAGAGCTGGACCTTGCCGAATTCCATCATGCCCTTCACAACAAACTAGATAGTACGCCAGACCTGCATAGCACAACCACTCCATAAAATGGAAATTAGAATTTCCCTCTAATGGCGAATGCCGCTGGAAAATCCTTCCATTTGGAATCTTGGATTATATGGCAGAGAGTTACAAAAAGTATGATTTGAATAATTAACTATACAGAAAGCCGCTCTCTACTTTCCTTTTCTCCGCAAAAATTTTAATTTAGGGAAATATTCTTTTACGTATTTAATTTTATTCACATATGAAGTAAAAAGCCTAGAAAAAAAAAAAGGAAAAAAATTAAGAAAAAAAAAAAAAAAGAACTGGGAGAAGAAGAAGAAGAGGAGAAAAGGACATGGCATGTGCATGGGCTTGACCACAATGATTGTGTCCCACATGAGTACTCATCATTTGGTTTAAGTTTTTGCGAACCACCGGCTCTTCTGAGGGGACCAAATGGCTTTGCCTTTTCGGCCATTGCTTCTTCTTTTCCAAAGGGTAAATAAGGGTGTACTTTGTTTTATTATTATTATTATTATTATTGTTATTTATTTTTGAAATTTTATTAAAAATAATTTCCGATAAAAAAAGACAGTTCAATATTTTTACATTTTATCATATACTTTTGCTTCATAATAATAATATAAGGAATAAAATATTTTTTTAATCTATGAAAAGACAATTGAATTGAAAATTAAAACAGTATTATAAACTACATGATAACGGATAATTTTTTTTTCTTTTATTAATTCTCATTAAGTTATATAATTATATTGAGGTTTCTCAATATATATAATTAATAAGTTTTTGATTTAATAGTAAAAAAAAATTAAGATGGAAATCCTAAAAATCAAAAGGTTCGAGGATGAATTTCCTATGTCGCATATTCTATTGAGCTATTCTTGATCGGAGCTAAGAGGTTTTAAATTTGAATTCCTCGTACGATGAATTTATGCTTGTAAGTTTATATTTTATATTCAGAATTTGTAACAAATATTTAAACTTGTATACAATATTTCCTATCAGAAAATGGAAAAGACAAGTAGGCCCAAAAGAATAGAGCAAAGGCCCCAAGTGTGAAGCTGAAAGTTGCACTAACATATGATATGTCTCAATCATCTCAAAGTATATAATAAGGGAAGAGAAACTCAATCAATATCTTAATGAAGAATTGAAAAAGCAAAGTGTCAAATTTGGCAAAAGGTCCTCCAATTTATGCCTTTTGTGATATATTGATGACAAAATTTCTTCATTGCCTTCCAACATGAGCAAGACAAGAAATGGGTTTTCTACCTTTTCTTGTTTACCAAAAAAGAGATATGTAGTATGCTCACATAATCTATTAATAATGTTTTTTTTAACTGATTAATATATTTAAGTTCGAATTCTCCGTCTCTTGATACTTAAAAAAAAGAAAAAAAAAAAGAGAGAGAGAATTTTGCAATAGTTTGTAGTGAATCCATGTTTTCAACTCCCATCAACAAAAATTACAATGTATTATCATATTAAGGTTACTAATAGAGAATTTCAAATTCAAATTTCAATTTGATATTCTCTATTAGCCATTACCATTAGGCATTAGATAATATTGTTTTCAATTCAATCCTAAATATATGATAAAAATGATTTTAAAAATTAAAAAATAAAGTCAAATACTTTTTTTTTTTTTTAAATATCTAGTTTGATTATACATATATAAAAAATTCAGAATTAAAATAATTCATTTACCTTTTTAAGTTAAAGTTCTAAATTGTATGAATATCTATAGTCTAATTAAGCATAAAGTTCAGAATTTTAACTCAATACATCTTTACAAAAAAAAATTCAAATTTTTAACTTTAGAATGTCCTCTTGAAAACAATTATAAAAATTTCCTTCAAAATCAATTTTTTTTTTTTTTTACCTATAAAAATTAAATTGTGAAAAGCTATTATCTCTATGTCTGGCCTTAGACCAAGGCAAACAATTCAAAAGAATCCCATGGCCATGGTTTTAAAATATTTCAATAGTTTAGACATTTATGTTTTTATTTAGTCTTATATTTAGTAAATATTAGTTTTGAAAGGCTACAATCATTTGAATATTTAAATATTTGAATAAATTGCATACATGTTAATAAAAAGATGGATTAAAAAAGGATCCTAACTCCAATGCGATAGGATGTTTCATCTGAAAATTTTTTTATTTTGAAGAGTTTTACATTTTTAGTTTTGTAAGCATTTTTTGAATTATTTTCACTTTTTTTAATTATAATTTTGATTTAGTTCTATTTTGTAATTTTGAAATTTTATAATATATAAAAATTATTTCTTAGAAATAAACATAATTGCTTTTTATTTTATATTTGGCCGAAGCCTCATTTTCGATAAGGTAGACCCTCATTATCTCTAATTGTGTTTCAAAAACTACCATTAAAAACAACGAAGAAAAACATACCCATAATAATTTGGCATATATATATATATATATATATATATATATATATATATATATATATATATATATATATATATCCCTTTATTTTTCTTAAAAAAAAAAAAAAGCTCCTCATACTAATTCATTCTTTTACCATTTTCCACCATCCCATATTCCTACATTATTTATAAAAAGATAGATTAAGACTCCACCATTTATTTCGTGAAAAATATTTTTTTGAAAAATATTTTTTGTATTTTTTAACTGTTAGAACATTTTGAAAAATTAGTTAACGGAACATTTTTTTCTGGTCAATAAAAAACTAAGCATTTCTTAAAGAAAATGACTTCCTCTTTTTTAAGATGAAAGTTATTATTAGGATTTTAACAAACTCATTATAATAAAAAAAAAATAAGTAAATATAATTGTAATAATATGCCGATCACTACCGAAAATCATTGATGACTACCATCAATTGTTGGCAACCACCTAATTTATAATTTTTATGTATTTTTTCATATTTAACAATAAAATTTTAAAAATTTAAAATTACTATAAGTTTAAATATGTTTATAGTATTATAAATTAAAATTTTTAATTCTTTAAATAATTTTTAATAATATAACTAAACAACAGAAAATTAGTTCTTAGAAAAATATTTTTTCAAAAAATATTTTCCTTAAAAAATATTTTTTAAAAATAAATTATTTTTTATAAAACAAATAGAGCTTAAAAGCTTAAATACACATAATTAACATCATGATAAAATTCACAAAACATATGAGTATAAATTAATAAAACAAAATGATACTTAAACAAAGAGAATATTGAGATGGATAACTTACTCCATGTTTCATAATTTTTATTTATAATTATCTTATAATATTTTTATCATTTGAGCATCATCAATGAATTAATTAATTACTTTATCACATGAATCAAAATAAATAAAACAAATTTATTATTATAAAATTAGAGAGACATGATGGGCAGTAGTGCTATTGAAGCATATGATTTGTATTGTGTAGTGTACTATTTACCCTTTTTTTAAATCAAAGGGAGGCCCACTGATGAAAGGTTGAGACATGAAAACTTGAGTAGGGTTGACCAATTAAACTTGTAATTATAATTGTGGAGCCAAACTTCAATTTCATCACTATACTTAGCTGTTTAAGGAAAATGATTTTTGAGATTATGAAATTAGCTGTAAATGGACTTTTTCACTTTGATATTATTTTAAGTTATTTATAAAGTTTATAATAAGTAAAAGGATTAATATCAATCAGAATTATTGAATTCTAACATTCCTCCTTAAAATAATGTTATTTTATTATTAAATTCAGTCATTATTTTTTAAAATTAATAATTTATTTATTAACGTATTATTTAATTAATAATTCAAATCGTTTATTTCATAGTATAAAAAAAAAGTTCAGAAGAATACGAGATATAATAATTTTTTTCCTTGTGAGAACTCTAAATATAAGATAATTATATAAATGAATTTTGTTACTTAAAATTATAATAATACATATATAGTCTTTTGAGAAAAAATTATTATAAAAATTAAGCTAGCTAAATCCCAAGAGGGCAAAGTAATCAAGTTTAGTGCTTTATCAAACCCCATGACAAGACCACAATGAAAATATTTTTTGTACTTTTTTGATTATTCAATCAATGTGAATAATTTATTTTCAATAAAATTAGAAAGATAAATATAATAAAATGTACGTACTGGGACATAACCTAAAAATAAATATATATTTTTTTAAGTAATAAATTTAGAATAGATTTCCTCTCTAATGTAAAAAAATAATAATAATAATAAAATGTGTAATTGCAATATATCAAGAAAAAGTATATATATATATATATATATATATATGAAAAATATAATATCCAACCATGGAGGCTTATTATTCTTAAATGATTTTTTTTTATAAAAGTCTAATAAATTGAAATATCATTATAGATTATAATATATATTTTGAAATATCATGATTACATCCTCCTACCTCTCCCTTTTAAATTGCTCCCTTTTTTTTTTTCACAGGAAAAATTAAAATTTTATAATTGTACACCTATTTAATCTATCTATAAGTGCATATACGATTTATATAATAAATTTAAATTTAAATCTCTTATTTTTAATGCCAAAATATTTAAATATTAGTTAAATTAATTAAAATTTAAATCTTATAATAAAAAAATGTTTTGAAAGTCTCATAGTCCTTTGACCATTCATACAAGGGAAAAAAAAAAAAAAAAAGAGCAGCCTTTGTTATTACTTTTTTGTGTGTAGTCAACTAAGCAGAACTTTAATACATATATTATTACAATTCCTATGTCAATAGACATCAACAATCCTACAACAACCTGCATTGAAATTTCCACAAAATTGATAGCATTTGGTTTTTGACCAAGTACACAACTTTTCTTTGAACAAGTATGATTTTTTTTTTTTTTTTGGGGGACAAATTGATCATTAATTTGAATCTTTCTCTATCTATTAATTGGGATTTCTCTAATTTTCTAGGTTTCTAGTTCTGTGGGGGGAGATGTGGTCGCTTTTACACTTCATGAGAAACTTTCAAACAGAAAAATGAACTTTTTTTTTTAGTGATAAATCCTCCAATATTTTAAAAATTTATTATAAATATTATAGTTGTTTTCCAAAGTGTAAAAACCCAAGTATCCTCTTTACTCACATGTATTTCTCATGTTAAAAATGGTGTATATATTTGATGTAACTAAAGAGTCATTTGGTTAATTAAAAATAAGATTTAGAATCGAAATTGGAATAAGTGATTCCAATTCTTAATGTCTAATTTGAAAAAAAAAAAAATGCTTAGAAATAGGAATCCAATTGCCTCGTATCACCCATTCCCATCACCTCCAAAGGCTTAAATTTCTTTTCCTACGAAATCAAGTCAAATATTTTATTTTGGTCAAATATATAATTATTTGCCATGTATTATTTAAAATATTAATCTTAAATATAAAATATAATATTAACTAAATAAATATAAATAAAGGTAAATAGATAAATAATTAAAATTAATAAAAATTAAAACTTTTCACTATTTAAAATAATTAAAAATTTAAATATGGCTATTATAGTATTTATAAAAACATTATTAACAATATGCATGTATACTAATAATAAAATTTATAGAAATTTACTAAAAAATTTTAATTTATTCTAATTCTTATATTCAAAAAATCAAACAGATTTATAAGCAATTAATTTCAATTTTCCTATTTTTTCATTGAATCAAACACTTGAAAAAAACAATCATTTTGTTTTTTATTTCGTTCGATTTCGTTCTCAATTTTGATTTCGATTTTGAAATTTGAATCAAAATCAAACATTAAACGACTACTAACGAACGAAAATTAATAAATTTTTAATTTAATGATATGAAAATTATCTTTAATTAGAGCTTAAAAGTGTGGAATTCAAGCACTAATTTAAATTAATTTTACCAAAACAAAAAATAAAAAGGGTGGACAAAGGAACCATGAAATTTTACATCCGCATCAATTTTTTTTTTTCAATTTTATTCGGTTTTTCTTGAGAAAAAAATTTATTAATTTCTTTATATATTATAATTTTATCAATTAATAATTTTTAAAATGTGTATAATTGTATCTAATTATGAATATGAATAAATAATTTATTATTGTGCCTTACTTAAAAACTCATCTAAATATTATAATATAAATCAATAGTTGAATTCTTATGATCCTCCAAATAGCTTCTCCCACAATTCATAAGCTACAACTTGTGTCCTAAAATTTTTTGTTATTTTCAATAATATTTTTATTTTTCAATCTAATTTGTAAGAATAATAATTAATTTATTTTTCCAAGCTTTTACCTCAACCAATATAATATTTTTTTTCAATAATTTTTCTCTGGTCCACACTCTATCAATTGTTAAAATAATATAATTGCAACCATTATGAAAATATGTAGACTAAATTGATAAATTTTTTAAAATTAGAACTTAAAAAATTGCAAAAAATAAAATAAAATAAAATAAATTAAGGACATATATGAAATCATTAATTGATGAGTGTTAATTATATACATACACATTTGCACATGTAATCACCCATTGTATAAGAACTTTTAATAATAATATGGTTTTGTATTCCATAATTGAATTTTTCATCATTTGTGATCACATCTAAATTAATATTTTAAATTAATTATATATTTAGTATCCTATTGTTGTTACATAATAAATTATATTTTTTAGTGTTTTCCTAAAAAAAAAAAATAATAATTAATGTTTGATAATTCAATAATAAAATACATGATCATATGCATATTTTAACTATGAAGAAACCTAAATTAATTATAGTTAATTATCAAGTGAACATTTTATAGTTGGAATCATTTTAATTTCCCTTGTTCTTTCAAGTGATTCTCCTTTTTCTTATATGATTTTTAACATGGGATTTTGAAAATAAAATTTTTTTGAACATTATTTTTATCGGTAAGATTCGAAAAAGATTTTAAAAATTAAATTAATAATGAATTATGAATGATACAAATCTATAGTTATGTGTTCATCAAGTTCCTATGAAAGTTAGCTATTAGGACAACAACAATTGGATAAAGGCAAAGACAAAAGAGAATTCCTTACAATAGAAGAAGAGAATTTTATATTTGATTGATAGTGATGATGGAAAGATGAGAAGCTAACCCTTCAAAGTTCAAACCCATTTCATTAATTTCTTCTAAAACCTAACTCATAATAATTAGGCCATAATGCATTCAAATTAGGAAGCCTTAATTAATTAATTTTTTACCTTTTTTTTATTGATTAATATTTTTCACTCAAATTAAAAAAAAGTTCACCAAATAGATTAATTAAATACACACAAACATCAGAAAATAGTATTATAAAATTAATATATGCTTTTTTTTTTTTTTTTTTGGGCATAAGCCAATATTATATTGATTTCAATTATTTGGACCACCACTACAAAGGCAATGGTCCTAGAAAGTGAAGCAGAGTGAAGACCAATTAATGATGCTCATTTGGGAGGAAGCTTTTAATTTATTCCAAATTTCTTGATTTTTCAGTTTTTTATTATTTTCGATTAAAAATTTAAAATCAATAAAATTACTTTAAATTTAATTACATATAAATAAGTTTTATTTCATTTTAACATATTTCATTAACAATATAATAATTTATCTCGCTTAAAATAAATAATTAAGCGGTATTGAGTTAATTTCAAAAATGAGAACTTTTGAGATCGAGTTTCAAGCGAGTCAACTTTAAAAAAAAAATTGAAATTAACAAAATGGATGGTAAAGTATTAGTTAAGGATTTGAGTGTAATTTTCTGTCTCTATCTTAATTTGTATTTTTCATATAAACCCCTCTATTATTTTATTCTAGTTCATTCCCTATGCAGATCTAATGGTTGTTAATGCAATTGCATATGGAATGATTTATGAGTTATATATAATTATAATTAATGTTTTAAATATTTTAGGTGGTGTTTTTCTATATAATATAATATTCATAATTTGGTGGTAGGAGAAAATTTAGTACTATTGAAAGATATATTTACCAATAAATACCATGCCTTTCCCTATCAACATTGCCAACAAATTTGTTTGATATTATGATATTAGAACCCATTGATGTAAGAGTTGTTTGGTATACTATGAATATGATCTTAATTAGAATTCCCATTTCTTTTAATTTCAATTTGGCATTTGTAATGGATTTGTTCATAATTTGAAAATATGTGAATTTATTTTTTTTTAAATTAAATTTCATTAGAAATTGTTATTCTCAAAGCTAATCATACTAATTTAATAAAGATACGTGTGTGTATATATATTACTGAGTACAATACTCTAATAAAATTTTGTGTTTTAGCCACAAAATCCATTTTATTAGCAATGGATTTATGGGTTTTATTGCCGATAATATACTAAAATCATCGATGTATTTGGCGATGAAAATATTTCTGTCAATAAAACCATCAAAATTTTAGATTAAAAATAAATTTCTTAGCGGAAATAGAAAATTTATCACTAAATCCATTATTATTTTTCTTAAAATGATTTTTAAATTAATGAATTCTATCACTATTTTGTCTCAAATTCATTGCAAAAAATAATATATATATATATATACATATACATACGCATCGCACCTTGATGAGCATAAGTATTGGCAGGTCATGTATTATTTCATATCACTTGAATCGTGATATATGGTACTTTTTTTTTGTCAAAAATAAAATTTTGTACAAGTGAATTGAGGGAAGTAAGTGGTATTGAGTGAATTACTTCATCTTCTTCTTTCGTCTTCATCATCTTCATTTTTTTTGGGCTGAAAATAAAAAAATAAAGCAACCATTTTTACTTCTCTTTCTTGCTCTGTTTTTCACTAAAAACCCATAAAACCCTCTCAAGTAAAGTACTTTACACCAGAATTCCCATTCTTTATTATGTCCTTTTTTTTATTTAATTAATTAATTTTTTATTTTTTTCATAACTGGAAGTACAGTATTGGAGATAATATATATAGACCCATGCAGAAAAGATCAATATAAGAGATGAAAACACGAATATAAAACACAGAAAAATTAAACTATCACAAAAAAAAAAAAAAAAAAAATCTTAATAACTAATAAATTTTTCATTCACTTTATTAATGTCCCAATCATTCAACAAAAAATATCACTCTCATTCGCACTTTTTGTTATCTATTACCACCACTAGCACCATTCATTGGAGGGATTTTTTTTTTTTTTTTTTTTAAGTGATTGTTGATTGGGAGTATTTTAAGTATTATATATTATTTGATTTGATTTGGTAAATTTTTTTATCCATTGGTAATCCAATTTGATTTTGATGGAAAAAATATTAAAAAAACTTTCTTTGCTTTGTGATAATAGGTAGAGCTAGTTTTTTTTAGCATTAGGAAGAAGGAATTGATCCTAAGTCTATCGCCGAGAAAAATATGCACTTACTGTTAAGTTATGTCTCGGTATATATAGGTAGAGCTAGTTAACTTAATCAATCAATGAAGTGTAGTTAATTTATCTTACCATAAAATATAAAAGAAAATCTTATGTTATTTTTTCACGTGAGATTTTTGACTCTAATATCATCTCAAAATTGAGATGTAGAACTGACTCTAGTACTATGTGAAAAATCTCAAATCTAATATAAAAATTTAAGTTATTATATGGTAAGCTAAGTATTATATGAAGCATTGATATTCTTTATTATTTTTATATATGAGATCTTTAACTCTAGCAGTTTGACATGAAATTTGTTTACTTTACAGACCAATTTTATGATTTAATTTTTTTATTTCAGCAAATTTTATAACCTAAAATTCTGACAAATCCATCACAAATTTTTAACATTGAACATCAATGAACAAAATACAAAAGAGAAAAACAAATCAACAAGAAATAATACAAAATCCCAAAGAACATATAATTTAGAATAGAGATGATTACGAGTTAGATTTTGACATACTCATAATCATATCACCGATTTTATTATATTTATAGCGAGATGGAGCGAAGCGAAATTGTATCATATTCGATATATTCGATTATTTTTTAAAAGTGAAATATATATTTTTTACTTAAAAGAAATATAACAATAATATAAAGATACTTATTTAAAAATAAATAATTTTCAAATATAATATATATATTGTTTAAAATATTCTTATTATCAGTGATTTTATTATTGTTAAGATTAAAAAAAAAAGAACAGTCAAAAGAAAAACAGAAAACAGATTAACAGTCGAAACATAAAATAACAGTCACTGTACAATTATAATTATAATTATAATAATATAAGAAAAGAAAACCTGATTCATTAAGTAGGTTGGCGCGAAAACGACGTCTTTCTCAACTGAAAAACCGTTTCCCTCAAATTTTTATTCAAAACTTTATTAATTCTTTTAAAAAGAAATTTATATTTATTAGGGAATTTTATCTCTCTCCCCAGAAAACTCTGATCACTTAAATAACTTATTATAACTCCTCCTTCTTCCCCCACAACTCTCGCCGGAATATTCTGTCTCCGACTACCACCACCACCACCACCGCTTCACTTAGTCTTCCTTTGCCTCCGTCCACTCTACACCCTCTTTTCAAATCAAAGTTTTTAAATTTTCTCAGAATTTGACAGAATTAAACAAATTGATCAGTAGTAGTGAAATTTTAGGGTTTTTGATCTCTCTGAGCGTGATTCAAGGTCAGATATTTTCATTTACTTCGAAATTTTCTTAATTTTTTTTATTGATTCCTTTTTTGTTTGCAAAATTTATTGGATTTTGGAAATTTTTTTTTAAATTTTACTTTAGAATCGTTTAAATTTGAATTTTTTAATGTAAAAAAAAATGTATATTTTGATTCAATGGACCCTCTTTGTGTCTCCTTCTCTGCCATTTCTGAAACCTATAGAGAGATTTACATAAGCAGTATTAAACACTTTATATGTCCTGAAAACCAGAAACAGAACCTGTCAAAACAGAGCAATTATTATGTAAAAATGGATTCTTTATTAAAAACCCACTTAATTTCCTTTTTTAACTTCAAAATCAAAGCTTTTTATTTTCTTTTAATCTAATTAAACCTCTGTGATGTGGGTTTTTAACATTTTATCGATTTTTGTTCTAAACGAGGAAATTAAATTAAAATTTTCTTAACTAGTCAAAACCTTAAATATTATTTATTTATATCAAGCTCTGATGATGATGATTATAGAGAATCAGTTATTTTTATTCGTAATTTTAGATTTTTTTTTTACCCATTTTTATTTACTGTAAATTAATTATTTGAATTTCATTGTTAATTCATGGGGATGGACAATGATCTTTCTTGCACGTGGTTCTCCATATTTCTTCCCATATCCCCTAGAACATTAGCACCTGCTACTTCAATCTTTTAATTATTTTAACTACAAACAAATCAAATTATTTTTTAAATGTATTTTTGTTATTTAATTTCAAGTACATGACAAAACAAGAAAACCCAGGTAAAGGACAGTTGAATTTATTGTGTGATTTCAAGGTAGCTTTTGTTTCATTAATGGCAATTATAGTTTATAGTTAAATAACTAAGTAGTTTATTTATTTATTTGTTTGTTTCATGTTAATGGGATTTACAGTTTATCCTCTAAGTTAATTATCAATTAGATTTGGAGAAAGATCTTTTTTTGCAAGTTTTGAAATTACTTCAATGAGTTCTTTATCATGAAAAAAGAGAGCAAGGAGGAGAAGAAGTAGTGTGGGTCATTGTTGTGTGTTGTGTTATTGAGTGAACCTCAATTGCCAGCCCATCCGACCATGGCATTCCCGTGAGAAGGACAAAAGGGAAATTAAGAGGAAAAAAGTGAAATAAAAGAACCCTCTTATCCTACATGCCCGTTCTCTCTCTGTGTCTCTATCTATCTGTTTCTTTCTCTCTCATCGTCACAGTAGTCTACTCTCTCTGGTCTCCTCATTTTCTTTTGGGGACCCCCTTACCCTAGCATTTCATTACAACCAAAAAAAACGGCCCTTAGTGATGACCGTTAATGCACATTGTGGCATGCTCCGGATTTCTGTGTAACTCCATCTCTATCTGTGCCTGATGTTGTTTTATCATATTCATAATCACCACCGCCTAAACTCTTTATCATGGTTTGATCTGCTTGGAATTGGGTTTTTCTTGATGAAAATTAAGTACCCAGTTGCATTTCGTTGTTGTAATTCTCAAATTCATCATTCATCAGATCTGGGTGTTTGGAAAGATGTACTTTCTTTTCAATTTTCAGTTTCCTTTTCCTTTTTCTTTTTTTTTCCTTTTTACTGGTTTATTCGTTGCTTTTCTTTGCCATTCTGTAGCATCTTACTTTTCCTGGTTATGCGCGTTTGTGGCAGATTTGTTGCAGGGGAAAGTATCTGCTTTTTGGGCAGTTGGTCTGATTCCCTTCAATGTGGGATAGATGAAAGCCAAAGCTGTCAAATGTGGTTCAATTATGTGAAAAAATCCATCAATGTGGTCTAATTTGGACAACGTTTGATGGATGTATTTGAATCAGAGAAGCAAACAGCTGTGGATACCCCAAGAACTCCCTTGGTTTCAGCTCATGGGAACAGCAATGCTGCAGCCGCCACCCGCCGCCTTCCAAGGAGGGAAGTTAATTCTAGATACAAATCGCCAACACCTTCTGTTTCCCAGCGTTGTTCATCACCAAGGCTATCAAGAACAGTACCTACAACTCCCCTAGTTGCTCCAAAAAGAGCCCAATCAGCCGAGCGGAGGCGCCCTTCCACTCCAACTTCACCCCTAGGTCCTTCTACCCCAGTTCATGATTCATTGGTTGATATGCAATTGCCATCTAGAAGAACAAGTACTGGCAGCCGTTTACCAGAGAGTTTATGGCCTTCTACAATGAGAAGTCTTAGTGTTTCCTTTCAGTCAGATACTATTTCAATTCCTATCAACAAAAAAGAAAAACCGGTTAATAATATCTCCTCTGATCGCACATTGAGGCCATCTTCAAATGTGGCTCATAAGCAGACTGGAACACCTGCTGGATCACGAAAGCCTACACCAGAGAGAAAGAAAAGTCCTCTTAAAGGGAAGAATGTACAGGATCAATCAGAGAATGCTAAACCACTAGATGGTTTGCATTCTAAATTAATTGATCAGCATCGATGGCCTAGTAGGTTAGGTGGGAAGGTATCTTCTAATTCATCAGTGAATAAAAGTGTGGATCTCACTGATGAAACTGTGAGAGCTTTGCCCGCATCAGTTGGACTTGGTTTACATTCACTCAGGAGGTTGTCTCTGCCTAATAGTAACCTTAAACCTTTACAAAAATCAGCTAGTGATGCTGCACAATTATCAAGTCAAGAAGATGTCCGCAGGATAGGGTCTGAGGCAAATTCTGCAGAAGATAGTTTGCTGCGGGTATCTGGAGCTCAGAGGCTTGTTGCAACAGGTTTATCAGATAGAATGTCTTTAATAAATTCTGCAGTTAGAACACAGTCCTTGTCTACCCCTAAATCACGCCCCTCATCACCAAGTAGGACCCCTGTTAGCAGAGGTATTAGTCCGACTCTGGCAAGACCATCCACTCCTCCTTCTAGAGGGATCAGTCCATCTCGGGCATGGCCAGCAAGTGTCTCTAGCCAATCCAATAGTTCTACTTCGGTGCTTAGTTTTATAGTGGATTTTAAGAAAGGGAAAAAGAGTGCTAGCTACATTGAAGATGCTCATCAGATACGGCTGTTACACAACAGATTTTTGCAATGGAGATTTGCTAATGCCAGGGCAGAAGCTGTTCTTTACATTCAGAAAGTAACTGCAGAGGTAGGATATCATGTGTGTCAAGCTAGTTAAGTTTATATAAATGTAGGCCTTCTGAAATTGTCATGTCTTTTTAATCTTTTGTTAATAACATGATGCTTTTGATGATGTTTTTC
This sequence comes from Reutealis trisperma, assembly GCA_947687605.1. Taxonomy (NCBI): domain Eukaryota; kingdom Viridiplantae; phylum Streptophyta; class Magnoliopsida; order Malpighiales; family Euphorbiaceae; genus Reutealis; species Reutealis trisperma. The sequence goes on from CANTUT010000002.1 coordinate 497,955, forward strand.
ATGTGTGCCTAAACTACCTGCTATCCTTTTATTATGCAATGCAGAACATTTACATTCTTGTACAGAGTAACAAAATTAAAAATAAAATATAAGGAGAGATTTTGCTACAGAAAGAATTGTCTACTTATGGTTTGATTTTCTTCGCACTTATTCTACATTGAATATCAATTTGGTACTGTTTTCATATGTAGCACAGAATTTGTCTTTAATTGTTAACAATTGCTGGAATCAAATTTCCTTTTTTTGACATTTTAAATTTCATAGAACACTTTCTGATGTTGCAGAAAACTCTATATGATGTTTGGAACTGTACTTTAGCTCTGTGGGATTCAGTAATCAGGAAGAGGATCAGTCTCCAACAGATGATGCAAGAGGTTAAGCTGAATGCTGTTTTGAATGATCAAGTAACGTCTCTTCCTTATCATGGCACTATAACTTTGCAACAATATCTAATGTTAATTCTGAGTGTTCTTTTTTTTTTTTATGTGAATCTGAAAGGGTTGTGAATTTATGGTAGCTACTAATGTGCTTTTTGATTGTGCAATCTTGTACAAATCTTAGTTTTCTGTTTAATTCACCCAAAATATGAATTTGAACTTTAGCTACCTTGTCTTCTTCAAGATTTTTCCTTTTTTAATAAGAGGTGGGGGCAATAAACAATTGGAATAAGTTGGGCGTGGGAAGGCAGAGAGTAGAACGTGATCTTGAAAGCAGATTACATGAAAATCACATACGGGGTTAGGATTTTTTAATGACCGACATGCGTGGTTGTATAATTATGAGTAGGTTTGATAGAGATACTAATTTATTGGCATGTGTTCATTATAGGCGTGCATGGTGTTAAGAATATGATATGGGAAAAAATTTCCACATTAATTAAATACAAACATGTTAATTAATTAATATAGAAATGGACTCCCTGACATTAACAAGCTGGCTTTTAAGATTGGTTATCCCAAATCTATATTAAAAACTCAACATAGTATCAGAGTTTAATTGATCCTCGCACCACCTCCTGTTTTATCATAATTCAAACTGATATTTCAATTTCTCTTTCAATTTCCAGTATATTCTAGATTTGGTAGGATTTCAATTCTTGTCCCGTGGTGGGTTTGTCTTTCCCCGGTGATGGGCTTTCAAATTTGTTTCTTTGCCCATGTTAGGCTTTTAATTGTATCGACACAGTTCTCATCATAAATTTGCAAGTGTCAATTGAGCTAAATAAAAAATTATCTTGGCCTAATTGCCACTTGAGAGAGACTATTAAGAATATATATGAGAAAAAGTCTTACATTGATTAAATATATATGTATTAAGTGATTAATGTAGAAATTGACTCCCCAACTTTAACAAACTGGCTTTTAAGGTTGATTCTCTCAATTGTATATTAAAAACTCAACACATGGCAAACAAAATGAGTATTGTTCAGCAAATCTCCAAATTTTGTTGCAAAAAGCTTTAGTATTTCACAAGATACGAAGAGTTTGTGATCATAAGCCATGAGAACTAGAGCTGTCATCGTGCCAGTGCCAGCTGAAACAGTAGATTGGTTGAGTTAAATCTGTAGATGTACTAAACAATTACATCTCAAGGCCCATTTATAGAAAACTAAGAAGTCAGCTAAGGAAGACTATTTGGTAAGACAATGAATACTTGATGATTGATTGGGCCATGTGTGAAGTGGAGTCTCTAGAGACTAACAACAGGAACCATGGGGAAAGGAAGACTAAATTTGGCTAGAGAATGAACACATTTTACGTGAGCATTTCTGTATATATAAAATGTTCTAATTAAGATGTATCATTCTAGATCACTATTGAGAGTTAGCATACAAATGTATGTTGAATTTTCAAACCAACTTTATTTTGAACAGTATCTTTAACATTTGTTTTGCCATTTTGGTATTATGCCATAATCTAATTGTTTCAGTGATTGGTTCAGATGGCCTACCTAGATGATTGGGCATTACTTGAAGGGGATCATATAAATTCATTATCTGGGGTTTTAGAAGATTTGGAGGCAACCACTCTTCGCGTTCCGGTGACTAGGGGGGCAAAGGTATGATTGATTGTAAAAGATCATTGGAATTGATTTTCTGAAAAGACTTTTGAGTCTTTGACATCTTCACTGGATTTTTATACTTTTTCAGGCAGATATAGACTCCTTGAAGGTTGCTATTTGCTCAGCTGTTGACATGCTGCAGGCAATGGGATCCTCAATATGTTCCTCACTCTCGAGGGTGAGATATATGTCTTCTCTCTCTCTCTCTCTCTCTCTCTCTCTTGTTGTAATTCCTGTGTAGAGCATAATGGTGAATTTAGATTTGCTTTCATTTCTCTTTTGAGCTAATTGTGTTTTTTGGCCATTATGTAAATCACAAATTTGTCATGCCATATCAATTATTATTAGGTGGTTTCTAGAATTAATTCCAAAGTTGCAATTTCATGGATTAAAAGGGTAATTCTTTTCTTTAAGATTCTGATGTGTGAACAATGTACTTATTTGTGGAGCCAGGGCTGTACATTGTTGAATTCAGTATCAAGTACTTTGAAGGGTTAATAACTCAATATTTTAGGTATAAATGTTATATTTAATTTGTGGTTTGATGCCTCATCTTAGTGCCTGCTTCTTTAGAATACATTAGCTGAAAAGCTCTTCCCTTGAGTTTTAATTTCTAATGATATTAAATTTTCATGTTATGATAGAATATAATATTTGAAATCTTTGAGCTTCAGAAAATATGAAGAAATAGATTGTTTAGAAGACATTCATTTCCCTTTTAAGATTTAAGACCAACACAAGAAGAAAAGATTTTCCGTGTTGCCATGCAGGTGGTGATGAAAGCCACATATGTACAACTCCTGCGTAGTTTTGGATAGATCTTTGGATTTTACTATTAAAACATTTTTATTTAGTTTGTGTGAAACACCAGATGGAGTCACAACAGAACTATCAATTAGACAAATGGCTCCTCTGAAGCTTAAATTTCATGGCATTGAATCTTGATTCCAAACCTTATGGTGTTAGTTCATCTAGTTTGTAGTTCATTCTGCGGATAGCAGATAAATAACGCGTAATGTTTTACTCCAGGCCTATAGCAACTGTAACTAGATAGATGTAAAATCTCATACAAGAATGTACAAAGTTGGGAAAAGCTAAAAGATTGAATCATTTGTATGATGCTGAATTTTTTGCCATTGGATATAAACCAATGGCATGATACTCTTTTGAAGGTCAATAAACCAAGTATGTGTTTTGTTTACTTTCCATGTTTATCTTTTTCTTTTGGGACAAGGACATATGTGTCTTCATGATTTAAGATTCTTGCTAGCAGTTTGAGTTTTAGCTCTCCAGCGGAAATAGAGGCTGCAGTTGTTGTTGCCAATAATTATTGGTAGTTTGGCATATCAGATGCTTACTCTTGTTTCTACTTTTGTGGTATAGGTGGAAGGGATGAATGGATTGGTTTCTGAGCTTGCTTTTGTAGCAGCACAAGAGAAAGCTATGCTTGATGAATGTGAAGCTCTATTGGCTTCAACAGCAGCTTTGCAGGTGAGAATAGATATGCATGGTTCTAAACTTAATATGCTTTCACTGAAAAAAAAAAAGTTTTACAAAATGAAGCACTTTGATGCAGTAACTAAAAGTTATTGTCATGGTTAGAATAATATATTTTCATTAATGTACATCAGCATTGTTACAGGCAGATTGCAGATAATCAACCCTGAATTTCATATTTGGATAGGACGTCTCACAAACACAATTATGAAGAATAGCTGTAGCTACAGACATTAGGAATCATAAATTAACATTAATACCATGAATTCTTCCTGGTTTCATTTTTCTTATGTTTATACTCTTCATTGGACCATCAACTACTAGCTTTTGATTTTTTTTTTTTTCATCATTTGGGATATTTTTAGGCTACCATATACCAGTTACTGGAATATGCTATTACATCATGCTTTCTGTGTTATTATTTCTCACAGCATAAGTTGAGAGAAGAAAAAATTATAGTTGATAACCACTGATATAGTGTTAACCAAAAGGATATTTGGAAGTTAATATGACTAATACTTTTGAGGTGCTACGGAATTTTAACAAAAAAAAATAATAATAATAATAACAAAGTGCATGTTTAGTCAATTATTTCTTGTGCTTATATTTAGATATATATGACAATGGACTACTATGTTGATCTTCACCAGAAACCAGCATCTGTTTCCTTTCAGAAACCTAGTGAAAATAAGTACCATGAAATATAAGGTATTCCCTATCAAAGAGGAGTTGTTTTGATAGTTAGAATATTTTATGGATCTTCCTCCTCTTTGAGCCAAACGGTTAATCTCATTCTGTTCAGGAGAAAACTGAAACAGCAAATTCTGACTCCCTAGCCTTCCTTAATAGAAGACTTCCCAAAGGAGCTTGTGTCACTTTTTTGCAAACTGAATTTTATTTGCTTAGGTTGAGTTAAGAAATATATATTTACCAAAAGCTTTCTTTTTTATCTTTTACAATTGAGAAAGAGAGAGAGAGGTGCATGAAAATTTATTTTTCCTTGCTTTATCTTCCATGTCTATTGGTCAATCATTGCTTGAGATTCATCTAAAATTTTCTGCATCCATGAGAAGTACTCAAAACAGTTATTTATTTTCGAGTTTAACCTGCCATACGAAAGTTCAATTGATAGTATGTTGAATTTCCACTGACATGTGGTTGGTGCAACTCCCACAGGCCAGATTTACATAGCTCAAATAAAATAAAATAACCAAAGTACCCATAGAAACATGGAAGATGGAATAAATACAAGCTCACTATGTATTTGCATGGATTTGGAAAGTTATCTTATCTATTAGCTGATGTGGCAACTTGACAATGCTTTAATATGTTTACCATTTGGGTGGCTATAGGTCAGGTCTGTTTTGCCATTTGAGCCTTACACTCTTTTAAGTGCAAAATCTAATCGTTCAGCGAATCAGTTGGTTGTTAGAATGCCTATCCTAATGGAATCTGTTTAAGCAGTTTCGCAACTTGGTAGTACCAATAGGTTAAATAGTTGAGCTTGACCATTTTCATTTATTTGATGTAGTTCAAAAATGGCATTGCTTACTTGGTTGGACATTTAAGTTGTTGAGGTCAATTAAATACAGGCTGTCAAATGTCCATTGCTTCATTCTTTAGTAATGTGTACAAAAGTCCTTTAGTCTAGTTGCAATTCTATCCCTATACATGTGGCTAATCTGGCATGTTCTCTATCAGATTCGCTGGCCTAGATTAGTCTCATTATGACTTACATGCTTCAAAGGAGGTTCATCTTACTAATTTTATTTTTTATGGGAAAGCACAAAAAAATACATGCTTTGGGCCTTGTGTTTTTTTTTTGACAAAATAAATCTGTTTTGCACCGTTAGCATAAATGTCATTATTAGCACATAAGTGTCACATCATCATACACTATCGACGTTAAGGGGTCTGCGGACCCTAAATTGCTATGTGGCACTTATGTGGTAATAATGACATTTATGCTATGTAAGCCCTGCATCAGTTTTGGTTAACGTCGCCAACGCTCTGACCTTATATTAATAAAGGAGAAACTTCAAACCTTATTTTATAAAAAAAAAAAAAAAATTCACAAACGCAAAAATGTAAAAATGTCAAATCACATGTATTATATTTTTCCTTTTATGGAACATATCTTGGATGATATCTGATTGTTTTATTTTCCATCAATCAGGTAGAGGAGTACAGCATTAGAACTCATCTGTTACAGATGAAGCATGCTATTGAAAATCGACCATTCTTGGTGAAGAGAACTCCTCCATGGTCTGATCAACTGCTAAGTTATCACTTCAGCAGAGAGATAAATCAGATTCTCTTGTCGTCTCAGTAAATGTAAATTGATTTTTGTTCTCTCTATAACTTTGGTGGGAAATTTTATCTGGGTTAATTCTTTTCTTTCTTTCTTTCTTCTTTTTCTTCTTCTTCTTTTTTTTTTTTTTTTCCAATAGTGAGCTTCTTGCTCCATCATTTTCTACATGTAATTTTTTTTCTTGTATCACGCAAATGAAAAAGAAAAAATGAAAAGGAAGCAAATGATTGAAAATTCAATGTACAAGCAGTTTATCAAGGAAAGGAAAAAAAGTGAAAACCAGTAGTTCAATTCTCCTCATAAGTGTTTATATAAACATTCATGAAGTTTGATTTTGTTTACACACTTAAGCATAATCTAACGGCAAGTATATATATAATTCTAGACAATAAATTCATGTTCACTTAAAATAACATCACTTAGGATTTGACCATTTAATTACTAATAATCAGCATTTGATTATTCATCACTATAATTATTATTTTTATTTGAAATCCATTTTTTAGATACAAAGGAAGGGGGACACCCACAAAATCTCAAAATAAAACACTAAACAATTTTGATTCTTCTATTCCATCCAATTTCAATCTTATCATGTTGCAGAATAGAAAGAATGCCATCTAGAGGATGATCCCAAATAACAACACCTCAATTCTGAGTAAAAGCCAAATTAGCCGTAAAATCTGCCACTTGGTCCATCATTTATAAACACTGGAAAATCAAATTGGAAACAACTCCAATAGACACATTAGACCTTGCTCTTAACCATTCAACCACAAAAGAGGAATCTACTTCAAGATGAACCTTGCAAAAGCTTTTGTCCCAAGCCATTTGTAAACCCATGATGGCAGCCCATAACTCAGCTTTAATAGCTTGACAAGAACCAATAAAAATAGAAAACCCAGCAAGCCATCTTCCATCTGTGTCATGGATTAGACCTCCACCACTAGCTCAATGAAAAGACCCTCTGCTAGCACCATCGATATTAAGTTTCACCCACTGTTCAAGAGGGCAATCCCACCCAACCATTTTTGTGACCTGCTTAGAGACACTATTCCTCATCACTTTGGTTGTTTGGAATGCATCTAGGATCTATTTTGAAGAGAAGTGTAGCCATTGAATTTTGAACTTTAGTTCCACATCATTGCCCCTAAAAACAAAATTATTGCACCATATTCAAATCCACCAAACAACGTTAGAAAATAAAATATCCCAATTAAAGGTAAAGGAAGAAGAACCTGACTAGAAAGATTTCTAGAAATCCAATCTTTTAACGACAAGGATTTCTGCAACTCAAACTCACGGGTTAGGAGAAGTTCACTCTAAATATGTTTAGCTTTAGGACAATCTCTAAGCACATGCAAGACATCTTCAATAGGAACATGACAACAATTGCAACTTAGATTCGAAGTAAAAACACGTTTATGTCTCTCAAAATTACATATGACTTTTTGGTGATTCACAAGCCATAAGAACATATGAATTCTTTAAGGAACATCTAATTTCCAAATTCTCTTCTAGAAATTGGTTCCATTCTTTTGTTTACTAGATAATGCATCATATGCAGACTTGATGGAGAATGTACCTCGAGAATCCAAACTCCAAGTCCACCCATCCTTAGCCGAATCGTCCTCCCTCATTAAAATAGAGGATAACTTATCCGAAACATTAGAAGGAAGTAAGGTACGAAGGCTTTCCAATTCCCATCCTTCACCAGGATTCAAATAATCCACAACTCTCTTGGCAAAATATGCAAAATCAAGTTGGTTAGAAGCAAAAGTAAATAAAGGCTCACCTAATAACCATTTGTCAATCCAGAATTGAGTGTGGCATCCATTCAATACTTTCATTCTCACTCCTTTATATAAAACATCAGTGCTTTTGACAATGCCTTGCCAAATAGCCAATGCACCACTTTTAGGCTTGAAATTCTCCACTTTCACATCATCTCTAATATATTTCTTGATAAGAACTTGGGCCCAAAGGCTATCCCTATCATTAAGTAACCTCCATCCTAATTTTGACAGAAAAGCCTTGCTCATGTCAAAAAGATTTTTGATACCAAGACCTCCTTGATTCTTAGATTCCAACACTTGTTCCCATCTCACCAAACTAATGGCACGCTTGTCACTATTTCCCTCCCAAATAAATTGCCTGGTCAACTTTTCTATTTCTAAACAAACAATTTTTAGAAGTAGCATGGATTGCATAGCATAGAGTGGAATAATGGTGAATATAGACTGAGCAAGAGTAGCCCTCCCAACTAAAGTCAAGTACTTTGCACTCAAACCATTCAATCTAGTCTCCACTCTATCCAGAAGATACCTATACTTAGAAGTCGAAACTCTACCATCCACAAAGGGAACTCCAAAGTAGTTATCCAATCTATCAATAAGAGGGATACTAAATAAGGTAGAAATACCCTGTGCAACCTCATTACTCACATTAGCTGACATGTAAATGCAAGATTTAGCATAATTAACTTTTTAACCTGAAGCTTTACAAAAAATATCCAAACAATTTAATACCACGCATAACTGATCCATATTAGCTTCAGCAAATAACACCATATGATCAGCAAACATCAAATGAGAGAAAGCCGGACCATTTCTCGAGAGAGAAATAGGCTTCCACCTTCCTCAAGACACAGCACCTTGAATCAAATGCACCAATCTCTCAGTAGATGGTACAAAAAAGAAAAGAGATATAGCATCCCCTTGGCGAATACCTCTAGCAGCCTTAAATTTTTCCATTTTCAAACCATTCCAAAGAATACTAACTTGAGACATTTCAACACAAGTCATAATGTCCCTAACCCAATTATCATCAAGCCCAATATCCTCAATAGTATCCTTAATTTGAAATCTATTTAGTATCTATTTGAATAAGAAATAATTTGAAATGATCTTGCATTTCAAATTTATTATAATCTCTATTTTTAATACGTATGTGGGTTTTTATTTTATTATAAATGAGAAAGGATATTTTTGGATGAATTTATAGGTCAGTCGAAACAAATTCTCTTTACAAGCTCAATTTATACTTCAAAAATTAATATGACCTCAAAAATCGAATAAAAAATAGTTACCAACTAAATTATGTTAATAAATTTCATATGATTAGACTATAAATTTTAATTTATGTATTAGATTATATATCAAATCCAATGTGAGAATTAAGGGTGGACAAAAATTGATCCAAATCGAACTGGACCAAACTAAAATTCGTGTTTGGATCAGTTAATGGTAAAATGGAGTGGTTCAGTGCAGGATATAGGAAAAATTTAGAGTTCGGTTTTTAGTGTGGTTTAGGTGATTTTAACAGACTAAAAAATTGAAATAATAAAATGATGTTATTTTATTAGTTTACAATACTACGTCAATTTAACTTGACATATAAATATATTATTTACCTTGTAACACTAAACCTACCTCATTTCTTAGTTTTCAGCAAATTCCCATTTTCTTTTAGTCATTTTCTCAACTCTCCTACTTCTCTTTCAACTGCTAAATCCTAACCGTAGATCCATTCTGTTTTCTTTCTCGTCTCTCTACCTTTGTTCTATCTCAAACCCTCAGACAATGCCACCTTTCTTTACCTTGTTCTTACATAGTATAATCTTAACGATTAAATCCTAACCTTAACACTAGCACTAACACTAAACCCCTTTCATTTTCTCTCTCTTCTCTGCCTCTGGTCTATCTCAGAGACTTAGGCCCAAATGATGCCACCATTCTTCATCTTGTTTAGTATTAACATCATTTACCTAAGATCTAACTCTTTCTTGCTTTTCAATGGTTGACCATTAACCCTAACCCTAAATCCATTTTATTTTCTTTTTTTCTCTACCTTTGGTATATCTTAGACCCTAAAATGGCGCCACCTTCCTTCATCTTGTATAGTATTACCAAGATTTACCTTTATAATTCTATTTACCTAAGATCTAACTGTGGTCTGTGGTTTAATGGTGGAAGCTTTAATAGTGAAACTTAATATTCATCCTTGTGAAAATTTGATATCCTTCAACAAATCAATTTGCACTTCTCTGTCTGTTAAAGGTGAAAACCCTAATATTTGGACCTTTGGATATTTGATTTCCTTCGTTTATAATGTTGTTAGTTGGTGTGTTTTTTTAACTTGTGATTTTTTATTTTTTGTATTTTGCATGTCTAATTGATCTTTACCTCAATATGTGAAGGATTTGTTGAAATAACTAGAAAATAGTGATTTTTCAACAATTGTGGATTAATGGTGTGGATTTAAAGGCTGCTCGAAGAAAGGTAATAACTTTTTTCTTATTTCAATTTTGTTATTGAAATTGTAAAGTGATAAACTAACAAATTTCAAATTTGGGTGATTTTAATCGATTATTAACTTGCGTTTTTGTAATTATCAACTGATGGTAAACTGGTGGGTTATCAATTGATGGTAAACTGGTGGTAATAGATTTGTGATTAAAAGCAAAATCCTACTTATTTGTCATTGGGTGTGGTTTTTTCAAGTTCTTGTTAGTTTGCTGGAGACAAACAATTACTTATAAAAAGTAATATTTTGAATTCTCGGTAAATTTTTTGCTTGTATTTTGATAATTTAATTTGTTAAATTAAAATGGTGGTGATTTGATTTGTTTTAATCTTCATTGAATTAATTTTCTAGTATTTTTACTAGGGAATTTTTTTTAATTGTGATTTTAAAATTTCATTACCAATGAGTAAATTTTGTGATGTTTATTTCCTTTTAATCTTACTAAAATTTGTTAACTGATGTATTTTTTCTGTTTGTTACTACAATTTTAGGTAGATGTCTAATCAATGTGCATCTGGGATTAGCACTAATAGTGGTAGCAACATGAATGTAGTCAATTCCATTTCTCAAAGCTCATCTGCTTAGGCAAAGGGCAACAATGTTAAAGCTCCCACACAAGCAACTACTAATAAACCATAACTTGCAAAGAAAAGGAAATAAATGGAATCTAGATCTCCAGTTTGAGATCATTTTAGTAAGAATTTAAATGCAGAAGGTAAGGTGGTAAGTGTCAAATGTCTTTACTGTGCTAAAGAATAAGCATGTGACCCCATGTGACCCTAAAACAAATGCCAGTTCAAGCCTTAGGAATCATATGTTTAAATGCTTGAAAAACCTTATAATATAATGTTAGGCAAGGCAACTTATTTTTGAATATGTGAATGTGATTGAGGGTATGAAGGGTTAGGATCACTAGGCACTTGGAAAGTTGACCAAGTTGCTATTAGGGAGGCACCTGCATTCATGTATCATAGTAGATGAGCTACCCTTTAAATTTATATTAGGGGAGGGTTTTAAAAAACCAATAATGATAGTATGTTCTAGATTTAAAATGCCTTCTAGGAGAACAATTACTAGGGATTGTTTTAATTTATACATGAATGAAAATGCTAAGTTGAAATCTTTTCGTAAGAGTCATAGAGAGTTAGTCTTACAACTGACATTTGAATGGACATTCAAAGAATTAATTATATACATGTAACTACTCTTCTTATAGATGATGACTGAAAGTTGCATAAAAAATTTCTTTCTTTCATTCCTAGGTCAAGTCATCGTGGCGAATATATTAGTAAGGCCATTGAAAACTTACATGCTTGATTGGCGCCTTAACAATGTATTCATTATTACAGTAGATAATAATGCTAAATTAGGGTACTCATATGACCTAATGTAAATTTTTATACATGAGATGCATTGCCAATATTCTGAATTTGGTTGTTATAGATGGGCTAAACCCATTTGTAAAGATAGTAAGAGACTCTGTTAGGCATTTTAGAAACTCTCCTGTTAGGTTGAGCAAGTTTAAGGAAATATGTGAATTGCTTAATATTTCTTGTAAATTCTCATTGTTTCTTGATGTACCAACTATGTGGAAAAAATAGCATGTGAGTTTGAGAATGCATTTGAAAGGTTTGAAGAACAAGAGTCTAGTTTCATTTCTTATTTGGGGACTGGGAATGTGCCTAATTTTATGGATTGTTCATGTCGTAGAAAAATTACCAAGTGTTTAGAACATCCTTATGATATGACATTGAGAATTTCTAAATCTCTATATGTCACTTCCAATGCCTTTTTCTTCAAAATTTCTGACTTGCATTTCATGTTAAAAGAAATGTATACTAGTGAAGATCTTGAACTTGTTGTTTTATCAAAACATGAAACTTAAATATGATAAATATTAAGGGGATCTAGAAAAGATGAACAAAATCATCTTTTTTGCTAGTTTATTGCATCCAAGAGAAAAAGTTGAATACATAGAGTATTCCTTTGGGCAAATGTATGGTCCTCATTTAGGTGGGAGCATGTTTGCAAGTGTCAAGCATGATCTTTATATGCTTTTTAATGAGTATGAGAGTATGCACTCATCACAAACCTGCTCTTAATCAGATTCACAAAGTACTCTTTCTAATTCCTAGACCCAATATGATTCATGTTTTTAATAAATAAAATCAATATATGTTTTAAAGTCTAAATTTAGGTAGCATAAAATGAAAATAGGCATTAGTGGGAGCAAATAAAATGAACTTGATATTTATTTTGGTGATTCAATATTAGAGGATGAGGATAATATGGATTGTTAAAGTAGTGGAAGCTCAATTCAGAGAGGTTTCCTATACTCTTTAGATTGGCCATGAATGTTTTAGTTCTTCCTATTTTTACAGTGGCTACAAAAAGTGTTTTTAGCAATGGTGATAGAGTCGTTGATTGTTTTAAGATTTCATTAACTCCAAGAATTGTGGAAATTGTGCCCAAGATTGGCCATCTAATAAGCCAATCATAATTGATGAGTCTCTTGAAGAACTTGAAAATTAGGATATTAACTGTTGCATTAGTTTTGAAATTTAATTTTGTTTCTGCTGTTTGGATTTTGGGGTATTAAACTAAATATTTTGTCAATGTCTTGTTTATTATGTAGAATTACTAAATGTGGAACTTGGACATTCTATTTCTAGATCAAACTAACTATGTTTTTGGTTCTGATGTTCTTTTTGTTTATACAATAGTTGTTGTGAATTTTTGTTTCTAGAAAGTTTTCCCCTCTTTGTCTCTTTTGTTATTTATTTCTGCTATTGGGTTATTTATTTAGTTCATTGATAATATTTCCTTCACTTTTTTATAAGCAACTAACCATTTAACTCATTAATCAAGATGGCTTGACAGTTGCTGCTTTCTTTTTTTTTTAAGTACATCATTTGCTCTGTCCAAATTTATAATTACTGCATTATAAAGTTCACTTATTCTTTTTGCCTTTTTTATGACTTTCTTTGTGTGTTTTAAATATTTTGGTCCATTTTACCTGTTTTATAATACCATAATTATGTCATTGATACCAATCATTTATATTGCAAAACCTTTTTAGCATGGCAGTAACTCTTGTAGCAGCCATTATGGATTGATAAGTGTTGACTAAATTCAATTAAAAATTTGGATATTTGGAGTTTGTTCAGATACAATGGCAGTGGCAGTCTCTCATTCTTAGATTTGCAAAATTTGTTCATCTTTTAGCTAAGCCTTGTTGTGCTCTTTATATTCTTTCCTTCTTATTTATTATTTTTGACTTTCTATTATTATATCTCTTTTATTTTTCTATTTTTATGTTATTTCTCTTTTCTGTGTTTTCATTTCATTCATTTACTTTTATTTGCTATTCAAAATTTTTGGGCAATGATGATGCCATCCTTTAATTTTCTTACTGTATTTTTACATTATTTCCTTCTTATTTATTGCTTCTAACTTTCTGTTATTATATCTATTTCATTTTTCTATTTTCATGTTATTTCTTATTTCTTTTTTTTTTTTTCATCTCATATCATATGCTTGTTTTTTTTGGATAATGATGATGGCATGCTTCAATTTTCTTACTATGATTGAATGTTTGTGTTGGATTAAATTGTGTGGGGTAGGCATAATTTATGTTATTTGCAGCCATTTAATTTGACAACATTTATATTAATTGAGCCCTAAAAGCATCCCCAACAATCATCTCTATTTTACTCCCTATTCTATTATAAATAATTCAACTCTTTATTTTAACTTATCTAAAAAAATATGGATACTCCGACAATACTCTTTATTTCACTTCATATTTCATTTTTTTATTAATAAATCTACAATCCTAACAAATTATTATTATTATTATTATTATTATTATTATTATTATTATTATTATTATTATTATACTATAATTTTATTTTTCTACTTTACATTAAAAATAAAGAATAATTTAATTTAAACTATTATTAAAATAAAATTTTAACAATAATATAGTAATTTAATAATAAATTTTGATTAATAATAATAATAATAATTTAAAAAATGAAAGAAATGAAACAAGAAGAAAAAATATTAAAATATTATTTAAATATTGGTTTACAGAGCTAATCTTTCTCCTTAAATTTAAGGAGAGAGAAATAGATTCTTAAAATTATTTAAGAAGGGAGGATAAATAGGGAGTTTATTAGAAGAAAAATAATATGATATAGCTCTCTATTTTGAGTAAAGAGGCTATTTAGAAAGGCTTTTTGTGATACTCTAAGCCTTCCCTTTTCATTATAGTCTTTTTCTTCTTTCTTCCTTATCCACTGGGCAATGATGCTTCCATGTCTCTTCAATTTCTAATAGAAAATGAATACATATGTTGTAACGTCCCGGACTACCCGCTAGTGAATATTGTCTGCTTTGGTCTGGGCCTGGAGAGGCCTTGACCTTCCACCCAGGTTTTCCCCCAACCGGCCTCACAGTTTTAAAACGCGTCCTCCAGAGTAGCACAGCTTCCACGTCGTGGGCCCCACACTATCTGGGGATATTGTCCTCTTTGGGTACGTGGCCCTGGGTCTCCCTGAGCCCAAGTTTATCCACCATGGCCCTCAAGGTTTTACTTTACGTTGGGCCTCGCCCAACGGAACGCGTCCTCCAGAGTAGCATAGCTTCCACGCCGTGGGCCCCACACTATCTGGGGATATTGTCATCTTTGGGTACGTGGCCCTGGGTCTCCCTGAGCCCAAGTTTATCCACCACGGCCCTCAAGGTTTTGCTTCACGTTGGGCCTCGCCCAACGGAACGCGTCCTCCAGAGTAGCACAGCTTCCACGCCGTGGGCCCCACACTATCTGGGGATATTGTCCTCTTTGGGTACGTGGCCCTGGGTCTCCCTGAGCCCAAGTTTATCCACCACGGCCCTCTAGATTTTGCTTCACGTTGGGCCTCGCCCAACAGAACGTGTCCACTAGGGAGAGGTATCCACATCCTATATAAGGCGTGCTTCGTTCTCCTCTCCAACCGATGTGGGATCTCACATATGTTGAATTAATTGGTGGTGAGACACTTCAATAATGCAATCGAGTTAATTTAACTGGATTTTTACATGAAATGAAAAACAAAATTTGAGCCCTCTCCTTCAAATTAACAATAAATCATTTGTCTTCAATTGCTTGGATTTATTTAATCTCTTTAATGTCTTTTGCAAGTTATGCTATTTATGATTTTCTGGTGGAATTGCATAATGGACTAATGGCCTTTGCTCTTTTTTTTTTTTTTTTTGAATTGATCATTTGTTCATAATTCATGTATTCTTTTTGTAATTTTTGCAAATTGTTTATTTTGTAATTAAGGGGCCTGTAAATGTTAATTCCAAAATACATTGTTAAATTCAATTAATCAATTGTCATGAAAACATAAAAAAAAAAAAACTATTTTCAATTTTTTTTTTAAATTGTTTACATGAATGGGCTCACAAATTCAAAGGTTCATCAAAAAAGCTCAAACCAAATTATAGAAGCCTTTTAAAATTCAATCTTATGTTTTATTTAGTTCATTTCGTCCCTTTTTTTAACTTTATTTTAATTTGGTTAATTTTGATCTTTTTTTGACTGAATTGACCGATGTCTAGGCCTAGTGAGAATTACATATGGATAAGAAAAGATATTAGTATCTTTATACTAGGAAAAATAATGGTATATTTGTAATAAAATTTTAAAATATCAATTTATAATTGGTTTTGTATGTAAAATAATTTTTTAAGAAAAATAATGGATAAAAAATAAAAAGAGAAAATATAATTTTGTTATTTGGAAGGAGAAAGAAATAAGTAAGCAAGGAATATAATATTTTTTTTTTGGACTGCCTAAATTAAATTTGGATAGAAAGTATAAATAAAAGTAATGTGTTCCCTTTTATTTATATCTATCATCGTTCCCAAACCGTGCGTGCTCTGTTTCCCGCCACTTCCTTCAAAACCAGAAAAGAAATGCAGAGTCTAAAATAACGGTAAAAAAAAAATCCTAACAATGTCCTTGAAAAGCAAAACAGCCACTTGGGTGCCTCTTACTCGCCATTTCTTCCTCAATCTCCTCAACAGAGTCACCACTCTCTCACACCTAACCCAACTCCATGCCCAGCTCCTCCTCTATGGCCTCCACAACGACATTGTAATTGCCACCAAGCTCACCCACAGGCTCTTCGACTTCAAATCCACTCACCACGCCCGTGCTCTGTTCTTTACCATCCCAAAACCTGATCTTTTCCTTTTCAACGTCCTCGTCAAGGGATTTGCTGATAATGAATCGCCTCTTTCGGCCATTTCGCTCTTTACTCATTTGAGAAAAAGCACTGATCTTCATCCTGATAGCTTTACTTACCCTTTTGTTATATCAGCTGCCGCAAATTTCGGGGACACGAGGTTTGGATTTTTATTGCATGGAAAGGCTGTTATTGATGGATTTGGTTCTGACTTGTATGTTGGTTCTGCTCTTGTCGATATGTATTTTAAACTTTGTCGGGAGGATTTTGCACAGAAAGTGTTTGATGGATTGCCTGAAAGAGATACAGTTTTGTGTAACGCAATGATTTCTAGATGGATTGGGGTATGTTGTTATGAGGCTTCTATCAGGCTTTTTAGGGATATGGTTTCGGGTAATGGGCCCCAGTTTGATTCAACTACAGTGATAGCAGTGTTGCCAGCTGTTGCAGAACTAAAGGAATTGAGATTAGGGATGGAGATTCAATGCTTGACAATAAAGCTGGGCTTTCATTCTCATATTTCTGTGCTTACGGGTTTGATTTCATTGTATTCCAAATGTGGGGATGTTGAGACTGCAAGGATATTGTTTAGCAGTATCGATAGAAAAGATTTGATATCTTGTAATGCTATGATTTCAGGATTTACTTCCAATGGTGATACAGAGTCTTCAGTAAGATTGTTCAGAGAATGGCTTGGTTCTGGAGAGAAGGTTAATTCAAGTTCAATTGTGGGATTGATTCCTTTATATTCCCCTTTTGGCCATTTATCTCTTACTAACTGCATTCATGGTTTTGTTGTTAAATCTGGTACTATTTCACATTCTTCTGTTTCAACTGCATTGACCACAGTATATAGTAGATTAAATGAAATGGAATCAGCACGTCAACTATTTGATGAATCTTCAGAGAAAACTTTAGCTTCTTGGAATGCAATGATAGCTGGTTATACCCAAAATGGTTTCACAGAAACAGCAATTTCTCTTTTCCAGAAAATGCAGATGTCTAATATCAGTCCAAATCCTGTCACCGTTACAAGCATTCTTTCAGCTTGTGCTCAACTTGGAGCCTTAAGTCTAGGAAAATGGGTACATGGTTTAGTTAAGAATAAGAGCTTTGAGTCTAATGTATATGTCTCAACTGCTTTAATTGACATGTATGCAAAGTGTGGGAGCATTTTAGAGGCTCAGCAATTGTTTGACTTGATGCCGCTGAAGAATGAGGTAACTTGGAATGCCATGATTTCTGGATATGGTCTGCATGGACATGGGCAGGAAGCTCTAAAACTCTTCTATGAGATGTTAAAATCTGGTATTCCACCAACTAGAGTCACTTTTCTTTCTGTATTGTATGCTTGCAGTCATGCTGGTTTAGTAAGAGAAGGTGATGCAATTTTCCATTGCATGGTCCATGACTATGGGTTTGAACCCTTAGCTGAGCATTATGCATGCATGGTTGACATCCTTGGCCGAGCTGGACAATTAGAGAGTGCTTTGGAATTTATCAAGGGAATGCCAGTTGAGCCAGGTCCTCCTGTGTGGGGTGCCTTGCTTGGTGCTTGCATGATTCACAAGGACACAAGCCTAGCACGTGTGGCTTCTGAAAGGCTATTTGAATTGGATCCACAAAACATGGGTTATTATGTTTTGATGTCAAATATTTACTCTGCTGACCGAAACTATCCACGAGCTGCTTTGGTGAGACAAACAGCTAAAACTAGAAAGCTGACAAAGATGCCGGGCTGCACCTTAATTGAGATTGGACAGGTCCCACATGTTTTCACATCTGGCGATCAGTCCCATCCACAATCAGCAACAATATACACGGAGCTGGAGAAATTGACTGCAAAGATGAAGGAGGCTGGATTTCAAACAGAGACCGACCCTGCTTTACATGATGTAGAGGAGGAAGAGAAGGAACTAATGATGAAGGTTCATAGTGAGAAGTTGGCTATTGTTTTTGGCCTTATTTCTACTGAACCTGGAACTGAAATTAGAATCATTAAGAATCTCCGGGTTTGTTTAGACTGTCATAGTGCAACCAAGTTTATATCGAAGATCACAGAGAGAGTTATTGTGGTAAGGGATGCCAATAGGTTCCATCATTTCAAGGATGGCATTTGTTCCTGTGGAGACTATTGGTGACAAAATTGTTCTGTACACTTATTAAGGCATGTGAGCTTGAAATGATCACCTAATATCTCTGTTTCCTGCCGATTATATATCAGTTGCATAGTCATTTTGAGAACATTACATTTCATTCTCACTTTCCCAATCATTGATGAGGATATTCTGAAGACTTGTTAATGGATTATGGACTAACAGTAACAGTACTATTTTATGCTTAAGTTCTATGTTTACCTAATTGCTTGATGGCAGAATAAAAGTCAACCATATCAAGCAAAAACCTCTCACAGGATTTAATGGAGACTATTGACAAGTTCATTTTCTGCTATATCGCTTTACCTTTACATTCAAAGTTGATTGGCAGGAACTGAGGAAGTTGCAACCTTGTTTCACTGTCCATGCAAATTTCAAGCCTTTTCAAGATATCAGAAACTTGTAAGGTAATCATCATGTTGCCAAAGTTGTGAATATTTTTCATCAGAGATTAGTTTAGTCAAAGCCATTTACCTTGCACCTTTGAAGCTATTATTCATGATATAAAATTCTCTCCATGGGAACCAATTTACTGTATTACTGAAATGAACAAAGAAAAATGTTCTGGAAGAATCATGTTAACCTGTTATCGTGCATGTTTTATGTTATCCCCTTTATGTTATACAAAATGTCCTGGAAGAATCATGTTAACATGTTATCGTGCATGTTTTATGTTATCCCCTTTATGTCATCTATTTATCAATAGGAAAAAATCATTATCATAACTTTTTCCTCTCTTTAGCTTAACCCAAAATTGAATATCTTTGGGCTTGTTCTAGTCAATCTGTTGTGTATTCAATAGTACTGATGTTGGTAATAGTTGGGTGAAAGCATTAGCACTTTTTCAACTTTTTCAATGTCATATTGGATTCTGATCATGAGAAAACTATAGATGATTAGCCAATTTTAATGTGAATTTTTTCTCTTTTTGATATCTGTGGTCAATTCTCCTTACCTCATGGAACAGGGTCAAACATAGCTCAATGTGCAAACTTTCAAGGGATATTGTTGCAAATCTCCAATTAAAAAATGAAGTTTTTCTTCTATGATATTTTTAACATCAATACAAAGATGGTATAGAAATAGAGGTGTTCAAAGCGTACCTGAAACCTTACTCATGCATGTTGCTTTTCGTTTGTTTTTTATGAGTTTGAGGTATGGAAATAGAGTTGTCAAAATATACCTGAAATCTTACGGTGTTGCTTTTCATTTGTTTTTTATGAGTTTGAACAAGCCTTTGGCAGTCTGTGGAGGTTGGGATTACCTTTTTGGAATTTTGTCATAGATTAGCATAGGAGCCTGCATTTCAGATGAGGACAAAGATAGAAGAATGCCCATCCTTTAGAAGATAAACTGAAGTTTTTCTAAAAAAAAAAAAAAAAACTTTTCTTTGAAGCCTCATCTAATATAATTACAAAGTTTTCTGTTCATACCTATGGCAAGAGTTATATGAGACCTATCGCACATTTTATCCTTCAGGGATAATTTTTCATTTCCCCATTAGAGGTTTGGAAAGTGTGAAACTCAGAATTATTCCGCAGTCCTTGGGGTAGTTGTAGAGAAAGAAAAATATAAGAATCAAATCTTTCACTTCCATTACAAAACTTGGTACATTACAAATTGCTATACAAAAATTGTCACTCTAGCTTTATTCCTTACGCATCTCCATTTTGTTGTTTTATACATCACATATGATATATTTGTAAAAGCAAGAATGTACATGTATCTTCCAGAGATGCGCACATCAAAAAAGGAAGGAACACAAACTTCTTAGCAGTTGATTCCGCATTGCTTGGTGTCAGGTCCTTTGGTTTTCATGACAAATGGATCTATTCGAACCCAAAGCAAGGAGAAGATTGAAGCTAAGAGGACAGACCAGATGACAACAATGGTTGGTGTTCTGTTTTGCCGTCCCATTAGACCTTTCAGGAATGGGTACAGATGGACAATCACCCAGAAAGAAAAGAAAAGCTTCCCAAATAGAGGCCCCCATGATTGGTACCCATTGTTTATAGCATCTGAGACTCCAGCAACAACTCCCACGAGATTGATGATTAAGATGGTAGTTGGAGGTATCAGGAGTGTTGTCCATTTAAAAGCATAAAGTTCTCCAAACTCCTCATCATCAGTAGCCTTGGATGTGACTGTGAAGTTTGTGTCAATACCAGCTAAAACCTTCAGAAGACCTTGCACGACAGCAAAAAGGTGAGCTGATATACCACCAATGACCCAGAATTGCTCATTTCTCCACCATTCTTCGATGCTTACTCCACTCCATCTTAGCTCAAGAATACCCGTCGAGAAAATTGAAATGAACAAAGCAATGAAGAAAAGACTTGCAAAGGTGCTTATCTGGATTTGAATCAAATCAGAAACAGGTTAGTCATTATCTTGGAAACAAACCAAAATGTATTGTTCTCATGCTTACATGCAATTTGGAAAACAAAGTTACTTCAATTTTCATTGAGTTCACACTTCTGTCATGTCAGGGCTGAAGTTAAATAGTTTACTTAGACGAATTTTTGTGCCTTCTAAAGCTATGCATGTGCTATTTATCTTTCATTTGTGATTCAGTGGAGAAAGAGTAATTATATTGATACCTCTGGCATGATGAACTTATCAGTCAGCAAGCAGATGGCAGGGAGCGTACAATATGCAAGAAGTGGCAAGGAGGTGAAAGGATAGATAGTTGTGTTGACATAAGCAAATCTTTCGAGCCACTTGAGCTTTCCTTCCTTGTACCCATACCAGACAGGGCTGTGGCGACTGAAGAAGATCTCAACTGATCCAAGGGCCCACCGAAGCACTTGGTTGAGCCTATCAGACAGATTGATGGGAGCTGAACCCTTAAATGCAGGTCTCTTTGGCATGCAGTAGATGGACCTCCAGCCACGGCAGTGCATCTTGAAACCTGTGAGGATATCCTCTGTAATTGATCCATAAATCCAGCCCAGCTGCACAGGCAAAAGCAAAGTTATTCAAGAGATCAAAATTCATCCTCTAAAAGAGCTATGAAGTTTTGGCTGTTTATATTACCTCAGTTCCCCATTCAGTTTTGTCCTCGTAGCCACAACTAATCACATGAATGGCCTCTTTAAGCAGAGCTGCAGGACTTGAGGAAGGAGGGACACCGCCTTCCTCCATTAAAGTTGAAGTAACAAAAATTGCTGACTGTCCAAATTTCTTCTCAAAATTCATCTGAGACATTAATAGCTGCTTGTCATCATCCATTCCTTCAAGGTTAACACCTCCAGTGGCACCTTGCTTAGCTTGCTTCTTTTTGCGGCGTCCAAAACATGGGCAGCAGTCACAGGTAACCATCTTTGGGCGCTTGGGACCCTTTGGAGGCTCATACCCATACAATGCTTGCCTTCTGAAAACACATCCTGTCCCGACATACACTGGACCCTGAATTCCATCTAGACCTTTCATATTAATCTGCAGGGACACAGACAAAGAAAGATACATCATTTTGCAGTTCCTCCTTGATTCATTTATATATTTATAGGACTACAAGTTAAGAAAATATGTAGGACTTACGTCAAAGAAGACTGTGTTTCTGTTTGCATATCTATCGTGTCTGTCAATACCATCAAATCTTTGAGGGAATTGTACATAGCAAACTTTCTTCCCAGTCTGAGGGTCCATCAAGAAACACATGGCTTCCCTGACAGCCTTGCTGTTGTTGACATAGTGGTCACAATCCAAGTTCAGCATGAAAGGAGCATTGGTAAGTACTGCAGAGACGCGAATCTGGAAATTTCCAAACAAGTTGTATTAGTTATCATATATTAACATATAAAAATGTTAGTGAAATCTTGATGTTTTGAAGTTGAATTACCAGGGCATTCATGGCACCAGCTTTCTTGTGATGTGCAAAACCAGGCCTCTTCTCACGAGACACATAAACAAGGCGAGGTAGCTCATTCCCTTCAACATCATGACCACCGCTGTGGCCCAGAAACACTTGAATCATACCAGGGTGATCCCTGGTATTGTTTCCAGGCCATGGAGTTCCATCTTGCATGATCCACCCCTCTGGAGGAACTTTCTGTGCTTTTGCTACAATCGCATTTATCCGAACCTTGAATTCTTCATATTCTCTCTGTCAAACACAAGTACATGACATATATGGTTCGTTGACTAAAAGCAGCTGCAAGTTTTCTATTTATAAAGGTCTAGAGAGGACCGAGAGGTTAATCACAAACCTTCATAGCTCTACGTTCTTTAACGAAGGTAGGCTGGACCTTGTCTTTGAGATAATCCACCTTCAAAGTGAAGTAAAATTCTGGGGCTCGAGGCTCTATGTTAAATTTCTTGCAGAATGGCACCCATTTTCGAGCAAATTCAGCAGTTTCAGACATAGCTTCAAAGGTACACATGGAAGCACCATCATCAGAAAGGTAGCATGAGATCTTTTCTACAGGGTAATCCACAGCCAGGATTGATAAAATTGTATTTGCAGTTACAAGAGGAGGTTCCTTCATGGGATCCACAGTACTGACGAAGAAATCCACTGGAGCTAGCATATTGGGCTCACCTTCTCGCTCATATCTGCATTTGCAAAAATTCAGTAACTACCATAACGTTTTAAGGTTAGAAATCTTAATTTTTGAGTTATCAGGCTGTTTTTTTTTTCAACTGCCATTCTATAGTATATTAGGTACATATAAATTATGAGTTAATAATGTATATATAGGCTATTAATAGTTCTTTCTTGTTATATCAGAAATTCTTAAAAGGGTCTTTCAAGATTTGAACTTCTAACTTACAATACAGGTCTTCCCCATATGCTATAATGGTCTATTACCTGAAAGAAAGCCGATCGAGATAGGTTTCCCGATCAATTGGGAGCCACTTGGGGAACTGATCAAGAATCCATGAAATTGCAAACCAAATTTCACAGACAACAGATGTTAACCATAGCCCAATAGCATCAGGAGCAGGGTTCAAAAGTCTATAGCGAAGAAAGAGTGCCAAAATGACAAGACGAGCCACAATAATCATTCGATAAGGGTTGATCTTGCTAGATGCAATTGGTACTTTCCTGGACAATGGCTGTCTTGTCTCATCTAACCTGCATTTCCAATAATGGTTTAAAACATGTATCGAAATGTCAGCCAAATTAAGCACTTGGCTTCGAGGTTAACTCATGTTAGTTATTAGGTAGCCAAGGGATGAATTAGATTTCACCCCCATCCAACTTTTAATCTACTTATATGATTAATCTATGCAAACGAGCTTTACAGAATTTTTTTTTCCCCTTTATTGGTAAATTTTGCTCGTAGTAAGACTCAAAACTCCTGATTCTAGATCTATCAGTCAGAAAAATATAAAGTTATTATTAGGTTATGTTTTGGTGTGCAAAAATAAGAATAATTGGTATGGAGTCATTCGAAAATAAGATTGAATCGTATGTCAAACCAATTAAATCTAAAATTCATCTTTTCTTAAAAAAAAAATTTAGGCTTTTTAAAATTAAAGTCACTAAAATAATAATTTTAATATTTTATAATATCATTCGTATAACTGTTTTACTAATATATCAACAGATAGATTGATTCAATTTTAAAAACACTGTAAAAATATTGAATAATCATACTGAAACGTCTTCATGGTTTTAAATTGAAGTCAGATTTTTTATTTTCGAAAAAAAAAAATAAAAGTGAAGACTGACATGGCTGCATCTGGATCATCATCTTGCTCAGGTCCTAGATTGCCTTGCTGCATTTTCCAGTCATCCATCCTATCTTTCCATCCCTCTTTCTTCTCATCCCATCTTGCACTTCCTAATAATAATGATTGAAAATTATAAGAAATTGAAAAAATAAAAAATAAAAAGGAAATGGTAATTTAAAATTATATTTTCAATTTTTTACCAGGCTCAGAAACTGGATATGGATGCACTCTTTTATGAAGTGAAGAAGCTAACATTTGTTCTCCATGATATCCAATAGGGAATTCTCCACTTACCTGTTTCCAAATTGCATATATATTTAATTTCTTAATTAATTAATTACTATACTATTGAAATTATTTAATTAATGGGTTTGAAATTGAAGTGATGAAGAAAGAGTTTTTGCTTAATTACTGGTCTTGATCTAACTCCGCCTGCTATAACTGGTGGAATTTGGGTATTAATTTCCTCATCATCACGGCCTCTCCCATAAGTCATCTTCCCATAAAGCATAGCTTCTGTGAGATGTTTGTTCTTGTCTTGCTCATCTTCAATATTGAACTCATGTTCAATATCATCCACATCCTCTTCATCATCATCTCCCTCCACCCTAGGGCTTCCTACATGCACAAATTTTTCAAACCTAATTACATCCAAATATACAATCAAACTCTTTTAATTTTGTACATTATGAAACATACACCTGACTATTAGGATACTAAATGAATATGATAAAAGAATATAAGAATTTCTTTCGTTACTAGATAGACACTCAACTATTAGGATATTAGATTTTTTTTTTGGCGAATCATTAGGATATTAGATCAATGATAAAAAAATGAAAACTGAATGGTAGAAAAAATGAGAACGTCTTTCGTTACAAAATAGACACTCAACGATTCGGATACAAAATCAATGATAGAAAAAAATGAAAACTTCTTGTATCACGAAACAATCACTTAACTATTGAGATACTAACAAGACTCATAATGAGAAAATTTTTTATATTACGAGATAGACACTTGACCAAGTAATGGCAGAAAGAATGAAAAAAAGTTATGAAATATTATTTACCCTTGAGACGCTTATATCTAGTTTTGCACTGAGGACAAACTTGAGTCCCTTCCCTCCTTTCGTACTCATAACAAGGCCTACACACAGGAAAACCACATTCATTGCAAGCAACGAACAGATCTCCATCCACTGTTAAACCAATCTCATCGCCACAAATCTCACAAACTTGACCATCCAAGTTCTTCAAAGGTTTAGGCTGCACATACCATAAAAAAAACAATACACATTAAACAACTTGTTAAAATCTTTTACTAGGCAATACTATAATCAGTCTCCGGAACTATGAGATTGTGAGTGATAAGTAATACGAGAGTCGTTTCCAAAACTGAAAGATTACAAGTAACTCTTTCTTGTTTACCTCTTCATGGCCATGAATGACGACGAGTTCATTGCGGTTGTGAGAGCCGGCGACAAGACCGGCACTGGCTTCCATTGGTGAAGAACAATGGAGGAAAAGTAATGGAAAGAGAAGGGAATAGAGAGAAATAGGTTAGGGCTAAGGTGGTGAAGAGTGTTTCTCTTTTAATGGAATGAAAAGGGTAGGGTACGTATAGAAGTTGAATATCTGTCA
Organism: Reutealis trisperma; assembly: GCA_947687605.1. Taxonomy (NCBI): domain Eukaryota; kingdom Viridiplantae; phylum Streptophyta; class Magnoliopsida; order Malpighiales; family Euphorbiaceae; genus Reutealis; species Reutealis trisperma. The sequence goes on from CANTUT010000002.1 coordinate 523,843, forward strand.
CCTAATGTATCCAGAGGATGGTGGTGGTGTGGGTTTGTTGTTGGTTGCAGAGTCACCATTGCCCTAAAGCTAAGCTTCGTCTATTTTTCAACTACCTTTGTATCCCTTTTTTTCAACGGTCACCTTGTTAGAGGTTGTTGATTTTATATCATGTTGTAGCTTTGTTTTGAAAAATACTTGCTTAAATCTATTGTGTTGAAATTAAATAAAATGAAGGTTTTTTTTTTTCTCTCTAATTTTAAATGTATGTGTTATTGGTTAATATAGACTTACTTAGATAGCTATGTACATGACATTGCCATAGTAGAAAGGTTAATTGAGGATAGTTAAGAGAAATGTCATTGACTTATTGGCAAAATTTTGGGGTGCCACTAACACACATTACTAAATTTGACACTATCTTTGTTTTTGAGTTTAAGTTTGAGCAAATAGTGAATTGGTAAAGAATAATGTAGCTATTTTTCACCTATTGAGTCTATCTTTTTCATATAAATTCATTATTTCTCATGGACAAAAAAATATTTCATCTATATATATACCCTAATTTTAAGATTTAAATCTCAATTTGTAATTAGAGATATTTACTGGTTTAGAGATCTCTCGAATATGATTAAATTATATTTAAAAATGTTATACTTGAAAAATGGAACTTGTTCTCAAATTCGATCAATTTGAAATTCGCTAATTAAAGAATTTGAGCTTAAAATATATTATTATCAAATAGAGAACTCAACTTGACTCAATCAATTCATTAATATATATATATATATATATATATATATATATATATATATATATATATATATGTGTGTGTGTGTGTGTGTGTCTTATTTCTTGAAGTTTAACTTGGATAAATGCTAATTAATTTGATAAATACTAAGTAATTAGTTAGATTGAATGAGACTAAAATCAAAATTAAAATATCTTAATGCTAAAATTTATTATAGATTCGCCCGTTAAGGGCTCGTTTGGTATTGAGTTTCTCAAAAGTGTTTTTTTATAAAATTTTTTATACTTTTTATAAAATTGCTTTTAAGTATAAGTAAATAAATTAATACTTTTTGCAGAAACATATTTGAAAAAACAATTTATAAAAAATAATAAAAATTAATCAATTAAATCAAAAAAATTCTAAAAATGTTTTTTTAACTCTTAACAATAATTTCAAACGTATCTAAACAGTCATAAAGATAAAGCTACATACTACTTAAGATATATATATATATATATATATATATATATATATATACACCAATTCTTGAGACGTACATATTTGCCCATTCAAATTTAAGGAAAATTAACCTAATTAATTAAAGATTAAAAATCCATAGAATTTAAAACTTGAGGTGTCCGTTAGCTGGTAAAATAGAAACTGAAAAAAAAAACATGTGAAAGAAAGAACAATGCTTTAGCTGCAAGAACTTAGCATCTAAGCCAACTTCAAAATCGTTAGTTGAGTAAGTTGAAGCCTCTCCATCTTGACATATATATGGGTACCTTAACATTCCTCCTACTTAAATACAACACACTCATCGCCACCACACCAGTATTGATATCTTCACAATTATTTTATTATTATTATTTTTCAAAAAAAATATATATATAACTAAATACTTTTATTGCTCAAAATTCTAGAAAATATTTTCTCCGTCCCAAAAAGATTATACATTTTTTTCTCGCACAGTTTAAGAAAATACTATTAATTGCTTACAAATTTCTAAATTTTATTATATTTTTTCACTTATATTCTTACATATATTCATTTATTACTACCCTTATTATTAATTTTGAAAATACATACCTTTTAATTAATAATGATAAAATAGATAAATACTTATATTTAGACAAATATTTTGAAACATCTAAAAAAAATAGCAGACAATCTTTTTAGGACTGATAGAGTATATACCACACTGTATATCATATATTTGACATTAATTTAAATTAATTAATTATTAGAAACTATATATTGCTAAATCAATTGAGCTTGCAAATCCTTTCAATTCTTATCCGATAAGTGCCTCCTAATTAATTCCTTAATTATATAGTAATATATGATAATCACCAATAGTTCACAAGTATTCCTCACTTTGTGGCGCCACAAAACCTTTAACACACATTAATTATGGCATATTAGCTAGGCAATTGAATTATTGTATTGGCTCATTAGTCCTTAACTAGTGGTGGGCCCGCGTATTGCGCGGGTGTTAATTTAATTATTTTTTAGTAGTTTATATATATTAAAAAATAATTTAAGAATTTTTAAGTTATAATTATAAATTAATATTTTAAAATTCCACTCTTTGTTTTTTCCGTATCTCTAAACCCAATTCTAACTTCTCTTTATTTATAGTACTACTATGTATTTGCATGTATAATTTAACTTGATTAACCAACATTTATTGCAATATGCATTTCTTTTCTCAAATCAATTTGCATTTCATATTAATAAATGCTAATAGTGGTGGATCAAGAAAATCTTTTTTGTTGGGCAAAATATAATTCTAACCATAATCAAGAAAGTGTTAAAGTGAAAATTAATGAAAGATTGAGGGTATTTTTGTAATCTTATGGGATAGATCTATTCATAAATCGAGTTTAGACGAGTTTGAGCCAAATTTGGTCGAACTTTATTTTTTCAAGTTTAAGCCTAAACTAACCCAGCTCAATCATAGAGCCTATTATTTTAATCAAGTCCTGCTCATATCTAAAAATATATAATATTTTACATGTAAATTTTTCGGGTGGATCTTAAAAAATGATATTTTCAAGCTTGCTCAAACAAAGTAGGGTTTTTCGGGGCCCAGGGTTGGGCGGATCTAAGAAAAAAAAATCTATGTTCAAGCTCGAATTTTTAAGCGAGCTTGAGCAAATACTTAAACCCATGAACAGATCTACTATGTGATAAACGGGATCAATCCAATAAAAGCAAGCACAAAATAACACTATAATATAAGAGTAATTTAATTATCCAATGGGGCAATTGCCCCACTAGATAATACATTTATCCGCCAATGATTCTAATTAAATCTAAATCTGTAAATGAAAAAGCTACTTATAAAAAGATTAAGTTCCTATATGTGTTTCATATGTGAACGTGGTTTAGCCTCATACATGTTTCAGCTTCCAAAACAGAACTTGAATTTCTTGGCTGCAAGTTACAATTCATTACATTCTTTGACAGTGGTAAGCATTATCGATATTTGCAATTGCAAAACGTTCTTCAATTTATCTATAACTAAATAGGATGCATAACTTTCATTGTTCAACGTAAGCCTTAGAAAATCTTCCTATGACCTTAAGCATATTAGCTCAAGCCATCATGTAAAATCCATTAAGATAGTAGATTCAGTTATGTTGGGATCCATCAGTGATGATTACTAAGTAATTAAGCAATTCTAAGGTAATAATTATACCAAGGTTGCACTAAAATCTCTATAAACTCAATACTTTCTTATCGGACACATTTTGGACACCAAACCTCTCAGAAATTTCTAAAAAACATTTTAAAAACTTAAAAAAGTTTTACATTATTAATTTTTTTTTTTTTTTTTGGCACACCAAAACTCTCATAAACTTATAGGAAAATAGAGGAAACTTGTTGGACACTTTTAAGAAATTTAATTGAAAACTAATTAATCTTGATAGGAAAATAAGAATAATAGTAAAGTAAAAGGGAAAAAAATTCAAATCCTAATTGGAAATTAAAAACACACTAAATTAAAAGGGAAAAAAATTTAAATCCTAATTGGGAATCAAAAACAACTGTTATTTTGATTATTTAATTATATTATGGTATTTTCGATTTATTAAGAGATTATTGAAGTTAATGAATTAGCATAATTGATAATGAAATATTTATACCTTTTTATATATAAAATATATAATTTTTATATAACGTTTCTCTAACATTTCATATTGTATATTTTTAAAAATTGAGTATTCCCGCATCGTATCATTTCGTATTATATTTTCCATTTTTATTTCCGTGCAACTTAAAATTATACAAATAATTAAGAGAAATGTAATAGAAATACGAAGTTGATTGCAAGCCCTCAATGAATTTTATTTATAACATTCACAAAATCAGGTTACAACTTAGGAAATGAAAATAGAGGCAACAACTCTATAGCATCCTCTCCATTACATAAGCACAGGAGAATTTATTACAATAATTGGAACAAACTTCAACAGCACAACAGCTTTCATTAATCAAGCTATTAAATTCAATACCTCGAGTAAGCAGAGAACGATCATGTTAACTCTTCCAAACCAATGCTAATTCTCAGGATGTATAGTTGTTCATTAAATTAAAAATTCACTGGAAATATTATGATGTAGTATTTTTCTGGTCTGTTGATGCTATCAAAGAAGAAATTTCAAACTCGACACAGAAAAGTATAAACCCTAAGCCAAAAAAAAAACGGAGATAAAAAAATACAAAAATATATTTTTTTTATTTGAAAAATTATTGCTGACACCCTATGTAAATTTTTAAGCAATTCTTAAATTTTAAAGTATTATATATGGCAAAACTAGGACTTAGTATGGTTCGGCTCAAGTTAGTATTGGACTAAGAATCAGTACGGTATAGTTAATAAGTAACGGAATAAAAAAAAAATTACAAGCCAATTTTTTAGACCATAATTTTCGTTAAGGTGGTATATGTAACAAAGCTAACTTCCATATATTTCAAGAAAATTTTCACCTAAAATAAAGGAGCCGAATACAATATATAGCCAAATTTTTATAATTTCACATCTAAAAATTTTTGTAGTTTGGAGATTAGGAGAGGTCATGGCCACCCTCACGCCCCCCATCTCCATTATTGAGTTTGGTACAATTCTCATCTTAAATCTCAAATTTTTTATAGTATAATACTAAAATAATTTGGTATTTTAATTCAATCTGGTATTTTTGAGTATTGTGCTAAGCGTTAAAGTTTAGATTTTAATGGATATATATATATATATATATATATATATATATATATATATATATATATAATTTCAAAATGAAATTTTATAATTAATAAAAATTAAATTTGGCTTATACATTATTAATTTTTCTTAAATGTGTGGCTAATATATATTGAATTCAATATATATATATATATATATATATATATATATATATATATATATAAAAGAATCCTTTAAATCGGTTGTAATTTCGGTTAATTCAAGACAGTTCGTTTTGGAGAAAATCAAATGGTGAATGAATATTTTTTAATTATGAGATTTTCGATTTAAAATTTCAATACGGTTCGATATTTCTGAATATATAATCAGTCACAATTAGGAGTGTTACTTGTCTTGGGTCAACTCCATCCGAGTATATGAACTAGAACCATAAAAGGACCTAGGTATATGGGATTATATCTTAGTGTTCAAGACATCGGGTCAGATTTGAACCAATCAAATCCAGAAACAGATCGAGTTATCTTTAAGCATCGGAGATTAGGATTCAAACCATTATTTCTTTAGTTTTATAACATGATTCATGGCAACTGCGTTGGGTTTAAAAATTTTAAATATGTTAAAAGCTGATTAATAAAAAATAGAACTTTTTCTATTATAAATCACAAAATAAATAAATAAATAAATTGTTTTGGCTGAAAATAAATTGCATTTAGAAATGATTGTTACGGCATGAAAATCATTGGTTACCATCCATACTTATTCTAACATTTCGAGTCGTGAGAAAGAAAATCATTACTCCTGAAAATTCTTGAGTTATTGCATTATCGGATTCTGTATGATTGTTGTTGCTCTACAAGTCAATGTGTTAAATTCCATGAGACCTCATTCTTTAAATACCAACAATCTAGTAACGAATCACTGAAGAAATGTAATCATATCACTTCTCTTGCAAATTGCACTTGCTTATCCACCAGATGGAATTTTTGAACTAACTCAGTTCTAGCCCAGCAGCCTGCTAGGCTGTTAGAAAAATACACCTGTCTGGACATAGTTATCGTGTTTCTGAATTTTATCATTGTTACGTTAACCATTCCATCCAAGCAAGAAAAATAGGTTATAGGTTCTTCAATTTCACAATTAGAGCTTCTAGTTACTCATAATAAACATTAAAAGAAATGAACCTTTCATTCAACAGTGCTGGAGTTATCTCTAAGACTGAAGCTCACGTGTTCAAGAAAATAACCATAACAAAAGAAAATGTCTGGTTTTGCAACATCACCATCCAAGCACACACCTCACCGGGAAGCTGAAGCTTTATGACTCCTTTTCCAAGCAACTCTCTTTCCTTGTATATGATCCCACACATCCAATCCATGACTGCAATTAAGGCCTTTAGTACAATCTTCCCAAGCTTACGCCTTAAAAAACGGCAAATTAGTCACATCAGCCTGTAAAGAACGAAGAACAGTGTTCTTGTAATCACATGATTGTCAGAACACAACATTCATAAATTTAATATAAGCTCTCAGCCTAACATTAAAGAGCACCCCATACCGCTTCATATTTGGAACATAAAGAATTAAATAACCAACTGAAGTCCTAGCCAAACCCTACAAAAGCTTATACTGTTGTAAAATCAGTTAAGCATGGTATACTACATGTAGTACACTAAGCTGTACATACATTGAGATCTCAAACCTATTCGACAGATAAAAACAAAGTACCTGCCAACTACTCCAAGTTTAAACCCTAGAAACCTCCAAGTGCATTCACACACTAGCTGACACTTCATTTACAGCTGACTTGTCTCTTTTCTTTGGTGGCTCCTGCGATTTCTGTAGAACAGCCTTATTTGGTACCAAAGTAATGAATATATTCCTATCTCTGAAGTTTTTACTTTCCTCAGTTGCAAGCTACAAATTATAGCATCAAATGAAAGTTAGAAATGGAGAATTCATAGCCAATTTAGACACATGAAATAACAAGAGAAAGTAACTTCTTTACAGGATGGTTTGAAGATTGACCATGCAAAGATTATTTGAAATACAGCAATTCAGTCCATTTGACTGTATGGATTGTATACACAGCCCTACCCATTAGTATTACAGACTTTTATTTGACCTATAAAAGACTTTAACTGGGCTCTCTGGCCCAGTTCAGAAAAATAGGGAGAGAGACCCTTTCTCTGTTCTTTTGTTTCTTTGTTTTCATCTCAAAAGTATCATGAGTGATGATATCAGGCATTTTGGAATAGGTTGCATATCATTGTTTCTTCCTACTTTTGTATGTCATTAAATCATATAGGAGTGAAAAAATAAGTTAGAGAGTACCTCTCCAACATCATTCTGGAAACGTCTGATAAGCTCAATAGCAATATTTCGAAAATCATTTTCACGGCCTTTCAAGTTCACTATGACCTTAACCTGAAAGGAATGAATAAATAAATCAATTGGAAGCAATGCATCCTGCATTTAGAATTTGAACGTGCAGACATGGTAGCATGAAAAAAAAAATTAGAACAACCTTGTCGCCATCTTTTAAAAACTTCCGAGCAGCTCTCAAACGCACATCATAATCATGCTGATCAATGTTGTAACTGTTGAAAAAATTAGTAGAAAAAAAAATAAGTAAATATAGAAATATGATTATGGAAACTAGCCAGACTAATCAATGTGAAAACATCCATTTGAACAAATTATACATGACAAGGATGTCAAGCTTTGCCCATAAAAAACAAAAGATGTCAAGTTTTTTAGCGATCGATGGCAAGTGTTAATTGATGAGAGAACAAAAATTAGAAGTGAAAAGAAGGAAACAGAATGAGGAATCACAAGCGAGATTGTGCTTTAATTATAATTAGTATATGAATTGACATGACAAGATTCTGTTACTTACCCCATTTTAAGTTCTTTCAGATCCATGCGACTTGCTGACATTTAAGAGCAGACTTTATCAGTATCTATACAGAGACTTAACACAAATGAGAAATGCATCAAGCTCTACAACAAATTAGACATTCACCAGCACTTTTCTTCTGCTGCTCTCTCTTCTTCTTTTGCAGTTCATATCTATATTTGCTGACAAAAAAGTAAAGCAAGTATTATTGCACTTTCCCAACTATAGAAGTTGAAAAGTATAAATTTTAGTATGGAACTAAACAGAACGATGACTTTCAACAATTCTATTTTCAATTAGTGGGTCAACTCAGCTAGCCACATGGATGTCAGGGCTACACAGAATGGTGAAATATTACAATCCTAACTATCAGGTATGGGACTAGGATCTAACATTGAAAATATGGAATTTTGGTACAGAATTCATATTAACTTGCACTTTCTAACCTTAAAAGCTAACTTTTAGGATATTGTTCTCCCAAAGATCATATCAATTGGAGTCAAAGTCGTCCACCATGGTCTCCTAGATGTAGTCATGCGGTACAATTGGTAATGCCAAACCTGTACCCACCATAAAATATTATTACCCACACTGTGTCTGGTTCAGGGGTGGATATGTATGAAATCAGTAGGTATTAACCATCATTGTTTTTAGTTTTCTTTTTTATTGATCTCTACTTTTAGTGCTTTTTCCATTTTCTCTTCAACGCAAGATTTTCTTTTGTTTTATTTTCGTGTCTACACGTATATTCCTACTTTTCACCTTTCAACTAAAAAGAAATTAATAAGCTATTATAAAAATAATTTAATGTATGTTAAACAGGTTTTGAGGCAAGTTCCCCTCAGGCCTCAACCCTTCATATTCAAAACTTAAAAGACACTAAATGGGGCAGTGGCAGCAAAGTTGCCACCCCTACACAAAAGGAACTGTCAAGCACCCAACATATAACTATAGATAACAGTCTTCTCACAACTGTTGAAATCAGCCTCGATCTTTATAACCTGACATAGTATAAAAGCACTAAAAATTAAAGTTGCCATATTCACTGATTCTGGAAATTTTATCCCATTACAGGTTTACAACAAAAGGCTTGTTTTTGGCTGATTGATATATTCACAGCTATGATTGTCTTCCATGCTTGAAGCAAAGAAATAGAGAAAATGTAATATTTGACTACATAGATATACACACATTTGATTGTACATATAAAAATTTTGAAAAAAAAAAGGTGCAAAGAATATCATACCTGTAATCCATTATTCTGACAACTGGAGGATCTGCATCAGGGGATAATATCACCTGCCATAACAGAATAAAAGCCTCATGCTTCAGAAGCTCAAAAGGTTTTAAAAAATTGACAACTTCCTACAGTGAGGAAACATCATACGAAATTCACTCTGGCTTCCTACAGTGAGGAAATCCAAGTCCTCGTTAAAATTTAACTAAGAATTGCAAACATTTTCATAATCCATATGGCCATCCATAAAATTATTATATGACTAATGCACAATCCTAATTATCATTTTAGGATACAAAAGTGCCATATAATTATTGATTCTATACATAATTATAGAGAACACCAAAGAATCCATACCAAATCAAGTTCAGCATCTTCAGCCATTTGAATTGCTTTACTTTTTGATAACACTCCAACCTACACAAAGTACAAGCAACAATGAAGACAAAGTACTCCCATTTGATTAATTTGAAAGCAATTCCCAGAAAAGTCTAGAACTAGAACCAAACACATAGCCTCCACTAACCATATTTTGCTTATCATCAATAAGTCTCACAGTAGATGACCTACAAAAACAAAAAATAACACTTTCAAAATTCAATTTGGTAAATCTCAATAATCGCGCAACATATGCAACATCTAACAATTACCTAATGCTAGATATATCAAGAGCCTGCTCATCGTCAGAATCACTCTGCCTTGACCGCCGCGAATGGAAGCCGGAAGAACGGGAACCACCATAACGGGCGGTGACTACGGAGACGGAGAAAGCGTATGAAAGGGAAATGAGAGAGTCGGATTTAGAGAGATTTGAGCCAGGCAATCGGAATCCGAAGAGCTTGGATTCGAGAGAAGAGAGAGAGAGCAATAACGGCGTTGTTTTGGTGGTCGTTGGGGTTAGGAAAGGGAAGCTACTGGCGCTGGTGATCCCAGCCATAGCTTGGCAGTGGCAGTTTGGCTGATAACTTTAGGAGAGAGAAATTCTTATCCAGATTTTTTTTTTTTTTTTTTTTTTTTTAGGAAGAAGAGAGTCACTATGGGCTGGGCTAGATCAAATCTGGTTTCGGCCCGTAGAACATATTGAATTAATTTTAGGATCGTAGCCCAGACCCACATGGTGCAGCTGTACACTTCAATTTTTTTTTTTTTTATTCCTTATAGCCGTTTAAATAAATAAATAAATGTGGAAAAAATTTGTAAATAGATTTTAATATTTAGAAACATATAAATTAAAATTTAAAATTTAAAATAAATTTATAATTGAATTATTTTTATTTTATTTTCAAAATACCTTCAGTATAATAAAATATAATTATAAAAATAAAATAACTAAAAAAAGTATTTTATATTTATAATTAATTTTAATTTAATTTATAAAAATATAATAAAAAGTAGTTAGAAGAAAAATAAGAAGTAAATAGAGAAAAATGTTAAAAATAAAGGAGATAGAAAGATAAAGAAAAAGCATAATTTATAATATTTGTTTTTGTTAATTTTATAGAATTCATTTGAAAATTTTATTTATTTTATTGGAAATTTAATTTAATTATATTAAATTTTATAAATTTAATTTGTAAAATTAAAATAAATATTTTTAATTTTTAAATATAAATTTTTTTAAAAATACAAAATTTCTAATGAATTCTATAAAATTTTGTCAAATTTATTTTTTTTAAACAGACTATAAACATATTTTTACTTTTTAATGAGATTAAGATAATAAGAATCAATTTTATATTTTTATATATATATATATATATATATATATGTGTGTGTGTGTTAAACATGTTTTTAAAAAAAAAATAGTTCAAAACCACAAAAATTATATTCCTTTGCCTAGAAATGAGTTAAATGTAAATTCAAACTATTTTCTATAGTCACATAATATATCGTTCAAAAGATAACTCTCATTAAAATCATTAATGAATTTTGATTTAATAATAATGTAATATCTTCACGACTATAAAAATTTAAAAATTAAAAATTCAACAGCAATTCATTCAATAAGAATAAATAAAATTATTCTTTATTAGAGGATTTTATCATAATGAAGAAAAAAATGTGATTGATCGCTAAAAAATCAACAGAAGTGATTTTTAACTATCATTAAATTTATATATTTATATATAGTTGAACTCGAGATCTTAAAGTAATTTCATATCTATATACACTATATTTTAAGTCTAAAACTAAGAGAAAGTTAGAGATTCTCTTTAATTAGTTTTATATTTATCTTTTTTTTTTTTAACAGAATTTTAAGATTTTTTACATAATTTGTTATGTTTTAATTAATGTAAAGATAATAATTAAGTTTAATAAATGAAAGTAATAAGTGTATTAAGCTTATTTAATGTATATTTTACTTTTTTAATAGCATTTTTTTATTTGAAAAACTGAAAGTTTTCCTTTTAGATTTTAATGTTAGTTTTTATTTAATTTTATTAAATTTTACATGAAAAATATTTTTAATAATTTTATATATTTTTGCCCGAAGTATGAATTTACATCTAGATAAAAAAAATTAAAAAGAATCTAGACTTTCTTTATTCTCACTGTTCCATTTATCTTTTATATATAAAATTTTGAAAATTTTATATAATTTTAAGCATTTAAAATGATTGGAAATAAATATGAGATAATTATTAAAATATTCAATAGGTTACGTATGATAATCTTATTTAGGCAAATTAAATAAGAAAAGAAAATAATATTAAAAAAACAAATAAATAAATAGAATAGAATAATATTTGTAATGCATTTTAATTTTTTATTGTGACATTCTCTTATAACTTTTTTTATTGAATACTATGATTAGCTCTTTTTTTATTGATATTATGATTGATAACTTCGATTATTATATACTTATATATAGATTAATTATTAGCAAGAAAACCGATTTAGAAATAAATTATATATAATAATAATTAAAATATATATTTATATATTTAAATTAAAACTTAGAGAAATAGAAACTGTTTATATGTTCACAATTTCATTTTTTTTTTATAAATTTTTATATAATTTTAAGTATTTAAAGTGATTAAAAATAAATATGAGATAATTAATAAAGATATTTAATATGTAAATTTAAGAGTTTTTTTTTATTATTTTTCATATGATAATCCCACTTAAAAAAAATTAAATGAGAAAACAAAAAAAAATAATATTATAAAAAATAAATAAATAAAATAATATTTCTAATATATTTTAATTATTTCATTGTATATTTTCTCATAACTCTATTTATTATTGAATTTATATTAACTCTTTTTTTATTGAATATTATTATTAATTTTAATTTTTATATATTTATATATAAATAAAAATATAACGAAAAAAGGCTTAGAAATCAATTATATATAATAATAATTAAATATATAATAATTTATGTTTATATATCTTTATTGAAGATAATATTTATATGTTTTTCTTTTTTATAATATATAAAAATTAATTAAAAATATTTTTAATAACAAACACGGAGAACCGCGGGCTTATAAACTAGTTATGAAATTAAATTAAAGGCTAATTGTTCAAAATTTTATTGTATTTATTAATTAACTTAACAACTCTCCTCGACGCATTTTTCTACATCCTACAAACATAAAAAATAAAAATAAAAATAAAAAACTATAGCATTACAAGCTAGACCCAGAAACACAGAGCTACCCACAATGAGACTTCAAGATTCAACTTCAACTTCAATCAACCTCCTCGATCTTTGGCCCAGTTTCATAATTTGACCCACCAGTCCCACCACCAGGCATGTCACCACCACCCATATGAGCATCGCCGCCCTGATACATCTTTGAAATTATTGGATTACACAATCCTTCAAGCTCCTTCAACTTATCCTCGAGCTCATCAACTTCAGCCAATTGGTTCCCATCCAGCCATTCTAATGTCTCATCCACTGCCTTCTCAATCTTCTCCTTATCTGCTGGGTCTAATTTCCCAGCAAACTTCTCATCTTTCACTGTATTTCTCATATTATATGCATAATTCTCTAAAGTATTCTTTGCCTCCACTTTCTTCTTCACTTCCTCGTCCTCTGCTTTGTACTTCTCTGCATCTTGCACCATTTTTTCTATCTCTTCTTTGCTTAATCTTCCTTTGTCGTTAGTAATTGTAATCTTGTTCTTGACACCAGCAGTTTTGTCCTCTGCTGTAACATTCAAAATCCCATTTGCATCAATGTCAAAAGTTACGTTAATTTGAGGCACACCTCTTGGAGCTGGAGGAATCCCAGTTAGCTCAAACTTGCCAAGAAGATTGTTATCTCTGGTTCGAGCACGCTCGCCTTCATAAACTTGGATCAAAACTCCTGGCTGATTATCAGAATAAGTAGAGAAAATCTGTTCTTTCTTGGTTGGAATTGTCGTGTTTCTTGGAATTAAAGTAGTCATAACACCACCAGCAGTTTCAAGCCCAAGACTGAGGGGAGTAACATCAAGAAGCAACAAGTCTTGAACTTTTTCACTCCCTTCTCCAGTAAGAATTGCAGCTTGAACAGCAGCTCCATAAGCAACAGCCTCATCAGGATTAATACTCTTACAAAGCTCCTTCCCATTGAAAAAATCAGATAACATTTGTTGAACTTTTGGAATCCTTGTAGAACCACCAACAAGAACCACTTCATGAACTAATCTTTTATCAATCTTGGCATCAAAAAGACACTTCTCCACAGTTTCCATACACTTCCTAAACAAATCCATATTCAACTCTTCGCATCTTGCTCTTGTTATTGTTGCATAAAAATCAACTCCTTCATATAAAGAATCAATTTCTATTGTAGTTTGAGTAGTGGAAGATAATGTTCTTTTTGCTCGTTCACAAGCAGTTCTTAATCTTCTCAAAGCTCTAGCATTCCCACTAATATCTCTCTTATGTTTTCTTCTAAACTCCGCAACAAAATGATTTACCAACCGATTATCAAAATCTTCTCCACCAAGATGAGTATCACCAGCAGTAGCTTTCACTTCGAAAATCCCTTCTTCAATTGTCAATAAAGAAACATCAAAAGTACCACCACCAAGATCAAATATTAGAACATTTTGCTCACCTTGTCTTGACGCTTTCCTATCAAGGCCATAAGCAATTGCAGCTGCTGTTGGTTCATTTATAATTCTCAAAACATTAAGCCCTGATATAGCACCAGCATCTTTCGTTGCCTGCCTCTGTGAATCATTAAAATACGCCGGAACAGTAACAACCGCATTTTTTATCCTCTGACCCAAAAAAGCGTCTGCAATTTCTCTCATTTTCGTCAACACCATCGACGATATCTCCTCCGGTGAAAACTGCTTCTCTTCACCTTTATATCGAACGACAATCATGGGTTTATCTCCAGGTCCACGAATTATCTTAAAAGGCCAGAGCTTCATGTCGTTTTGCACAGATGGGTCAGAAAAACGACGACCGATTAGTCGTTTTGCGTCAAAGACAGTGTTTTCTGGGTTCATGGCAACTTGATTTTTTGCTGCGTCGCCAATTAATCGTTCGGTGTCAGTGAAGGCAACATAGGAAGGTGTTGTACGGTTGCCTTGGTCATTAGGGATGATCTCTACTCGGTCGTGTAGCCAGGCACCTACACAGCTGTAGGTGGTGCCAAGGTCGATTCCAATGGCTTTTTCAGTTTTGGCTGCCATAACTGAAATTGGCTTTGCGTTTGATGACAGTATCGGTAGAAAATTGAAGCTTTATAGGGTAATGAATATGTTTTAAGAAATACACTGGAGGATATGAGATTTGGCTAGACTGTTCCGGAGAGTTTTTTATTTTGGCTCCATTTGCATATTCAAATATATATTTTTTTTAATTAATGTTTAATAATATTATTTGCACCGATTGATAATTCTTGAATACATATGCATAGCAAAACTAGCGTTAAATGTGGGTGTATCTTTGAACTTGTCCTAAGGAGGCAATTTAAAATGTGTTTAATTTAGTGGTAACGGTTAGCTATAAGTAATTAGTCGTTAGTGGACAATGATGAGTATTTTTATTTTTTTCTCAAGAAGGATGAAGGAATCGAGTTTAACTCTATTATTCAAATTGTATATGTATTCACTATTTTGTTATATTTTAGTATGCGACAACGATAAGTAATTAATGGGCAGCTATTAAAAAATTAATCGTTAATAATTTTTAATATTTCAATTATAATCTTAAATTATTGATCCCTATAATTTGAAATATTATTTTGAATATTGAATTTAATATGCACCTCATATTAGCTATTGAAAACTCAAATGCTGAATACTAATTTCCAATTGTTAATTTAAATTAATAATTAATTTTGATTAACACGTAAATTAATTGGAGGATATCCACTACAAAAATAATATTATTATTTAACATTTAAAATTAAAATTTTGTAATATAATAAATCAATTAAAATTTTTTAATTATTATTTCTTTTAAGATTTATTAAATATAATAAATCATATAATATAATACGTAAAATTTTCAACTCTTGAAGTTTTAGAAACTATTTTCATGATGCAAGAAATTTTATTATTAATGCAGAATATTTTCTGAGAATCATTTAAATTTTTTCTTGTATATTTTTTTTTTTTTGCCAAATTCTTGTGTATTAATTCACAAAATGATAAAATTAATTTTTAACTGAATTTATGAGAAATTAAATATTTAAAATTTGGTTTTTTCACATATTTTTAGAAAACAGTTTTTATTTCAATCAAAAACAGTTTTCGTAAGAAAAATAGATACGCAAAAATTATATTCTGCTGCTTGTGTCAAACGGTGGGACTCTTTCGGAACATCTTTCGATGTGGCGGTAAATGAAATCAAGCAAATTGAAAAAGAGATGACGTGTCAGAAAAGGGGGAGATGTGAGAACACGTGGCGTTTGGGAGGTCAACTATACTTCTACAGAACACGTGGCGTTTGGGAGGTCAACTATACTTCTACGACTAGCCAATTTCTAAAGGCTTAAGGCTCAAAATAGCCCTCGGTGTTTCAATTATATCCAAAGTCATTCTTTTTATTTTAAATTGAGAAAAGATACAAAAAATCATTCACCTTTTTTTAATGGGTCTGTTAAATTTTTTTAAAATTTTCAGATTCTTATAAGACTCTCACATTTTATTTTAAACTAATAAAGCTATAATCTAACATAAACCGTTAATGAGCTAACAACAATAAACCTTCTCGTGCTCATTCGAATTAAAATACAAATGAAATTTAAAATCATTTCAAAAGCATATAATTTTTAACGAATGCCAAGGTCGATACTTGAAAATTTATGTTTTCACTTTTAAATTTAATTATTATAATAGGTAAGTATAAGTATTAATTTAAATGTCAGAAAAAGTGAAACCCAAAAATCACACTGGATTTGTAATAGAAAAAACCTAAATGATCAAAAAATATTTACCTAATCTACCGTATCATCGCAATATTACCTAATATATCTAGTTCAAGTAACTAAATTAACCAAATTCATGGATACACAGCAAAAGAGTTCATAGATATAAGCAAAAATTGAAGAAAAAAAAAAGACTCATAAAAACAAGAACTAGGTACCTAAGGATTCAAAAACTAAATTTAAAAAAAACATAAGAAAAAAGTTCACAAATATATATTCACGAATAAATTGATAGAAAATTCATAAAAACACAACCTACGTACCCCAAAGGATTCAAAAAGTAAATTTGAAAAAAAAAAAAAGGATTAGATAATAGAAAATCACATTTGGGTCGCTTAGAATTTTTTTCGGAGTAGCAGGATCAATCGATCTGTTGATTCCAGTGCTAAACGACACTATATTATTACTCGTTGGATGAATAGATGCAATAGTAAGTTTGTTCAATGGAAAACAGAGAGATAGAGAGAGAGAAAATGAGAGAGAGAAAGAGAGATGGTGATGATCTCTATAGGAAGAAGGAGATGAGAGTTTTTTTAGGAAATAAATCCTCACTATGTGATGATCACAAGCAAGATATAAATGGGGGTACGTGAGGATTTATTGTCATTAGCTCACTGATGGTTTCTGTTAATTAGAGCCTTATTGGTCTAAAATAAAAGGTAAAATTCTTGTAAGAGTTCGAAAATTTTAAAAGGTCTTAATAGGGCCATTGGAAAAAAGTGAATGGCTTTTTCATACCTTTTCCCTTTCAAATTAGTACTCGTGATTTTAATATTAGTTCAATATGGCTTAATTAAGTTCAACTGGAGTAAATTGAAAGAGCGCAACTTGCATATGAGACTATAAACACGTGAGAAGCTAGTGGAAATAATAAAATAATTAATCATTAATTAAACAATTATTTCTCTACAATAATAATAATAATAATAATAATAATAATAATTTTATTTACAAAGAGAGAGGAGAAAGGAGTGAATTGTTTTATTTTTCTAATCAATTATTTATATATTTTATATTTTTAATTTGGAGTTTGAATGGTACGCGCTATAGATGGACTTAATTAAACCATATTAAAATAATGTTAAAACCACGAGAACTAATTTAACACAGGAAAATGACTTTGAACCTAATTGAACCAATGTTAAAACCACGATAGCTAATTTGAGCTTTAAGCCATTTCTAAACTTAACTTGTCTTGGTTAGTCATTTTATCTTTAATTTTCACGCGGGTTACTTCATGAGAAGTATATTTTTTAAGAGTAGACTTTTCAGAAAATTATTTAGTAAAAAGTATAATTAATTATATGTTTGAGTATTGTTTAGTACGGGGTTAGTAAGTTAAGAAAGTTGAACTTCCTGAAAAGTATAAAATTTTAACTTGTTTGATAACCATTATTAAAAAAAATTCTGAAAATTAAAATGTCCACTTCTTGTATTTAGAAAAATTATACTTCTTTAACCCCTTTAAATGGGGTTGAGTAAATCAGCAAGTTATTATTATCTTTTTTATTCAAACAAAAATATTTCCTAGCAAGTTTTATGCAAACTAAATATATAATAACTTTCTAAAAAATTTACTTTCTACGAAATAACTTTATAAGAAGTATATTTCTTATAAAGTATATCAAACAATTTAGTTTGCAAATAACTTTCAGGAAATGGACTTTTTTGTTGAACTTTAATAATGCAAATAATATCAATACTTAACCACCATTTACTTAATGTCGTTTAATGGATAATTGATATATCAGTTATATTTATTTCAATTAAACAAGTCCAACTTTTTTAGCCTTTAAGAAAGTGTATTTCCCCCCTAAAAACAAGAAATGGACATCTTACTTCTCAATAATTTTTTTCAATAATTACTATTAAATAAGCCAAATTTTTTCATTTTCTAGGAAGATTTGCTTCCTTATCTTATTTCCTACACCAAACAATACCTAACACTTAAAATTGGTATGTTAAATCTATTAAGTACCAAATTATTCTAGTTAGCAATGTGCATAAATGTACAAAGGCATATGAAGTGTCTGATTGTGCATATGAAGTGTCTGATTGTGCATATGAAGTGTCTAAAAAAATTGTGCTTTAACATTTATTTTGATTAAAAATATTATTTTATTAGCAAAATTAATGGGAAGTATTCAATTAACACTTAAAAATAAATACTTAAAATAATAAATAAAAGTAGGAGCTGTCAATTAAATTTTTATTTTCAGGTTATAAATGAAGAATTTATAAGGAAAAAGAATTTTTATCATCAGTTCATAAATTTGTTCTTTTAAACTAATTAGTTTGTCTTCCCTATTCTTTAGTTTTTCTTCTTTCTTCTGGTTCTATACTGTTTAAAGCCCTTCAAACCCAACTCCAATAATGTTACAGTCGATCCTCTTATATGTAATATTCAATAAATTAATAATTTTATTAATTAATAAATTTTCAAGAAATAAATTTCATTTGTTATTGGATAATTAATAATTCTATTATTTAATAATTAATAAAATTTGAAGAAAATTCCATGTAATTTGAAATTATTGAAGATAATATTTAGAAGTAAAATATTATAATATAGAATATATAATTTATCCTTAGTGTTTGATAAATTTGTAATTTTATGCTTGAAATATAAAAATATGAGATAATATTCAAATTATACTAAAAATGAATAAGTACAATAATATTTACCAATATTATTCATATTATTACGAGTCTAAAGTAATTAATTTATTTTAAATAATAAGTAATGACTCAACTGCAAAAGAAAATAAGCAAAATTAGAAAAAATCCAAATATGTATTCACATTTATGTAGTCAAATATTAATTTTAAGTTTATGTATGTATGCAATTTTAATCCCATACTAATTTATAGTTTTTTCGTTTTTCATAAAATTAATAAATTAATAGTTTTAATATTTAATAATTTTTTAATTCACCAAGTATATTAATTATTAGAGGGACTATTGTATTTCTATTCATTTTTTGTTCTTTGTGAATTAGATGTATACTATTGAACCATGCTTTATTGTTACAACTTGTGCTCAATTTGCAAATTAAAAATTCCACATTTTAATTCACATGGTCTAATCACACAATAATAAGCAGGGAAAAGGAACTAAAAAGCCTCTCACTTTTATCCAACACACTTGTTAAGCCTTTTTAAAATTTTATATCCAATAAAAAGTAAGGGTCTTATAAGAACCTGAAAATTTTAAAAGGGCTGTACCTTTTCCCTTTTTTTTTTTTTTTTTGAGGCGTGGGTTTGCCATTAGCTCATTAACGATTTCTTTTATATTAGGACTTTATTAGGCTAAAATAAAATGTGAAAGTCTTATAAGAGCCTAAAATTTTAAAAAGAGCTTAATAAGTCTATTGGATAAAGGTGGAGGACTTTTAGTATCTTTTCCCTAACAAGTATTCAAAGATAACATATTTCATGCCTTCATGGATCAGTACAAACAAAATGGGATAACAGGAATTGCTTGTTTTGTAAACATGGCATTCCAATTTTACCATCTCCCAAAAATGCAGCATAAAGCATAATGAAACATTATATTATATAGTAAGAAAAAGGTTTGATATATATTTTCCCTCTTTAATATGTCACTATTGGTCACTTTGCCCTTGACTTTTTATTTTAATAATTTTGACTCTTCAACTTGTCAAACCATATCTTCTAACCCTTTAATTGTCCATCAGTATAGCTCATATTATTCACGCGTGCTAAGATGGACAAATGTCAGATTTTTTTGCCATGTGGAAAATTAAATAATTATTTTTTAAAATACTAATTTCTTTCTCGCTCACTATCTCTCTCTCTCTCTCTCACTCTCCAATATGCTCTCTCTCTCTCTCTCTCTCACACACACACCATGCGATATGCTAACTCTCCTTCCCAATCTCCAATATGCTCCCTCTCTCAAACTCCGATTTGCTCTCCATTCTCTAGATCTAATTTTTCCTAATGATTTGCAAACCAAAATTTTCTCAGTAGAAACACTAAGAAAAAAAAAAACTTGCATGAAGTATATATATCATATAATTTTATATGTAATTCTAAGTAATATATATATTAGTAATATTAAATTTTATATAATTAAATGTAACTTATGCATCTTCTTAATGCAATTTATTTATTTACTTAGGTCATTGGAATCCATTTTAAAGGACAAGAAAAAAATTGACTGAGCTGAAGAATTTGTTTCCAAATACCATGTTCTCTTTCATCTTTTTTTTTTTCATTAAAGAATAAGTAGTGCAATATAATTTCCTTGAACTTTCTTATATTTTATAACTTTGTTAGTTTAAATGCTATGTACTTGAAAATTTATTTTTAAGGTGATTTGGTCAATTTGCCTTAACTAAAAGATACTGATTTAAAAAATATATAATATTATTGTGAAAAATTTGCAAGTACATAAGTTGCAAATAAGTAATATAGTAATGAAGTAGAATGTTGATTCCATGAGGAATAGTTGACAAATAACAAAATTAGGATTTCCTTTATTATTTAGAAAATCAAATAAGATGGAAGAAAATAAATAAAATTAAACAGATATAATAAAGATAAATTCAATATATATAAAAGACCTAGAATTTAGATTTTATCAATTGACTATCTATGAGTTCTCCATTTTCTCTAGATTAATTTTATTTTATTCGTATTAATAATTAGTTTTTCTAAATTATATGAAGTTCTCTCTCAAAATAAATTACAAGAATTTATTTTAACCTTATATCTACTCTTATTATCATAATCATTAAGTTTTATGAAAATATTTTTAATAATCACAAAGGAGTGTTCTTATCTTTAAGCAACACATACCATAGGTTTAATATCTCAATGAATTAATATTATACTTTCACTCTCACTACTTCACATAATATTTTTAAATATGTAAATAGTGATCAATTTTTCACAAGTATTAAGTTATAAGATAAAATATTAATTCCAATAACCAAAACCAACTAATCAAACATATATAGACAACCATAGGCAAATCAACAGATTACGTCTGAATTCTAGAGAAGGATTTTAGTTACTCATATTTAAGAAAGAAGCAATTAAATCAACAAATAATATAAAATAAAACATGATCTCAAATTATTATTAAATTAAAGGATAAAGTTTAGAAAGAACTCTAGAAAAATTGATGAGAAGAGTCTTAAAGTCTTGATGAATCTCTAAATTTGTATCCTCTCCTTGGAAGAATCTTCAATAAAATTGAAAAACTAATATACAAAGAATTTTGAGATAGAAAAACTTGATTATTTGAGTTTTAGAAGATCTAATCTATTTATAGGATACAAATTTTAGATTTAGATGGAGTTCGAAACCCTAAAAATCAGAATCCTCAATCCCCTTTAAAGTTCAACTCGAATAGAAAGGAAAATCGCATTAAAAATTGCACTTCGGTCCCCTCAGGCACCACGCAGCCATGTAACAAGCTTCCTACATGGCTGTGTACTAAGAACCCTTTAATTTCAAAATTCCCTTGTGTATACGGAGTCATTTTTGTTTATACGACCATTTAATTGGGATACTACACATTCATGTGTCTTATTTTGTATTTTTTGAATAGTAAATGATCGATTTAGGCTTTAAGATCTTCATAAAAGTTGTATTTTTATCTCTTAGCTTTTCAATATATTTTGAATCACCTTAATATGATATTTGTAGCTCAAGTTATGCTCAAATTACCAAAAAATGTCTGAGCTGTCAATATTTATCAAAAGATGTTCGACCATGTATGTCTAAAATCTCTTTTTGCACTTCTTTTGCTTCTTATTTGCATTTGATTTTATTCTAATTGATCCAAGAACTTACACATCTTTTGAAATTGAATAGAATCATTTCAAATAATTTAAGAAAATTTGAAACAAACTATAATAACAAAAGTTAACAAAAACAGATAAAACAAAATATAAATAACACATTTGATGGAAATATCAAAATAAATACTATTTTATTAATAATATAATTTGCACTTATCAAATATATATAATATTATATAAAAATAAAGAAAAATTTGACCCGTGGCATCGCAGGGATAGCCCACTAGTTCGTTATAATGAAATGATGTTACATAAACACACATTAGTTAATTTACCAAATACCATTTGTCACTGCCTCCACCGTCAACTATCATTTTTATATTTTTTTTCTCAGGTTTGATGATAAAATTTTAAAAGATATGAAATTTTTATAAATTTAAATGTCTATAAACATAAATTAATATTTTTAATATTATAACCAAATAATAAAAAATTAATTTTTTGAAAAATATTTTCAAAGACAAGTTATTTTTTACAAAACAAATGTATTATTATTATTATTATTATTATTATTATTATTATTATTATTCACGAGCCATAAAAATAGCTATTCCACCAAATAAGTCCCTGTTTAAGCATTTGTTTTAAATTTTCTATTTGTTTTTACTTTTTTGCATCAAATATTTTCCTCTCATACTTAGTTTACTGTTCATAATAAAATTTTGATTACATTTTTTGTTGCAATTGCAATTGAGGAAGGATCATAATTATTTTGTTTATTATATATATATATATAGCAAGGGAAGGGGGAATCAAATTTAAATTTATTACTCATGCAGTATACACACTTACCATTAGAGTATATTTTAGTATGCAGAAAGTAATATTGTATGATAAAATTTTATACTTATCTAAAACAATATTGTACAACAAAATTTTATTTTGATCAATTTTTTGTTAACCAGTGGATTCTTCTATATTAACATTAAATTATAGTAAATAAATAATGATGATATAACTTTTTACTCCAATAAGAATCTAAATTGAAGTGTATTTAGCTTGATTCTTGAGTTAAATTACTCAAAGTTTCATTAATTCACTTATATTATGGTTCTAATTTGTTTTTATAGGAATTGTAGGATTTAGTGAAGAAATGGATTAAAAAGTTGCCAAATCAAAAAGCACAAGGTGGTTGTGAACCCTCAATTTTTACACTCTCAGATCCATCTGCAGCCTTAGCACTTGCTAAATTTAACACGTTACGCGGAGCTGTTATGGTGGTCCCACTATCCGGTCAGCAGGCAGCGCCCCCGAAAGAAAATTTTTTAGCCTTCAATTACATTGCCATTAGACACCCAAATTTTCCAAACTCTATACTAACAACCAATCTTTAAAAAAAAAAAAAAAAATCTCGAGAAGTGTGCCATGCCACATGGCATGCTGCATGGAAAGCGTGTGGCGCCGAGTCAGATCTATGCAGTGCCGTATGGCCTTTTTGAGGCACGCCGCAAAAGCCTAACACTGCGCCGCGCCAGGTCGTAGGTTTTCTGCCTCCAGTGAGCCCTACGCGCGTAAAATGACTTTTCTATCATTTTTTATCCAGTTTTCAGCCTTTTTTTGACCATATCCTCATGGTCTTTTCACATTTTCATTATCTAAACTACACTCAACCCCATTTTTCTATAAATACCCCCTCCACTTCTCATTCCAACACACCTCTTGAATTAGTATTGATGGTTATCTACTAATTCATCTCTTCTTCTCCCTCCAACCACTCTTTAATTAATTAATTAATCTTTTTAATTAATTTTCTCACCCTAACCAAATTAATTAATCTTTTTAATTAACTAAAAATTCTTTTTTAAAATCAAAATTAATTACTCAATTAATTAATTAATTAATCTTTTTAATTAATTAATTAATCATTTTTCTCTAAAAATCAAATTAATCTTTTTTTTTAATCCACCTCTCATCCAAATTAATTAATTAATATTTTTAATTAATTAATTCATCTATCCATCAATCTATTTCATCACATTAATTAGTTAATCAATCATTTTAATTAATTAATTAATCCCTCAAATCCATCTAATCACCGGTCCCGATAAAATGAAATTTTGGTCCAGTAAAACCCTCTGCCCGCTAAAAGCAAAGGTATCAGCCTTTTCTCCTCACTCTCAAAACATCCAAACTAAAATTAATCTGATCAACTCCTAAACCCCTCCACTTAATTATGGAACGAATTACGTGGGTTTTGATCCCCATTCAATGGAATACGTAGGCATATTTGGAATCTAAATCCAAATCTCTATCAATCTCTTTTTCGCTTTTTAATTTATGGATATTTTATTTTAATTTTCTCATTGCACTCATATCATATTCATGCATCTTATTTACAATTATCATCTTATAATATTTGTCATTCATGAAATCAATTTTCAAGTCAAATTAAATTTAAGAGCCAAATTTAGATCATTTAAAATCAAAAACCTAGTTCTCGAACTCAACCTAGTTCAAAGACTAGTGATTTTTATTCATGGGTAAATTAATTAAAAATTAATAAATTAGAGTCAAATTGGATTTTTCCTTAGTTTTCCCATTTAAAAATAAATTAGAGTGGCAACTCCCAAAAATCATTTTTCAAAATCAACCGATCCGAACTCGAGAGTTCTATCATGAGTCTAAACCCGCATGAGCATCCTAGTTCCCTCTAGCGGACCGGGCTGGTGCTCGGGTGAGGCTTCACAGCTGGCGACTCCACTAAGGACTATTTGCCACCTTTTTTAATAAAAAGGAAAGTAAGAGGATTGCTATTTGGTTAAGGAAAAATTTTTCCAAAATAATCTCCATTTGATTCATTAAGTATAATTTGACTTTCATGCATCACTTTACATAATAAAGGCTCCTTGCTTAAATCTTACCTTAGCTTTGGGAAAACTTTTGGATAGCGAGTAGCATTGGCTTGACAACTCTCTTTGAGTATGTTGGGAGATAGCGAAAGCATTCCACCCTGCAATGAATCCCCGATCATTTCGGTAGTGTAACGAGTAATCAGTACTGTTAGACCCATGTGAGACTCCTTGCCTCACATGTGGTTAGGTATATCGATACTTTAGTGGCACGAGGACCTTTAAATCAAATCGCCCTTCACCCTTGTGCATATAGTTGTCCTAGCCTTTGACCTTAGGTTCCATGTACCATAATGATTGATACTCTTGCATATTCATGAAACCTTTTTTAGCATGTATCACGTCATGATCATCCATACATAATATGAGAAGCTCAACAAAGTCAACCCTTAAACACCTCATAGACCCAAACCGGTGGTCCATTATCCCAAAATGCCTCATACACTCACCCTGTCAACAGATAAACCCGATGACCAACTATGTGGAAGGAATCCTTTTCCCAACACATCTTCACATTCATGCCATTTTCCCTTCACAATTCTATTTTCTTACCCATTTTTTTGTCTATTTTCTATTTCAAGGTAGTAATGGCCAATACCTTCAACTTCGATCAAGATGCCATGAGCGCTTTTTTCACCAGCCTCCTCAAGAAACAAGAGAAAATTTTTCAAGCTGCACTCACCACCACTCTTCAGACCCAAGCTGAAACTTTTACCAATGCTCTCAACGCCCAGTCTGCCACCTTTACTGATGTCCTCAACTCCCAAGGCTAGTCTATCATCAATGAGGTCAAAGAAATGACCAATGCCACTATCACTCCCCCTCCTGCTTGTGTTGAGCTTGCATCTGCCCAAGCTGAGACTAGCCATGCTGTCAGGCTCCAAACCCGAGGGTATGTGACCGGCACTAGGACATGAAAAATGCACGTGGCTACCAATGCCCATAGTAAGCCTAACCCAAAACACATAACATAAAGCCCAAAACTGAAAAGGGCTATGGGCCCAAATGAGGTAAGTAGATCCAAATAATATCATTATAAAATAAAAACTCGCTGGGCCAATAACTCGTTTATTCCATAAATGTAATAAATTACAAAAGGGTTTTGCTTAATAATAAATTGCAACTCTTTAGGTACATAACTGCATAATCAACAATGTACAAATACAAAGTGTAACATTGTGGAGTTCTAGAGTTATAATTATAAATATACATCTATTACATATATTCTTAATTCCCAATAATACAAACTACTGCCAAAGGGAAATTAGCAGTTTACTCAAGTATAATTCTTTCACAAGCTTATTCCCTGGCCTGAAAACAATAAGATGAACATGAATGAGCGTCCGACTCAGTGAATGATACTAGCTAATATATTAAACTGGTATCCTTGAGATAGAATTCTAATGCACATGCTATGCATTATATCATAGAAACAAACAAATCATACAAACAAATAAGGAAAGGATACGGTCCACAGTACCACACTAATACTCAATAAAGGGAGCCGATCCCCTTATACTGGCTCTCTGAATCCAAATAATCCATCTCTTATGTCCAATGGGCCCGGCCAGCTTTGGTTTGTACCAGGAGGCCCTAACCCAACTAATAACGGCCCTGATGATGAGCAGGCCCGACCAGCATACACCAGTCATAGCTCATCTTCTCAATCCATCATAATCCCAATCATAACCATAATTATAACAAATCCATAATCTTAGGTGGTACTGTATCCTTCTGACCTCCATCCATAAATCACAATACAATACAACACAAAAATGCAGATGTAAATGAAAACAAGATAATACATTAGTGAGTATCACTCACTTAACTGACGACGCTTCTGACTGGCTTCTCTCAGAAGTGCAGCCTTTGGAACCAGGAAAACGCCAGACATCGACACCTCGCAACAATGGACATTATTAAGATAAGAATCATACTAAACCCAAAGACAAACTCAACAACTTTAACAATAACTCTAAAGACTGCTAAACATAGAATAACTTATTTAAACGATTGAAAACAAGAGTTTCAGATTAACCTTCACGAATTCCAATCACACGGATGCTGAGAATGGCGCTGGAACGTCAAAATGGAACCGCTGGGCCAGCCACGTGTCGCCGCTGCTCATGGCAGATCTGGGGGACTTTCACACCAATAGGTTCACTTGCACTCCAGGATCACAAAAATGGTCACCACTCGCCGTCACTCGCCCTCCAGCGGTGTGGTTTTGCATTTTTTTGATCTCCTCCTCCGGTGATCCTCAGGAGGCAAGATAGGTATCAAATTGAAGCTCTCATCCTCAGGAGTTGAACGGGACTGGCCATGCTCAATTTGGCTGCCGGAATTGGCCAGAAATTCAACTTGAAGCTTCGGCGTCGGCGAAGCTTCTTTCCTCGCGTCTGCCGCCATCCGCCACCCGATCGGAGCGCCGCTGCCTCCCTTGAGGTTGCCAAATGGTGGGCTAGCCGCTGGTGGTGGCGGTACAGCCCATCGCTGGACGGGTGGTGGTGCACTCCACCACAGCCTCTCTCCTCTCTCTCCGCTCCCGTCTCTGCCTCTCTTTCCCTTTCTTTGTTCCTTCTTCTTCTTTTAAATTACTTAATACACTTAAACCCACTTACATGTATTTATATAAATCTAACACTAATATATATATATATATATATATATATATATATATATATATATACACTAATATACATATATTTAGATAAGTATAACACTACCCATATATATACAAATTAACAATAATAATAATAATAATAATAA
The DNA here is from genome assembly GCA_947687605.1 of Reutealis trisperma. Taxonomy (NCBI): domain Eukaryota; kingdom Viridiplantae; phylum Streptophyta; class Magnoliopsida; order Malpighiales; family Euphorbiaceae; genus Reutealis; species Reutealis trisperma. The sequence goes on from CANTUT010000002.1 coordinate 551,738, forward strand.
TAATGACAATAATATTAATAATAATAATAAATCATAGATTATATAATAATGATAAATATAAAAATAATTTATAATTTACATACTAATAACAAAATTAATAAACTTATTCACAATAATTATCATGATAATAAAATCTCGAACCTCCGGTACTAAATATATAATTAGAAATATACTTTAAATTAATCGAACGTAATATTTATATTCAAATATCAAAATATAATTTCTCAATAACTATAATAATATCATAATAATATACATATATAATATTGTAGTAAAATTGCTATTAACAATACATATTCAAATAGTATGAATATTTATAATTTGGTAAAATATAGCTTCAATTCTTACTTTAATAAGGACAATAATAAAATAATATGTTTCCGTATAAAAATATAATTTTAGAAAAATAATTGAAGATTCAGGATATTTCACATGCCCCTTCTTTTACTCCTCCAATTATCAATCTCACTGATAAAGGGAAAGTATCTGAGACTCCAACCTCTCTTACCATGGACTTCAACACAACCACTTCCTCTCCCACTACGAATCATTTTCAAAGTGGAGATTTCTTTAGCTTTCTCGAAGCTAAGAAATTGATGGAGAAAGTTGAGGTCATGGAAAAAATGCTCAAAAACATCAAAAAGCACGAGGACATGATAGATGTCAACTCCTTAACTCTCTTCCCAAATGCACAAGTTTTACCAAAATTTAAAATGCCAGTCATGGATAAGTTTAATGGTACCACGTGTCCCAAAACTCATCTCAAGATGTATATGGGTGTCATGAGATCTTTCGATGTGGAAAACGAGCTCTTTGCTTAGTTATTCCAACAGATCTTGACCAGAGCTACTATTAAGTGGTTATTAGATCTCGACAAAAATCACAAGAAGACTTGGGATGACATATGTAATGTATTTGTCAAGCAATACCACTACAACATTGAGGTGGATGTCACCCATCGAGATTTGGAAATCACCAAACAAGGGCTAAGAGAATCCTTCACCGTGTTTCTTACAAGGTGGAGGACAAAAGCGACTCAAATGGTGAACCGTCCATCTGAAGTAGAGCAAATTGACATCATTATCAAGAACCTCCTTCCCCAATATCAGGCTCATCTGCAAACACAATACCTTACTAGCTTTAAAGCTCTCATTAGCACTGCCACCAAGATTGAGGATTTGATTCAATCAGGATGAATCAATGATGAATCCTCTAGTTCGAGGTATCATAAGAACAACAACTACACCACCAACACCACCCAAAGAGAGGGAGAGGTAAATGTTGTGTCATGTCATCAGCCAATGAATTTGGAATCAATGAGGACTTTCTTTGAGTTGGGCATGCCCCTTAGTGTTGTCTACAAGAAAGCCTTAGAGGCTAATACCTCCTCCAAACCCCTTGCCCAAGGGATATAATGCTAATGAGCACTGCGATTATCATCAAAGGCCAAGGCACAAAACTGATGCATGCAAGGTTCTGAAGTATAAAATTCAAGACCTCATTGACAGTGGAGACATCATTACTCCCAAACCCAAAGTCTAGCACCGCTAAGCTCACTTGACCATCTCAAGCCTCATCCAATAACCGATATTTTGAGAAGAGTGCCAGCGCTGGTGTGCCCCCTATCAAGTCCTCTGAGTCTATGTTAGAGTCTTTTGAGTCTATTTTCTATTAAATTTTTCTTTTTGAGTCTGTCAAGTCTTATCCTTCTGAATCTATATTTTGTCTTCAAGGCTTATCCTTTAATGTACTTATGATGGGACTTTTATTAGTAATAAAAGTTTGAACTTTCTGATTTACTTTGATTTTTTTTATTCATCTTTAAATGGGACATCTTTAAAAAAATGAATGAAAAAAGAGAGAACAAAAAAAGAAAAAAATGAAAAATATAAAAAAAATAAAAATATAAAAAAATTGAAAAGGCAAAAGGATTAATTACGGCACAAAGGAAAAGAATAAAAAATCACATACATTGCATTTGCATGGCGGTAATGGAAAAACTTATGAGCTGATTTGTACTAGATGAAGACACGATAGGGATGCTCCGAGTATCATAGTTTACAAGATCCTGACCTACAAGAAGCCTGTCGAGGAGAAGCTATGGAGAATAAAGACAAAATAGAAAGATCCTATCCGACAGAGCCACTATCTTCATGGACGTGGGCAGAAGTGAATTCTCCCATCTTGGCAACCCTGATCAGCTGAAAAGATACATTATCCGAAGATGACATCTATATTTCATTTCTGTTTCTCATGCATACGTAATCAACTACGTGGACCTGATTCTCCCTAAAAAATGATAAAAATTAAGGACAGAAAAGTGATGTAAGGGATACGTAGGCAACCCGATTCGGGTGCGATCCAAATCATAATACAAAATATTTTGTTTGCATCGCATTCTCATTTTCTTTGTGCCTAGTACATCATTCACTTAATTCTTTTGCCTAAACAAAAAAAAAAAAAAAAAAGGAATAATGCTTGCTGAGCTGAAAACCTGAAAGGGCGGCTTAGGCAGAAGTTAGAGCAAAATAAAGATGTCTCATCTAATGGTGATCAAATCTTGCAAAATACAAATCGATCATAAAGGATAGACCTTTCAATGTTGCCTATAGCTTATCCTATTTCGTGTAGTCATGTCAACCTATAATTATTCAAAAAAAAAGGGGGTCATATATGAAGTCACAGTCTAGCCAGTCCTCCTGTACCTCCTGAAATGCAAATCTCTCGTGTCCTCATCAGAGTCAGAGTCTATCACAATCTCCTTCTTTGAGTCACTACTGTAACCTATGGTGTCGCACTTTCAATAGTTCCTCAAGTTTCCTTGAAAGATTGAGTCTCCCCTCTGTCTATGTTGCAGTTCTCGCTCCACCAATGGCTTCTCTTGCAGCCCATCCTTCCTCACCTATGTCACCCTTAGCAGGGCAACCTGGTACTCTTTCTCAATTGGCCAAACCACCTTTATCAACCACCTGTCATACCTCTCTATAGTCCTAAGTGAAATCCCAAAATAAACAACATGATAACTCCTCAGCCAGCCATCACCTGATAGCTCTAGCAATGGGAGCTATGATCTGCACAGACTCTAAGAAGAAAAAAACTAGGGGCACATCCTAAGTCTGCCTCATCTGCCTTAAGACCCTCATCCCTTAGTGGAAAGTCATTCAAACTAAGCCCAACAAGCAAACCACTTGACACCTATGGCCTCTAATCATGACAGATCTAATCCTTTACCATTAGTAGTGCTAGAAATGTCCTCTGAGGGCAAGTTGCAAGCAACCATCCTATCTGATCTTTGACCGAGTATCAATAAAGCATATGTAGACTGAAGAGTAGGGTCCACTGCCCGAAAATGATCCATTAGCCACACTTCCAAGATAACCCAAAATCTAAAATAGACACCCACAAAACACCCCAATAGAAAGGGTAAACAAATTTTTCTCACTTGGTGAATAACTGGCAAGATAAATCATCTTTCTAAATCTTGAATAAAGCAATTAAGGCTCATCAGTGTCTTTGCCAGCACAATTCTAACCATAAAATATCTCTGTTTTATCTGCCACTGTGGCATCACCCTAATTAATAGACCCATAACTGATACTCAAACGGAAAATCAAGGCCCACATATTGAGCCTCTGCACCCCTCATATCTCCCTGGTCATCGAAATTATGGAACTTTTCAATCACAGTAGTCAAATTCACTTGACTATCACTAACCATCATCTAGTTTGCAACATCCTGAGGCAAGTCAAAAACTCCTGAAAAATTCAGAAAATGCCAGACTTTGAACTTTGGCACCACCAGAGTTGCCTTTGAGTCATAGCCAAGCCATGTTCCCTATCTCCCTATAATAGGCACAACTCCTCCTCAGTAGCACCAAAACAGAAACCACAGGCCACCATATTCCAAAATCTGAAGCAACCCCTTGAACTCCTTGAAATACCACCATGGCAACTATCTCATACCAACCCAAGTTGAATTCATTAGTTTTGTCGAGTTTCTCAGTCCACACATGTATGTCTCCACCCTCATGCATTCATGGAATCATCCATTACAGTCATCATCATAAATCATACATGGCATAGAAGTTAAATAAAAGGTCTATGAATTCTGAAACATGCATGCATCATTTGTGCACTAGTACTTATGCAATCATGCACCATCATGCATAAGCTGAGCCAATAGCCTCACCAACATCTGTTAAGCTAACTAATACTTCCTCCAAGCTGACCGACACCTCCTAAAACTGACTAGTGTCTCTTTAAAGCTAAATGATACCTTTTCAAATCTAATAAATGAAGTGTGACTTCCAGAGTCTCTTTACTCCCAGTAAAGTTTCTTTGAGCCTTCCGAAAGGCCCAACCCCTTACATTCAGAAGCCCAAGTTTCTTTGGCGCAACCAAAATCTTGTCAGGATCTCTTTAGCCAACTCGCTATAGGCCGAGGCTCTCCCTTTACTAAAATCTTATCAAAATCTTTCGAGCTGACTCGCCATAAGCTGAGACTCTTCTTAAGAATCTCGCGAGCCGACTCGTCATAGGTCGAGACTCTCTTTTCACTAAATTATCTTGTCCAAAATCATCTTTACCTCTACCATTAAGGCCAAACAGATAGCCTTAATTGAAATTTACCTAAATCATCTTTACCCAAACAATAAGGCCAAACAGATAGCCTTGATTGAAATTTACTAAATCATCTTTACCTCCAACATTAAGGCTAGACAGATAGCCTTGATTGTGATTTACCCCAAACCTTCTTTATCTCTAACATTAAAGCCAAACAAATAGCCTTGATTGAGATTTACCCCAAATCATCTTTACCTCTAGCATTGAGGCAAAACAGATAGCCTTGAGATTTACTTCAGATCATCTTTATCTCCAACATTAAGGCCGGATAGATAGCCTTGATTGAAATTTACTTTAGATCATCTTTATCTCTAATATGAAGGCTAGACAGATAGCCTTGATTGAGATTTACTTCAAACCATCTTTATCTCCAATATTAAGGTCGAACAGATAGCCTTGATTGAGATTCACTTTAGACCTCCTTTGTCCTCTAACATTAAGGCTGGACAGATAGCTTTAATTGAAATTCACTAAACCTTCTCCATCTCCAACATTAAGGCCAAATAGATAACCTTAATTGAGATTCGCCTCAAACATTCTTCATCTCCAGTATTAAGGTCAAACAGATAGCCTTGATTAAAATTTACCAAGACCATTTTCGCAACCAACATCAAGGCCGAATGGATAGCCATTGATAAAGTTTCATTTCTCCTAGAGGTCCTCCTCCCAAAGGACATGACAAGAATACATAAGCCTAGAGTCTGACATGGCACCTCTTCCCAACATTCACTATCATCAAAATCACCTTTTGTTCAAAGCCAATTCTGATGAGGGGGCAACTGTGAACCCTCAATTTTTACACTCTCAGCATCCAACCATAGCCTTAGCATTTGCTGAATTTAACACGTTATGCGGAGTTGTTACGGTGGTCTCGCTAACCGGTTAGCAGACAGGGGTTCGGAGGCAGCGGCCTTGAAAGAAAATTTTTTAGCCTTCAATTATATTGCCACCAGACACCCAAATTTTCTAAACTCTATACTAACAACCAATCTCCAAAAAAAAAATCTCGAGAAGCGTGCCATGCAGCACAGCACAGGCTTGGTGCGGCGCCGCATAGGCCGTGGGTTTTCTACCTCCAGTGGGCCTCACACGCGTAAAATGACTTTTCTACCCTTTTTTATCCAGTTTTTAGCCTTTTTTTGACCCTATCCTCACGGTCTTTTCATATTTTCATTACCCTATCCTTATGATCTTTTCACATTTTCATTACCTAAACTACTCTCAACCCCATTTTTCTATAAATACCCCCTCCACTTCTCATTCCAACACACCTCTTGAATTAGTATTGATGGTTATCTACTAATTCCTCTCTTCTTCTCCCTCCAACCACTCTTAATTAATTAATTAATCTTTTTATTAATTAATTTTCTCATCCTAACCAAGTTAATTAATCTTTTTAATTAACTAAAATCCTTTTTTAAAATCAAAATTAATTACTCAATTAATTAATTAATTAATCTTTTTAATTAATTAATTAATCATTTTTTCTCTAAAAATCAAATTAATCTTTTTTCTAATCTACCTTTCATCCAAATTAATTAATTAATCTTTTTAATTAATTAATCCATCTATCCATTAATCTATTTTATCACATTAATTAGTTAATTAATCATTGTAATTAATTAACTAATCCCTCAAATCCATCCAATCATCCGGTCCTGATAAAACGGAACTTCGGTCTGGTAAAACCATCCGCCCGCCAAAAGCAAAGGTATCAGCCTTTTCCCCTCACTCTTAAAACATCCAAACCAAAATTAATCTGATCAACTCCTAAACCCCTCCACTTAATTGCGAAACAAACTACGTAGGTTTTGATCCCTATTCAATGGGGTACGTAGGCACGTTTGGAATTTAAATCCAAATCTCTATCAATCTCTTTTTGCCTTTTTAATTTATGGTTCAAAAACTAATAATTTTTATCTATGGGTAAATTAATTAAAAATTAATAAATTGGAGTCAAATTGGGTTTTTCCTTAGTTTTCCCATTTAAAAATAAATTAGGATGGCGACTCCCAAAAATCATTTTTCAAAATCAACCGATCCGAATCCGAGGATTCTATTGTGAGTCTAAACCCGAATGAGCATCCCGGTTCCCTCTCGCGGACCGGGCCGTTGCTCGGGCGAAGCCTCACAGTGGTGCATGGGCGAGGCCTCACAGTGGTGCATCTCAAAGTACATAAGCTAGTGCAGTTTCCTTCCTTCTTATTCTAGCCCACAAAGAGCACAAGTCAGGGTAGTGCAATTTCATTTCTTCTCATTGCTGACTAGAAAGAGCACAAGCTTATGCAACCATAGAATACACAAGGTTGTGCATTACATTTTGTCTTTGCCTTAAATTTCATGAGTTGAAGAAAGTCAAGTGAAAGGCTTTCAAATTGTACAAGGTAGTACAAAATGCACAAACTTGTGCGCCAGCATGATAACTGTATTTTTTATTCAATTTTTGAAATTTAAATGAAGATTTTAGAGCTAATAGAAAAAGGTATCATTTCTCTGATTTAAGGGTTTTTTTTGGCAAAGTAAGAGGGGTGATTATTTTTCCTTTCAGATCAAAGTATAACATAGTTTTTCTTATATATTGAATTTACTTGGATTAGGGAGTTTTTAAGAATTACAAATTGAGAATCAAAGGGAAGTATTACCAACCTTGGATATCCATCTTGTGGTTTCTTTTAGAGTTTATTTCTAACCTCTTTTTAATGTAATTTGTATTGAACATTTTTATTGACTTAATGCAATTAGTTGTTTCTTTTATTATTTCAAGTATGAGTAGCTAGATTATTTAACTAAGATTTAGATATAGGTTTATTTGATTACTTGTGGATCAATATATACTTTGGTTTTTTATGCTTGTTAATTTGGAATTAATCTCTCTACTTTGGGCTTCATGTGTGTGTGAGTGATTGGCCATCACTACCACAATCTAAGATGCTATATGAAGTAGCAAGAGTGGAAGTTTAGCATTCATTCACGGAGTTGATACACCTAAGGGATATTACTTCATAGACATAGAAGATATTACCAATGCCCAATTTCAACCTCATATCCTCTTAATGAATTCATTTAATTCTTGTAATTATGAGAATACATATGAGGTTGAAATTAGACATTAGTAATTTACCTTGAGAGAGGCCTATGTAAGAGAGAGTCACCTTTAATTTTAGTTAACTTGAATGAATGCATGAGATGGACCATAAGCATTGAAAATCAATTGAAATCTAAATCTGAGGCTTCCTTTCATTAAATTTAAATTATCTTTGAATTATTTGTTTGTGTTAGTTCTAGTAATTTAGATTGTTTATATTAAGTTGAATTTGTTTTATCCATCATTTCGGTTATCATTTCACTAGACATTAGAAGATGTATAAATTTTGGTGCTCAAATCTATTTCCTTGTGAGATCAACGAACCCTTGACTATTTACAACTACTTGTCACAATTGACTCGTGTACTTGCGGTAATAAAAAGAGCAAACAATGTACTAATTTTTTATTTATTTAATTTTACATTTTTAATTTGATATAATTAATAAGGATCTTGCAAGGACGATGTGCTAAATTAAATATAAATTTATATAATTTTTTGTTGGAATATTCATCAGGTCTTTATGAAATATTTTAATACTTTGTTTGGTTATCTACTACTTTATATATTTTTAATTTAATATATGTTTTACATATTCATTTGCACCAATTTTTTTTTGTAAAAAAGTAAACCAAATTGAAATTTAATTCAATTTGTAATATTTAAAACTGAATAGAATTGATATACTGAAAAATAAGACCGAATCAAACCAATTCATTTAGTTCGATTTTGCTCACTCATAATACGGCTTATAGACAAGGATGACATTCGGGCCGGGTTTAATAACACTTATAATAATTATAAAAATAAGTAAATATAAAAAATTGAATCGATTGATTTGGATTGTTTTTATTTATTATTATTACTAGCTATAATTTTGAATTTATTATTATTATTATTATTATATTGTGAATCACTTTTTTTTATAAATATTTGTAAGATTTACTTAAAGTACGTATGTGATTGGAAATTTTTTCATATTTATTTTTAATTTACATATATATTTATTTTATGGTTTTAGTTTTTGATATAATGATGGTTAATAAAATATTATGAAATATATTTTAAAGTCCCTGTATAAAAAAATAGTGGCAAATATAATTTTATTGCATCATTTTTCTTAATTTGCTTTTATTAATAAATTCTCATATATATATATATATATATATATATATATATATATATATATATATATATATATATATATATATATATATATATATATATGAAAAACTCATTGTTAAAAGCAAATTAAAAAAAAAAAAAAAGAAGATATAATGAAATTGTTATAATATATTATAGGATTTGATTGATGTCTTTTCATATACATGAATATTCTAGTTTTCATATTAGTATTAATTATATTTTCCTTATTAGAAAAGTTTTTATTTCTTTTTCTTTTGTACTCTATATAAAGGATTTAATACTATTAAATGGGAGAACTAGAAAACTATTATCTTCTCTATATTCCTTGTTATTGTTTTTCTCTATTATATTTATAACACTTTATTAGCATGAATCGTTCTACAATATTGTTCATAATTTTGGATAGCTTATAGTTTGCAACAACTCAGCTAAGGCGAAAAATTTGAAAAAATAAAATTCAAGATTTATGGTAAACAATTTTTGTCTAATTAATTACTATTATTATTAATATTTATGTATCAAATACATTTTTTTTAAGAAAAAAACTAAATCATTTTTTTTTAAGAAATCGTTTAAACATATTGGGTTAATTAATTTGAAGAAATCGTTTTTTTTTCTCTCTTATAATCATTTACCTCAAATCATTTTTTTTTAGATTTATAAAAATTTGATATACTATTTAATGATTAATTAATTAAACTCTAATTCATGAAAAACTAGCACTATATTTTAAATTATAGTTTCTGAAAAACTACCATTATATTTTGAATTCCAGTTCCTGAAGAACTAGCATTATATTTTAAACACTAGTTCCTAAAGAACTATTATTATTTATAGTTTCTGAAGAACTAATTAAATAAATAACTAAGCTATGAGTTCCTAAAGAACTAGTATTATATTTTAAATTATAGTTTCTGAAAAACTAGTATTATTTATAGTTCCTGAACAACTAATTAAATAAATAACTAAGTTATGAGTTCCTGAAAAACTAATAATAACTACAGTTCCTGAATAACTTGTATTTTCTACAGTTCCTGAATAATTGATATTCTCTACAGTTCCTGAAAAACTAATATTCTATATAGTTCCTGAAAAACTAATCAAAATAAACAAATATAAATTCATTAAATAATTATTTAATATTCCTGAAAAACTAAATGCATTGTCTACAAGTCTTTAAAAGACTAATTTTATTATGATCCTATATTAGACAATGTTAATTGATGGCCCTCGATATCACGAGTAAGAATTATTTATCATGGATACTAAATGCTAAAATTATTGAATTTGTTTCAATTAATTATTTATCTTATGAGATTCTCAAGCCGTGTTGTCGTGGTAGTATAATTTTTTGACGTGAAATTGAGAGCAGCAAACCAATGTGGCATATTGCACATTAATTTTGATTTTGTTGAATACAAAATTAAGCCTAACAATATCTAGATTAATTAGTGTCACTCATTCAGGTATTGAACATCTAATACTGTTAAAGATTTTTTATTTGTCCGAGAACTATTTGACAGGTTTGGTACTCTAATTAATCTTTGTAGGGTGAACTTCTTATTTGCTATATTTTATCTTCCTTTAACAATATTCAACGAGTTGCAAATTGCAACGGATATTTGAAATATTTAATTGGTTAATCTATTATATATATACTCTTGATGATTTTATTTTAATAAATGAACAATATTATATATATGACATATAAATAGAAAATTTGTGTTTTTCTTTTGCATTTTTGTTGGGCATGATTGAGATGATTGTTTATGAAGAATTTAGTTTATATATTATATAGTAAACTCTGTTTATACTAGGAGTATAGAATATTTATGGCGTACACTCTGTATTTTGAAAACCTGAACCTATGTAATTTACTAATTGACCAATTAATATATTTGGAGTTCCAAAATCCCGTGAAATTGATAATTAGCTCAAGTTTACTTAAGAGAGGTCTTTACTTATATTCACGATATTTATATCCTAAATTCCTTAGCGGAATTATATATATGCAATGATAAATATGTTGTATATATATATTGGTTTCTGTGATTAGCAAATATAATTTGCTTATGCCATTGCATATTATTTATTTATTTTTAACTTCAATTCTAGTATAGATATTATTGTGCCTTATAATTAATGGTTAATTTGTCCTCAACTTGCCTTTATGCAAATATATTTTATAATAATTGTCTTATGAGTATAAATTTCATATTGTTTATGTGTTTAGTTTCAATATGAAATTTGAAAGTAATTGAAATTTTATTACTTCATTATAAACATGAATTTATTGTAAATGGTTCGATTGATTATTGGAGTTTTTACATGAAATTAGTTCAAATTTCTTTATTTTTCTCAAAATCGATTGAGTTCTAGATTTTTAAGAAAATCAATTTAATATTTTTATTTTATTTTTAACACAAAGACTTTGATCATATTTATATTGTATGTAAAAGGGGTCTAATTTATGAATATTTCACTATTTAAGATTTTTGTATTATCTATAAGAGCTTTAAAGATTGATATGATCACTTGAAAGATGTGGTACTACCATAAGCTCAATATAATTGGCTAAATCTACACCTACAAGATTTGAAATCTATTTTAGAATATAATTCAATTATGTTTAAAATTACCTCATAGCTGAAATTGTGTGGTAATAAAGTTACATACTTCTGTAGTAACAATATAAAAAGTGAAAATTTACAAATATTGTTTGTCTTCTAGTGGTTGCAAAAAATAATTGCTAATGAGAAATCATCAAATAATACCTACTAATACAACTGCATTTCCTGAAGTGAATGCTATAAATCATTTGGTAGATCATAAGAATTCTAAAAGAATAATTGCTAATGAGAAATTATCAAACAATGCCCACTAGTACAACTGCATTCCCTGAAGTGAATGTTATAAATTATTTGATAGATCATGAGAACTCTGAAAGAGTAACAACTCATATTGAGGACAAAACTCAATATTGGTGATTTTATGTAAAGTCCTTAAAGGAGTAATTTGTAAGGATTTTATAAGTTGTGCATTATAATGAGTTATTTCATTATTATTTTATCCCCCGTATACATGCACAATATATTACATTAAACCTGCAGTTCAAGTATTAAACTTATAGTTCAATAATTAAACTTTGAAAATTTAGCATAAATGTCATTATGTATGCATGAATGCCATTATGTATATTATGCATACTCTCTTTTGAAACTTGTACAAGGACATGAACCGCAAATTTTTAGTTGTTCTATGAATATATTAATATCACTATCTCAATGTGCGACAATGAGTCCATAAAAGAGACTAAAAATTTATTTTGATAAGGTACATTTCTCGACATTAGGGGAAAAAAGCACTTGCAGTGCTAAAAAATGTTGAGAAATTTATTAGAAGGAAAACCTTTTAAATAATTTTGATCCATGTACAAGTTAGAGTAAACCAGAAGTTCACAAAATAATATAGTTGCAACAAATTACAACTTAACTGCCAAATGCATTTATAGATGCTAAAAGAGTGACAAAGTCTCATATTACAACTGCTAATACCCAGCAAGGGTTGTGATTCCAATTGCAAATAGAAAATCAATCAATCTCACTACACGTCAAAAGTATGGATAGTAAATTAGAACTAAAAATAAAAATCCGCGGAAAAGAAATGCAGCGTCACTCATAAAATCTTTTGAAGAGAAAGATCTCAGCCAAAGAGCTATAGCCAATTATGAGACACAGACTGAGACAACAGAATAATTAGATCCTCCAGATATGATTTCTAGAGTTGATGATCATATAAATAAAAACTATGAAATCTCAATTATTTTTGTGATATAAGAGAAATAGTTGATAGAAATTCAATTATTGTCGATGATAAATTTACCTCAATAATAGCTCTTGATGTTTCAAGAGAAAATTTAAATCCAAAATCTATAAATATAACTGAATATTAGTATAAACATGATTGATCATCATGGAAAGAGGCAATTAAAGTAGAGCTAGACTTGTTCTATCATTAACTATGAGAAAACTAATTCTCTTATTATGGAAATGATCATGTTCCATTATTTGATTAGTATGGCAGTTAAAGAAAGACGCAATGTATGCCTTATAAAAGCGATATTTATATGAAAGTTCCAAAAGGACTAAAGATATTAGAAATGAATGCACATTAAATATGTGACATATATTTCATCAAATTGCAAAAATCCATATATGGATTAAAGTAATATGGACATGTGGTGTAATTGTTTGAGTAAATTCCTATTGAAAGAAAGATATGTGAATAATACACTATGTCCATTTGTATTCATAAAAAACCATAGAATGGTAGATGTTATTGTTGCAGTATATGTTGATAATTTAAATATTAGTGTGACTCCTAAAGAACTCAAAAAAGTACGTATCTATTTGAAAAGTGAGTTTGAAATGAAAAATTTAATGAAATTTTATATCAGCTTGTAGACCGATTATCAAAGAGTCATAATACACCAGTCTATTTATGTGGAAAAGGTATTTAAGTAACTTTGTATGGATAAATATTTTCTCTTAAATATACCAGTGGTGATCTTCTCACATAAAGTGAACAAATACCCTTTTAAACCTAAATAAGATAACAAAGAGCTATTTAGTCTTCAAGTACCATATATAAGTGCTATAGGGACACTAATGTATATTGCCAATTGCATCAGGCCTGAGATTGCATTTATAAGAAAAATTCCTAGCTAGGTATAGCTCGGCACCTACTAAAAGATATTAGAGTGGTATAAAAAGTTATCTTCAATATACTATTAATATTATGATTCATATTTGAAATTGGTCTATATGTGAATATTGGTTATTTACTTAGTCTCCATGATAATAGATCTTAGACTAGCTATGTATTCACTTATGGTGGTATTGTAATTTTATAAAAATTTTTATGGTCTTGAAATACCTCACTAAAAGATGCTCCCATTGTATTTTGAGAATAATGTAATTTACATTGTACAAATTAAAGGTTGTTATTGTGAACTCTCAATTTTATACCCTCATCATCCAACCACAACTTTAACACTTGTTGAGTTTAACACGCTACGCGGAGCTGTTATGGTAGCGGGCGGCGGTAAAAGAAAATTTTTGAGACTTTATTTACATTGCCACTAGACATCCAAATTTCTCAAACTCCATACCAACAATCAATCTCAAAAAAAAAAAAAAAGAATTGTCTCGAAAAATGTGCCAGCACCATGCTGCGTGCAGCGCCACGTCAGAGCTGTGCGGTGCCGTATGCCCTTTGTGCGGCGCGACGCAAATGTCTAATGCTGCGCCGTACCAGACTCTGCGAGCTCTGGTCCCTGTGAGCCCCTCGTACACAGAAAATGACTCTTTGACCCCTTTTAGTCCAATTTTCAGCCATTTATAGCCCTGCCCTTCATGGTCTTTTCACATTTTCATTACCTAAACTACCCTCACTCACTTTTCCTATAAATACCTCTTTTCACTTCTCATTCTAAGACACTTCTTGAATTTGAGTAGATTGTTATCCTCAAATTCCTCTATTCTTCTCCCTCCAATCACTCTCTAATTAATTAATTAATCTTTTTAATTAATTAATTAACTCATCATAACCAAGTTAATTAGTCTTTTTAATGAACTAAAACTCTTTTTAATTAATCACTAAATTAATTAATTAATTAATCTTTTTAATTAATTAATTAATCACTCTTTTTTCAAAAATAATATTTTTTCCAAAATCAAATTAATTATTTTTCTTAATCCACTTTTCATCCAAATTAATTAATTAATCTTTTTAATTAATTAATCCTTCTATCATTTTCATTATATTAATTAGTTAATTAATCTTTTTAATTAATTAATTAATTAATCTCTCAATCAATCCAATCACCTGGTCTTGATAAAACGAAATTTCGGTCTAGTAAAACCCTCCAAAAGTCAAGGTATCAGTCTTTTCCTCTCAAACCCAAACCAAAATTAATTTGATCAACTCTTAAACCCCTCCACTTAACTGTGGAATGAACAACGAGGATTTTGATCTATATTTAATGGGGTACATAGGCATGTTTGGAATCTAAATCCAAACCTCAAATCCAAATCCCAATCAATAATCTTTTCCCCTTTTTTTAAATTAATTTGTGAATATTTTATTTTCAACATACATTCATGTTTTGCTATATTCATACATTTCTCTTTAATATCATCTTATAAATGTCATTCATGAAATCCAATTTTCAAGTTAAATTAAACTTAAGAGCCAAATTTAGATTATTTAAAACCAAAAATCTTGTTCCCAAATTCAACCTAATTCGAAGGCTAATGATTTTTATTCTTGGGCAAATTAATTTAAAAATTAATAAATTGGAGTCAATTTGGATTTTTTCCTTAATATTTTCTCAACTAAATAAAATTAAGGCGGCGACTCATAAAAATCATTTTTAAAATTAACCAAATTCGAACCCAAGAGTTCCATCGTGAGTCTAAATCCGAATGAGCATCCCGGTTCCCTCTAGCAAACCGGGCCGATTCTTGGGCAAGGGCTCGCAGTTATATTAAGAGTAATGAAGTAGACATAAATTTCATCCAAATTCTTGTATATAAATAAGCTATAGAAGAGATATCCACCAAATTCGCTTGAGTGACAACTTAACAGACTTATGTACTAAGTCTTTACCTAATGTGGTATTTAAACGACATTATTTCATCAATTAGTATACGCCGTGTTAAAATCTATCCTCATCAGGGGGAAGCAAATTAGTATATAATTGTACTTTTTTTCCTTAGTCAAGTTTTTGTTCCACAAAATTTTCTTGGACAAAAGTTTTAATGAAGCAATCTATACAATGACAAAATAGCATATGAAATGTACTCTTTTGCTTAGCTATGTTTTTTCCCACCAGGTTTTCTAATAAGGTTTTTAACAAGATATATTCATAGTGGAGTACTATAAATAAATCATTATATATGGATATTACTTAAACATTATTAAGTATACGGTTTGACAACTTAACAGATTTTTTTATAAAGGCACTCTCTACAACCATATTTGAAAAGTTAGTCAACAAAATTGGCATGTGTCAATTAAGAGATATTTGATACAAATCATGTTTTCATGAGGGGGAGATTTTGGTACATTGTACTCTTTTTTCCTTAGCTTAGGTTTTGTCTCATTTGATTTTTCTGGCAAGGTTTTTAACGAGATAGTATTATGGCGCAAATCTCTACAAGAATAATGTACTCTTTTTTTTTCACTAAGATTTTTTCTTACAGGGTTTTTCTTTAGTAAAGTTTTGATGAGACGTATGCTTTGTAAAAAAATCAAGGGAGAGTGTTATAATATATTATAGGATTTGATTGATATCTTTTCATATATATGAATATTCTAATTTTCATATTAGTATTGATTGTATTTTGCTTATTAGAAAAATTTCTTATTTCTTTCTCTTATGTACTCTATATAAAGGACTTAATATTATTGAATGGGAGAATTAGAAAACTATTATCTTCTCTATATTTTTTGTTCTTGTTTTTCTCCATTATATTTATAATAGAAATTATATTTGATACTATTTTTTTAAAGTAAACCAAAAAGAAAAATAAAATTATTAAATTCAAATACATATTTAATAATATATTTTATAATATTGTAAACTATTATTTTTTTGATGGGTATAATATTGTAAATTATTAGCATATTGATATCAAACAATATATATATTCACGTCTACTCTTTTTTTACATAATATTATCATGCAAGTATTAACATATTAATAATTAAAATAAACAATTATAATAATAAATGTTACAGATATTCAATATGAATACAAACTAAACCGCTACTTAGAGAATTCTAGAGTTTTAACTTTTGATCTTACAAATAGATTAAGGTCTCAACTGAAGATTCCTGTACATAGCAATCTCGTGAGGATGCACGTAGCTAATCTAAATTCTAAATTCTAATCCATAGTAGTAGTGCCGCTATTCTCTCAAGTACTTTTTCTGCGGTTCTACATGTAATATTAGCACGAGCAAAACCTTGCAAAAGGTTAACTGAATCGATTAACCGACACGTGTGAGTTAGGACTAATAGCAAACAGAAATACTAGCTAGCTAGCTGTTGCTTTGACATCAAATTGCGAAAAAAGATAACGCGCCGAACCTAACGAAGAGCCAGGTTAGTGACTGAATGTGGGGTCCACCAGACGGTAACTGGTTAAAATTTTTTTGAAGAAGCATCGTCGTTTATTGACTTTTTACAGATTAGGGGAAATTTTAGGCACGGGTCTGTTTTCTGAGGAAATAAAACTTATGGCTGGGAAATTGGGAAATTATTCTCTATTTTATCAAAGTACCGAAATTGCCCTTGAATATTCCCTTTGTTTAGATTACGATAGTGATAAGTTGGAGTTGAAAGTACATGAATGCCCCCGTTGATACAGTTTGAAAGGCGGTGGCTAAATTAAGATAAAAGAGATAATCCCAAAATTTATATTAAGTATTATGAGTATAATTATAAGTAAAGCAAACTTTGTATTCTAAAAATAAATATATATAATTAAAATTAAACAATGGCATAACTAAAAAAATAATAGTATATCTCAACAAAATAATGTCTAACATAAATTTTTGCATATTAATAACCGACATAAATTTAAAAGAAACTTAATTATTTATCGCATACATATTACATTTAATTAAATCATAGTTAGTGGTTTTTAATTTAATTCCTAATTTTTTCGATTGAACCAATGAGATTAATTTGAGTTTGACAACCATAATAAGAATATCATCTTAGGTAAAAGGCTCAATACAATAAATAACTTATTAAAAATAAAAATTTAATTACGTAATAAACCACCGCATTTATTTTTTTACATATATGCTTAAAACTAACAAAATAGAAAGAATAGGAGATATTAAAGTTGGGACAGATCTTCTATATGATTTTGAATAATGTTATAGTTAATTGAATGCTGATTATGGAAAAAGCGGATATTATAAATAATTCGGGCAAGTTTGTGAATTGATTATTGATTTTTTCAATTGAACTTAAGTTTGACAACCATATTAAGAATGTCATCTTAGATAAAAGACTTGATACCATAGATAACTTATTAAAAAAAAAATTAACTAAGGAATAAACCACCACATTTATTTTCTTGTGAACATGCTTAAAATAACAACATTGAAAGAATAAAAGATATTAAAATTTGGGATCGATCTTCTTTATGATTTTGGATGATATAGATAAGTGTTTTGAGAGTCACTCTCAATTTCTAAGCAGTTGAAATTTAAGCTAATAGTTAAATTAAGATAAGAGATATAATCTTAAAATTTATATAAGATATTATGAGTAAAATCATAAGTAAAATAAATTTTGTATTTTAAAAATAAAAAGTAACTACAAAAAGAAAAATAGCTCAATGATTGAATATTTGTAATGTAAAGCTTGATTAAAAGGTTGAAAACTTGATATGCTTTTTCCGTTCAAAGATTTGATATTTTAAAAAGTAAATAATTGCAAAAAAAACTCAATATTTACCTATTACAATATCAATTTCCCATTATTACAAATAATTTTTAATTTATTGAAATTAAAATTAAAAAATAAAAACTATAAACATATTTTTTAATATAAACTAGACAAAAAAAACACATATGGTCACTACTTCTTCCTTCTCCTCTCTCTTCTGTCCCTCCAAGTAAAGGTGAGCACAGGACGTGGATATCTTGATTTAATCTTACCGTAATCCCGAATAAAAAAAATCTCTATTAACATAAATCTCTAATCTTCGAAAAAATATCCGACCTAAATTGAATAAGTTATAAGATATGGTACGGTATAGGGGATGAGTATGTATTCGTTCTGAGATCTGAACTAAACTGTATTTGAACCTTACCGATCTAATAAGCCCGAACCGAATATATTATATTTGTTATATATGTTATAATTTATTAATTACATGTATAATACTTATAGTTAAATTTACATAATATTATATTATTTATTATTTACACTTAATTTGATTCATTTGTTATAAACAAATTAATTTGTGTATTCTTTAATTTGTATATTATTCTATTAATGTAAAACTAAACTTTACCTAATAATTATACTATTTATTATTTGCATTGACAAAATGATGTCGTTTTTCATTTTCATCTACTAGTGCTTGATGCGTGGCCATGCGAGAGCGACAATTAAATTAATTGTGGACCTTTCAGTTTTCTTTTCTTCAGCCTATAACCCACGTCTGCTGCAACTGTTTAACTTCTCATCTCATTAGGTTTTCCTCTCATTCACTCATTCAATCTTCTTTTTCCCTTAAGTTTTAAGTTCTATTCTCTTCTCTATCAGTTTTTATTCTCTGAGTTATCACCTTCAATTTCTTCTTCTATGGTTGCTTTCGCTATATTGCAATTTGCTTTCGCAAATGGATAGTTCACACAGCTTACACAAGAACATACAATAAAAACCTAAAGCATTGGTTGCCATAAATGAAATCCTAAGCCTAGCATAACATAAGGTAAGTATTATCTACCTAAGCATTGTCAGTCTTACATATTAGGATTTCATTCAAGGTTGACTTTAACATTAATGACAATGAGTTCAATCATAATAACTTTGAATTCAACTTTATTAAGGTTGCATTAAACTTTATTAAGGTTGAATTCAACCTGAATATAATTGAATGTTGAATTCGACTTTATTAATGTTGAATACAAAGAATTCATCTGATTCCATATATATATATATATATATATATATAGGAGGATAACACGATTATGGTTTGTCCCAAGAAGAAACACTTATTAAGTAAAATTGCAAGCTACAGTCATTTAGAAGAAAAGGTTAAGGTAATAAACAAGAAACTTAATGAAGCACAAAGGGAGTTGCTAAAGAAAACTATATTTGACCATTTTGTTAGTCCTCAAGTAGGAAAGTGGAGTAAACAGCTCATCCACAGCTTACTGTTAAGGCAATTAGAGAAAGTTGATGATGATGATTCAATATACTTCAATATTATTGGAAACAACGTGAAATTTAGGAGAGAGGAGTTTACTTTGATAACATGTTTGAAATTGGGAGACAGTGAGTTAAAATCAATTAAATTTTCATCCAACTTTATTAAAGTTGAGTTGAATATAAATAAGGTTTAGACAAAATATTATTAAAGTAGAATTCAAGGTTGAACTCCAAGATATTAATGTTGAGTTCACCTTCATTACAAGACTTCAACATTATTGAAATTGAATTCAGCTTTATTAAAATTAAACTCAATTGTATTAACGTTAAAATAATGTACATGAAACTCCACTAAACTCAATTAAATTTGATTTCAACACTATTAAAGTTGAGTTGAACATTAATAAGATTTGAACAAAATGTTATTAAAGTAGAATTCAAGGTTGAAAAATGTTATTAATGTAGAATTCAAGGTTGAACTAGTTGAACTCCAATACATCAACATTGACTACTCTAAATTTAACTTCAATAGAGTTGAGTTCACCTTTATTACAGTTGAGTTCAAAAATATTGAAGTTGAATTGCTAAACTCAACTATACTAATTTTGAATTAATGTACATATAACTTCACTAAACTCAATTAAATTTGAATTCAACTCCATTAAAGTTGAGTTGAACATTAATAAAATTTGAGCAAAATGTTATTAAAATAGAATTTAAAATTGAATTGGTTGAACTTAATATGTTAAAGTTAATTGCTATAAATTCAACTCCAATAGAGTTGAGTTCACCTTTATTACAATTCTGTTTAACATTACCGAAGTTGAATTTGACATTATTAAGGTCGAACTCAACTGTATTAACATTGAACTAACATACATGTAACTCCACCGAACTCTATTAAAGTAGAACTCAACTTTAATGAGTTTTAAACTCAACACTAAAGTTTAAATTAGCTGTATCAACTATCAACACTGAAGTACTTAGAATTCAACTTTATTATATTTGAGTTGAAACTTAATAAAATTAAACTCAACTATAGTCATTTAATTTGCCGTTTTATGTTTACTAATAATAATAATTACAATAATATGAATATCCGCAATAATAAATAGTAATAATAATCATTATGACATGTGCCTAGCTGATATGCATGGTTTAAATACTAAAATCTAACCCTTCATGTTTTGGTTAGCCTCCACACTTTCTTTCCTTTTTTTCTCTCAGCTCATTCTTTGTTCTTTGTTCTCTCCTTCGTATGCTCGTTCTCTCTTCTTGCTGAGTTGAAGTATTATTATTTGTTTATTACAATCAAAGGACAAATAATTAATAATTATAAACTTATAAATTTATTTTAATTTTTAAATAAATTTTTAATCCAATCAACTTAATGATAATGTGATTTTTTTTATTTTTTACATAAAAAATTATATAATTTTTGAACAAACCAAAAATTTTATCTCAAATATATATATATATATATGTATTAAAAAAAATATATTTTCCCCCTGCCCATTTTTTTATGAACAAAAATTTTTGCGATTAAATTTGCACTAAATTTATATTAAATCATTATTAAATCATCAAATAAAAAGAACACTTTAAAATTCAATTCAATTCAAACAAAAAGAAATTACTTAATTTGTAATCTATAATAATATTTAATCATCTATAAAAATTTCTTGATGAAATATAAGAAATACAAAAATTACAGTTTAACAATTATTTTTATAAAATTATATAATCATCTAGTATAAAAATTGTTATATTTATATTAAATCACAACTTCATACTAATTGTAATTAAAAATATTAATTTTATAATTACAATTACAATTTATTATTATAAGCAATTCAGTATATTTTATTATTGTTTTTATATTAAATTTTACAATTATAAATGATTACAAGACTTTAGATGAATATTGTAAGGTAATTACTGTAAGTAGTTTAAATGATGATAAATTATCATATAATTATAAACATAATTGTTAAAAATTATTATAAAAAATTAATTTAGTATACTAAGTTTTATACTAAATTACTAATTTTCATAAAAATTTTCCATATATTAATTACTTATACTGAAATTTTTTGAGGATATTGCTTATACTGGATTTAATTAATTAATTTTATCACTTATTCTTATAAAAATATAAATAGAAATTTTCGTTTATGCGAGGCATTCATTTTAAGAATTATTTATTCTGTCTCGTCTTTTATGGGTTGGGGATTGAAATTTCAAAACAGCACTGCCAACTTCATTCCTAAACATGAGGGCAAAACAGTCAATCTATGCTGTCATAGAAGTAACAGAAATCCTCAACCGCCAAGGACAACAACGTAATTAAATAGCTTTTTCCGACGTAAAAAGAAAAGAAATTAAAAAAAAAAAAAACCCACAAACACTAGCCTAAAGTAGGGTTTGTATTTCTCTGTCCCCACAGGCCGCACATACTCTTTCTCTTCTCTTCTCTGTTCTCCGCAGAAGAGAGAGAAACAACATCCCCACCAAACTCTTCTCTCTTTTTAGATCAAAATCTTTTTCTTTATCTATCTATCTATCTATCAATTTTACATATATTAAATTTCGTTTCTTTTATATAATCTTTATACACATATATATATATTTCAAGAAAGTAGTTTCTTGATTTTCTTGATTCAGCCTTGTGTTATTTTAAGCTGAATCTAGGGTATTTTTATTTGTGTTTGTGGTTTTTGATTGGACGGTGGATATTATATCTGGGAGTGAAAGATCGAGGTATGCAGCAAGGTGATCAGACGGTGTTGAGCTTGAGACCTGGTGGTGGTCGAGGAGGGAGTAGACTCTTTAATCCACGTTTAGAGTCTTCCTCTTCTAATAATAATTCATCTTCCTATTCTGCACTTTCTTCTTCTTCTTCTATCGCTTTTGGTGATCTCCCTCTCTTGCGTCCTCATGGCGGTGCTCCTCTAAAGGTTATTTCTTTCTTATATCTGTTTTTGGATCTGGACTTATTGGAGAATATAGATTTGTTTGTTCTGACTTTCTTTTGAAGTGGGTTTTATGGTTATTGTTATTGGGAAAGCTGCTTGTTTGTTGGGTTTTGAAAAAATATTGGATCTGGGTTTCGTTATCGATTGTTTTGTCATAACTACGAGCTTAGGATTATTGATTCATTGCTGTAGATGATGTTTTAATAATTACCTGTATTTATGTCTTGTTGGATATTGCGACTGCTCTTGGAATTCTCTGCATTTTTTTAATAAAAAATTTGGTACTTGAAATGGGTATTTGAAAAAATAAGGGATATATTAAGCAATTCTTGAATACTTTCTGATTTAGTTGCATTGCTGTTCTTCCTTGTATGGTTGTTTTAAAGATTGGATTTTGTTCATAATTGGATTGATGTCAGTAGTAGTAACTTTACCATTATAGAAGGCCTTTTGCTTTTCCTTCATTAGGAGCTTAAAAGATTAAAGCTTGTTCAAGCGTCCTAATTCTTGGTGGGCCACTTAATATGTGTACCTGCTGTAAATATGGACGAATAGCAATTTGTAGGCTTTAGGTGGGCATGTAGTGAGTTTCAGGTTGCCCATAAAGGACCTACTAACATTTAAATTTCTATGGGTGCTGATTGAAGAAGAAAAATATATCCCACCAACATAACCTTGGAGAAGTTTGCTGATCTATGCCATTTGATGATCAGCAATTTGCTTTGTTAGGTGATAGCTAATGGTTGTCTAATGTTTTTGCCTTTATTTTCCAAGCCATTGCAGATAGTGTCCATTGGCAATATAAATTTAATTATTCAAGTATCTAGAGGTTATTTAGTTCATGTTGACCTGTTATGATATGCATGTTTCTTGAATTTTAGTGTATTAAATTTTTTAATTTTATTGAAGAAATCCAAATTTATCATACCAACACATTAGTTTCTTAAGATGAATAGATGATTTGTAATAATGAATCTTAGTTTTGCAAGCTATTGGTCTCTCTGTTTTGCAAAGCTGTTATTGAATTTTGTTCATTGTTTGTTTTTTTGCTTGTTGCCTATTTGACATGGTAGTTTATAGCTGACAGTTCCTGACTTTTGCAATTTTTTCATTTGTTATTAGACTGGAGACTCACGTTTTGAGGTTCGTGAGCGAGTGCGATACACAAGAGACCAGCTTCTGCAGCTTAGAGAGGTAATATATTTGATTATAATTTATTTTCTTGGTATATTATTAGCTTTTTCAGTAGCTTCTTAGGTTAAGATTGCTTCTCATTGGTCATACAAGCTGATTCCAGTTACTGGAATCCAGCATCAAAAGTAGGGTGAGTTAATTGGATTTTCTCTCTGTTTTAAAAGTTCCTCCCCCTCCCTATCTTAATATTTGTCCATTTCTTTATAGTTGATGTATTTTTGTATCTATTTGTATCTGTCTTCGCTTTTTTATTCTTACTCCGGTTGAAGTTTAGTTGCATAAACAATCACTTCAGATGTTTGTCTTGGTGATTGAATGTTGAATATGCATGTTGGTGATTGAATGTTGAATATGCATGCTGTAAGTGGTATTTTTCTTGAGAGCCATCTGTTATGCTTTCTATTATGTTTCATACCTTTCCTCACTATCTCATGATATCTGCTATTTTCTCCTAGGCTGTTGTCATCTCTGATGAGATTCCAAAAATAAAACGGAAAATTGATGCTGAGCTTTTTGTTGAAGATCAAAGCTGGAGTCGTGGAGAAAGCAATGTGAGTTGCTCACCTATGTTGATATGCTTGCCCCTCTATATTTTGCCCCTTTGTCTGAAGGAAATTATATTGTGATCTTGTATCAAAACTGCTTGCTATTAAAATGATGAATACGATTGAGTGATAAATTTTTTACTTGCATTTATGTTATCAACTTTTAGAATAATAATTCTTTTGTTCCATCCAGCCACCAAACCAGTCTCAGGGTCGTTATCCTGAACCAGACAATCGTGACTGGCGTGGTCGTTCTGCACAATTTCCTTCACCTGGAGAGGAGAGATCCTGGGATTCTCTTCGAGAAAGCAGAGACTTGGGTGGGCGTCATGACTCCAGACAGCTAGAAGGAACTCAATTTAATCGTCAAGAACAAATCAACTTCCAGTTTGTAAGAGCTCAGATCTCTTCCAACCAATCAGTAATTTATATGTTTTGTTTTATTGGTACACATTCATGCTCTCTGTCTCCTTCAGGTGTAGTTTTTTAAACTGCTATTATGCACCTATGAGTAAAGTATCAGTTACTGATACAGTAAAATTTTAGTTCAAATAGATAGTCCATTAAAGTTCAGTAAATAAGGTATCTAACCTGTCTTACATAACAAAGATAAGAATTTGGAAGTTCAGCTCTTCTTATGAAGTTTTACAATGTGTCTTTTCCCCTTTCATATTTTTCTGTTCTTTCTGGAGTCATACGAATGGCAATGCGCAAATAAGTTCTGTAGCATGTAGAACCAAACATAAGGTTAGCTGATTTTAGACATCTAGTATATTGTGGTAACTTTTTCTAAGAGATATTGTGATGTTTTAGCATGAGCAACAAATTTTTGATGTACCTGACATCAACTGTTTTCATCATTAAATGGATAAGCTGTGTGATATAAATTTCTTTGGCATGTCCTTAAGCATTTAATTTTTACAAATATCCCAGCCTTCTCTCTTTCTCTGAATTTTGTGCCTCCTAAATAATGACCTTTTTTGTTATCAAAAGATATGTTGGTAAACCTATTTCAAGAATAAAGTTTGTTGTTTATGTTATGTTGTCATTATTATTGTTATTATCATCAAAATGTGGATTGGCTTTAGTTCCAAAACTTGTATTTTCTTGTGAAAACCAGGGGGTTCCTGCTCCAGCTTTGGTCAAGGCTGAGTTGCCATGGTCAGCTAGAAGGGGGAATCTTTCTGAGAAGGAACGTGTCTTGAAGACTGTGAAAGGGTAATTATTATAATTATTTGGAGTGTTATTTTCTGCATCATTGATCATGGAATTCATGATTAATTATTGTTGCAAATGTGAACTTGTTGGTAGTCTTAAAAGCTTTTTGATAATCCTGTACATATTACATTCTTGTGTGCTATACAGAAATTGCTAAAGGATCCTGAATTTTAGATATATTTTGATGAATAAAACTTGCGCTGATTAAGCAAAGCAACTGTACAAGGTTTCATAAAATTTTAACAACAAAGTTTGAGTGGTATTTGTTCCTTTAAGCAATTAAAAGTTTTTACATAACTGTTTTTGTTTAAAAAAAAAAAAAAATCCTAATCCATTTCAGCAATTTCCTGTTTTTATATGTCTACATTATTTGATATAACGTTCAGGTTTAAGCATGTAATATGGACTGAGTTCAACCATGTTTTGAACTGTCAGAAAACGGTCCCCTTTTTTGATTTGATGATTTTTTTTTTCCTGGTCCAAGACAACTCAAATCCTTACACTATTATTCTTTTGCTGTTTCTTATTTTATTCTCTGTTCACTTGATATATTCCTTTTTGTACGTGCACACATTTTAGTTCCCACCTCGTAATTTGTTGCTTCCAAAGATAGTTGTTTTTTGTTATAATTAATTATCAGTTGTTTTTTGTGATAATTAATTATCAGGTATGATGGTAAAATGTCTTGAGCTCACAGTTGTATGGGGTGTGGCTCTGATTTTTGAGTGTGTTTCTTTTTATTATTTTTTTCACTGCTCTAAGTAAGTACTGATTGGGTTGTAGGCTTGCCTGGTGGACTCGCTAGATGCAACCTTCTTTTTTTTTTTTTTTAATTCCATTTGTTGAATCATTTCCTGCTGTATGTTTGCCTAATGCAATCCACTTCTTGAAATTTTCGTGGATTTTGCAAGTGATATAGGATTTAAGTTTTACATGAGTAGGGTGCCAAAAACCTGTTATTTTTTATTTTTTTATTTTTTAATTCTTTTTGTGCAGTATATTGAACAAGCTTACCCCTGAGAAGTTTGATCTTCTTAAGGGTCAACTCATCGACTCTGGAATTACATCGGCTGATATCTTAAAGGTGTGGTTCTGGAGCACCCCCTCCCCCCCCCCCTGGATTTTTTTTTTAATCTTGTTATTGTATATGTATTACATCGGCTGATATCACGTGACTTGTTGTGCAGGGTGTGATACAGCTTATATTTGAGAAGGCTGTTCTGGAGCCCACATTCTGTCCCATGTATGCTCAGTTGTGTTCTGATCTCAATGAAAAGCTACCCCCATTCCCATCAGATGAACCAGGTGGGAAAGAAATCACATTCAAACGAGTTCTACTGAATAACTGCCAGGAGGCATTTGAAGGTGCTGATAAGCTGAGAGGGGAAGTTAGGCAGATGACAGCTCCAGAGCAAGATCTTGAACGTAGGGACAAAGAAAGATTGGCCAAGCTTCGTACTCTTGGAAACATCCGTTTGATTGGAGAACTTCTGAAGCAGAAGATGGTTCCTGAGAAGCTTGTTCATCACATTGTTAAGGTTAAAATTGAAAACTCACTTGTCACCCTTTCCTAATGAACTTGCGAGGCAGATGGTTGTGTATTTTTTTGGCTTATTCTCAGTTGCTATGTCAAACAGGAGCTTTTGGGACCCGACAACAGGGTTTGTCCTGCTGAAGAAAATGTTGAGGCCACATGTCAATTCTTTAATACTATTGGGAGGCAGCTGGATGAGAGTCCAAAGTCGCAGCGCATAAATGATATGTACTTTAGTCGATTGAAGGAATTGTCATCAAACCCTCAATTGGCTCCGCGGCTAAGGTTTATGATTCGTGATGTTCTTGATCTGCGATCAAATAACTGGGTTCCTAGACGTGAAGAGGTGTGCTTCCAGGCCATTAATTTTCATTTGATGGTTAGATGTTAAATTATTTAATGCCTTCATTATTGCAGGTCAAAGCCAAAACCATCACAGAGATACATTCTGAGGCGGAAAAGAATCTTGGATTGCGACCAGGTGCTGCTTCAAGTATTAGAAATAGCCGTGGGGTTATTTCTGCTGCTCCAGGGGCTACTGGCCCTGGAGGCTTTCCGATCAACAGACCTGGCACAGGGGGTATGATGCCTGGCATGCCAGGAACTAGGAGGATGCCTGGCATGCCAGGAATCGATAATGACAATTGGGAGGTACCAAGGACCCGGTCCATGCCAAGGGGTGATGGATCAACTATGCAGCAGCCTGCAGGACGTGTCCCATCACCAATGTTTAATAAGTCAACGCCACTTAACACTAGGCTTTTACCTCAGGGTAGTGGTGGCTTTATGGGTGGAAAGAGCAGTGCCCTCTTGCAGGGAAGTTCTGGTCCTTCTCCTCGCCCTTATAATGTTGGTCTGGGCACAGAGTTGCCTCATCAAGCCCCTGTACCTAGTAAAATTGCAGCTGCTCCATATACGCCTCCCATTGTGGAGAAACCAGTGGCTACAGCTTCAAGCTTGAATCCTGATGATCTTCGGAGAAAAACTGTTTCACTTTTGAAGGAATATTTTGGTGTCCGGCTTCTGGATGAAGCGCTGCAGTGCGTGGAGGATCTGAAGTCCCCAGCTTACCATCCTGAAGTTGTCAAGGAAGCCATCTCCCTTGCCTTGGAGGAAAACCCACCTTGTGTTGAACCAGTTGCCAAGCTTTTGGAATATTTGTTTGAGAAGAAGGTTATTACTGCAAAGGATATAGGCACCGGGTGTTTGCTTTATGGTTCATTGTTGGATGATATTGGCATTGATCTGCCAAAAGCACCTAATAATTTTGGTGAAATTATGGGGAAGCTAGTATTGGCTGGGGGATTGGACTTTAAAGTTGTGAGAGAGGTCCTTAAGAAGATGGAAGATGATAGGTATCAGAAAGCTGTACTTGATGCAGCTATAAGGATCATTAGTTATAGTCCAAATGGGCAAGTTTTATTAGATTCACAGGCATCTGATATTGAGGCTTGCCAGAGTTTGCTTCAGTAAGTGTAGCATCCTATATTTGCACGAGTACTTGAGCATCTGTATCCACATGAACTTTTGTGCTTTGTTTTGCGCGTCATAATACCCTGTCCAAAACCTTTTGAGGCGAGCAACTTGTACTATGTGATAAGGTGGATTTGCCAAGAACGGGTCGTGTTTTTTTTTTTTTAATTAAAATTTTCTAGTCATATTTTTCCCCGAAGGTCATAGCAGTGTGTTATTGAGTAAAGAAAGCAAACCATAATGCCATGGATTTTGTTCTCGAGCGTGGCTAATTATGTGCCTAAAAGCTTGGGAAGAGTGGCCCTTTTTAAGGGTCCAGTTGTTTTTTATTTGATTAATTTTGATCTTCTTCATTTTCTTGACTCTTTTAAGTAATTCCGTTTATTGTTTAAACTGCTCAGCTTATAAATCCTAAATTTTTACCTTTTGCACTAGTTTAAAAAAAAAAAAAAAAGTTGCATTTGTGGTTCTCTCTAACATTTGGATGTTGAATTTTATTACTATTGTGGTTGCAAATTTGAATGCAAGTGTTGGAATGGTTCGCACCATATATATTGTTTGATGAAAGCTGATTTATCAATAGTGATGATGAAGCTGCTTATTTTTATTATTATTGAATGCAAGAGTTGCTATTAGTAATCAATGAAGCTGCTTATTATTGAAAGCAAGATTTGCTGGCATAGTCTTTGATTGTTGCCCTTTGTTCTTGTTTCATATTCAATTTTGGCTGCTCTCTCTGGCCTGCTTTTTGCCTTAAAATTTTATTATTAAAATGTTTACTATGTTCACTTGTTTTTTATATTCAAAGTAATATTGAATTATTAAATTAAAAATTTATTTTATTTTATAAAAATATAAAATATTTCGATTAATAAAGGATGTTAAAAATTGAAATATAAATTAATTTATATTTATCTGATTTGCAAGTATAATTTTATTGTGTTAATGTCTTCTTATATTTAAAAAAATAATAATAGATTTTTATTTTATGAAAATATGATATGTAATTTTAGTGAATTATTAATTTATTATATTAATAAAATTAATGAGTTATGTAAAGTTTTTAAAAAAATTATTATTTTATTATTTTATTAAAATTATTAATTTAATTTATTAGCTTAAGATTCAAGTTGGGATTGAAAAAATTATTATTTAATAGATATTATTAATTTATTGAATATTAATTTATAGAAGTTTTATTATGCAAGTTTTAAATAATAGCACATGTAAAACATTTCATTTTTGCATAATTAAATTATTAAAAATCAAGACTAATTTTAGAAATTGTGAGTTTGTAATTTTGAACTTCAACTGATAAATTAAAAAAAAAAAAGCCTAATAATAATAATAAAAAAAAACTAGAATTTGAGTTTTTCTTAATTTGACCAAAATTTTTAATTTTATCAATTTTATATTGTTCTAAATGAAATAAATTAGTCAAAATTAAAAGTAAAAAAATAACACCACATACGTAATTGAAATAACCTATAATATTTTCTTTTTTATTTTCAGAAGCTTCTTAGGTTAAACAAACAACTAAATTCGCGCTGCATTGTGGCTTATGATATTTTATATTATTTCAAATGAAGAAAAAAACTTATGTATTAATATAATTAGTACATAAGAGATGATATTATACATATAAATACATATTATAAAAGTATTTACAGTAAGATATGTCTAATATATTAAGATATTTTTTAAATTAATTAAAAGACTCGTTGGTCAAAGAAACAATTAAAAGATTAATTTTTTATTATATTACTTCCACTAAAAAATCATAAAAAATAATTGAAATTAGTAACTTGAATATAAAAAAAGTACAAATATTATTGATTGTTAAATTTTTTCTGAAAAAAAATTATAAATTTAGCTAAAAATGATAGAGCCAAATATATATATATATATATATATATATATATATATATAAAAGTGGTCAAATGTGATAGAAGATTAAATAAATATATTAAAATTTAAAATAAGTTGGTGAAATGAAAATATCTTTTAAGTGGGTAAAAATAATCTATTAAAAATAAAGAAATAAAGTCAAATAATAAAAACTCTAAACTCAATTGTAATTAATAACATGTCTATTATAAATTATTTTTAACATAATTAAACTTATATTATTATAACATATTTAAAATTTAAAATTAAATAAAAATCAATAAGCCTTTTTTTTTTTTGAAACCAATCAATAAGCCATTTAAAAGTCATGAAAAAAAAAATAAAAAAAAAGCTAAACTTAAAGTAATAATAATAATAATAATAATAGAAGCATTTTATAGTCTAATCAAATCTAAGTAAGGGTATTAGTATATCTATGTATAATATACATAAATGTACGCAAGCGAAGGGATAAGTAAATTTATTAAAAAAAATTTTATTGAATTTTGACTAATTATTATTATAAATAGATGTTATTTTGATAATTTATTAATTAATAAATTAATTTATATAAATAATAATGTTATTTTTTAGTACAAGTAATTATTATTTAATTAGAAAAATAAATATATAATTAATATGTTATATTTTAGGATTAGTAATTTATAAATTAATAAATTAATTAAAATTATATAAATAATATGCTATTGTTTAAAATTAATAATCGTGATTTAACTAGAAAAGTAAATATACAATTAATATTCTATATTTTAGAATAAAAAATAAAATAATTATATAAAATCGATTTTGTATTAATTAATATATTCTAAAAATTCATTAATATAAAATGTGGTAAAATATGAAAAATACTTTAATATGATAAAGCGTATGCGTATAATTACAACGTATTGTAATAAAATTTTAATGTAAAGGAAAATACGGATAACCATAAAGTTATAGATGGTACGTGAGATTAATAATCGTTATTCAATTAAGAAAGTAAATATATAATTGAGAAAGTAAATATACAATTAAGAAAGTAAATATTCAACCACAAAGTCTTTTAATTATTTATTGTACTAGAAACATATATATATATATATATGCGCACAACATACAAGTGCAGATTTCCTACTTGCACAACACACAACTGTAGAAAACAAATTAAGAAAACATGAAGGAGGAGGGAGCGTAGGATCAAATTTACTCTAAAATGAGATTAAAATGGTCATTTATTGATCAAATATTAAATTAAAATTTAATTATCTAATACTAAATCCAATAAAAATAAGAAAAGAATAAATTTGATATTGAATAAATTTAATTATCTCATATATAATTGGACAAGTTAAAGATATAAGCTATTTATTATGACTCCTAAGGAAGTATATGTTCCACGTATTATTTTAGCCAAAGAGTCTAAATTTATTGTGTCTTTTCAAATATTATAAATTAAATAAAAAGTACAAATTAATAATCACTTGAAATAAATAATGAAAAAGAAGTTATTTTTTTTAATTCATTGGAGGCTTTAATAAACAAAACAAAACAATATTAATCAATTCGGATAACTATCTTATTTTAATTTATCTATTGAATTAGGATAAGAAAAGTATGTTTGAGTTATTAAATACTAATTATACATTTTAATCCAATGCAAACCATGAAATCCTAAATCTTGAAAGATACTGTTTTCAAACAAATCCTAAGTAGGAAAAAATAAATCAAAGAGTGTGTAAAAAAGGCATAAAGCCAAATGATACATAATTTTTCTTTGATAAAAGAAGAAAGAAATTAACAATTTTTGCACTTACTAAAATACGATTAAACTCAATAATTTTTGTTTTTTGTTTTTTTTTGCATGTTATCTTTATTAACAGCAAAAAACTTATTTGCTTAATTATGTTACATGCTTTTCTAAGAGCATGTTAATTATATATCTCAAACGTGCCTTGATGTGAAAATGTAAGAAGTATGTTTCAAAAAGCATGCAAGATTTGAGATTTGAAACACTTTATTAAGAATAACAATTTATATTACCAAACGTATTTTCACAACAAATGCAGTATCATTCTATGTGCTCATTTCTGCACAAATTAAAAAAAATACCTTCATATATGTTGTCACCAGTGTTTTTATTAGATCTTATAACTTTCACCTTTCTGTCTAATTATTTTTCAATCTTAGTTATATACACCTCAAAGGCATCTGTTGCTTGAGATTTTTCCTTAAGCAAATAAATATAACTATATTATAAAAAATCATCAATAAATATGATGAAATACTTTTCTCCACGAAATGATGGAGCATTACAAGATCCACAAATATAAGTATGTATAATCTCAAGAAGTTGAGCACTTCTTATGGCTCATTTTTTATCATGTTTGGTTTGCTTTTCCTTAATGCAATCCACATATATACTTAGATCAGTAAAATCTAGATTACGAAGAATCTTATTCTTTACTAATATTTCTAACATTTATTTTGATATATGACTAAAACGTTTATGCTACAAGTAAATTGAATTTTCATTCAATGCACTATACTTAATTCCAATATTATTATAAACAATAAGCAAATATTAAGTGAATTTATTATCAAGTTTCAATTTATATAAACTATTAATAAGAACAGCAAAACTAATACATAAGGTGTTCTTAAATAAATTAAAATAATGATGTCCAAATCTCCTTTAAACCCAATAACATCAATTTTTGAAACAGAAATTAAGTTCCTAGAAATTGATGGTACATAGAGAGTTTTTGGTAATGTTAAAACCTAGCCATAAAATAACAAATTTAAATCATTTCTACAAATTTCTAAGTTTAATAAATCCTAGATAAGAACAAATACCTAGAACTATATGAAATGAAGGCAAAATACATGATGTATGGTCCATATGAATGGAACAATCCAAATGCTCTTATATGATAGAAGGGTAGTGCATGTTTCATTACCTTAGTTCAGACACCTTAAGCATCATGCAGAAAAAGATTGATATCCTACATATATAAAAGACTTAAAAATGGACGAGAGGTACGACATCCAATTGTACACATGCTTTATTCAATAAAAAAATTATTTTTTCATTATCTTAATATATCACAATCTCATGGGTGAAAAAGAAGCATAAGAACTTAGACAATAAATGAGCGATACTTTATAATCCATATTTGTTAATAAGATACAACTACCACATTAATGTAAAGATGTGGTTAAAATATATGTGAAAGTATTTATGCAAACAAACAAATTTATTCTAAATATAAATTGCATATGAATTTTCTTGGACAAATATATTAAAGAATGAAGAAAGTATTTTTAGCAATATTATTAATGAATTAAATATTTTATTTAATTATTTTTTATCTTTAAGTTAGTAGATGAGTTATGAAATACCCCGAATTTTCAATTATTTTATAAAATTCTATTTTCGTACGGAAATATATTATTTTATTATTTTTCTTGTTAAAGTAAGAATTGGAATTATATTTTATTAAATTATAAATATTCATATTATTTGAATACGTATTATTAATGACAATTTTGATATAATATTACAATATTATATTATTATGATTGTGTTAATGTGGATTTTTGGAGAATGGTATTTTGGATTATATTTTGATATTTGAGTATTAATAAGGGTATTAATTATATTATAAGTTTGATTATAGTATTTTATCGGATATTTGGATTTCCATTATAGTTACTATAATTATCGTTAATAATGTTATTGATATATGTTCATGAGTTTATGTTGTAAATTATTATTACTATGTAAATTGTGAATTCTTGTTTATTATTATTATTATTATTATTATTATTATTATTATTATTACTATCATTTTCATTATTATGATTATTGGTATTATTATTATTATTATTATTATTATTATTATTATTATCACTATTATTACTATTATTATTGTTATTATCAATATTATTAGTAGTAGTATTATTATGATTATTCTTGGTAATTTATATATATGTATGTATACTTGTAGTATTATATGTATATATTATATGGTTTGGTGTATATATATATATATAAGCATAATCTGTTTTAAGTAAAAATTAAAAGGAAAAGAAGAAAGAAGAAAGCTGTGATTGGTTGGAAAGAGGCAAACGGGGCGTTTTGGGAAGGAAGCAGAAGCAGAACGGGACAGCAGAGGAGGGAGGAGAGAGAAAGGTGAGGCCGAGAGAGAGAGAGGGGAGTTTGGTGGCTTTTCGACGGGCGGTGGTGAGCACCGCCACCACTGTTGGGTAGAAGGAGGACCGGCGACCTCGAGGGAGGTGGCAGCTCGGTGATCGGCGGCGGCACGGTGGCGTACACGAGGAGAGAAGTACCGCCGGCCACCGCAACTTCAACTTCATTTTTCGGCCGATTCCGGCAGCGGAATCCGGCGATCTTGGTGCCGTTTTACTCCTGGAGATGAGAGCTTCATTTTGGTACCTACCTTGCCCCCTGAGGACCACCAGAGGAGGAGATCGGAAATTACCAAACCGTGACTTTGGAGGCATTTTCCGGTGGCTGGAGAGCGAGTGCCGGAGAGCGGTGACTGTTTTTGTGCTCCTGGGGTTGAGATGAACCTGCTGGTGTGGAGTTTCCCCTAATCCGCCACCACCGGCGGCGGCGCGTGGGGAGGTGCAGTGATTCTGTTTCGACGTTCTGACACGATCCTCGACGTTCGTATGTTCAAAATTTGTGAAGGTTAACCCGAAACCCTTGTTTTTCAGTCGTTATATGAATTAATTTATGTTTAGTGGTTCTTAGAATATTTGTTAGGTTATCAAGTCTGTTCTGGGGTTGAGTGTAAATCTTATCATGTTCATGTTCTCTGTTGCGAGGTGTCGGTATCTGGCGTCTTCCTGGTTCCAAGGCTACTCTTCTGAGGGAAGCCGGTCGGAAGCGTCGGCAGTTAGGTGAGTGATACTCACTGATATATTATCCTGTTTTCACTTCATATGCATTGCTGTGTGTATATATATGTATATTATGCACTACTACTGCATCTATAAGCATGTAACATTTGACTGTGAATGATGAATTGATATTTGTATTATGTGCCATATTATGGTTGTGATTGATGGATGGAGGTTGGGAGGATACAGTACCACCTAAGATTATGGGATTATTATGGCTATGATTTGGATTATGATGGATTCAGAAGATGAGCTATGACTGATGGATGCTGGCCGGGCCTGCTCATCGCCAAGGCCGCTGTCAGTCGGGTCAGGGCTGCGTGGTACAGACCAGTGACGGCCGGGCCCCTTGGATATAAGAGACAGATTATTTGGATTCAGAGAGCCAGAGTAGGGGGGATCGGCTCCCCATATTGAGTACTGAGTATCAGTGTGGTACTGTGGACCATACCCTATCCTTACTTGATTGGATGATTTGTCTGTCTCTATGACACGGTGCATATCATGTGCATTAGAATCTATCTGTAGGATACCAGTTTAATATATTAACTGGTATCATTCATTGAGTCGAACGCTCATTCCTATTCATCTTGTTGCTTTCAGGTCAAGGAATGAGCTGGTGAAGGAATTGTAATTGAGTAGACTGACAGTCTCTTTTCGGCAGTAGTTTGTATTGTTGAGTATTCAGAAATGTATATAATAGAAGTACATTTATAATTGTAACTCTAGAACTCCGCAATGTTACACTTTGTAATTGAGCTTTATGTATTATCTCAGTTATGTAATCTTTGGGTTAAGCAGAACCTTCCTGTAATTTATTATTTTTTTTCTGGAATATATGGAATAAATGAGGTTGGGCCAATTTGATAGTTGTGTTATGTTGTGAATCTTTTGGTTCTGCTTTCCTTATTTGGGCCCATAGCCCTTTTTAGTTGGGCTTTTCAGTTGTGTGTTTTGGGCTTTTTGTCTTGTGGTTTGGGTTAGGCTTACTACGGGCACTGGTAGCCACGTGCATATCCCGTGTCCTAGTGCCAGTCACGTGTCCTCGAGTTCGGGGCTTGACAAGTTATATTTTTATTTTTTTCATATTCTAATCAAGATCATTTTTTATCATAATCAAATTATATATCAATTAATTAATTATTGTTATCTAATATTCAATCAGTAAATATTTATATTAATCCAATATAAATAAATAATTAGCAAGCAATAAATAAAATGGCTTTTAAATAAAATTGTTTCTTTCATTCTTTTGTATTTAAGTGAGTATATTAACTAATTTAGATTTATGTTTTAATTAATGAATCATGACAAGTCATAATGAAAATCAACATGCGAGATCACGTTAGGAAAAAATTAGTATAATAATAAATAAGAAAAAGTTAAGGAAAAAATTAAGACAAAACACATTCTTAAACTCTCAAACTTTCACCATTTTAGCTATTAAGCTTCTATAGATTTATCTATCCATATTAAGCTCTTGTATTTTTATTTTTCACCGTATCAAATGATTTTTTATTTTGATTGACTGAGCATGTAAAATTCGTGCATCAAAAGAGCCTAAAGGCTTATTGGCAGTTGAGTGGACACTGATAATTAGGAAAAAAAAAAAGAAATAGGAAAAATGCTATCGTTTTGCCAACTCCAAAATAAAAACCCTCAAACTTTCTTTGTCCACAGCACCACCACCCCACCCTCCACCTCTGCCTTCCTTGCCATGCTGCAATAACCACCACAAGAACCCCAATTTCACTACCACCCTTCACTTCTCTTCCTCTTCCACCATCACCATCTCCTCCTTACTTCACCACCAAAAAATCCACCCATTACCACCACCACCACCACCACCACCACTCCCACTCATAACCAATCTTCTGAACCCACAATTCCAACTATCATCGCAATATATGTGTTCTTAAGTTGAAACTCACCTAGATCGCAAACTGAAGCTCACCAAAGGAGATGATCAAAGCAAGGAATGGGCACAAGGATACCAGATTAGTAATCAGTGATGGGAGGATGCTCAGAGACTGCCGTTCGCATGGGACAACTATTGTCCTTAGACCATAAGCTCCACTTGATTAGAAAAAAGAAATAAGAAGAAAGAAGAAGAGCAGCAACGACTATATTCCTTCAACCATTAAAAAAGCTTCGTTTT
Source organism: Reutealis trisperma (assembly GCA_947687605.1). NCBI lineage: Eukaryota > Viridiplantae > Streptophyta > Magnoliopsida > Malpighiales > Euphorbiaceae > Reutealis > Reutealis trisperma. The sequence continues at coordinate 589,461 of CANTUT010000002.1, forward strand.
TATATTAAAAAATAAAAATAAAAATCGAATCTTTTCTTCACTTTTGATATGGGTTTAACAGTTCTATGGCTAGTAAGGTAGGATTTGAATGAAGCGATTGTTTAACAATTCTAATATTTTCTCTGATAATTTGTCCAAATTTATTAATTTTTTTATAAATTCATGTTTAATTTTGTGATTTTTGGATGGTAGGATTTGAACGAAGCGATTGTTAAAGGAATGGATTAGGCATGGTGATGAGAATGGTGTTCTTGTGGTGGTTGTGGCATCGAGGGAGGCGGAAGGTGAAGGGAGGGATAGTGGTGCTGTGGGTAGGAGAGTTTGAGGGTTCTTATTTGGGAGTTGGCAAAATGGCACCATTTTTCCTTTTTTTTTTTTTTTTAATTATCAGTGTCCAATCAGTTGCCAATAAGTCTTCGTGTGTTTTTGACGCGTGTGCTTTACACACGCTCAGTCAGGTTAATAATAATAATAATAATAATGATAATAATAATAAAGCAGATGCTTACCCACGAAGTATTTTGATTTTTGAAGCATAATCAAATCTTGCCCACTGAACCTTTTTTTTTTTTTAAGAGATATTGTTACAATAACAAGAACAGTTATTAGTGTGATGAAAAATGAATCTATTAGAATTAAATTTCTTAATCTGTACATTAATTATCAAGCTATTTATATACAGCTTAGAAGATAAGCTAAACAAACCCAAAAACTAACTAACAAACTTTAAAACTAAATCTAACCAACTACAATAGCACGTGAGAAATAAAATAAATAACTCAAGTCAGCTGCCATGTGAAGAAGTCAGCTGTGATTCATATCTTCACACTCCCCCTCAAGATGTACATACAAGTTATGTATGTTCATCTTGCCAAGCAGATAACAAAAACGACTTGGATGTAAGGCCTTGGTAAACAGATCTGCAATATGCTCCTGTGTTCTCAAATACTCAAGCCTTATGATCCTTGAATCAACCTTTTCTCTAATAAAATGGCAATCTAATTCTATATGTTTTGTTCTCTCATGGAAGACTGGATTTTTGGCAATCTGAATTGCAAAGGTATTGTCACAATAAAGTGTGACTGGTTGTGAATGTTCTATGCCAAAGTTTTTCATTAAAGAAATAAGCCATATAACTTCACAAATGACTGAGGTCATTGCTCTATACTCTGCCTCTGCAGAACTTCTTGAAACTACAGTTTGTTTCTTAGATTTCCAGCTGATCAATGAGCTTCCTAAGAATACATAAAACCCAGTCAAAGATTTTCTTGTCTCACTACAACTTGCCCAATCATTGTCCGAATAAGCAATGAGATGAAATTTTGAAGAGGCAGAAAATAAAATGCCTTGTGCAGGAGCCTTCTTTATATATCTTAACACTTTGTATGTAGCTTGAAGATGATCATTAGTTGGTCTATCCATGAATTGTGTTAACACATGTACTGCATAGCTAATGTCAGGCCTGGTCAAAGTAAGATACATTAGTTTTCCAATTAATTGTCTATACTGAGTTGCATCCTCCAAGAGTCCTTGATCTGAATGTGACAGCTTGTGATTCACTTCTATTGGTATATTGCTTAGTTTGGCTCCTAAAAGATTATACTCTTTAAGTAATTCAAGAGCAAATTTTCTTTGACAGATTGAAATACCTTGCTTTGATCTGGCTATTTCAAGTCCCAAAAAATATCTCAAGGTTCCCAAATCCTTTAACTTGAAATGGGAATTGAGATCCTTCTTCAATTGTTCGAGCAAATCCCCATTGTTACTTGCTATTGCTATATCATCCACATACACTAAAAGTGTAATAAAGTCTGTACCAGTGGATTTAGTAAACAAGGAATAATTAGATTTTGACTGTTTAAAACCAAGTTTCACTAAAGATTCTATGAACTTAGCATTCCATTGCCTAGAAGCTTGTTTTAACCCATATAAAGACTTCTGCAATTTACAAACCAACTTTTGTTTTTGCTTTTGTTTACTGCAACTACCAAATTCATTACTACTCTCCCCTTGAAGCTAGTAGCCAGGAGGAAGTTCCATGTAAACATCCTCATGCAAATCTCCATTCAAAAATGCATTGTTCACATCAAGTTGAATGATAGACCACCCTTTGATTGCTGCCAGTGATAAGAACAACCTGACTGTGACATGTTTTACAACTGGACTGAATGTCTCTTGGTAGTCAAAACCCTCCCTTTGATTGTATCCCTTGGCAACTAACCTTGCCTTATGCCTTTTAATGGTACCATCTGCATTGAATTTAGTTTTGTACACCCATTTACAGCCTATAGTTTGTTTGTCTGCAGGGAGGGGAACAATCTGCCAAGTTTGGTTACTTTCTAAAGCATCAAGTTCAGATTTCATGGCTTGATTCCAATGATCAAATTGACTAGCTTGAGCATAAGAAGTAGGATCAAAAGTAGTAGATAATGAAAAAACAAAGTTCTTATAAGAATAAAAAACATGATTATAAGACAATTCTTGTTGGATAGGATGTGATTTGACAGAAGAAATATTAGTATTCTGAGATGGACCAGATTTATTTTTCAATTGAATATGATAATCTTGAAGATAAGAAGGCATTTTGGTGATTCTGGAACTTTTTCTAATTATTTGATTTGAGATAGAAGAAGTATCAATAACTGGTTGTGAAACTGGAGTGCTAGAAGGAGAAATGTTTGCACTAGAATCTGATATGCTTGTATCTGAAATAACATGGGATGGAAAAAGAGACTCAGAAACATTTGGTATTTGTTGGTGATGAATGAATAGGAATTGAAGAATTTGGATGTTGAATTTCAGGAGACACATGTGATGTTGTGTCAGGTGATGTTGGAATAGAATGGTGAGAAATATTATGGTGATTATGCTCGAGACTAAAATCAGTATGATGTGTAGTAGTAGGTGAAGATGATATATGCAAAGGAGCTGGTTCAGGTATAGGTAGTGAAGGAGAATGATCTGAACTAAAATTTGGAATTGTTGGGAAAACAAATTGTGACTGAACATTTGGAAGTAGACTAGCAAAATTAAGAGACATAAAAGGAAAGACATCTTCATGAAACTCAACATCTCTAGAATTAAAAACACTATAAGTCTCCAAGTCATACAACTTATAGCCCTTAACATTTGGACAATAACCCAAGAAAATGCATTTTCTGGCTCTGGAATCAAATTTTCTTCTATGAGGATTTAGATTTACTTCAAAAGATAAGCATCCAAAAGATCTGAGATGTAAGTATGATGGTTTTTGAGAGAATATTAATTCATAAGGTGTTTGACCATTGAGAATTGAAGTTGGTGTTCTATTAATCAAGTACATTGCTGTCAAAACAACATCACCCCAAAATTTGATTAGTAAAGAAGAATGAAAGAGGAGAGCTCTGGCTATGTTTAGAATGTGCTGATGTTTCCTTTCAACAACTCCATTCTGTTGTGGAGTGTAGGGACAGGTGGTTTGATGTATGATTCCATTGGAATTGTAAAAGGAAGGTAATGAGAATTCCATTCCATTGTCTATCCTTATGGTTTTTATTTTTGTTTGAAACTGAGTAAGAACAAATTGATGAAATTGAGGAAGAATATGTGAGACATCTGATTTATTTTTCATGAGAAATACCCATACACATTTAGAGAAATCATCTACTATAGTAAGAAAGTAGTGATTGCCATACAAGTCCTGTTGAGAAAAAGGACCCCAGACATCAACATGAACAAGGTCAAACAATGCATTAGCTTTATTGTTATGTACAGGAAATTGTAGCCTTTTTTGGTTTGCCTTGGGACAGGTGGTACAAATTGAAATGTTTGTACTATTGACATTTGGAATGAAGGAAGAGATTTTGTGTATGGGAATATGTCCTAACCTATGATGCCAAGTTTCATTTGACACCATACAAACAGTCCTAGAAGAGCTACCATTATTTTCATGTTGTTGTGAATTAAAGCTCTGCTGCAAGTAAAAGAGTCCCTCTTTCAGCTCAGCCAGTCCAATCGTCATCCATGATGAGTGGACCTGGATGAAGCAATGATGAGATATAAAAATAAGAGAAAGTTGATCATTGGTCAAAAGCTTACTAACTAACAGGAGATTGAAACTGAAGGAAGGTACCAGTAACACATTATAGAGAGTAAGGTAAGGATTTAGAGTAATTGTACCAACATGTGACACATGAACACGCATGCCATTAGTTAAATGGACAAAGAAATTTTGAACTTGAACAAAGGAATCAAACAAATCTAGGGAACAAATTATGTGATCTGTAGCCCCAGTATCAACAATCCAATGAGAGACATGAAACTTTGAATATAACAACTTTTGAAACTGATGAGAATTGACAGCTAAGAAAACAGAAAATTGATTACCTGCAGCATTTGCCATATGCATTGGAGATGATGTGGAGAAATTAGGATTGAAGTTATTAGAATTGGGATTACTAGATGAGCTTTGGTCATTTAGAAGAGCCATAAATTTCTGAACTTGATTTTTAGAAAGACTAAGATCAACAAGATTTCCAGTAATATTACCAACATTCTCTTTTCCAACTTGAGAACTTGAGATTTGATTAACAGATTTATTCAGTTGATTCTGAACCCTTGGCTTAGTGAACTTAAAATCAGAAGGAAAACCAATCAATCTGAAACACTTCTCCTTGATATGACCTGGTTTGCCACAATGATAACAAACCTTGTCATTGCTTTGACCTTTCTTGACAGCCATTACAACTCCTTCATTAAAGCTCTGTGTTTGTAAGAGCATACTTCTTTGAGTTTCTTCTCTAAGAACCATATTGTAAACTTGATCCAAAGATGGAAAGGGCTTCATAATAATGATTTGTGATCTAAGTGCTTGATATGATTCATTAAGACCATTTAGAAATCTCAATACAAAATCCTTCTATGCTGAATCAACAAAAGCTTGAAAATAATTGTCATTGCATTTTCCACAAGAGCAGTGTGGTAGTGGCCTGAAACTCCTTAGTTCTTCCCAAATGCCATTTAACTCTGTGAAGTAAGCATCAATTGACTTAGTACCCTGTGTAATTGAACTAAGAAGACTCTGCAAGTGACAAATTCTAGAATCATTTGGTTGTGAAAACCTTTAATTGAGCTTTTGCCAAATCTTGCTTGCATCTTCTATATAGAAAACAGTAGAAGCAATTGATGAAGAGATTGATCTTAATAACCAAGCTACCATAAGATTGTTGCATCGAACCCAAGGAAGATAATCCCTATGCTTCATGTCAGGCTTAGGTATGGAGCCATCAAGAAATCCTTGTTTATTTTTGATTGAAATAGCAAGCAGAAATGATCTTTTCCAAGAAGAAAAATTTGTAGATGTTAATTCTGGAGTAACAACTACTGAGCTATGGTTTTCTGAATGATGTAGATAGTATATAGATGAAGGATCGTCATTAGGATTTAGATTTGAAGCAGTCGCCATTGACGAACCTTGAAGTTGATGAACAAACGAGCAAGAAACAGAAAGGAAAAAATAACCGTCAAGAGAGAGAAACTGGATCTAGAATTCCAGCTCTGATACCATATGATGAAAAATGAATCTATTAGAATTAAATTTCTTAATCTGTACATTGATTATCAAGCTATTTATATACATCTTAGAAGATAAGCTAAACAAACCCATAAACTAACTAACAAACTTTAAAACTAAATCTAACCAACTACAATAGCACGTGAGAAATAAAATAAATAACTCAAGTCAGCTGCCATGTGAAGAAGTCAGCTGCCATTCATATCTTCACAATTAGTATATATAATAAATTGCTTTTGATTGGTTACACAAGCTGATTCTAGCTGCATTAAACGCAGGGTAAGTTAATTGGATTTTCTCTGTTTAAAAAGTTCCTCCATTTCTTCGTAGTTGAAGTTCTTCCCTCTCTTAGGTAACATTTGCTGTACTTTTTGAAAATTATATTTTTTGACAAATATACTTTTCAAAAAATTTATTTCCTAGAAAATAAATTTTTTAAAAGTCTATTTTTATATTTAGTTTATATATAATTTTCTAAAAAATAATTTTTTTTATCTAATTTAATAATAAAAAAGACAATAATAGTTTGTCCGATTTATTCAATCTTATTTAATAGAAAGTATATATATCAATCTATATTTATTTCATTAAGGAAGTCTAACTTCCTTAGTTTCTCTTAAAAAAAAGTATTGCCTCCAAATTCAGAAAGTAGACATTCTATTCTCAGGGATTTTTTTTAATAATAGCTACCAAACAAGCTAAAATTTTTCATTTCATAGTAACTTATGCTTACTAGATATTAAATAATACCTTAATATTTGTTTATTTATGTATTTTGTAATATTGACTGTTTAATTCTTGAAATTTTATTCTGTCAATAAAATTAGTTATTTTATCCAAAATTTATCAAATTTATTATTAAATTAAGGTAAACTAGCGAAAAATCAATGATTAAATAGTTAATTAGGTCAAATCTTATAGATTCAATAATAGTTTGAGTGAGGCTATTTTTGTCATTTTACTTTTATTTTAACTGTAAATTAGATCAATTTTGGACGAAATGACTAATTTTAATTAATAGAATAAAATATTAAGAATTAAATAGTTTTATAAAATATAAGAATTAAATAGTCAATTATGTTAAATTTCAAGAATTAAATAGTAGATTATCTTTTTTATTATTATTTTATTCTAATCAAGATAATTTTTTTATCATAATTAAATTATATATCAATTAATTAATTATTATTATTTAATATTCAATTAGTAAATACCTATATTAATCCAATTTAAAAATAATTAGCAAGCAGTAAATAAAAAAGCTCTTAAGTAAATTTGTTTATTTTATTCTTTCATATTTATATGAGTATATTAATTAATTTAGATTTATGTTTTAATTAAATATTTTTATTTTATTTTAAAATGAGCCTAACGTGGGAGATTATATAAGGAAAAAATTAGTATAAGGATAAGATATTTTCTATGATTTCTTTATTTTTAAACAAAGTAAGTTATTTTATTTGTGAAAAAGAAATTATTTTTTATAAAAATAATAATTTTATTTATATTTTTTTAAATTAAATTATTTTTTTGTAATTTTTTTAGTTATGAAAAAAATTTTAATTTTACAAAAATATAACTTATTTTTTGCAAAACAACAATTTTATGAAAAAAAAAATAATTTCTTAATTACAAAAAATGGCTCTCTAATAAAAAAATTATAATCTTCTTATATTTTCCTAAATTATACTTTTTTTATAAAGTTTATAGATATATAAATTTATAATATTACCTTAATTATTCTAGTATTTCTCATTTTTAATTAGTGAAATATAATAGCAGATTAATTTAATTATAATACTTTAAATATTTTAATTATATTTATTATTTATAACTATCATTTAGTTATAAAAATAAAATTTTATACTTTTTTAAAATAAAGTAATATAAAAAATTTGTATATACGATACCTGTTATAAAAATATTGTAATTTTTTTTAAAAAGTTTAATATTTTTTCATAATTATAAAATTATTTTTTTTATATGAAATAAATCATATTATAAAATAAATTATATTTTCGTAAAATTAAAATTTTTTTATAATTAAATAAAATTATAAAAAAATAATTTAATTTATAAAAAAATATAAATAAAATTATAATTTTTTATATATGTTTTTTCAATAAATAAATTACTTTGTTTAAATCAAAGTAACTTAAAAAACTCTGATAGTGGTAAACAAGAAAAGTTAAGAAAAAAAATTAAAGCAAAAGCTAAAGTTAAATAATAATAATAAAAAACAGAAGCTTACCCGCGAAGGTTTCAGTAGCACAATCAAATCAGGAACAGTTATTAGTACATACAATGAATTGCTCTTGATCGGTCACACAAGCTGATTCCAATTGTATTAAAAGTAGGGTAAGTCTAACTGGATTTTCTCTGTTGAAGAGTTCCTCCATTTCTTCATGGTCAGAAGTTCCTCCCTTTCTTTAATATTTGTTCATTTCTTCATAGTCGATGTACTTCTGCATCTGTCTTCGCTTTATTTATTCTTGTTCTGATTGAAGTTTAGTTGCATAAACAGTCACTTCAGATGTTTTTCTTGACGATGGGATATAGATTATGTGTACTGTAAGTAGTATTTTCTCCTAAGCTGTTGTCATCTCTGTTGAGATTCTAAAAATAAAACGAGAAATTGAGACTGAGCTTTTTGCTGAATATCAAAGCTGGAGTCGTGGAGAAAGCAACGTGAGTTTGCTCACCTATCTTCATATGCTTGCTTCTTTATATTTTGCCACTTTATCTGAAGGAAATTGTTAAAATGGTTATTTTCCAAATTTCCTGTAATCTTGTATCAAATGCTCTGTTATTTTATTGACTGCTTGCTATTAAAATGAAGAATACTATTGATTGATAAATTTTTTGCTTGCATTTATGCTTTTAGAATAATAATAATTCTTTTGTTCCATCTAGCCACCGAACGTCGTGACTGGCGTGGTCGTTCTGCACAATTTTCTTCACCTGGAGAGGAGATGTCCTGGGATTCTCTTCGAGAAAACAGAGACTTGGGTGGGCGATATGACTCCAGTCAGCTAAAACGAAATCAATTTAATCGTCAAAAACAAATCAACTCCCAGTTTGGAAGAGCACAGATCTCTTCCAACCAATCGGTAATTTATATGTTTTGTTTTATGGATACACATTCATGCTCTTTTAACTTGTTCAGGTGTAGTTTTTTAAACTAATATTTTTGCACCTATGAGTAAATATCAGTTGCAGATACAGTAAAAGTGCGTTAGGCTGAAATGGTATGTAACGTAAAGTAATCAAATAAATTTCTAATATAATTTAATTTATTTGATTACTTTACATTACATCTCAATATGCTCTACCAAACATCCTAAAATTTTAGTTCAAATAGATTGTAAGGGTTTAGTGAATAAGGTATCTAATGTGTCTCACATAACAAGGCTAAGAATTTGAAAGTTCAGCTCTTCTTATGAAGTTTTCCAATGTGTCTTTTCCCTTTTCATGTTTTCCAGTTCTTTCTGGGGTCATACAAATGGCAATGTGCAACATTTAGAGGTTAGCTGATTTTAGACATCTAGTACTAGTATATTGTGGTAACCTTTTTGTAGGATATATTGTGAAATGTTTTAGCAAGAGCAACTAAATTTTGACGTACCTAACATCAACTGTTTTCATCATTAATGGATAAGTTTTGTGATATAAGTTTCTTTGGCTTGTCCTTAGGCATCTAATTTTAGGAATATATATATATATATATATATATATATATATATATATATATATATATATAAAGCCCAGCCTTCTCTCTTTCTCTGAATTATGTGCCTCCTAAATAATGACCTTTTTGGCGTCAAAAGATATGTTGGTAAACCTGTTTCAAGAATAACATTTGTTGTCTATGTTATGTAGATTGCATTGCTGCTGCTGTTGTCATTATTATTGTTATTATCATTAAAATAATTTGGTGTAAACTTCTGCCTCCAGGCAGGTGGATTGGCTTTAGTTCCAAAAATTGTATTTTCTTTTGAAAACCAGGGGGTTCCTGCTCCAGCCTTCGTCAAGGCTAAGTTGCCAAGGTCAGCTAGAAGGGGGAATCTTTCTGAGAAGGAACGTGTCTTGAGGACTGTGAAAGGGTAATTATTATAATTATTTGGAGTGTCATTTTCTGCATCATTGAGCATGAAATGCATGAATACATTCATCTATTTATTGGAAATGTGAACTTGTTGGTAGTCTTAAAAGCTTTTTGATGATCCTTTAGATATTATATTCTGGTGCGCTATCCAGAAAGTGCTAAAGGATCCTGAACTTTAGATATATTTTGATGAATAAAACTTGCATTGATTAAGCAAAGTAACTGTACAAGGTTTCATAAAATTTTAACAACAAAGTTTGAGTGGTATTTGTTCCTTTAGGCAATTAAAATTTTTTACATAATTTTTTTTTTAAAAAAAAAATTCCTAATCCATTTAATCCATTTCAGCAATTCCCTGTTTTTATGTATGCATTATTTGACATAATGTTCGAATCTTGTAAATTTAAGCCTGTAATATGGACTGAGTTCAACCATTTCTGATTTGATGATTTAATTTCGAGTCCAAGACAACTCAAAATCCTTACACAATTATTCTTTTGCTGTTTTGATGTAGGACAGATTTAGATAATCTGTTCTACTTTGAATTTTTTAGAAATTAAAGGATTAAAATTGAAAATTCTAGGGCTTATTTTATGGGAACAAGATCTGGACAGGGAATAAGTAAGGGGAAAAGGGGAAAAAATTTCTAAAAGTCACACTTAGAAGGTCTAGGAGTCACACTTAGGATTGAACTGAGTCACACAATTCTTAGCAATAATGCAGGGTTTATTTTACTGAATCTGAAACTTGTATAATAATGGTTACAGGCCCAAGTATTTATAGAGTGGAAACTAATCTAAATCATGTTTGGATTAGAAACTAGGAAAACAAATTAATACTAACTAGGAAATACTAAACCCACGAAAACTCCTAAATAAAGACTGCAGAAAATAACAGTAATAAAAAACCCTACTGTTCTAGCAATTTTGGAAATTATGGAAATACCCTTTGGGTATTAAAATTGTAAATATTAGACCAAAATTCAAAATTTCTTGGTCCTTTGAATTTTATTTTTCTTGATGTTTTCCTTGTCTGCATCATGTTTCCTTTTTTATTCTATGTTCATTTGATATGTTGCTTTTTGTACACAAACACATTATTGTTCCCACCTTGTAATTCGTTGCTTCCAAAGACGGTTGTATTTTTGTGATAATTAATTATTGGGTATGATGGTAAAAAGTCTTGAGCTCTCAGTAACATGGGTTTGGCTTTGATTTTTGAGAGGATCTGTCTTATTAATTTTTTACTGCTCTCAGTAAGTACTGATTGGATTGTAGGTTTGCTTTGTGGACTCGCTAGATATAACCTTTATGATCTATCATTCCATTCGTTGAATCATTTCCTGCTATAGGTTTGCTTTATGCAATCCACTTTTTGAAATTTTCATGAAGTTTGCAAGTGGTGCAGGATTTAAGTTTTACACGAGTAGCGTTTTAAAAACCTGTTCTCTTTTTTTCTTTTTATTTCTTTTTGTGCAGTATACTGAACATGCTTACCCCTGAGACGTTTGATCTTCTGAAGGGTCTTCTTAAGGGTCTACTTATTGACTCTGGAATTACATCGGCTGATATCTTAATGGTGTGGTTCTGGAGCCCTTGTTTTTTTGTGTCTTGTTCTTTTATATGTATTGCATCTAATATCACATGTAACTTGTTGTGCAGGGTGTGATACAGCTTATATTTGAGGAGGTTATTCTGGAGCCCACATTCTGTCCCATGTTTGCTCAGCTGTGTTCTGATCTTAATGAAAAGCTTCCCCCATTCTCATCAGATGAACCAGGTGGGAAGGAAATCACATTCAAACAACTTCTCATGACTATGTGCCAGATGACATTTGAAGGTGCTGATATGCTGAGTGAGGAAGTTAGGCAGATGACAGCTCCAGAGCAAGAGCTTGAACGTAGGGACAAAGAAGGATTGGTCAAGCTTCGTTTTCTTGGAAACATCCATTTGATTGGAGAATTATGCAAGCAGAAGATATTTTCTGAGAGCCTTGTTGTTCGTCACATTATTATGGTTAAAATTGAAAACTCACTTGTCACCCTTCCCTAATGAACTAGTGAGGTAGATTGTGTGTGTATTTTTTTTGGCTTATTCTTAGGTACCATGTCAAACAGGAGCTTTTGGGACCCCACAATAAAGATTGTCCTGCTGAAGAAAATGTTGAGGCCACATGTCAATTCTTTAATACTATTGGGAAGCAGCTCGATGAGAATTCAAAGCTGCAGTGCATAAATGATATACACTTTAGTCGATTGAAGGAATTGTCATCAAACCCTCAATTGGCTCCTCGTCTAAGGTTCATGATTCGTGATGTTGTTGATCTGCGGTCAAATAACTGGGTTCCTAGACGTGATGAGGTGTACTTTCAGGCCATTAATTTTCATTTGGTAATTAGATGTTACATTAGTAAATACCTTTATTATTGCTGATTCTTGAAAAGGTTCACACTACATTATTTAATTTTTGTTTAGATTCTTCTGACTAATCATCTTGAATAGCTAAATTTTTTCTTTCATAATTATTAACTCTTAACTGACAATCCGTGAGGATTCTCGTATATACTAGAACTACTAGGTGCTAGTGTTCCTTCTCTATTTCTATTTTTAAATAAATTCCATTCTAATCCTGCTAATTCTTTAGAGCCATAAGCTTTTGAAGGCAGTGCTTTAATTCCTTTATTTCCTATCATTGATTCTATTGCTGTAGCTTCGAAATTAAATTTTGTTTTAGTATTGTTCATTACTTTTCCTAGAAATGCAGTACAAACCATAAGGTTAAAACTATAGTATTGTTCATATGCTCTAGAAATTATTCCTGTTTTAATATTTTTAAGAAATTCATCTATAGTTAGAATAAAATTTGGTACAAAATAAATGACTGCTCCTAAATTATTCATATCTATTTCAAACATTCCTAAAACTGACTTTCCTGTACTATTAAACCTATCATCATATAAATACACTAAAATTTTTACTCCTAAATCTCTTCTATGACGTCCTTTAATTCCTACTACGAAGCATCCTAAATGAATTGATTTGTATTCTTTTTCTTTGAATTAATTTATATTCTTCTTTTCCTCCTAAATTTCTTTTAACAATAGAAATAGAGAAGGAATACTAGCACCTAGTAGTTCTAGTTCTAGTATATACGAGAATCTTCATGGATTGTTAGTTAGATTTAGTAATTATGAAAGAAAAAATTTAGCTATTCAAGATGATCAGTCAGAAGAATTAGCTAGTGAATACGAAGATAAAATACCTAAGCAGATAAAAATGCTTAGAATAATGGATAGTCTAGCAATAGAGTTAGATGATACAAATCAATGTCAGTATCACATTCTAGGAGAAATTAATGGTAAAATATGGCCAATATTATTTGATATAGTAGTGGCACTTGGTAATATTAGAGAAGATTTAGCAGGAAAAGATAGGTTTGCACGTAAAAGGCAAACGATGATTTCAACTTTAGCAGAAGACTTCACCTTATAAACTAAGGCATGGACAGAAATTAGCTTTAAAAATAGAAAATTAGATTTACCTTTATATGTAGAACCAGTAGATTATAATGTTTATGCACCAGTATTATTAGGAATGGATTTTTTACAGGCCATTCAGGGTTATAATATAGAAAATGATAAGGTTACATTCCAGATAAACAGTAGGTTTACTGAATGTAAAAGAATTAAGATGCACCCAATTCATATTATGCATTTGATAGAAAACGATAATATAGATGAGTTAGTTAAATACACCACAGAAAACCCTAGGTTAGAAGAAATTAGTAGAGAAATGGTAGAAGACATTATTGACAAAGAATATGGTAAGTTAGAAAAATTAGGTTTAGATTATGCAACAATAATGAAAACATTAGAAGAAAAATTTAATATTAGGGGGCGTTTGGTAGGCCATAATGAGATGTATTGCAATGAAATTAATTTTTAATATAACTTTATATTAGAAATTCATTTGATTACATTACATTACGTTCTATTACGGTCTATCAAACGCACTCTTAATGTCTTAAAAGAAATTAGATCTGGAAAGAAAAATCCAGAAGAAATATTTAAAAAGAAAATAAATATGGAAAGTAGTAACAAACCTTCAGAATCTACAGCCAATGGAGGAGTAACTACTACTCATCCAAGACCTGGATTAATAGATCCTAGTGTAAATTTTAGAGATAAAACAAAAGATAATAAAATAACCAATATGCCAATGATAGATTATCCATATCCAAGTGAGTGGACAAAAATTTGGATTTGAATACTCAAGGCAGACCACCAAATTTACCTAGTACTCAGAGGTATAGAGATAATTTTGCACATGAAGCTAGAGGTAGAGGAAAGAGACAACCTATAGAAAATTACTGGTTGCTACCAGCACATAGAAATGGTACAATTTTAACTCTAGGAAATATAGATCCGCAATCCTGGAAACATGTAATCGATACATGGGAAAAAGATGCTGAAAGAGCATGGTTGAATAGTGATATCAACAGAAATGTTTACATTTTTAGAAACATTACTAGGAGAAATAGCTTTACCTATCTATGCAGCATATAAAATAATGTATCCACAAGAGTTAGAAAGAATAAAGCTAATGGGAGATAATCCTATTAATTTTACAGCATTAATTAGAAAATTAGTTTTAGGAGAAGAGCCAATAGCTTTGTCTACTAGAAATCAAGATAAAGCAATTGGAAAATTAGAGCAACGCCAATTACACGATTGGAAGTACATAGGAATATTCAGTCTAGATTTCTTGTATTTAGTAGCAGAAGCAGGAAGACCTTTAGATAAAGATTTAGCTGATAAATATTTAATGAAATTACCAGGATTGTTAGGAGTTGAATTAGAACAAAAATGGAAAAATAGCCAGGAATATAAAGAAGCTAGAGAAAAGAATTATCCTGTAACTACTTGTATACTTCTTGTATATAGAGAATTACAGAATAGATGTATGGAGTACATGAATCAAAAGATGGTTAAACAGCAATCTTAGATGTATGGAGTACATGAATCAAAAGATAGTTAAACAGCAATCTTTGCATTCTGTAAACAAGGAAATATTTTACACTCCACAGTTATATGGAAATAATAGTACTAGTACACCTAGTAGAAGAAAGAAATATCTACGTAGGCCCAGAAGTAGATATACAGATAAAAACAATTTTAAAATTACAATTAGAAATAGAAAGGTTAAAACAACAAGTAGCTGAACATAGTTATTCAATCGAAAAACTTAATAAAAGATTATTTTCACAAAAGGATAGAATAGTAACTTTTACTGAATCAGAAGAAAAGCAGCATGAAGCTTAAATAGCAGATAAACTTAGGGAAGATGTTTTAGAACCAGCAGTTAGAGAATCAGACAAGGTAAGTTTTAAATCAGCAATTCAACCTACCTTTTGTAAATATAATACACTAGTAAATGTACAAATTAAGATAATTATTGAAAATGAACATTTCATTACTTGTGCTAGTATAGATACAGGATGTACTGATAGTATTATACCAGAAGCATTAGTATCTAAGAATTTTCCAATTAAAATAGCAAAAAAACCCACTAGGAATAGCCTAGCTGATGGAACGATAATATTTCTTAATAAATTTATAAATAGTTGTACTATAGAATTTGTCGGAGCAAAAGTTCAGTGACCATGTCCAAAAATATGGTTGTTACCAAAAGAATTAAAAAATACTGAATGTCTTTTAGGATTAAATTTCATATTTCACAATAAAGGAGCAATGCTTTTCTCAGAAGATTTTCTTTTATTTTTCCATAAATTAGATTTTTTATGTACATCAGAGTTTTTGCAAAAGCGTGGTGGGGATTGTACATGTAAAAATTCGCCTCAGACAAACGCTTTGGTAGCAAAACCTTTAGAAGTTAGTATAGATAATACAGAAGAAATAGATACAGTATTGTTAGGAGAATATGATGAAAATAATTATGAATTTCATAAAAATCTAGGAGTAAATAGAATAGGATTATGTATAAATAAAATTCAAAACAAAAAAATTAGAAGATTTAGTATGTTTAGCAGAAAAGGCAGAAAAAAATAGGAGATAGATTAAAAATGGATTTATGGGAAAGAAATAAAGTCACATGTAAATTAGATATAATAAATCCAGATTTAACAATTAGGACAAAAGAAATTGTTCAAAAGGGGCTTTAGTTCCAAAACTTGTATTTTCTTTTGAAAAACAGGGGGTTCCTCCTGCAGCTTTGGTCAAGGCTGAGTTGCCATGGTCAGCTAGAAGAGGGAATCTTTCTGAGGAGGAACATGTCTTGAGGACTGTGAAAGGGTAATTATTATACTTATTTGGAGTGTCATTTTCTGCATCATTGAGCATGAAATGCATGAATACATTCATTTATTTATTGGAAATATGAACTTGTTGGTAGTCTTAAAAGCTTTTTGATGATCCTTTAGATATTATATTCTGGTGCGCTGTACAGAAAGTGCTAAAGGATCCTGAACTTTAGATATATTTTGATGAATAAAACTTGCGTTGATTAAGAGAAGGAACTGTACAAGGTTTCATTAAAATTTTAACAACAAAGTTTGAGTGGTATTTGTTCCTTTAGGCAATTAAAATTTTTTACATAATTGTTTTTGTTTTAAAAAAAAAAAAAAATTTCCTAATCCATTTTAGCAGTTCCCTGTTTTTATGTATGCATTATTTGATATAATGTTCAATCTTGTAAATTTAAGTCTGTAATATGGACTGAGTTCAACCATGTTTCGAACTTTCAGAAAACAGTCCCCTTTTCTGATTTGATGATTTAATTTCGAGTCCAAGACAACTCAAAATCCTTACACGGTTATTCTTTTGCTGTTTCCTTTTTTATTCTCTGTTCATTTGATATGTTGCCTTCTGTACACAAACACATTATTGTTCCCACCTTGTAATTCGTTGCTTCCATAGAGGGTTGTATTTTTGTAGTAATTAATTATTAGGTATGATGGTAAAAAGTCTTGAGCTATCGGTAACATGGGTTTGGCTTTGATTTTTGAGAGGATCTGTCTTCTCATTAATTCTTTACTGCTCTCAGTAAGTACTGATTGGATTGTAGGTTTGCTTTGTGGACTCGCTAGATATAAACCTTTATGATCTATCATTGCATTCGTTGAATCATTTTCTGCTATAAGTTTGCTTCATGCAATCCACTTTTTGAAATTTTCATGGAGTTTGCAAGTGGTGCAAGATTTAAGTTTTACATGAGTAGCGTGCTAAAAACCTGTTCTCTTTTTTTCTTTTTAATTCTTTTTGTGCAGTATACTGAACATGCTTACCCCTGAGACGTTTGATCTTCTTAAGGGTCTTCTTAAGGGTCTACTTATTGACTCTGGAATTACATCGGCTGATATCTTAAAGGTGTGGTTCTGGAGCCCTTGTTTTTTGTGTCTTTTTTTATATGTATTACGTTGGCTGATATCACATGTAACTTGTTGTGCAGGGTGTGATAAAGCTTATATTTGAGAAGGCTGTTCTGGAGCCCACATCCTGTCCCATGATTGCTCAGCTGTGTTCTGATCTTAATGAAGAGCTTCCCCCATTCTCATCAGATGAACCAGGTGGGAAGGAAATCACATTCAAGCGGGTTACTCTGAATAACTGCCAGGAGACATTTGAAGGTGCTGAAAAGCTGAGAGAGGAAGTTAGGCATATGACAGATCTAGAGAAAGAGCTTGAATGCAGGGACAAAGAAAGATTGGTTGAGCAAGTGCTTGAACGCAGGGACAAAGAAAGATTGGTCAAGCTTCGTTTTCTTGGAACCATCCGTTTGATTGGAGAACTTCTGAAGCAAAAAATGGTTCCTGAGAAGCTTGTTCATCACATTGTTAAGGTTAAAATTGAAACTCACTTGCCACCCTTCCCTAATAAAATAGCGAGGTAGATTGTGTGTGTATTTTTTTTTTTTTGGCTTATTCTTACTTTTTATGTCAAACAGGAGCTTTTGGGACCCGACAACAAAGTTTGTCCTGCTGAAGAAAATGTTGAGGCCACATGTGAATTCTTTAATACCATTGGGAGGCAGCTCGATGAGGGTCCAAAGTCGCGGAGCATAAATGATACATACTTTAGTCGATTGAAGGAATTGTCATCAAACCCTCAATTGGCTCCGCGGCTAAGGTTCATGATTCGTGATGTTCTTGATCTGCGATCAAATAACTGGGTCGTTCCTAGACATGAAGAGGTGTGCTTTCAGGCCATTAATTTTCATTTGGCAGGTAGATGTTACATTATTTAATGCCTTTATTATTGCAGGTCAAAGCCAAAACCATCACAGAGATACACTCTGAGCCAGAAAAGAATCTTGGATTGCGACCAGGTGCTGCTTCAAGTATTAGATATAGCCGTGGGGTTATTTCTGCTACTCCAGGGACTACTGCCACTATAGGCTTTCCTATCAACAGATCTGGCACACAGGGTATGATGCCTGGCATGCCAAGAACTAGGAGGATGCCTGGGGTGCCTGGAATTGATAATGATAATTGGGAGGTACCAAGGATCCACTCAATGCCAAGGGGTGATGGATCAACTATGCAGCAGCCTGCAGAACGTGTCCCATCACCAATGTTTAATAAGTCAAGGCCACTTAACACTAGGCTTTTACCTCAGGGTAGTGGTGGCTTTATGGGTGGAAAGAGCAGTGCCCTCTTGCAGGGAATTGCTAGTCCTTCTCCTTGCCGTTATAATGTTGGTCTGTGCACAGAGCTGCCGCATCAAGCCCCTGTACCTAGTAAAACTGCAGCTACTCCTTGTACGCCTCCCATTGTGGAGAAAGCAGTGGCTACAGTTGCAAGCTTGATTCCTGATGATCTTCAGAGAAAAACTGTTTCGCTATTGAAGGAATATTTAGTTGTCCGGCTTCTGGATGAAGCGTTGCAGTGTGTGGAGGAACTGAAGTACCCAGCTTACCACCCTGAAGTTGTCAAGGAAGCCATCTCCCTTGCCTTGGAGGAAAACCCACCCTGTGTTGAACCAGTTGCCAAGCTTTTGGAATATTTGTTTGAGAAGAAGGTTATCACTGCAAAAGATATAGGGACCGGGTGTTTGCTTTATGGTTCATTGTTTGATGATATTGTTATTGATCTGCCAAAAGCACCTAATAATTTTGGTGAAATTATTGGGAAGTTAGTTTTGGTTGGGGGACTGAACTTCAAAGTTGTGAGAGAGGTCCTTGAGAGGATGGAAGCTGATAGGCATCAGAAAGCTGTACTTGATGCAGCTATAAGGATCATTAGTTATAGTCCAAATGGGCAAGTTTTATTAGATTCACAGACATCTAATATCGAGGCCTGCCAGAGTTTGCTTTAGTCAGCATAGAAATATGTACACTAGCGTATGGCGTAGAAATATGTATGCTAGTATATGTAATTGAAATAATATAATATTTTCTTTTTAGTTTTTTACCTCTTCATCCACCTTTCATTTTTTTTTTCCTCTTCCATTCCTCATTTCTTCATCTAGCTTATTATGAATTAATGATTATTGCATGAGAACCTTTTAGGCTGACTGCTAGCTAGAAGAGAGAGATTAAGAATGGATTAAAACATTGAAAGGGAAAAAGATAGAGAAAACAATGAAAGACATTATATATATATATATATTCCAGAAGTGAAAAGTATGTTCTAGAGAGGAATAAAATTAATAAAATTATTTTATTTTTAGTTATGAATATAATGTTATTTTTTAATTTTAATCTTTGATTATTTTCTTTGATTTTGATAAAATTGCCATTAAAATTGTAAATTAGGACAAAGTTGATAAAATTAGAAGTTTTGGGCAAAATTGAAAAAACACCTAAAATTTAATAAAAATAATGCATTTTAAATTTTAATAATAAAAAATAAAGACCGGGAGATAGTGGCTGGTTCTAACCAAATTGAAAGCTTAAAAACAGAGCGAATCCAGAGATCTCCCGCGCAGAGTACGGTAACATAGAGAATGGGTTCAAGCGAACCAGCAGCAAACACCAATACAGCATCGACGAGCGACCAGTCGCTGAGGCTTGCCGTCGCGATCTCTCTTCTCCGATCAAAGTTCCTTCAAAGGCAGGCTCCTTTGCCTGCTCCTCCTCCCGAATCCGACGCTCTTCGCTGGAAGCGAAAGGTCTCTACTGTCCGTAATCACTCTATTTCTTTATTAAACTAAATGTAAGACCATTATCAACAGTTTTTCGATTTTTCTAGGCATCCAAACGGCGGCTAATTTCGCGTTTCTGTTGATGCAATTTCAGGCTAAGGAGCGGAAACAAGAGCTGCTTCGACTTAGAGAAGATCTCAAGGAAGCTCAAGGTTTTAGTTAAACTTTTCTCTATTAATTTCAATTTTCGATGGATTTATTCGTAATTTGTGTGTTGTGTCGTGTTTTCTTTAGACGCTTCGCATTGCGATTTGTTCCCTCAAAATGCTTCATGTAAGTGCTATTTCTTTGATAATTTGGGGAAGTTAGCCCCTGACCAAGACGGAGATGGTTCTGATCGTAGATTCAGTGACCTCCTTCGCCGAAGATTCCTCAGACAAGGTCTCGTTCTCAATCTTATCTTATTATCATATATGCTTTGTTTATCAGTTAATTAATTTACTATTACTGTTAATTCTCTTTTGCTTTGTTTTTTCAGTGCGGTTAAAGGAAAGAAGGAGAACAGATGGTCCAAAACAACGATTTCGGTTTTCAGGTTTAAAAGTTATTTCGATTTTAAACTCCATTTCGCTTCAAAAACGTTGTTAATTGAATTAAATTTTTTAATTTTGGCATTTATGACTATATAGATAATGATTTATACTGGTCCTCTGAACTAATTTTCCCTGATTTTGCAGCTTGATTCACTTAATTCTCTGTGAATTGAAAGAAAATCAGTACTGTTGTTAATAATAGATTTTGTGTATTTCTGTTATATACGAACAATTGAAATGAAATTTTTGCATATAATGTATGTACAGATTTAAATAGTGATGACGAAGCAGAGCAGCTTAGGGCCTCGGTTGATTTTCTTGTGGAGCTTTGTGATTCTCCTGTAAGAATGACATACTGGCCACTTGTTATATGTTTTTTTTTTTCATTGTTTCACACCAGAGATGACATTTATTTCTTGGTTAAGTAGCATCTTTCAGCTGACATTTATGCCCCTCTAAGATTTGCAGGTGCAAGAGGCTAATTTTGCAAACTGGTCGCATCAAGCTGTAGATTTCATTTTAGGTACTGACAAATACCTTTTGTACTCTTTTGATGACTCTGCTCTCCAGAGTGTCAATATGACAACAATCAGCATTTGTGTCTCTTTCAATATTTCATTGTTTATCAGTTTTAGCAGATAGTAGTTTTGTTGTTATGAGGGAGTTGAGGAGAAATTGGGAGAAAGGAAGTCAAGTGCAATTTCACTTCCAGTTGAGGATTAAAGAGGAGAGAAGATGGAGGAAACGAATGTTTCCAAGAGTTTTGAGAAGTTATCTTAGGCAACTATGATGGCAAATGACATTTTTAATTGTCTTATATTAATTTCAGCATTAATTTCTATTTTTGACAGCCGGTTATATTTTGTTGATTGGTTGATCTCTCTTTTCAGTCTCACTAGAATTATGGGGGCAGAATGCTAACGTTCTTCCCTAAGTTATTAAATGTATGCTCTATAGATAATTATGTGCAAATAGAGATACAATCATAGAAGTATATCTTATCATTTATTATCATAATTGGTGATCAAATTGTTTAATATCTTAACTTATTTAAATCTCTCAAATTCAATTATATATATAATATATGTCATTCCAAATGATATTCCAGATATCAGGTAAATGAATTTATGAATTATAATAACTTGGGAATGCAAGTGTTAGAAAGAAGTTTCGAAGGATGAGAATAGGATGAAGAGGTTTATAACTGATAGCAGCATGGTGTTCCAGGATGATCAATGTAGGTCATTCATTTGATAACCAACATAGAATTCTGTGAAAACAAAGTGTGAACTTCATTGTCAGGTCAAAATAAGAATTGCATCAAGAATGTTAGAAACATGACAATATCTTAACAGATTGATTGCAAGAAGCCATTTAGTTTTGAGAAATACTGGTGTAGTTTATACTGTACTCTTTACCTCTGATGGGTTGATGGAAAGTTTTCATGGATACATATTATTTATGAAATTTCTCATCTCATTCATAGGTTGGTGTAGGATCATTGCGTTGTCCTCAATCTGTGGTTATCTATTGTTCCTTGCTACTTACTATCTGCAGTAATGATTTTTCATTTTTTACTGTCTTTTGCAGCATCGTTGAGGAACCTCTTATCAGCAGGAAAGTACATGGACTTTATTGAAGGAATAGTCAACAGCTTAATTATGAGATTAGTTAGAAAGATGTGTTCTGCTTCACAAGATGGTAAGTGTTGATTAGAAATTGTGATGTATTTTGAACTTTTTTAAATCTATGGTATTGCAAGTGGAGAGACTTTGTCCCATTTTTTGTTTTAATTGAAGAAAATATTTGATTCATATATTGAAAACATTGTTTTTATATTTTTTTTAATTGGATGACACTACCATCAATCTTTCTTGTTCTTCTATTTCAGTAAGTTCCTAATTAAGTATTTGGTATGCTGTCTTAGAGTCAAAATATGACACTGATGCTCAGTTCTATATTCAACACTTGATCGGCAAGCTTGGAAGTGAATCTTACATCGGGCAGCGTGCAATACTTTCAGTTTCTCAAAGAATTTCTGTAGTTGCGGAGAATTTGCTTTTCATGGATCCATTTGATGATGCTTTTCCAAACATTCATAGGTGTATGTATATTATGTAAGTATTCCATGGTAATACTCATGATCTTGATCATCTATTCAATCACTAATCTTAGTCTTTTTTTTTTTTTTTGAAATATTCTATCTGAAAAGTGAAGCTCGTTATTTTTCAGCTTAGGAATGATACATAATCATGAGATGCTAATTGCTGCACTACCTGTCAATGAGACCTTACCATGGATCCTTGTACATGTAATCTTATACTCAATTGAAAACTTCATGACAATGGAAATATCATTTGATGTGGTCAGAGTTCCAAAGATTTGAATTAGTTCCTTTATCAAGGCTTCTGCCACTTTGTTTAGAATGTTCCTGATAGTTTATTGTGGATGGCTATGTCTTGGTTGTTTCAGTTTTTTTGGGTATAACTCGGCAGTTTCGTTTTAACATTTTAACTTAATATGGTGGACAAATTCCCTTCTATCCAACTAAATGTGACAATGTTCATAGTAAGACCCTCTAGTGTGGTCCACTCTTGCAGAATAACTGACTTATTCTCTTTTCTTTAAATGAGTATGGTGAGCTAGATATGTTTTCTTCAGTGAACACAATCTTATCATGTTTTGACCAGTGGCAATATGGCAGAATTTAGTTTAATGGGGAATTAATGATTTTAATGTATGAGTACCATTTGGTTCTTTATGAATTCTATAATCTTTTTTTTTTTTTAATTGATTCATAATGTGTATAACAGGATCCAGCTTATTGAGTTTTTGGTATCAGATTACTTGTTAATTTGGTCAAAGGATGAAGGCTTTGATAATGGTATCTTTCTTGACTGCATCATGTCGAAGTCAATTTGGCTTTTACATTGTTTTATGCATTCTGCTCATGGTCATTGAATTTTCATGCTGTTTTTGTTTCAAATCTTTATAATCAACATTTTTGCAATTGAGATTTCTCTGGCTAGATCTCACTATAAATGTCTCCTTAGCATTTTGCATTCCAAGACTCTTGTTTTAAATACTTCTAATAATCTAAAAACTGCACTTTGAAGCATTATAGGAACCAGAAAAATGATGTACACTAATGACACTGCAGTTCTATTTGAAGAGTGGGTGACATCACTACTGCATGCTCGAAAAGCATTGGAACTTCTGGAGATCAGAAACGGGCTATATGTGTTATACATGGATCGAGTCATGGGCCAACTGGCTAAACAAGTGGGTCAGGTTTCATCACTCCAGAAACTAGACCAACATATTCTGGATAATCTATTCTGCTGACTACAGAGCTTATGAACTCTACATGCTTATAGGTATTTCCTTTCAACTGTTATTATAGGCTCTATTTGCATCTTGGAACATAAAGGGTAAATCAACGAATATATTTTAAGAAATAATTGAGAAAGCTCTCTGTGTTTTCAAAGATTCCAAATAAAATCATATCTTTTATCAGATGGAAAATTTTGAAATATCATTTAGACAAATTCTGAAATTTCTGCTGTGTTTGAGGCTTTGAGCAATGAGCATAAGGCATGACTGTTTGAATGATTTGATACCGTTGGAATTGGAATTAAGGAATCTATCACTTTCTGTGATAATGTTTCTGACTTTCTTGTCTTCAGCTTTTTGCTGACGATGATTGCGTTCTTCTGTGTTAACATTTGATATAGGGATCGAGAATCATCCTTTGCTGCTTCTAGCTTTTTGCTATGTGCCGATGTTTTCTATAATAACTTTTTGTTTGGTTGACTTCTGTTTTTTGTTTTCCAAAAGTATTTTTTTTTTATAAATTTTGATTTTATTAGAAAGCAAATGTAATAAGAAGAAAATGTGTCTAATACATATATATGTAAAGTCTTACTTTAAATTAAAAAAGAAAAAGACAATTGCACCAAGAAATTATTTTTCCTCAAGTAATTTTTTTTTTTTTTTTTTTTTAATATTGTTGTTTTCTAAACGTAACGCTGCCTTTTGCTTCTAAATGGCAAAAGCAAAAGATGCAAGTTAACCAAATAAACCTTTTAACAAATTCATCTATATGTTTTTTATTAGTGATTTTTTATTTTTATTTTTTATGCTCCAACTTTAATACTATATACAAGATTAGATTTTTTATTTTTTTTGATATAGATCGGTTACATTTTTCTTATACACTATTGCCGAAAGCGATCCTTAGGCATGGTTGTGCGAATCCCTATCCTTTCCACCTCAGTTGTTGCGGCCACCTTGTTTATCTTTAACTATAAGACAAATCATATATATATATATATATATATATATATATATAGTCATAATTAAATTACACTAACTTTATGCCCGCACTTTAAAATGTTAAATCTTATTTTTTAAAAATGTATAATAATTTTAATGCTTAACAAGTAAATTAAATTATAAATAATTCATTAAATTATTTTTAAAATGAAAAATAAATTTTAATACCACATAATTAAATTATTACCACTATTCAGGGTTATAAAGAAAAAATAAATAACAATAATAATAATGATAATAAAAGTTATAAATGTGTTATAATAAATTGGTTATTTAGGTTACTATTTCATTAACTTATCACAATTGTAACAATTGAATAATAAAATTTAAAATTTTATTCACATTACAAATCCTAATGGCGCTCTTAATATATGTAAACCTCTTAATGACCATTAAATATGTTTTTATAATTTAAGTTATAAAATTTTTTAATTGAAAATAAGACAAAAAAATAGTTACATTATAATTATATTTTATAAAAATATCATAATAATTTACCCCCACTGCTAAATATTCTTTTGCAACCAATAAATTAATGTCAAATGGACTATTAAGTTCATGTAGCAAAATAAAATTAATTAATGATGTCATGTGGTGAGATTTTGTGAATTTAATGTTTGCTTTATATATATATATATATATATATATAAACACTTTATCCATTTTAAAAACATTGTCTATTTTCTTTTCTCACATAGTTTAAGAAAATATTATTAATTAATTGTTAACTTATAAATTTTATTATATTTTTCTACTTATATTATTGCATATATTTATTTATTATTATTTTTATTATTAATGTTGAGAATATACACATTTCAATTAATAAAAATAAAATGGACAAATATTTATAATTATTTTTAAAGTGGGTAAGTATTTTGGGATATTTTAAAAAGGAATAATGGGCAATTTTTTTGGAAAAAGAGTATATATATATATATATATATATATATATATATATTAGTCAATTTAATATCAAAATTTATCATAATCATAAAAAATTAATTTGTTATTTGTTATAATTTATTCATTTGTCTCATTATTATAGGCTTTCTTTACTAATCAAAATCTTAGAACGTAATGTTGAAAAAAATTAAAAATTAAAAATTGAAGGAGAAACTAAAACTTTTCTACTACAGTTCGTATAGATATTACTCATTTCTAGGCTTGTTAACTTACCCTGTGTAGTAATCATATCGTAATAAATTATTAACTTAAGTGCCCAAATTATAATTAATTATTTTTTTTAATAAACTTAATAGAATTTAATTCAAAATTAAATCGATATAACTGTAATTTTATGAAACTTTCACAACCTCAATTTCATATTGGACTAAGCCTAACCCACCTCAACTACCAATTATTAATATATATCATCTTACAACATTAGCTATAAGCCTGTAATTGATAACCTTTCCTCCAAACTTACTTTAGCAGATATGGCTCAGACGAGACATGTATTCACTTTTCTTGTCCTTTCTCTTCTCTTGTTGTCTCAATCTCTTCCAAGTACGGCTAACGAAGCTGTTGTTGCTCAATTCCTTCACCATGGGAGACAATTAGCAGATAATGATTTCATCAGTTCATTTCATGGTAGAAAGCTTGGTATTCACATCAAAAGAAGGGCTCGCTTTGGTCCACGGGGACGTCCTAAATCATCTGCAATCAGAACTCAAATATCTTCTTCTTATTTGATGGGTTCTGTCCTTTGTTCCTCTCTTTTCCTTGGTTTCTTCCTTCTCTAGCTAGATACTTCATGAGTTGAAGCTGCTATAGTGATGCTTGAGAATTCAAATGAATGAGCTAGTATTTATAATGTAGCTTGATTTCTTATTCATATTTGTATCCTTATAAAATCAAAAGGATTTGCATGAACAAATATCCGAATTTATGGAAGTTATTTATGAATTTTCCATTTTTAAGATTTGGATTCATGGGAGTTGTTCTTGAATTTTTGGTTTAATTGATTCATTTTGGTAAGCTAAGTTGTTTAATAGGTGAACCAGAAAACAGAGGAGGTATAATGATTTTCGATGCTAATTACATGGTGTAAACTTCTGAAAGGGGAAAAGCTAAAGAAGCAAGTTAACCAAATAAGCCTTTTAAATAATTTATTAAAAATTTTAAATTATTATTTGGATTTGAAATTGAAATATAAATATTATAAAAAATTAATATAATAATAAATTAAAAATATTCAGTCATTTCAAATTATTAAATATCCAAACGGAGAATTCATTAAGTAATGACAAGGGATTTTTACAAAAACACCTCAAAAGGGTCTTCATATTACTAAAATATGCTTTGACTAAATTTTTACAAAAATTTTTTTTTTTTTCAAAAATATCGTTTTCAGCAAACTTTATACATTTTATGCGCTTCAGCAAAATTATTTATTTGTAGTTTATTTTGATTATATCTTGGGTTTATGTTTTGTATATAAACAAAATGAACCACACGTATACCTGAATAATCATTTGTATTTAATATTCATTTTTATTTTCTTTAAATTTAAATGTGTTATATTTAAATTTAGTAAATTATCATTAATAACAACAAAGACTAGGAATATTAATTAATATTATCACTACTGAAAAATAAATATAAAAAGAAAAGATAATTATATAAAAAAGAAAATTGAAGAAAACATTATACAACAATAAAATGGTATAAAATCAACTAAATATATGCATCAAATCACCAAACATCAACTAAATATATAAATAAAATAAACCAAATATATACCTAAAATAAAAGAAAATTTAGTTTATGTGATATTTAAATGGTAAAATTTCTATGGAATAATTAAAGTAATAAAGTAATCCAATTTTAAGGACAAACATTTATATTTTTTTCCCTTTTATTTATTTCTTAAAATTTTGTCCTTTTTTTCTTTTGGCACAAGTTCAACTTTGCCATGGCTTTATTCAAACAAAAAAAAAAAAAAAAAAAAAGATTTTTTTTTTTTCATAATAATGGGCATGGAAACCGTGACCTGAAGGTAACAAAGCCTAACTTCATATTGTTTGAGCTAAATATGGATCCTAACATATTTATTTTACATATTATTTATATAATTTTAGAAATAAATTTTAATACGAGTAATTACCTCGTAAAACACTTTTATGTTATCAAAAATATTTTATCATCTCTTTGAAATTACAATATTTTAAAAATATTAATTATAAAATAATGAAAAATTAACGATTAACTTCTAATCAATCACAAACGGTATTTTAGAAATACTAATTAAAAAGTAATGAAAAATTAACGATTAACTTCTAATAAATCACAAATTAACTTCTGATGCACAAAAAGTAACCACTATTTTAGCAAGACTAATGATAAAATATGAAAAAACAAATAGTATTCAACCTGTAATTAACTTATTATCGATCAATAATCATCTTATAATCAATGTTTGATTAACAAAAAATAATTGTCAAGATAAAAGTTCATTAATTATAGATGGATAACAATTTTGGCTATTGCTAGAATTGGGCTTTGTAAGCTTGTTGGTGACACTAATTTGCTCATTAAATGTAAATTTAATTAAATTCAAGAGTACAATTAATTAATTAATTACTTAGTTAAAAATAAATGAATAAAGAATGGTAGCTTACATTGTTAACGGAAATATTAATGTTGTTGTCAAGTCTATATTCATGCATAATCAATCAGATTTTTAGCTGTGAGGCGCTCCACCTTTGTAGGAAACAAGAGTCTTCCTCATTCCAATTCAACTATTATTGCTCTATATGACCTTTTCACGCGCAATGGCCTTCCAAAAATCACCAGCAGTTGCATGGTTTGGGTGAGTTCCGGTGGATATTATTAATATGAGAATTAATATAAAATACTCTCTCCGTTCCTAAATAGATGTCATTTTAAAGAAAATTTTTTATTCCAATTTATATATCGTTTTAAAATTTGAAGAAGGCATTTATTATTTTTTTTCAATTTTACCTTTCATTTATTCTTTACTAAACATTTTGTATTAATTATTTTTATTTCTCTATATCAAAGCCAATAAAAGATATTTTAGTCTTTTTATTTTAAAATTATGACAATTTAATAACTTTATTAATTTATATACCGAAATTTTAAACGATAAATATTATGAACAAATATTATGAAACGGAAAGAGTATAATAGAAAAACCAAATAAGCTGATCACCTGAGCAACAAATTAATTAAGCAGTTGCATTCAATAATAATAATAATAATAATGACATGTATAAATAACAATTAATAAAAAATAAAAAATAAAACAGAAGTGCTCACACGTGTGGGGAAATAAGACAGGCATTTGTGAAATAGTCGCTATTTTGGTGGTGGTGGAAGAGAAAGATGAATTAACAGCGGTAGAAAGAAGAGAAATAGGAAAAGGTGATTGATGGAAGAAGATGGTCTCCTTTGTCTAGGCATCCTTTTCTTCCTTATAACACCAAAACCCACAACATGATCAAGACCAACAACAACTTTCTCATTACGGGTTGACCCATCTTGTTCACTATCCGGCCCACCAACACCAATGTGTAGACATGGCAAACATATGCTGATGAGGAAAAAAAAAATGATTGTCTCACCGACTCTGGAATTTCAATCAACTGATGAAATTACTATATTTGACAAACAGTTGACTCATTACGATAATGCTTATACTTCAATAGAGTCGAATTCAATTTGTGAGTTTGCAGTGAGAAAGACTTATATTGAGAAAAAAAATTGATTATTTCACTAGCTATGGAGTTTCAGTTAATTGATGAGATTACTATATTTGACAAACAGTTAACTCATTGCGATAATGCTTATACTCCAATAGAGTCGAATCTAATTCATGAGCTTGCAGTGAGAAAGACTTATATTGAGAAGAAGACTTTTAGAAAATAAAAAATGTATAAAGTATTTTTAGATCCAAATTAAGAGAAAATGTACAAAGATAAAAGAAGAAAAAAGCGTATAAAAATAAAAAATCAATTATAGCATAAAAGTTAAAAAAAAGGTATAAATTATTTTTTAAAAAAAAAAGGTTTAAGGGTGTCATTGAAATATAAAATTATAAAAAATAAATATAACAATAAATTAAAAATATTAAGTCATTTCAAATTATTCGATAATTTTTAATAAACTAAATTAACTTGATATTATTAATTTCATATCATTTTTAATTTAATTTAAAAATTTATCAAATTAAAAATTTCAATTTAATATGATATATCACTCACAAATTATATCTAAACCAACCATGCATACTCTTACTTAGTTATTCTTTTTAATACATAGGAATAGGATAAAAATAATCTAAGTGACATTCTTATGATATACTCATTTGGCAAAAAAAAAAAAAAAAAATCTTGTGATATACGCACTTTACTGCCGAAATGATTACTTTCGGCATGGTTGGGCGAATCCTTATTTTTGCTCATTTCTTTGCCTGATTTGTCGAGCCAGACTGTTGCCAGTCAAAAATTGCTTATCTTTAGCAGACAAATCACTGTTCCTAGGAAGCATAAATTATCGAATAAAGAAGCTTCTTATTTGATTAAAACTATATCTGCTTATTGGCGGGGCCGCAAATCAATAGATGCGGGTGTGGATTTTATGTCAACCGGAACTTGACGAGTCGGTTATGTCTATACGTCTTGCTTTTATTATTATATTGAGTGTTATTTCATGTATTATTTGATGTAGGATAAACAGTGAATTTCTTTTTTAATCCTTCAACTTTTGTTGAATTTTTTTATAGCTCGATGGGTAATTTAATCTTTTTTATAGTTCGAAAAATTTAAGATTTTTTAATTTGAGATTCGCTATAAACAAATCTATAAATATGGCCTACCTTAACCACCATTTATTAATACATGTGTATCTCATAATTATCTTAATCCTACGATCTTAGATATCCTTTCCTCCAACCTTACTCCACACTCTTTGCTTAGCAAACATGGGTAAGATGAGACATGTATTAACTTTCCTATTCCTTGCACTTCTCTTCTTGACTGAATCTCTTCCAAGTCCAACTACAGCTAAAGAAGTTATTGTTGATCGATTCGACAAAGCTATTGCTGATAATGAAAGCATAAGTTCATTTGATAGTAGAAAGCTTGGAATTCACATCAAAAGAAAGGTCCCTTTTCGTCCAAGGGGAAGTCCTAAAAAATCATCTGCTATTCGAACCCAAATGTCTTCTTTCCATGTGATTGGTTCTGCTCTTTGTTCTTCTGTTTTACTTGGTTTCTTCCTCCTCTAGATTACTTAATTATTTATAATGTAGTGTGATAATTTCTTTCGTATTCATATACTTGATATTGCGTGTTTGTGGAGAGTTTTGTATTATTAATTAATTAATATGTCATTATGATTATTATTAATTATGCAATTGTTATAGGAATGCCATACTATATATAAAATTATGTTATTATTTATCGCGCAAATAGTAAAATTGAAAGGAATAAAGTAAGAAAAATAATATAGAAATTTAATGGTTTGATCAATGTAACTTACATCCTAAGGCAAAGAGAAAAAATTTTTATTTTTGTAAGATTTGTTTCTACTATAAATCTCAGTGAAAATCTATTTTGAGTCAAGATTTTTAAAATTTCAGAATGGTTTATAAATCGGATTATCATAAAAAAATTCAAGTGATTTATTTTACATTATTAATAGCTAAAATTCATCTAATATAATAGATTAAACTCCAGAAACACTAACTAGCAATATAACAAACTGTACAATTGATTTTAAATAATGTAAACGCTGGCAAAAAAAAAAAAAATAAATAATAACTATAAATAAAGACATACTCTATTTGTCATAATGTTGAGAGACCAAATCAATAATAAAAAAAAAAGTTTTCTTTAGATTAATAAAAATAAAATAAAATTACTCATTTTATTAAAAAAACAAAGAAAATTAATGAAAAAGGTACTAATTACTAGTAAAATATTTGATAATAGTAAAAAAAAAAAAAAAAAAAAGTTAAGACACAAGATTTGAAAGAGACAGAGATGGTTTGAAAAAAAAAAAAAAATCATTTGTGTAGTAATTGTTTCAAATATTGTACATAAATAAAGAATTCAAATTTATTTTATTTTTTAATTATTATATTTTTTTACAATAATTAATATTATTAAAATAATTAACAATAATGAAACATTATTTGTTTAATTAAATGATAAATTTAATTCTAAGTTAAATTAATTTTTTGTGAAATGATATTATTTGTATTAATTTTGAATTTTTTTTAATATTAAAAGAATTGAATTTTATAAACTCTATTTCTTAAACAAAAATTGATAAAATTTATTTGAATTAAATGAATATTAAATATATTGAATAATTTTTTAAAAATAATTTTTTCTTATAACCACCTCAATATTAGTTTAATATAGGAAAAATCAAATGAATATATTGAATTTGGAAAAGAGATAAAGGATAATTACAAGCATGTCTCTTCTGACTGTGTACTCTTTGTTCCTCTTTCATTACAAGGAAAAAAAAAATGCAGCTTAAAGCTCAGAACTGAAAGCTTAGCTGATAGTGAAGGTTCTTGCAAGAAACAGAAATTTGCATTGAAGAATCCTTTACTCACACATCAAAGCTTTCTGTAAATGGAAAACCCTAACCATCACCACCACTACCACCACAAGCCTCTTCTTCCAATAGGATGGATTTAGGACCTCCCCCACCCCACCCTCCTAGGCTGCTTTGTCCTACTGTTCATAGGTAGTTGGATCCATCCACACTAAGGAAAATTTTATGCGCTACTTCTAATGGCATGGGGTCTTTTCGATTAATTGAGAGGATCTAAAATAAAGAAAATATTCTAAATACAGTGAATGTGAAATATAGGGAATATAAAATATAGAGAATATTTATAATACCTCATTTGGTATAATTTCAAAATACATGAATTTTGAATTAAAAGTATGATAATTATATTTGGGTAAAATATTAAAATTCATGAATATTATATTCAAAATTCTAATTATATCCTTTATGTAAGTTATAAAAAGTTGATGGTTGTATTTTTATTGAATAATAAAATTTAAGAATTTAATAATAAAAAATAAAATTCTAATAATGTATATATATAATGAAATAATTATTAAATTACATTTTTAAAATTTTAAAATAAAGATAAGTATAATTGTTTTTTCAATCAAATTTTTTTTATTAAATTTAACTAAAATGGGAAATGTTAGCAAATTTTTAGTAAGTGTTAATGAAATGGAAATTTTTTTAAATAAAATTTAAGTAAATAATTAGAAAAGAGTGTTACATTGTCACGACCCACCTTTTGAGCCGCGACGGTCCTAGGGTATGGGTAGCCATAAGGGCACCAAAACCCGTAGAACCCATTCCACTCATAATCAATTGACATTCATTACATTGAACCATATCCCAAGACCGTAGCCTAATCACATTTTCTTAATACCCATTACTTGCTATCATTTCCACTTATAATATCATTTACACATATAACTTGTAAAACCTTTAAAGTTTCATTTCATGTCATTAACTCAACGTTCACTAGTTCATATATAATCACAATAACAGTTATGATACGAATCATATTATACAAACATCCTTTAACATATTAATGCTAACCCATTAATAACCATTCATGTTACATATGGACCTTATAACTTTCAATAACCATGGAGCTCTACTTACAACACCGAAACTTATCAAAACAGTTTCCAAGCGAAGGATGGGCTTGGGACTTTTACTTTGCTAACTCATTGACTGTACCTGAAAAGTTTAAACCACTAAAATATGAGACAGAGCTCAGTGAGTATAAAATAATACTATATAAAATAAACACATGGTAGGTGGTTTAATGACAATATTTTTATAGCAAAGAAGTAAAACGGGTCACAAGTTACTCTTATAAAAATAGTTTTCCATATACAGTAAATATTACATTTTTAGCAGAATATTTCCTTTTTGAAAACGGTGTGTTTCCCACATTATCATTATCACTTGAGTGGCGGCTTACGCCTTGCTCACTCCCATATCAGTCACACGTACAACTGATCGGGTCGCACGTACTGGGGGCCATAAACCCTTCCCAGCTAGGGTTCGGATACTCTTTACCCTATCCGCAGGTTCATTACCATTGTACACAATGTCTGATGTATTGCCCCACATCAGAGGGGTATTCTGCTTACCACAGTATCATTAAAACATTTTTCCTTTCCATCCATGAAATACTTCAATGGATAATATATCAATAAATAATCAAAATTTCCATCATTGATCATATTAGGAAATGAAGCAATAAGGCTCATTTGGCCAAGTGCCATAAGAGATATTTAATTCAATAATTGGTAAAACATATCATGCATGCCAAAGAATTGCAATGCATTTTAATTAGGAAAGTGATCCAACATTTAGGCTTATACTTAAAGCACAAGAAATGTAATATTATAATTGATAATATATAATATCAATTGGGTTCTCATTATTAATCATATTATAAGATCAAACAATATAGACTCATTTGGCCAAGTGCCATAAAGAAATGTTTGGTTCACTTTGGCTCAATAATCAAGGAAGTATTATATCAACGGTTCAATATTCAATAAGCAGATTAAGCTTATCAAGAAATCAAGATTTTGGAATATCAATGAGCCATTCAACTTTTCAAGGCATAGAAACAATTCAACCATTAAGGTTGGAACAATAAAGGTTCAAGTATATGAAACAAGGAATATTATATTATTAAGTACTCACCTTTTGCTCCTTAGCCCCTATACCGATAGTTCTAGTGCAGATTATAACGAGGCTCCTCGGTATCCCGAGCAATGCCTTTGCCTTTCGATTCTACAAATATACCCAAATAATCATACATTAATTCCTACTCCTTTAACTTGCTAATCTCATTCTAACTCAACTTAACATTAACTTCCTACTACTAATCACCAAAACATATTCCAATACATTAAACAATACATACATAAACACATTAATTATTTACTCACTTTATTCCAAAATCCCATGTTGTCCAAATCCTTTCATTAAAACAATTAGGTCCATTTTTCCTTCCTAATTCCTTAATTAAATTTTATGTTTATCAAACTAATACTCAAACAATCAACATTCATTTACCAATTGAAACTAATCTCTTTCAATTCCCATAAATCCTAACTTTACCAAATTGGGATGATATGGGGAAAACCCAAAATTTCTCAATCAAATCTCAAATTGATCTTGCCAAGATGAAATTAATGCCATGCAAAGCCTACCACAACAATCAAACATCAAACTACACTTCATATTACATACTTTCCTTATATCATGCATTATGCCTTCAAGAATTTCAATTTTTGAATAAAATCTCTAAATTCAAATTTTACATTTTTAAACCACTTTTCAACATCCCAAATAACCTTAGATATTGTTAAAAAAAATTTTGGACACTTCCCCTAAAAATCCTAGTTTGGCCGAACCTTATGTAACATTCTTCCTTATTGATCTTTCATGCTTCCCTTGTTATTATTCACCTATTAAACCCCAAATCCTTAACCCCAATTCTCATATTTCATCACTTAACATGCCAAACTAACTCTCCTTCAAATCATTCCACCAAAATCCAATCATAGAGATTAAAAGAAAAGGGATAATTGCTAACAATTTATCACACTTAAGCTAAAGAAAGAAAGGAATTACTTAAGCAATAAATCTCACCTTGAAATGCTTCAAATTTAGCTCTAAGTTGAATAATGAGTTGGGAGGTTTTTGGTTTTTGATGAGGGTGAAATTTTTGGTGTAGGTTACAAATGAAATGGTTTAACACAATTTCATTTTATATACAAATAAAATCAATGGTGGTGATTTAATCACACAAGATCAATGGTCACATTTTTGCTTGAAATGGAGGGCTAAGATTGATCAAGATGGATGGTTGAGATGGTCCTTAGGTGTATGGTGACTAAGCATCAAAATAATGAATACCATCATCACCAAAGTGAACATAATCATGGTGATGGAAAAGTAGGAGGCTTAGGTGTAAAGTTGGCATAAGTCAACAAATATGGCTAACCTAATTCCTTTCTCATCCTAACCCCTAATTAACTTGTTCTAACCATTCTTTAGTCAAGTTCCACCAAAATTTGAGGCCTTAGGGCCGGCCACTCCATGGGCTTGGGCTTTGAGTCCAAAAGCCCATTAACAAGCCCACCCGAAAACGTTTTCCCGAACTTAAAATTTTTGTAACTTTTTCCCTTCCCTTTCACTTGGCATTTTAAATCTTACCTTCCCATATCATAATAAGTCTAAACTAAGCCATATTGCCTGAAATTAATTCAATAAAACATACAATAAATATTCCTATCTCATAAATGTACACACTCAAGCACTTAACACCAACAAGAGTCTCTGTCATTTTATCACTATGTCATTGATACTATACTCATAAAATTTATATTTTATAGTATTATTATAACTCCGATGAGCTATGAAGACCTTGGATATTGCATACATAAATAAGGATAAAATTGACAAAAGTTCGTGGTATTCAAATCCTTGGATTTCAACAAAAATTGAAGGATTTTAATAATTCATGAATTGCTAAAATCTATGGATTGTTCAAAAAAAAAAAGGAAGCGAAATAAAAGAAGTTAGCACATTCCGTCAATCTAAATATTACCAATGTGACTATTACCATTCTTTATTTTTTACCTTTTCCTTTTTCAACTCTTATCCTATTTGCACCTCTTTAATCAACTTGATTATCTAAAAAAAAATTAAAAGAAGGAGGATTCATAAGTGTCACTTATTATCATGTCAGTATTAATCATGCCATATTAGTATTGATTAAAGGGTCCGTGAATATCAAAATATTAATGAAACAAATTTTAAACATATATTTGTCAAAAAAATTCCACATACCCCGAAATAAAAATAGGTAAAACCATAGAGTTTCTTTTTTATACTTTCCCCTATAAACTTATATTTCAAATTCCAACAAAATGCTAACTAATAGTTGTACTAATATAAATACATGATTCTATAGCAATTGTTTTCAATCACTATTATATCAATATTTTTTTAGTTTTTCAATTTTTTTATTCGTCTATTTCATACAAAAGATATGGTAAGTTCTTTTTTGGTTTTGAATTTTCATGTAATATAATTATTTTTATTTTTTTATATGCATAATTGTAGAGAAAAATTATATATTTATTGCAGAAATTATTTATTATTAATTTATTAAAATTATATAAGAAAATATATAAATCTAAAAATTTAATTAAAAGGTCAATATAAAAAATAAAATTTTAATGAGCTTTTTATTATTTAAATTTAAAATAGAGAGTAAATTTAATTTTCAAGATCATTCTTTATTTTAAATTATAAATTTTTTTTATATATATTATTTATTAATTCTCTCAAAAAATAAAAAGGGAAAATATTGTAAAATGAAAAGGAGGAAAAAAATTAAAATCATTAATGTTTTAGGAAAAAAAGCAAATGAAAAACTAAAATTTAAAAAGTTCATTGGAGTTAAAAAAAAAAATTATACTCTTCATATTTTAAATTTGATTAGAATGATGTTTATTTATATAAAAAAATGCTTTTTAAAATAAACATTATCATTGGAGTTGCTTTAAGGTGATGTTCAACACAAAATTAAAATTTTTCAGCACCTAATTATTTTAAATTAATTATTTGATTACACTTATTTTAAAAATCTTAATTATGCTAAAAATAATTAAAATAATAAGTTTAAATTTTTAACTTAAAATATTCATTGTATATAAAAAGTGATTTAAATTTTTAATTTTTTCTCAACGTAAATATTATATTACTTTGTGTTATTTAAATACAAAATTTAACAATTAAATTTTCAACACTTAATTTTTTTACTTTTACTAAACACCAATCAAGTGTATATAAGCCACTATGATTTCTTTGCTTTGGCCTATGATGCAAAAACAAAAACAAGAATTAATGTCAAAATCGAAATAAATCAATAAAATTTATTTATTTTGATTTGGTTATTTATAATAATAGTTATGTTGTTAGTCAATTGTATCATAGCCATAATCAAGGCCATAATTTTAGGATGTAGTTATGTATAATTGATGTATTATAGGCTTGATTCATTAGGGTTTCCTTATTTGTGTATCTCATAGCTCTATAAATAGAGCCTCTTGTATATTCTTTTAGACGCACAATATAATATAATTCCAATCTCAATATGTTATTCTATCATAGTATCAAAACCTATCTTTAATTAATTTTGGTTTGCAAAATTTTTTTCTGAATTTCCTCACCTGGTTTGGTTCAAGTCCTAGTAGCCTACTTTGAGTCCATTTTTGACTATCTTCCACCTTTGTATCTTGTGGCTATACTTTGACATCAGGTCCGTCCCCTTCAGAAGAAGCTACCCTAAAAATTTCCAGCCAGAAATTGTCCCCCTCATGCGTCGCTATTGTCCTCCTGTTGAATTGAACCAATTTAGTTTCAATTTCTTGGCTGGTTCAGTTAGTTTCAGCTCAGTTTTTGACCCGTTCCTAAGATTTTCAAGTGTGTTAATCCATTTTGGGGGTCTATTTTTTGTAATTCTACTTCTTTGCATCTGTATTGCACAATTTTTGGCTATTTCCACTATAATGGACAAACTCGACATTGCCAAACCCATCACCATCTCATTTGACAGAACTAATTATGTGTTGTGGGCTTAGGAAATGTCTAGTTTTTTTGTGAGGTCTCAAACTATGGCATTATGTCATAGGTGACATTGCTCAACCAACTCAAACATTAGATATGGATTCTACAAAGTACACAGAACTCTTGGAAGAATGGGATTGTAAAAATCATCAGATCCTTACATGGTTCCGCAATACATGTGAACCATCAATCAAATGATATTTTGGCCATTTTGAGAATGCTAAAGATGTTTGGGATATGCTTGCCAGATGTTATTCAACCTTTGACTTTGCTCATCAGTTTCAGTTACTTGGGTAATTGCATCATCTAAAATAGGAACCTGGACAGTCTATCTCAGATTTTCTCTTACAGTTGTAGACTATTTGGGATCAACTTGCCACATATGATCCAAACTAGCATGACCTAAGGGATTTTGAGTTGTATGCTTAATGACAAGATTGCTTGAATGTAATGAAACTTCTGATGTCTCTTTGCTTAGAATTTGAACTAGTCTATGGCTCTTTTCTCCATTGTGATCCATTACCCAACATGGAAACTGTTATTACTGAGCTCATATCTAAAGAAACTAGGTTGGCTACCCTCAAATCCCATTGTTATTTTGATAATGTCTTGGCTATTATAGGTCCGACATCCTCTCCCTCCTTGAAAAAGGGCAGCTATAATTATTGCAAACAACCCGACTATTGAATAGCAGACTGTCCAATTAGACCACCAAAGAAAGATTTTCGACACAAGTTTGAGCAATATCGACACCAATCTTTTTCTTTCACTGCTGTAGTCACTAAGGATTCCGCACCTACATCTTCTTCTGAGTCTGACCTTGCTACCCTTCTTAGTCAAGTTGACCTGGCTACTCTTAAGCAAGCACTTATCTCTTCTCAGTCTGATAATTCTAAAATCTTAGCCTTGTATGTCACACCAAGTATTCACTCTTCTTGGTATATTGACTCTTTATGTTGTAATCATATGACTTATGTGTCTTCACTACTTACGTCTAACCAAACCATTTCCCAGTCACCCACTATACACACTGTAGATAATTCTGTTATCTCTGTTAGCCATGTTGATACTATGTCTACATCCAATCTTACTTTACTTGATACTTTTTTAGTTCCTAAACTGTCCTTTAATCTCATCTATGTTGGTCAACTCTGTGATCTTGGTTTAGATGTTCACTTTTCTTGTCATGGTTGTTCTTTGCAAGATCCAATGACGGGGCAAATTCTTAGGGTAAGGCGTAAAGAAGGCCAATTGTTTGACCTCACTTCACTTCATCTACCTTCACATCAATATGTTTGTGGTGCTATTGTTACCTACAAAACTTGGCACTCTCATCTTGGTCATGTTTCTTTTCAGCGTTTAAATCATTTAATTTCTAGTGGATTGTTAGGCACTGTTAAACAAGAACAAGTTGATTATTTATCTTGTCAATTAGCTAAACATAATGCTTTGCCCTTTTCTAATAGTGATTCTGAGGTATTTGCTCTATTTGATTTGATACATTCTGGTATTTGGGGTCCTTCTCCCATTCCTACTATGGGTGATTCAAAATATTTTGTTGATGATTTCTCTTGATATACTTGGATTTATTTAATGCATAAAAAATCTGATTTATAGGATATCTATTCTCAATTTGCTCAAATGGTAAAAACTCAATTTTCCCAAACAATTTTTCAAACTGACAATGCCGTGGAATATAAGGGTGTGTCATTTCTTTCTCTTTTATCTTAACATGGCATAATTCTTCATCGCTCGTGTCCAAGTACATCCTAAAAAAATGGGAGAGTTGAAAGGAAACACAGACACATCCTTGATACTGTTCGAGCTCTACTCATTTCTTCCTTTTGTCCTAAGCATTTTTTGGGAGAAGCTGCTTTCACTGTTGTTTATACCATTAATCATGTTCCTTCTGCCATTTTAGGTAATAAAACTCCTTATGAATGTCTTTTTGATTGTAATCCTGATTACAATTTTCTTCAAATCTTTGGTTTTGCCTAATTTATTTTTCTTCAATCTCATGAACTTTCCAAATTGGAACCTCGAGCTCATTTATGTTGTTTTATAGGGTATGGTATTAAACACAAGGGTTATCGATATTGGGATCCTATTTCTAAGCGTCTCTGAATATCTAGACATTTCACTTTCTGGGAACATAAAATGTTCTCATCCTTATCTTCCTTCCAAATCTCATCCCCCACCCCTTTTTTCATTGATCCCTCTACCAATTTGTTTCCTAATGACTCATCACTTTTGTCTAAGTCTCCTCATGTTGTAGGTCTTACAGAACAATCATCACCTATCCCATTTGAGGATCCAACTCTGTCAGAGTATTCAAGCTCTTCTCATAATCTTGTTATTAATGTCTCCCCAGAATCATCCTGGTCATCACGTTCTGTAAGAACTACTAAACTTTCCTCTCACTTAGAACCTTATGTTGTTAATCCCCTCATATTAAAAATAATTCTGTTCAGTCCACCCTTGCTTCTTTTTATGAACCTCAAAGCTATAAAGAAGCTAGTACTAATCCTTTATGGCAGTAAGATATGAAAGAAGAATTGCAAGCTTTAGAGAAAACTCAGACTTGGGATCTTATTTTACTCCCTTCAGACAAGACCTTAGCAGGATGCAAATAGGTCTATACGATCAAGACCAAGGCTGATGGGACAGTTGAACATTATAAGGCCTGACTTGTTGCTAAAGGATTTACTCAGAAATATGGTATTGATTATGAGGAGACCTTTGCTTCTGTGGCCCGCCTCACTTCAGTTCATAGCCTCATTGTTGTTGTTGCCATTAAAAAATAGCAACTGTTTTAGATGGATGTCAAAAATGCCTTTCTGAATGGTGACCTCTCTGAAGAAGTATACATGCGGCCACCACCAAGCTACGATCATCCCTCACACACTGTTTCTCACCTCAAAAAGGCTCTCTATGGTCTCAAACAAGCTCCTCTAGTATGGTTTGCCAAATTTAACTCTGTTATTCAGCAACTTGGTTTTTTTTTTTCTAGTCCTTATGACATGCCTTATTTCTTCGCCACACAGAGAGAGGATACATGCTTTTATTACTCTATGTGGATGATATGATCATCTCTGGTGATGATCTTGTTGGTATTACAAAGTTGAAACAATACCTCAATCAGCACTTTGAAATGAAAGATTTGGGACATATGGCCTACTTTCTTGGTTTAGAAGTTCTCTTTGAGGATTCTGGCAACTCTCTTTCACAAACTACATATGCCATCGATCTTCTTTCTCATGCTGGTCTAAGCGACAGTAAAATTGGCTCCACACCTATTGAGAGCAATGTTCATCTCACTCCAACTGATGGCAAACCCCTAAGTGATCCTTTGCTATATCGGCAACTAGTAGGGAGTTTAGTTTATCTCACTATTAATCGTCTTGACATAGCATATACAGTTCATATTGTAAGCCAATTCATGATAGCACCCAGCACTACTCATTATGATGCGGTGCTTCGTATCTTGCGCTATGTTAAAGGTATTTTGTCTCATGGTCTTCTTCTTTCATCATCCTCCTCTTTTGAGCTCCTTGCATACTCTAATGTTGATTGGGTTGGTGATCTTACTGATCGTCGTTCTACCACTGGATTTTGTTTTTTTCTTGGTTATTCTCTGATTTCATGGAGGAGTAAGAAACAAATAGTGGTATCTCATTCCAGTACTGAAGTTGAATATCGAGCACTCACTGACATAACTTTTGAACTTTTATGGTTACGCTAACTATTACAAGACATGGGAGTTAAACATTCCTTTGCCATTACCATTTTTTGTGATAATCGCATTGCCATTCAGATTGCCCATAATGATGTATTTTATGAGCGAACTAAGCATATTGAGAACGATTGTCACTTTATTCATCATCATCTCTAGCAAGGAACTGTCTCTCTTCACTTGGTGTCATTCCGTGATCAGATAGCTGACATATTCACCAAAGCTCAATTACCAACCCATTTTAATGAACTGGTAGACAAACTCAAGTTAGGTTCTTTTTCACCTACTTGAGTTTGAGGGAGGTGTTAGTCAACTGTATCATGGCCATAATCAAGGCCATGATTTTAGGCTGTAATTATGTATAATTGATGTATTATAGGCTTGATTCATTAGGGTTTCCTTATTTGTATATTTCATAGCTTTATAAATAAAACCTCTTGTGCATTCTTTCAGACGCATAATATAATATAATTCCAATCTCAATATGTTCTTTTTATCATATGTCAATATAATAATATAAAAATAATTAAATTGACCCAAATTATGAATATTTTTTTTATGTTGACTTTCTTGATCCTATTCTTATTTTTTAAATTCAAAACTTTATATTTTTATTTGTAATAATTTAAATGTAATATAAAATAATAACATATAAAAACCTAATAATTTATTTTTTCATACCATTACATTTTTATATATTTCAATTAAAATTTATACAGATTAATGCATATAACATCTTTTTTTATTATTTTTTAGTCGGTTCATATATAATAAATTTTATGAATTGATAAATTGCTATTAATGTAGGATTTATTAATTAAAATAAAAATGTATTATGCTATTAATTTGGGGTTAGGTGAAGAGTATACTCTTGTTGCTCTCAATAGGGAAAACATTTTTTTGAAAAAAAATATGAAATTTCTGTCTCATTGTATGTAATCCATACATCTAAATTTCTCGTAAGTAAATTTATCTTAACCAAATTAATTTAATATTTAGATTGATGTTTTGGGAAATAAATTTCACATCAAATAATAATAAAATATATAAAAAATTTATAAGTGAATAGTTGTTAGACCTAATACAAATTAATTGATTTTGTACAAATAAATTTTAATATTTATCCATTAATAAGTTAATGTATATATAGGCTCATAAAATTTAATACGATGGACCTTAAAAATTCCTGCTCATCACATGGATTAATGATTTTAAGATTTGGACTTTGCATACTTTTATTTTTATATATGAGACATTATGACTATATGGGTCTCATAATTCAACTTATTTTCAGCTTTTCAAAAGAACAAGGAAAAGGCAATAAGTATCAAGTTCTATTAGATCTTCCTTTTAATTATTATTATTATTTTTTTTTTTGCCAAATGATCTGCCCTTTAATTAGTGGTCGGCAAAAGTGTATTGGGTAATCAAATATAAAGTAAGAAGCTTTTAAATTTTTTTCATACAGCACATATTACGGAGATATTATATAATCCAACATTTTTATATTAATTTCATACCTTAATTAATATATCATTATTTATTTTTTTGCAACACCTCCTTTTAAAAAATGCATTGTATAAATATTTTTTAATATAAAATTGCCACAACAGTTGAAAAAATAAATTCTTATAAAAGTATTTTTTTTTAATACTAAAAAGGATAAATATATGATAGAAATATAATAAATTATATAATAGAAGATAATATTTTCACTGTAAAATATTACAACTCTCTCTATAAAAGAATTTGTTGTATCGCATTGCACTTGAATAATAAATAATAATTTAACTGTAAATACAGATTCGATTCTCCAGTGTTAAAAAGCAAACCCACACTTTTCTTACATTTTCAATTTTTTTTTCTTTTTTTTCCTTCTTGTCCTATTTACAATTTTAAATACATTTAACCAAAAACTACTCTTTACTGCAGCCAGCCACCGCCCAGTCACATGTCCATGTATATCATCTCCTTTCCAAGCCCATAATAATCAATCTCTGACTTTTTCCTTTAGACTGTTGGACATTATTCCAGGTGATAATTGAATGTTGAATGCCACTTACATTTGAGAGGGAATATTAAAAATCTAACATTGATTAGAGTTTAGGAATAAAAATAAAAAAAGTTTGTAAGTAACGCGAGCTAACTATGCCCGTATTACTAATTTTAGTTATATACTCCCTTTGCTCTAAAAAAATGATCTTCTAAAAAAAATATTATTTTTAAAATAATAATAATTTTATTATAAAATATTAAAAAAATTCCTTATTAATTACAGTATAAATTAAGAAAATATTTTTTATACTTGGGAAATGGAATGATAAATTAACCATTTTATCATATTTTTATTGGATTGCTCAATGGGCACTTATTTATGAACAAAATGAAATTTTTTAATGGCCATTTTTTTTCAAAATAGAGAATACTTTTTTAGTTCAAAAAAAGTTGTCTACTTTTTTTCTCACACAATTTAAAAAAAATTATTAATTGCTTATCAACTTGTCACGCCCCGAACGTGAGGGCACGTGATAAACACTAAGACACGATAAATGTACGTGGCTACCAGTGCCCGTAGTAAATCTAACCGAAACATACAACAGAAAACCCAAAACTGCAAAGGACTATGGACCCAAATAAGTTAAGCAGATCCAATCAAATCTTAATATAAAATAAAATCTCGTTGGGCCAACAACTCGTTTAT
This sequence comes from Reutealis trisperma, assembly GCA_947687605.1. Taxonomy (NCBI): domain Eukaryota; kingdom Viridiplantae; phylum Streptophyta; class Magnoliopsida; order Malpighiales; family Euphorbiaceae; genus Reutealis; species Reutealis trisperma. Next base: position 634,260 of record CANTUT010000002.1, read on the forward strand.
CTCATAAATGTAATAAATTATATAAGAATTTTGCTTAACAACAGTATCTCAACTCTTTAAATACATAACTGAATATTAAACAATGTACAAATACAAAGTATAACATTGCGGAGTTTTAGAGTTATAATTACAATTATACATACATTATATACATTTCTAAATACTCAATAATACAAACTACTGCCGAAAGAAAATTAGCAGTTTACTCAATTACAACTCTTTCACAGGCTCATTTCCTGATCTGAAAATAATAAAATGAACAAGAATGAGCGTCCGACTCAGTGAATGATACCAGCTAATACATTAAACTGGTGTCCTACAGACAGATTTTTAATGCTTATGCTATGCACTATGTCATAGAGACAGACAGATCATATAATCAAATAAGGAGAGAATACGGTCCACAGTACCACACTAATACTCAATAAAGGGAGCCGATCCCCTTATACTGGCTCTTTGAGTCCAATAATCTATCTCTTGTGTCCAATGGGTCCGATCAGCACTGATCTGTACCATGTGGCCCTAACCCGACTGATAGCGGCCCTGGCGATGAGCAGGCCTGGCTAGCATACACCAGTTATAGCTCATCTTCTCAATCTATCATAATCCCAATCATAACCATAATCATAACAAATTCACAATCCTAGGTGGTACTGTATTCTGCCGACCCCCATCCGACAATCAAAATCATAGTATGGCATAGAATAAAAAATATCGATTTATCATTCACAATCAAATGTTACATGCATATATGCAATAGTAGTGCATAATATACATATATATATACACACAGGAATGTAGATGTATATGGAAACAAGATAACATATTAGGGAGTATTACTCACCTAACTGACGACTTGTCCAACTGGCTTTTCTCGGAAGTGCAGCCTTTGGAATCGGAAAGATGCCAAAACACCGATACCTCACAACAAAGGATATCATTAGGAAAAGAATAACTTAAATAACTAGACACAACTTAAATACTATTGAGATTCTGATCGAGATCTCGACAGAACCACACTAGACTCAACAACAGACTCGACAACTCATAACAACTACTCTAGAGACTGCTAAACATAATATAACTTATTTAACGACTGAAATACAAGAGTTTCAGGTTAAATTTCATGAATTTTGATTATATGAATGTCGAGAGTCGCGTCGGAATGACGAAACGGAGCTGCTGGACTGCCCTACGCACCGCCACCGGCCGGCCATGTGCCGCTGTTGTTGGCGGCGAATTTGGGTGATCTCCACACCAGTAGATTCACCTCGATGTCAGGAGCTCAGAAGTCACCTCCACTAGTCGTCACTCGCCCTTTAGCCGCCGAAAAATGCCTCAGAAGTTTCGGTTTGCATTTTTTGATTTCTTCCTCTAGTGAACCTCAAGGGGCTTGGTGGGTACCAAATTGAAGCTCTCATCCTCAGGAGTTGAACGACACCAGAATCGCTGGATTTCGCCGTCGGAATCGGCCAAAAAATCAACTTGAAGCTTCGGTGCCTGGAACTCTTCCTCGCACGAGTGCTCCACCATCCGTCAGCCGATTGGAGAGCCGTTGCCTTCCTTGAGGTCGCCGGATGTTGGGCTAGCCACTGGTGGTGGCGATGCAACCCACTGCCGGATGGGTGGTGCCTCACCACCACCCAACACCCCCTCTCTCTCTCTCTCGCTCCTGCTGCCTCTCTCTCTCTCCCCGTGTTTCTCTTCCTTCCTTAGCAGCCAATCATTATCTCCCATTCTTTTTCTTTTTCTTTTTCTTTTCTTTTCTTTTCTTTTCTTTACACCAACAATACTAACATATATTTATATATATATAACACTAACAATAATAGTAATAGTAATAATAATACTAATTCTAATAATAATAATAATAATCCATAGTTTATATAATAATGATAATAAGAATAATTTATAATTTACATACTAATAATTCAATTAATAAACTTATTCACAATAATAATAATTATAATAATATTGTAATAAAATTACTATTAATAATACATATTCAAATGGTATAAATATATATTTTAATAAAATAAAACTTTAATATTTGCTTAAATAAATAAAATAATAGAATAATACATTTCCGTACAAAAATAGAATTTTAGAAAGATAATTGAAAATTCAGGGTATTTCACAACTCATAAATTTTATTATATTTTTTTACTTATATCATTGTATATACTCATTTATTATTTCTTTTATTATTAATTTTGAGGATACACACTTTTTAATTAATAAGGATTAAATGGACAAATCTCATAACTATTTTTAGAGTGGATAAATATTTTAGAATATTCTAAAAAAGAATAATTGACAATCTTTTTAGGACAGAGGGAATAGTAATTACTCTATCTATTATAAAAAAAGTGACCATTAAAAAATTAATTTTATTTATAAATAAATATCAAGTTCTATTAGATCTTCCCTTTAATTATTATTATTATTATTTTTTGCTAAATGATCTTCCCTTTAATTAATGGTCGGCAAAAGTGTACTGGATAATCAAATATAAAGTAAGAAGCTTTTAAATTTTTCACATTTAAGTGTAATCTAATCCTGACAGCACATATAATGAAAATATCGAATAATCTAATACTTTTATTTCAATTTCATATCTTAACTGATGTATCATTATTTTTTTTTTGCCACATTTTCTTTTAAAAAATGCGTTGCATAAATTTTTTTAATATTAAATTGTCACAACAGTTGAAATAATAAATTCTTATAAAAATATTCTTTTTTTTTTTTAAATACTAAGAAGATGGAATATACTATAGGAATATAGTAAATTATATAATAAGAGATAGTATTTTCCTTTAACATTTTTATTAAATTGATGATAATTATCTCTAGTTTAATAGACTCAAATTTCACACTTCTCACTTTCTATTAGTGTTTTAAAAATCATACCGATGGTTGAATTAGTTAAATAAAATTTATTCATTTCTCTTTTTTATTTTATTTTTCTAATTAATTTTTATTTATGTAAATTCAACCGATTAAAAACTAATTAAAAAATAATTAAACCAAAAACTTCAGATTTTTAATTAAACCAAACTAAATTAACTGATGATTCTTAATTTAATCTATTAAATCGATCGATTCGATCTAATTTTTAAAATACTACTTCCTATAAAAGAATTTATTGTATCCCATTACCCTTAAACAATAAATAATAATTTAACTGTAAGTATAGATTCGATTCTCCAGTGTTAAAAAGGAAACACTCACTTTTCTTACATTTTCAATTTTTTTTTTCCTTCTTGTCCTATTTACAATTTTAAATACATTTAACCAAAAGTACTCTTTACCGCAGCCAGCCACCGCCCAGTGACATGTCCATGTATATCATCTGCTTTCCATGCCCATAATAATCAATCTCTGACTTTTTCCTTTAGACTGTTGGACATTACTCCATGTGATAATTGAATGTTGAATGCCACTTATATTTGAGAGGAAATATTAAAAATCTTGCATTGATTAGAGTTTAGGAATAAAAATTAAAAAAGTTTATAAGTAACGTGAGCTACCTATGCCCGTATTATTAATTTTAGTTTTATACTCTATCTGCTCTGAAAAAAAAAAAGCCATTAAAAAAAATATTTTTAAGATGATAATAATTTTATCATAAATTGTCAAAAATATCTTTTATTAATTACAATATAAATTAGAAAAATATCTCTTATATTTGGAAAATAGAAGGGTAAATTAACCATTTACCATTTTTTTATTAGGTTACTAAATAGTCACTTATTTATGAACAAAACTAAATTTTTTAATAGTCACTTTTTTCAAAATGAAGGGAGTATTTTTTCAGTTCTAAAATAGTTATTTATTTTTTTTCTCACACAGTTAAAAAAAATTATTAATTGCTTGTCAATTCATAAATTTTATTATATTTTTTTATTTATATCATTGTATATACTCATTTATTACTATCTTTATTATTAATTTTGAGAATACACACGTTTTAATTAATAAAGATAAAATAGAGAAATCTCATATTTTTAGAGTGGACAAGTGTTTTAGAACATTTTAAAAAAGAATAATTGACAATCTTTTTGGGATGGAGGAGTAGTAATTACTTCTTCTATTATGAAAAAAGTGGCCATTAAAAAAATTAGTTTTATTTATAAATAAGTAACTATTTAGCAATTCAATAAAAAAAATGGTAAAAGGGTTAATTTACTCCCTATTTTCTAAGTATGAGAGATATTTTTCTAATTATACTATAATTAATAGAAATTTTTTTAACAATTTATAATAAAGTTATTACTACCTTAAAAATGTATTTTTTTTTAATGACTACTTTTTTTAGAATGGAGAGAGTATTAAATATAGATCTAATTTTATATGCATTCAATATGGATAAAATTAATTAAAAATATAAATGATCAAATACCTTTAGCTATTTTACAATAGATTAATTTAAATCTTAAAAATCTCCATTTCCTTTAAGAATTAAATTGAATGATATTGTGCAATTCAAAACCATCGACCAAAAAGAAAAAGTTAAAAAAAGAAAATATGGCTTTAACTTTGTCAATGAATGTTTCTAATTGAAAGAGAATATATTCAAATTACTTTGTGGTGCAATTTGAGCCACGCAACTTTCCCTTTATTATAATTATTATTATTATCATAAGACCAGTTATGGAATAAAATTTTTTTTTATGAGAGTTAAATTTCTTAAATCATAATTTATATTATATAATTAAGTCAATTTTTATATATTTAAAATTTTTTTTCATTTAGTATATCACTAAATTTTTATAATTTTATATTTAAAAATTTTTATATTTTGGAGGTGACGTCTTCGGCCTGCTAGCTCTATAAGAGTATCATCTTAGAAAGCTGCTAGACCAGAGCACATTAACTTACCGTAACCAAAGTTTAATGACCCTACACTTAATTAGCCAGCTAATTAAACTTCCTATTAATCATCACATCCCTCTAATCCTTTCCTTCTTCTCCTACATCTCAAATTATAAAGTTGAAAGTTAATTGTTACCAATATGAAGAGAGAAATACTTGCATGGCTATTCCTTATCATTTGTTGCAAGGGACTTTCTTACTATGCATGTGAAAGTGCTATTACCCCTAAGCACTACCCAATTTCTAGGGCAAAACAACTTGAGAGTAAGTGCTTATATCTATATCTATATGATTTATTATTTATTTTCTTTCATACATAAGAGAAATTTTATATGTTTATGCCTTTTTATATGTAGATGCATACCAATTGATGTTCAAATCGAAAAGAAAAATCGATTCAAAAACACTTGATGTAAAGAGCTTCCAAAAAGCTGCGAAAGGAGTTTATGGTGGTGGAGATATGCTTCGTCCACGCTCAAAATCCAAAAGTGGAGCAAGCTCTTTACTCTGGAAATCCTCTACCCTCCTCTCAGCAGCATTCGGACATGTTATTTTTGGGTTGATAATAACTTTTGTTGCCTACTTTTGATTCCTAAATCAGAGGGATTTGAGTGTTAATAAGCAACGAATATGGGGATTTGAGTGCTAATAAGCAATGAAATATTGGATTGATAACTTTCCTCCTCTCGTGAGTTTTCTCCTATTCGAATCTGAAATAGTCAGAGTCCAAAGAACTATCGACTACCGAATTCTTAAGGAAAAAAATTGCATTGTACTGTACTTAATGATTTCAAAAAAGAAAAAAAAAATGTACTTAATTTGTTGAATGAGCACTGAGAGAGATATAATAAATTTGCAATCCTTTAATTTTCTTGTTGAACATCCAATTCATCAATTTCAAGATTTCAGTGTCTTTACTCATATAATTTTTTTTTTTGTTTTAGAAGGAAAAAAAAAAAAAAAAAAAAAAAAAAGAGAGAGAGATTAGTGATGGCTGGGTAAAGACTTGATTATTGTTGGACTATTAATTTAAACAGTTGAGTACTTAATATAAGAAATTAGGAGTGTAATTTAGAACTTCATAACTCTAGTTGTTTGCACAGGCCATGTCCATTGAGGCCCAATTCAGTAAAATTAGTTAAAACCCGGTCCAAGTAAATTATTTTTAATTAATTTGTTTAGTAATTAAATAGTTAGCCAAGGTTGGTTTTAAATGTAATGGATCGGAAATGATGCTGGCATGTAATGGACTTGATTGGACGTGACTATGATACGGTCGGACAGTTACAAGATATTCACACGATCCTACAATTGCAACGCTCTCCAAGTGCAACGCTTCATTTGGCTTAAAATAAAAAAAAGTGCAACGCTTCCAGTGTATTAAAAGTGGTTTTGGTAGGCTGCAATATATAATGTAATTTTTAATATAAAATTATATTAAAAATTTATTTAATTATATTATATTATATTATATTATAATTTATTAAATATATTTTAAATAAAATAGGACTTTAAATGAGAAAGTGATAATTACATAGCATGTTGTTGTGAGTACTCATATAGGTTCTTTCACTCATAGTTATTAAATTTGGATCAGACTGATAAGTTAATTCAGTGACTCAGATACTGAACTGGTTCAGATTTGTTATTAAATTAGATTTGTAATTGACACACATAAAAATCATGAGATCTGAACAGTTGAAATGGTGACTCAGTAGCCTCACATTTTCATTTTTTTTCTTTTTTGGACATAACTTGTTTTTATTTGGATAAATTATTATGATATGCACTTTATTTTTATTTCTAAAGATTTTTTTAATTATTTTGCATTTTCATTCTATAGAGTAAAAATTAGAAAATGTTCATTTTATTTTAATCCTTAATGTTAAATTAATTTTAATCCCTGAATTAATAATTTAATTACATTTAATTCTTAAATTGATATATAATGCAATATTTGAACTTATTTACACAATTTGATGAAAAATGTAAGGATTAAAATTATTAAATTTCAATTTATCTTTTTTTAGTCAATAGTGTGATTCATAAATATAAAAGTTTAAAGATATATGAAATATTTAATGGATTTATTTATATATATTTTTATGTTTGTAAATTAAAATATCTAGTTTGTTAATTTTTATTTTTGAGTGAAAGTTTATGTATCCTTAAATTTTTTAATATTTTATATTTATTTTACTATATAAAATTATAAATGATATATTTAATTAATTATATTGACCCACCGGATTAACTAATGACCCAATGATTAAACAACTAACTTATTGGTCTAGCTTATAAACGGAGTTGATATTCAGTTTGAGTTTAATATCTATGCTTTGAATCAGTATAAATAGCAAAAATTAAGAATCAATGAGGAACAGAGGCAATCACTCAAGGCCATCAATCAAATTCTAATTCAAGAACAATTCTAATATTTGTCATAGCAAACTCATATTTCTGTATTTACTTTTTCAGCAAATTTACAATTTTTAAGTTCTTCGATTTCTGTAAATGTCCACATTTTATATTTAATTGCAATACAAGTTTCCCTTTAACTTATTATTATTTTTTTCAATGCTCATTAAATTTTAGGTGCTACTTAGAATTTCAATATTAATTACTCTCTCAATTTTGAAAAAAGTGGCCATTAAAATAATAAATTTTATTTATAAGTAAGTGGCCATTTAGCAACAAAAAAAAAATATATATATATATATATATATAGTAAAATGACTAATTTATTTTTTCATTTTTCAAGATGAAAGATGTTTCATAAATTTATACTGCAATTAATAAGATTTTTTTTTTGGCAATTTATTACAATTATTATTATCTTAAAAATAGTGATTTTTAATTGTTAGTTACTTTTTTAATAACGTGGGAGTATTAAAATAAGTTAAAAATTCATAAATTTTTTTGATAGAAGTTAGACGCAATTTACTCAGTTGTGGACATAATTATAAAGTCAACACTAGTGTTTGAAAATCTTCTATGTGAAAAAAAAAATAAAATGACTTTCACATATCATTGCCCAAAAGACATTGTGTTTGTTATATATATATATATATATATATATATATATATATATATATATATATATATATATATGAGGAAATTCTCAATTTTTTTTTGTTTAATTAATTAATTGACAAGAATTTCGACACAAAATATAAGTTTAGAAGTTGAAATTGAGCAGTGAATACTGGAGCTAAGTATGGATATTAAAAATTTCGAATTGAATAGAATAATCGAATCGAAAATATTTAGAATTAGATTGAATTGTTGATTTTTTATTTTTATTTTCTCCGAATCGAACTAGATTGAGTAAAATATTTTGGTATGATTCTGGATAATAATGTATATCAAAATCGAGAACTGGACCGAATTAAATTGAATTGAATTTGACCAAAATACCTGATGTTTTTTATTTATAATCTATAAGTAATGCCAATTAAATAATATACAAATAACATGAAAATTATAAGATTATACATGATATTATATCAATTATCAAATTATATTAAGATTATATCATAAGAAAAAATAAGTGAATTATAAATCTATAATTATAAATATACATATCTCAATTGAACATAATTATTGATATCTATACAATTTAATTAATTAGGTTTATTAAATTTGTATTGATAAAAAACTGGTAATATAATATAAATTAAGTTTTAATAATACTAAGATATAACCATATATTAGTTTCTTTCTGTTTCTATGATTTCTTTTCTTTTTTTTCTTTTTCTTTCAGTGGTTTTTGAATCTTGGTGGTTTCTTGGTGAATTATAAGTTGAGTTAGATATGCAAAACTAGATTTATATATTTTATAATTTTTATTTTTGTAATGTTGTGGAATTTGGATTAATTTCCACAAATAACAACAAAATTCACTTTGAGAACTATTATCCTGGTGACTAGAGTGTGAACGATTGAACTAAAAATCACCCAAAGGAAAAATTCCCAGGTAAGTGGTGAGATCACAACGGTCCAACTTAAAAACCACTTTCCTAAACAGAATTTAACCAATACAAGTAATTTTAATAGCACAATAATTCACTATAACTATACCCGACAATAGCTATTAAATAGACACAAAATAACATAAAGAGAACACCATAATTTTAACGAGGTTCGGCTAATTTTGCCTACGTTCTCGGACACTACCAAAATAATATTTCATTAATTGAAGAAATATTACAAAAGAGAGAGAAAGAATAAAATTGCCTAAATATAGGAAAGGGCAATTTTGGGATGAGAAAAACTAAGGGAGGAGGAGTCTATTTATAACTAAAGACTCCTCCCATTTTTCTTCAAATTCCCGATGTGGGAATTTTACAAACCAACAAATCTCCACCTTGGAAAATTCCAAACAATTCTCTCACAAATTCAAATTTCAGTAGTATCGTCTAATGCGCTTTGAAGCACTAAACTTCAAATTCTGATAACATTAATCAAGTCCAAACAGTGTTGGAACTTGATAGCTGTTACTATCTTTGTCAACATATCAGCAGGATTCTCAGTGGTCCGAATCTTCTGGATTATGACTCCACCTTCTTTTAGAATCTCTCGTACAAAGTAATATCGAACATCAATGTGCTTCATCCTTGCATGATAAACCTGGTTCTTTGCTAAGTGAATAACACTCTGACTATCACAATGCACTTTGATGTGCTTCTGTTCAATTCCTAGTTCACCAAGCAACCCTTGAAGCCAAATTGCCTCCTTCACAGCTTCTGTAACTGCCATATACTCTGCCTCTATAGTAGACAAAGCCACTGTTGATTGTAAAGTGGACTTCCAATTAACTGGTGCCTTTGCAAAAGTAAACACATAACCAGTAGTTGATTGATGCTTGTCCAAATCACCTGCATAGTCAGAATCACAATACCCAACTACGTACTGACCTTCTTGCTTGTCCTGCTGAAATACCAAACCAACATCTACAGTGTTCAGAATATACCGTAGAATCCATTTCACAGCTTGCCAATGCTTCTTTCTAGGATCATGCATATACCTGCTTACAAACCCAACTGCTTATGAAATATCGGGCCTCGTACACACCATTGCATACATCAAGCTACCAACAACACTTACATACGGTACTTTTGACATGTATTCCCTTTCTGCTTCATTCTTTGGTGACATGGATGCACTAAGCTTGAAATGAGGAGCAAGTGGTGTACTAACTGGTTTTGTCTTCTCATTCATGCCAAAACGTTTTAGTACCTTGCTCAGATATTCTTTCTGAGATAAACAAAGCCTCCCCAATTTCCTATCTCTTGAAATCTCCATGCTGAGAATCTTCTTTGCTTTAGCGAGATCCTTCATCTCAAACTCTCTGTTCAATTGAGTTTTTAATTTCTTAATTTCTGTCTGACTCCTAGAAGCTATCAACATATCATCAACATAAAGAAGAAGATATATATAGGATCTGTCTTATAACTTGCGTAAATACACACAATGATCATATTTGCTTCTCGTATACTTCTGCCCTATCATAAACTTATCAAATCGCTTGTACCACTGTCTTGGAGATTGCTTCAATCCATACAGTGATTTTTCCAATTTGCATACCATCTTTTCCTTTCCAGCAACTTTGAATCCATCTGGTTGAGTCATGTAGATTTCCTCATCCAAGTCTCTATGTAAAAATGCAGTTTTTACATCCATCTGAACTAGTTCCAAATCCAACTGTGCTACCAAAGCCAACAAGATTCTGATGGAGGAATGCTTTATAACTGGAGAAAATACTTCATTATAATAAACTCCCTCCATCTGAGCATAGCCTTTAGCCACCAATCTTGCTTTGTAGCGAACATTATTCTTATCATGAAATCCATCTTTCTTTGCATATACCCATTTGCACCCAATTGCCTTCTTTCCCTTTGGAAGACTAGCTAGTTTCTATGTCTGATTCTTTTGAAGGGACTGTATTTCTTCATTCATAGCGATCCTCCACTTTTTTTGTTCTGAACTTTGAACTGCTTCATTAAAAGTGGTAGGAACATCATCGATTGTAATTGGTGATGCAGAAGAGACCATATCAGCATAACGAGCAGGTTGTCTAATGGTCCTCTTTCCTTTTCTTAGTGCAATTGATTCATGTTGCTGTGGAGGTTCTTGGGTCTGAACCTCTTCTTCATTTGACTCTTCTTCTACCATAGGAGAGTCATCATCAGTTTCTTTATTGGCTAGGATAATTCTGTTACTGTCAAACTCCACCTGTTTGGAAGTACCCTCCACCTGCTGTGGAGTACCATTTGTCTGTTCATCATTTACCTTTCTCAACATGCTAGATTCATCAAAGGTAACATCCCTGCTGAAGATTACTTTCTTTGTCTCTAGATACCAAAGATGATAGCCTTTTACACCAGATGTGATCCCCATAAATATTGCTTTCTTTGCTCTTGGATCCAGTTTTGACTCCTTAACATGATAATATGCAATGGAACCAAATACATGTAAGAAATCATAATCTGTAGCAGGTTTTCCAAACCATTTCTCCAATGGTGTCTTACCACCAATAGCAGTCGATGGTAACCGGTTGATAAGGTGACAAGCATATACCAAAGCCTCAGCCCAAAATTCTTTGCCCAACCCAGCATTGGACAACATACACCGAACCTTCTCCAGCAATATCCGGTTCATACGCTTAGCCACCCCATTTTGTTGTGGTGTATTTCTGACGGTGAAGTGCCTGACAATACCTTCATCTTCACAGACTTTCAAAAAAGGATCATTTTTGAACTCTCCACCATTGTCTGTTCGTATACGTTTGACTTTTCTACCTGTTTGAGTCTCTATCATCTTTTTCCATTTAAGAAAAATTCCCAACACCTCATCCTTCGTCTTCACCGTATACACCCAAACTCTTCGGGAAAAATCATCAACAAAGGTAACATAATAGTGTTTTCCTCCCAAAAAAGTTATCTTGGAAGGCCCCCATACATCTGAATAAACATAATCCAAAATACCCTAAGTATCATGGATTACTGTTCCAAATTTCACCCTTGTCTTCTTCCCTTTGATGCAATGCTCACAAAAATTCAATTTGCAAGCCTGTGCTTCTTTCAATAATCTTTGATCTGTTAGTAATTTGAAGGATTTTTCTCCAGCATGCCCCAAACGCATATACCATAACCTGGTTACTTCTGACTCCTGATCATTAGTAGAAGCTGTTACTATTGCTGTCCTAATAATTGTACTACCCAGAAAGTAATACACATTGTTTCTTTTTCGAATTCCCTTCATTATCACAAGTGCTCCAGAGATAATCCTCATTATCCCATCATTCGCTCTTACTTCTAAACCTTTTGACTCTAAGGTTCCCACAGAGATGGGATTTCTCATTAAATCTAGCACATAATGAACACCTGTTAAGATTATGATTGATCCATCCTAATTTCTCAAGCGAATTGAACCAATCCCATGTGTATCAAGAGGGGAATTATTTGCTGTGTAGACAACTTCACTTTTTAGTTCTTTAAAATCAAAGAACCATTCTCTATTTGGGATCATATGGTAGCTACAAGCTGAATCTAGCAACCATGAGCTAGAACTGCTGGTTGATGGTGTAGCAGCAAATGAGAAGTCTAAATCTGCTTCATCATACTCAGCTACATTTGACTCTGAGACAGCCTTTTCCTTTTCAGGTTTGCCTTTATTCTCTAGCTTGGGACAATCTTTCTTCCAGTGCCCCTTTCCTTGACAAAAGGCACATTCATCTTTACTCAATCTGGATTTCGACTTTGATCTCCCTCTCCTTCCTTTATTCTGGCTCTGCGAATGGTCTCTAACAACAAGAGCTTCAGCTTCTACACTTGTATTTTCTTGCTTTTCTTTCTTTCTCAATTCATAACTATACAAGGCAGCAGTTACTTCACTGAGAGACACAACAACCTTCCCATGAAGTAGAGTAGTTTCAAGGTACTCAAACTCATCAGGAAGTGATCCCACCAACATTAGAGCCAGATCTTCATCATTAAAAGTCACATCCATATTCATTAAATCAGTCACCAACTGATTAAAGCTGGTAATGTGATCATTCATAGTGGTACCGGGTACATAATTGAAGTGGAACAATCTCTTCTTCATATAGAGCTTGTTCTGACTACTTTTCTTCAAGAACTTCTCCTCCAGTGCCTTCCACAATTTATTTGTAGAAGTTTCTTTTAAAAATGCATACTTCTGCTCTCTAGAAAGACATGATCGAATTGTACCACATGCCAATCTATTAATAGTTTTCCATTCTTTCTCCTCAACTTCCTCTGGTTTCTCTTCTTCAATGGCAATATTTAGACCTTGCTAAAAAAGAGCATCTAGAACCTCACTTTGCCACATGTCGAAATGACCGGTGCCATAAAAAATCTCCACTGCAAATCTGACATTTGTTACAGTAGTTCTTGCCAAAATTGACGATGATGAAGATATGGATGCTTTTGTACTGTCTGCCATTTCTGCTGCAAATTCTATTTAATAGCTGTCAATGCGGAATGCCAATTAACCCAAGGAAATTTTTTCTGATGTAGAAGATCAGCCTAAGCAGCAAGCACAGAGTATACTAAAATGAACCAAGAGCTCTGATACCAATTGTTGTGGAATTCGGGTTAATTTCCACCAAAAACAACAAAATTCACCTTGAGAACTATTATCCAGGTGACTAGAGTGTGAACGATTGAACTAAAAATCACCTAAAGGAAAAATTCTCAGGTAAGTGGTAAGGTCACAACGGTCCAACTTAAAAACCACTTTCCTAGACAGAATTTAACCAATACAAGTAATTTTAATAGCACAATAATTCACTATAACTATACCCGACAATAACTATTAAATAGACACAAAATAACATAAAAAGAACACCAAAATTTTAACGAGGTTCGGCTAATTTTGCCTACATCCTCGGACACTACCAAAATAATATTTTATTAATTAAAAAAAATATTACAAAAGAGAAATAAAGAATAAAATTGCCTAAATATAGGAAAGGGTAATTTTGGGATGAGAAAAACTAAGGGAGGAGGAATCTATTTATAACTAAAGACTCCTCCCATTTTTCTTCAAATTCCCGATGTAGGAATTTTACAAACCAATATATAAATTTTTAATTTTATAATTTCTAAATTTTTAATTAATTTCTTACTTGTAGATTTTCATCAATTTTTAATTGAAATCTTTTCGTTGGTTATTCAAACATTATTATGATTATATAAAAATAGAAAATTTAAAAGAGAAGAAAATTTTTTGTAAAATTTTTAAGATTATATCTCCAAATTTCTAAATTATAATGAATTAAATTAGACTGAAATCAAAATATTTTATTCTAAAATTATTTTGTTCTAAAATTTTTAAAATAATACAATATAAAAAATTTTTATTTAAATTTTAACTCTTCATAAATCAAAATATCTGAAATTTAATCCAATATCGAAACCGTGCGCCGCCAGAGGGAACACTCATATGTATAGAGCCAATAATCACAGTGTACGGGACTATTCAACTGGAGATTTATAAAAAGAATTGAATGATTTGATGTCAAGTTACAAATTTTTTTTTAAGGTCGTGTTAATTAGTTTGGTTCAGCTTATAAATGAAATAGGGGTAGAAATGAATGTTTAAATTTAAAAAGTTTTACTGTAAATTTATTTTTAAAATAATTAAATAGAATACATTTATTATACTAGAATTATATTTAAAAAAATCATTTATATATATATATATATATATATATATATATATATATATATATATATATATATAAAGTTTTGCAGATATAAAAGAATAATTTTCCATTAAAAAAAAGTTATTCAAATATAAAAATATAAAAAATGAATTTTGAATTCCTTACTAAAGATCAAACTAGAAAGTGGAATCATATTCCAAAAATTCAAAATATTCTCAATTCCTTAGAGAACAAAACATAATATAATTGCTTATATTATAATATAATAATTATGAAATTCAAATTCTAATATTCAATTTCTATATGTATTTATTAAAAAAAAATTAAAATTGGAGAAAATAAATAAACAATCAATGGAGATTTCAAGGCTTTGTAAATACTCCCCCTTTCCTTATAAGGCTATATTTGCTCCCCTACTTATTAGTGTGCAACAGGAATTATGCAAATTTTGTCTATAGGATACAATGAATTATGCAAACTGTTGATATATATTATATTCTTTAAAACACAAAAGATAGTTATTATTTTCTTAAGACACAAAAGTAGTTATTAGGACATATGATAAAACATATGTTTTCATAAATAACTACTAATTTAATTAAATTTGAATTGAATATCTTTTCAATTTTGAAAATGTTTCAGCAGTATTTTCAGCATATGAAAAGGAATAAAATCTTGAATTATAAAGCTTCCATACTTTTTTAGCAACATTAAATTATTAATTAATGCATACACTTCTCACTCTTGAAAAATTTAGATAATATGAATAATTAGGTTCCCTTTGTTTAATTTGTTAAAAATTTACATAATTACAAAATTTTAAGCCTCGTTTGGTATGAGAGATTTCAAACGAGAATTTTTACAATATTCATAAATTTAGGCTAAATCCACCGTTTGACAATTTAAAAGATGGTCAAAATTTATGAATTTTGAAAAATTACTCATCTTCCAAAATCCAACAAATCCTTCATTTGTTAGGTGGAAAAATTCAAAATCCACTATTTTTTTTTTGTATGAGAGATTGTGACAATTTTTTTTATTCTAAAATTGTTTTTAACAATTCATTAATTTTATAATCAATCCAAATAATAAATGCTTAAAATCTATGATTTTTATAATTCATAAATTTAAAATTCATGTATTTTATTAAATTTATAAATTGAAGAATCTCTTAACCCAAATAAAATCTCAATGTAAAGGGAACCTTAATTAAAAGGAAATTCCATAGCAAAATTTTGTTGGAGACAGGAATATTGCTCCACCTTAAATCAATCACTTATGCCATGTGAATAATTAGAATCTTTGGAAGTTATTTATGGTTAATTAGTTTTATTCCAATTATAGTAGTTCCATAATTTTATTAGCTTTTATTAAAAATATTTAAATTTAAAAAATGTCAAATATTTTAAAAGCTCAATCTATTCAGTGTATACTTTTTTTTTTTTTTAATAAATTTGACTCTAATAAGTACTCGAATTCGATACATTTTAGACTTTATAAACATGACTTTAATAAAAATGAAAATATTGTTTCTTATAAATGGAAGCATGGTAGGAAAATTGAAAATATTCTGTGCATGATATCTAAGAAAAGAGGTATCAAAAAATTAATATAAAAGTATTTATGCAAAACGCAACGCATATGCCCACAATTGATGCTCTTTAATCTTTAAAGGAGATTAAAGATAAGAAATTCCAGTGAAAAATAGTATATATCTAAACCATTATACATGCCCAACAATGGCTTCTAATAACATTTCAAATCGATTCTCACTCAAATAGAATAATAATTGGTAGTGAGATATGATATGGTAATCTTATAATCTCTTTTAAAGATGTAAGAAGCGGAAAATCTTATATTGGAATTTCCCAAACTATAAAAAATTATCATTAATTTGAAAAAAAATATTAAAAGCTAAAATTATCTCTGTTATATAGTTTATTTCAGCCTTTTGAATTTGTAAAAAAAAAAAAAAAAAAGAATCAATTAAGTCTTATTATATGTGAGCACCTGATTTTCCACTATTTTTATCGTTATGTGTATTTTCAATTAAAATCATTTAGGAAAATTTTTATCTATACTAAATATATAGGTTTATCTAGCTCATATACTAAATCAATAAGTGATAAGTTATTTTAGTTAATGCGACTCTTTCATCTTTTTTGTTTTCCCTAATGTAAAGATATCGATATCTTTTTTTTTTTTTTTAACCTTATATATTTTTATTTTATTGGATTGATATATGCGACAATACTTGATAAATAATTTAAGGTTATATATGATTTTATGTCTTAATATCAATTAATTTAGATTTTTAGATTGGATTTAAGTATTTTCAAAGAAATCAACTGACTTTCATAGCATTCCTCCTTACAATAATTTTTTTTATTTGCCCATAAAAAGGAAAAGTTCTAAAAACATCTTTAATAGTTAACCCACTAAAGAAAAGCTTAATTAAAAAGGAACCATGCATAGTCCGTATATATACTGTTATTCATCACATATTGCAGATCAATAGCTAGCTATTGAACCTCTCTAAATTAAGGAGATATTATAAAGGAATCATTAATTAACATGAGAAGAATAATATTTGCAGGGCTTTTTTTCCTCACAATTTTCTATACATCTCTTTCATTCTATGCATGTGAAGGTTCTTTGATCAACCCTCAATTCAAGCCATTACCCAGGCCAAAATTACACATCAAGAGTAAGTGTAAATTAATATTGAACCATGCTATAAACTTTCCTTGTACACTTGATATATATAGTAGATCTTTTCATTAATAATTTTCTTGTACATAATAATTTTTTAAATATATAATTCTATCATATTTTATTTCCTTTGCATGTAGATGTATACAAGGAAGTGCATATAAAGAGCTTGCAAAGACATGGAAAAGGATCTTATGGTGGTGGAGATCTTCTTCGTCCTCGTGCCGGCGGTCACCGGAGCAGAGCTTCAGACTCCATTATATTGAAATCCTCTTCGATATTTGTTAGATGTGTCGTAATAGGATTGCTTTATTTTCATATTTCAATTTTTTAATTTATTGGAGGCTTGTTGGGTCATGGCTATACAACAGATATTAGCCAATCTTTTTCACTCACTATAAAAATAAAATCTAATTAGTGCGGAGAATAAGACTTAAATATAAAACTTTTCACTCAAAGAGCCAAAATAATTTATTTATTTAGAAAGTGTGTAATGGTCTTGCAACAAGATCTATAAATAGTTTATTTATTTTCCTTCCCTATTTTCAATATTATTTCTTTATTTTTAAATAATTTATTTATTTTCCTTCCCCTATATTTTAATGGATATGAAATTAGGGCTTGCTTTGCATGAGAAAAAATAAAATAAAAAAGAAGTCTCTAGCCTTTTAATTTTTTCCTTTATAAAATTAGCCCTTTAATGAGTGAAAGAATTAGGGGAAGGGATGAACAATCTCTCATTCTGTAGCCAGTCAATGATTGTAGGCAGTTTCATTACAGAAAAAACCATATTATTGAAGGGTTAATGTATATTCTTGAAAAAAAAAAAAAAATTAAAGAGAAAGCAATGGCTTACTGCACCTCTTATGCTTGCTCTGTTTCTTAACTCAGACATGTTATCTGTAATTACAAATCAATGCTTGAGAATGAGAGTATTGTTTAAGGAAATGAAGTTTGATTTCAATGAAATTAAAAAGGTTATCACATGCAGTAAGAGAAAGTGATAATAATAAATCTCAAAGTTTGAATAAAATGTTTCCCTAAACAAGATTATCTTTCAGTTTCCAGCCGCGAAATCTCGCACTTTGGTTTCAAGTTTGAGGCAGCTAATGTTTCATAAAAACACTGCCGTTATGCATTCGCTGATAAGCGGGCCACGATGCTTATTTGCCTCCACTTGAACTCATGGACTGTGGAAAAAGACGTGGACCCATTTGGAGATGTGGATCATGACACGTATGCAATTTCAATGACGTTGCAAGACAAGTGGACCTGTATGTATGCAGTTTCAATGGCGTTGCAGGACAAGCGGACCTGTATGATGATGTAGTGAAAGACACTTGCTTCGATGAGAAATTCTTGGGCAAGTTGAGTTTACGATCTCATTCATAAATTAATTCAATAAACATAAATTATTACTAATATCATTAATTAATATGATATCATTTACTAATATATCTTATTTTTATTGGATTAATTTATAAATAATGTCATATAAATAATAAATGTGTATTATTTATATTAGATCAATTTATGAATGAGATGATAAATTTAATCTATTTAAAAATTTATCTAGTTAGACATACACGGTGATATATCTCATAACAAGTATGCATTACTGATAACATAAAAAACATTGGATTATTGCGGTGATACGAAGGACATGTGAACACGTGAACCTTTTGGGTGACATGGCACATAACATACATGCACATAGTATGATGTTGCAAAGACACATAGATAGAATTGGATGATGTATTATTGCCACATAAGCAAATATTGATGACATGTGTAACCACACAAAAATAATGTTGAAACCATGTATGCAGATTTGGATGACTTGTATCATACCATGTAAGTAATTGATGATGCATGGCTCACTCCACATAGATGAACGATGATGTATCATGTCACGTAGATTACACCAATGATGTGGCTCAGACACATAGGCAATTTAGATGATATGGCTCATGACACGTTGGCTTTTAGATTATGTGGCTAGTACACATGTACATGAATTGGTGACATGGATATTGACACATGCATTTATATGGTGACATGGCCAATGACAAGTGTCTATTCCAGACGTGGCTTATGACATGCTAATAATGTTGTGGACATGGATTGTGCCATGTTACTGCTTGTCATTACTTTTTAAATTACAAACGACCGTTCATTTGGAAATCGGCCATTCTTCAAATAACATGTCTTTTTTCCTAAATTTGCCCGTAAAGCCTCTCAGGATTCTTGAATCTTAATCATCTAGGCAGCAACTGACGTGGAGGAGCTCTTAAAAAGTTTTTGAATCGTTTGGACAGTTAATTCATATTTTTTTATATGACTAACAATTCATATTTTTTTAATATAAAATATGTTAACAGATGTGCTAACATATTTTATATGAATCAACAAAATATATATATATATATATATATATATATATATATATATATATATATATATATATATATATATATATATATATATATATATATATATATATATATATATATATATAAAGAGATAGACAAATGGCTAACATGCTAAATGGTCTTTGTAATAATTTTAGTTTCCAAAAACAAAGAAATTTTCTTGCCTTTTATATGCTATTATAAGCTAGTTTGCATATCTAATGTGATTTGAGCCATTAAATGAAATCATAAAGAGATTAACAAATGATTATCATGCAAAATAGCCTTTGAGATTTGAATTATCAAACACTAAATTGTACATTCCTTTTTATTTATTCCCTCAATTTCATTTTGTTTGGAATATTTTCCTTTTAAGAATAACTCAAAAAGTATATCTTATTTTTATTTTTAACATTTTTTTTTACTCTTTGTACTTATTTTATTCTTGCATATTAATTTAACTTTTCCCTGTCAAATTTATAAAAAAATATAAGGATTTATTTAATAACGAGTATAAAAGAAAAAATAACATATTATTTAATAAACTATTAAATTTTGTAAAAAAAAAATATTCCAAATAAAATGGACAGAGGGAGTATCATTAATTAAAGGGTTTGATTTTGTTAAATGCGGAGGCGAATTTGTTAGAATTTTTAAAACGTTTTCTGTTTGAAAATTCACATATATTTGATTGAAACGTTTTGGGCACATTTTCATAATTTAAAAAAATTGGAAACTCATTTCCATAAATGGAAATCCATTTCCAAGTCAAAAAAAAAAAAAAAAAAAAATCAGTTTGCCAATATTAACCCTTAAACAAAAAAATTTACTTCCAACTTAATTAATTTTTCCTCATATATATATATATATATATATATATACACACACACACACACGTGCATATACATGCACATGCGCGTACCCATGTATATTAATATTTATAAATATACCTCCATATTTTTTATATTTACGTATTTTTCCCATATTTTGTTTTCTAATTTTTTCAAAAATGCCGTTTCTCTATTTCCCGTTTATGTGCTACTTAACTTATTGTTGAGCAACAATTCAAGTTTATTTATGATAAAAGTCCATATTAGATTTGTAAGGCCAACAATGTAAAATATGAAATCAAAGCAACAGAAATATTCAAAGAGGGCTTTTTACCATTTTAGAACTTTTTTTATAAAATATTTATCATTCTAGGTGTTTTTGAAAATATTTATAATTTTAGATATTTTTTAAAAATAATTCTAGTTTTAGGCAAATTTTGTATGAGGAGGCTGGACAATTTTGTCCGCTGGGCAAGCTAGTAGAAGGAAGCTGTCCGCCAATCCAGCTACTTCATCTGGCGGATAGCAAGCTGTCCATTTTTTTTTTTTTTTTAAATTGGCCACTGGCTTAAAAAAATAAAGTAATAGGCTTGGCCTTCTTCTTCTTCTTCTTCTTCTCATTATTATTATTATTACAAACTCAAAAAAGAAAAGAAAGAATTTGATGTTGCCACTGCCCACCTTCTTCTTCTTATTATTATTATAATGACATTCCCAAAAAAAAAAAGGCTGTCCGCCGTTTGAATTGGCAGACAACCAAAATAAAAAAAATAAAATAAAATGAACCAATGGACAAATTTTTTTGACCAAGATTCCGATTAAAAAATACCTAAATTTAAAATTAATTTTAAAAAACATTTGAAACAGAAAATAATTTCAAAAAATATTTAAAATAATAAATATTTTACATAAAGTACCTAAAATGGTAAAACCCCCTATTCAAAGCATTTCCATAAAAAATCAGAACTCATAGGTTTTGAAAGGATTGCATGTGATCTGCCTTTTAGGGATATGATCAATGCCCATTCACTCCCATTATTACTTGGAGTTGATAGTATGTATCCATTACCTTCATTTGGATTTGGAGTCTTAACATATATTGGTTTTCCCATCCCAAAATTAGTATCATAAAAAGGTAACCACACGATCGATGGGTTTTGTGAGTACTATTTTCATATCATTATCTATCAATTGCTGCAAGTAATCAATAACTGATCTTAAATAATCATCATTTATTGTTAAGAAAAATACGAGCGCAGAGGAACAAACAGGACACAGTTATTTACGTGAAAAATCCTCTTTAAATCTTGAGAGAAAAACCACAAGACAAAACTTTGAAAAATCTTCACTATAAAATAATGAGAATACAAAGAAATTAATCTCTCAAGTTTTGTCAATTTAAACTTGAGGTATACACTCACAAAATCACACTCTTACAATTTTGTGAAACTCTCAATTTTTCTCTCAGAGGAATTCTCTCTATTTTTTTTTTGGAATTTTATATTTTTCTCTTCTTAAATCTTTTGCCTATTTATAGGCAGTAGATACGCGTTAATAATGCATCCTCCGAATAGATATTGGTAGCCAACTACCCCCAGCTAATACACAATATAATACACAGTCGGTGCATAATTCTTTGACTCCTTTTTTTTTTCTTCTTCATTTTCAAATGGTGGGCCCTCCATGTTGGAGGGATCTACCCAACAAATCTCTCCCTCACAACAACATAGAGGGCTCCATTATAATTGCAACTCATTTGACAATCATTTGTGCGAGTATCAATTTCTATGCGCTCTCCCTCAAAAAGAAGTCTCCACTTTTTTTTCTGCAGTTTAAAGACTTACATAAGTCCTTCCGTCATTGCAGTTTATAGACATGCTGGGTCTCTCCATCATTGCAGTTTATAGACATGCCTGGTCATTGCAGTTTATAGACATGCCCGGGTCTCTCAATCATTGCAGTTTATAGACATTCCTTGGTCTCTCCATCTGTAGTATATAAACATGCCTCGATCGCTCCATCATTGTAGTTTATAAACATGCTCAGATCTATACATCATTGCAGTTTATAGACATGTCCGAGTCTCTTCATTAGTGCAGTTTATAGATATGCCTAGGTATTTCAATCTGAACACCCATTTGTTTGTCAAAGCTTTTCTGCCTTTTGGAGGCTTCACCAATTCATAGGTGTTGTTTTTCATCAAAGAGTTCATCTCTTCTTTCATGGATTCCATGCATCTATTTTTATCTTTATGATCTAAGACTTCTTGAAAAGATTCTAGCTCCCCTTTTTCAGTAAGATTAATATATTCTGATCTTGGGTATCTTATAGATGGCTTGTGTGGTCTGTTTGACCTTCTGAGATATTGTACATCAATCTCAGGTTGTTGAATTTGCTCTCCCTGATTACCATTCTCTTATGCTGGTACATCAACCTCAGCATCATCATCATTATTATGAGGCACCTCAATGCCATTAGCAATATCTTGAACTTCTAGTTCTCTTTTAGTTTGAGAAGGAATAAGCTCAATACTATCTTTATCTGCTTGCTGCTCTTCTTTATTTAAATCTTCAAAAGTTTAGTCCTCATGAAAGACCACATCTCTACTCCTTATGATTCTCTTCTTTACTGGATCCCAAAATTTATACCCAAATTCTGCATCACCGTATCCAATGAAGATACACGGTATGGCTTTATTGTCAAGCTTCTGTCTCTGCTCCTTTGGCACATATACAAATGCCTTGCATCCAAATACCTTCAGATGAGAGTAGGAGACATCTTTGTTGGTCCATACTCTTTCTGGAATATCAAAGTTTAATGGAGCATAAGGCGATCTGTTGATCAGATAGCATGCAGTTTGAATAGTCGCTCCCTAGAATGACTTTGAAAGATTGCTTATTCTCAACATACATCTAACTCTCTCTATAATAGTACGATTCATCCTTTCAGCTGCACCATTATGTTGAGGAGTTCCAAGGACTATCTTCTCATGCTGAATTCCATATTTAGAGCAATAATCTCTAAATTCATAGGAAGTGTATTCACCTCCATTGTCTAAATGAAGACACTTCAATTGCTTTCCTATTTCTCTTTCTACCATGGCATGAAATTTCTGAAAAATTGGAAACACATGGTCTTTTGTCTTCAACAGATACACCCAGAATTTTCTATATGAGTTATCTATAAAAGTTACAAAGAATTTGGCTCCTCCTAAAGATTCAGCTTCAATGGGACCACAAACATTAGAATATACACATTCTAATACATTTTTTCGTTTGACAGATGAGCTCTTAAAGAAAACTCTGTGCTGCTTTCCAAATAAGCAATAGTCACAAGGATCTGATCCAACGCCTTTCTCCATAGGAATAATCTTCTTCTTAGCAAGAATCTGAAGTCCCTTTTCACTCATATGGCCAAGTCTTTTATACCATAAATTTGATGAAGATTCAGCTACTACATTAACCTTATTTTCACATGCTTCTCCATGGATTTTGTACAGCGTGCAACAACTCTTTCCTTTTGCCACAACCAATGATCCTTTACAAAGTTTCTATCTGCTATTGCCAAAATAATTCTCAAAACCTTGATTATCCAAGGCTTTCACGGATATAAGATTGAAGTATAATTTTGGAACATACCTCACATCTTTCAATGTCAATTAGCAGCCAATATTTATTCGTAGACAAACATCTCCAATTCCAACAATGGGAGAACGTGTTGAATTTTCTATCCTCACAGTTCCAAAATGGCCTATTTTGTACATGGTAAACATTTTTCTGTTTGGAGTGATGTGGAAAGAAGCGGCTGAATCAACCACCCACTCAGTCATATCATCACCAACTGTAGACACTCATATGCTATTACTGTTACTTCTTCTGTTGTGATGGCTGCAGTGGTGTTTTCTTCCTGATTCTTTTACTAACTACTCTTTGGCTCATCTCATTTCAACAATCAACAATTCTTTTTAATGTGGCCTGGTTTGCCATAATAATAGTATGAGAAACTTTTATTTCTCGACTTTGACCTCCCTTTGGACTTGTCATTTTGATTTCTTCTTCCTTGAGATTTATTTCTGCTCCTACTTTCTATAACAAGAGCTTTTACCTTTGAATCTCTTTTTTTTATTCTGCTTCTCATAAGACAACAAGGCTTCAGCACCTACTTCAAACTCCATCTTATCTTTTGCATAAGTCAAAGTTGTGCTAAGACGATTGTACGACGAAGAGAGCGTTGCCGTAAGCATCACAGCTCTTTCTTCATCACTGAATTTCACATTGAACTTTGACAGTTAAGAAAGCTTGCTATTGAAGTTGCTCTTTCTTCATCACTGAATTTCACATTGAACTTTGACAGTTAAGAAAGCTTGCTGTTGAAGTTGCTTATGTGTTGCATCATGCTCACATTTTCAGCCTTTCATATTTGATACAATTCTCTCCACAAGTAGAATTTGTTTGCAAGATTCTTTGACATATACAAATTCTCTAAAGTCTCCCATGTTTCTTTGGCAGTCTTACAATCTTTTGACTCAATATTCTGCAAGACACCGTCCGAGAGATTTAGGAGAATTGTACTTACTGCAATCTCATCTAGCTCCTCCCATTGATCATCAGTGACTGTTGCAGCCTTACTTTCTTTGCCTAACAATGTCTTATGAACCTTTCATTGAATAAGAATATCCTTCATTCTTCTCTGCCATAGAGAAAAATTGTTGATGCCATCAAACTTCTCAATTTCTACCTTCTAACCCCACATTTTCTCAATTTACTGTAATAATTATATTTTGCTATAAAAACTGCATGCTGTTACAGTGCATAACAATTGTGACAAAAAATACACCAAGAAAGTCTCCAGGAAAGACTGGAGAGGTCATAAATGGTCCTATTTAAAACTCAGTCTCCTTAGATAATTATAGCCTTTGTGCCAAAACTTTTCTAGACATGCACTTAATCGCACAATGTTGTACTTAAAAACACAAATATCAAATTTTTTCGTGAATAATACTATATGAACAGTACCTCTGCTACAGTGATGGGTTGGTCTGCTACAGTGTCTGCTATGGGTTGGACTTTTGCTACAGTGTTAATCTCTACTACAGTACTGGATCACTACAATACTAAATTTCTGCTACAGTATTGGATCGTTACAATAATAGATCGCTATAGTACTAGATCTATTTTGCTGATAGGCTAGGTTGTTACAGTGCCATTGATATCAGCAAACGTCAACAAATTATGAAATTTTGCATGAACAGTACCACGCAAAAAACTTTATTTCAAAAAATAATTATCGAGTTAATATCCGTTTTTAAAACTAATCACACCAAAATATTCATCGTATTTTTCTCTTCCATGCAGTATATTTCCCTTTTAAAAATATAATAGTGTCCGGGACAGCAAATTTACTTAGTCCTAATAAAATCTTTTCTGATGTGAAAGATCAGTCTATGCTGTAATCACAGAGCATACTAAGAATATTAATGGGCTGGGATCATTAACCAAGCAGCTCTGATATCACTTGTTAAGAAAAATACGAGCGCAGCGAAATAAAATGCACACAGTTATTTACGTGAAAAACCTTTTTTAAATCTTGAGAGAAAAACCACGGGACAAAACTCCAAAAAATCTTCACTATAAAATAATGAAAATACAAATAAATTAATCTCTTAAGTTTTGTCAACTTAAACTTGAGGTATACACTCATAAAATCA
Organism: Reutealis trisperma; assembly: GCA_947687605.1. Lineage (NCBI taxonomy): Eukaryota > Viridiplantae > Streptophyta > Magnoliopsida > Malpighiales > Euphorbiaceae > Reutealis > Reutealis trisperma. The sequence continues at coordinate 660,489 of CANTUT010000002.1, forward strand.
CACTCTCATAATTTTGTGAAACTCACAACATCTTCTCTTTACAACTCAGTTTTAGGAATATTCTTAATTTTTCTCTCAGAGGAATTCTCTTTATTTTCTTTTTAGAATTCTATATTTTTCTCTTTTTAAATCTCCTGCCTATTTATAGGCAGTAGATACGCGTTAATAACGCATCCTTCGTATGGATATTCATAGCCAACTACTCCCATCTAATACACAACCTAATATACAGTCGGTGCAGAATTATTTGACTCCTTTTTTTCTTCTTCTTTATTTTCAAATGGTGGGCTCTCCATGTTGGAGGGATCCACCCAACATTTATTTTCTTTAGTTTCTTATTAATTCTTTCTATGGTGTCGTTTAATGTCTTTGATAGAAGATTTCCAGATAAAGCTCCAAAGACTGCATTACGAAAGAAGACAGATGGAAGTGGACGATGCAATCATGGGGTTTTTTATTTTTTATTTTTTATCATTGGATAACCCACGTGCTTTGCATGTGCAACGGCATATATGTGCAATCAGGATTTGAATTGGTAGCTATTGTACTCTTTTTCGCCATTGATGGTATTTACATTAGTCTTCAAGGTGTGAAGCTGTTCATTTGTGATCTTAAAAATTTTAGTAGTAGAATCATCCTCTTTAGAATCCAAAACGGCGGTGGAAAAGTTCTCGAGAAGTTCATCAAATCCAATATGTTGGAATTTAGGGTTTGGTGGAACTTGGCTTTGGAGAATGGTTAGTGCATGAGACATTCTAATTCCAAGAGACATTCCACCACATGTAAATGTTGTGACGTAGTTCATAAGAAAAAAAGGTAGTGACCTAGCAATAATAATAAATAAATAAAAAAAATTCACAACGTAATATTCTCTACTATAAAAAATGAAATAAAAGGCAAAGAGAAAGAAACCATGTATTTTCACAACAACAACAATAGTGATGATAAAAAGGGTTACCCCAACTATTACACTTGCTAATAGATGCAGGTAGAGTTATAAGTTCAATGTTCTGCCTAAAAATTAATTATTTTCCCAAGTATAATTGGCTTTATTAAAGATAAAGGGAGATTAAGTCTTTTTTACTTCAATGATTTAACTTATATAAGAAGACAAAGAGTTTGTAGGAATAAATTGTGCTTGTCCTTTATTATTATTAACTTTTATTTTGAATCTCACTGTCTTCATTGAATTAAGCAAATGATTTTTTTTTATAAGCTTTTACTGATTTTTATTAATATTTCAATGAGGGGAAAAACCAATTTGGAAAAAGGACCCAAATTGATGAAAAAACCCCTCCTAGAATTAAGATACAAACAAAATAAAGATGCATGAACAAGCCTCATGCAAATAGCTTGATCACCTGCAAGAGAGAGCCAATATGGTATAATAAGAAAAAACATGTGAAAGTAAACCTAACAAATCACATGCTAAGCAAAATGTAAACCTATACAATATTCACATCCTCAAATAAATTTCAACCCATCAGCAGCAAATTCAAAATCCAAAGCTTATAACCAAGCCACGAAATCAACACTTCTAGATACCCCCTGTTTTGCCAAACCATCAGCAAGAAAATTCTGGTTTCTAGGAGCGTGAAGGAAAGCAACCGTATTCAGTCCATTTAATTGATTGTCAATTCTGTTGAAGATCATATGCAGTCTCCAAGGCCTATTCTCTAAGTTTTTTGTCAGCCATCCCACTACATTTGTCGAGTGTGATTCAACAATCACATTAGATTTTTACTAATTTACCGACTGATTTTCGATTGCCATGTGGCTGTCGTTCGGTAAATCGGTCAATAAATTAATAAAATAATCTTTAATCAGTCAGTAAATCGAACCATATAAACTAACAGTTAAGCTTCATCTTTCTTTCTTTTTTCTCTTCTTCTTCTCTTCCTTTTCTTTCTCTAATCTCTCCCTCTCCTTGCCACTGCCACCGTTGTCCATTTCGCCGGAATCCACGCCGTTGGTCACCTCTATTCGCTTTCCTCATATTGGTAAACATTATTTTATTTATTTATTAATTTAATTAATTTAATTGTTACATTTTTCTATGGTATATATATGTGTGTGTAATTTTGAGTTTGTGAATTTTTTGTTTGAATATAGTGTTTTGTTTGAATATATATATGTTTTTTGTTGATTTATTAAATTTTATTTTTATTATTGCTGTTTTATTGAGTATTATTTTGTTGTTTTTGTGAAATTATATATCTTTTTTTTGTTGAAAATTATTTTTATGTTAATTTTGTGTAATGAAAATAATAGTTAAAATTTAATATTATTTTAATGTAATTATTTTGAATAATGTGATATGACAAATTTTGGTTTGATTTATTTGTGTTATGAAAATTATGTGGTATTAAATTAATATTTGTTAGTTTAATGAAAATTTAATGGAAATTATTTTTGAGTGATATTAAATTAACGTAATTTTTTATAACTTTTGTAAATTTTTGATTAATTTATTTGAAAATAAAATTTATATATTTTATTATTGAATATGTGCCTTATTTTTTAAATTGATGTGTAATTAAATTTATGCCTTTTGAATATAATTCACATAAGTTTTTATTAAATTATTGTGTTGTAATGTGATTTATGTACATACGTAATATAATATTGTGCATTTAGTTGATTTTGATGTTTTTAGTTTATAATTTATTAATTTGTTATTTTAATTATTTGTTTTGTAATTTCAGTTTAGTTGGCAATTTGACCTAATGATAACGCGCTAGCTTGCTTTTCGGGGCTACAAGAGGTATATATGTAATTTTTTTAATTAAATAGCAAATCATATAATATTACATGTTTTGTATTCAATTTTAGAATTAGAATAAATGTGTATTTAAATTTGTATCACTTTTTATAATTTGATATGTAATTTAAAATTAATTAGCATGTAAAATATAATTTATTGGCATGTATATTTAATTATGATGTAAATAATAATTTATTGACATGTATAATTACTTCATAGCTTAATTTATTTTACTTTGTATTTAATTTTTTTATTTTTCTATGTTTAAGAAAATAAATATTAGTTTGTATCGAATAATTATAATTAAAATAAAATAAAAAGTAAATTAAATTAAGATGTAATTTAAATGGAAATTAATTAAAAAATATGGTCAAAAAGTTCAATCAAATATATAAATACCTACTAAAGATGATAAAAAACATTTACTAAATATTTATAAATATTAAAAGCAAGGAAAAAATAAAGATGCCGTTAAACAATATATTGAAAATGCAATATATTCAATAAATATTGATACTGAATAATTAGAGTTTATATATAATTAGAAAATGACATTATGACTAATTACAAAATATGGAAAGAAGAAAAAAAGATAAATATGCCTTAAAAATAAGAAATTTTAAATCCAAATGTTTCATAATTTACCAAAAATATATTTTTTTTGTCAAATATTATGATTAAATAAAATATACAAAGTCTAATTTTAAGTGCGCATTTCATAATTTACTCAAAATATTCTTCTTTATTTTTAATAATGATTAAATAAAAATATACGAAGATAAATAAAAATAAATATGCCTTAAAATATAAAATTTTAAATGCAAGCATTTCATAATTACCAAAAATAGTAAACTTTATTTTTAATTATGATTAAATAAAAATGAAAATAATTAATAAAAAATCAGAAATGTGCCTTAAAATAAGTAATTATGATTAAATAAAAATATAAAAAAAGAGTCAAAATTAAACAGATATTTCAATTTATTTATTTATTTTGTTGTCAATTTCTTATGTTTTTACTTGTATTTATTTGATGAATGTACATTATTTTTTGTATAGTTATTATTTATTTTATTATTTTGCACATTAATTTATTTTTTTATAGTTATTATTTTTGTTAGTGTGCACATTAATTTATTATTAATTGTATTTTTGGACTTCGCACTATCAGATGCCTAAAAAATACAATTAATTAAAAATCATTAATAAAATTTAGGCGCACCCTAGATATTTGTTTGGTGTCCTTCTCATTGAATAATGAAAGGATACTGAATTACTCAAAGTGGATAGTTTAAAGATATCATTGTTTACATAGCTTACTATATCATTCAATTTCATACTATTGCTTTAAGTTTTGATATCATCTTCTATATATTCTCTTAGTGCATGTTGAAAAAACTTATTTCATGACATTTTTCAGTTTGTGCACTAAGAAAACTGTAGGGAGATGTTGCCGAAATTTATGCAGTAGTATGAATTTCGAATGTATCAGTAATCTTGTTCTGTAGCAATGAGTTTCTAAATGAATTAATTTCTTATCTTATAGGGTTAGAGATATAGGAGGTAGAATTAGATATTGATAATTAAAACCAAGACAAGACACATATAGGAAAATTTGGATTTTGTGATTGAAATGCAATAATATTATTTCCATAACTTTCAAGATTTAAGCATGAGATCATATAGAAATTGCATGTATTCCATATTTCAAAATGGGTATCTACATCTAGAATTCTTAGAAAGTGTTGGTAAAATGACCATTTTGGTGTCTTAACGTGGCTAAATTTTACAATTGAGTGTTTAAACTTATAAAAGTTAAAATTTGGTGTGTGAACCTATAAAAAACTGTCACTTAAGTGTAATTATCCAGTTTCTAACTAGTTACTTTTTGTTTAAGAATGACATGGACTAGTGAACTGACATGTCAATTAAAATATAAATAAACCTTTAAAAAATTAATAAATATTTCATGAGCTTGCATTCATAAACCTTTCATGAACCATTCTACTGATTTGATACTTACATTCACAAACCTTTGAAATATTTCAAATATAAGCCTGCATTCATATACCTTTCACAAACCTTTGAAATATTTCAAGAAAATACTTCAAACCAGGTTCACAAAAATGCCCTCATTTTAAGATCAGCTTCTATAAGAGCCATGTCTTGTGGTAACCCAGGAAGAAAACAGATCTCACCAGGTTTTGGATCTAATGGGTGGCTCTTCCATGAAACATACTTCATAGCGGGGGAGAAGCTCTAGATATGAGAAACCCAATTGTTGGAATTTGAAATTTCTTGAAGATTTCACTGCTCCAACTCATCATAACATCAATGATTGCTCAAATTGGTAGATTTGAATATGGGTTTTTGGATAGTTATTAATGCCTTGGGCCATTTTGGTATGGTGATTAAGATGTTGAAGGATGGGATTAGATGGTGGTTGCGATGAAGACAGTGGTAGCAGCAATAGAGGTGGAGATGAGGACAATTCAGCTATTTGGAGGAGTGGATATTGGGTGAGAGAAGAAGAGATATTTAAGGAAAGATTTGAGGAAATTATAAATGTGGCTTTGAAATTTCTGGATGCAATTTGTTTTCAGAGTTTTATAGTGGGAAGGAAATGGCCTTGCCCAAAAAATGGAAGTAGCCATATTTTGTGAACCATTTCTACTAATTTAATACTCTATAGATGTAATTTCTTTTGAAATAAAATGGATTATATTTGTATAGAGAAAAAGAAAATCAAGAAACTTAAGAACAAAGTAAGGAAGGAAGTTTTACTTGTAGAGAAAGAATTTGATTGTTAGCTGTGGGAGATGAAGGTATCACTCATCAGTGATTGTGAATTGTCCTTTCATTTCTCAGATTTAACAAATAAATTATTTTAGGTTTTGACTATAGGCATTACCGACATAAAAGAAGAAGAACACTTTATTTTTATTTATTAATCTTTCAAAGGTTTATTTATATTTTTATTAACATATCAGCTTACTAATCCACATCATTTAAAAAAAAAAAGGTAACCAGTTGGAAATCAGATAATTACACTTAATTGAAAGTTTTTTATATGTTTACACACTAAATTGTAATTTTTACAAGTTTAAACACCTAATTGTAAAATTTGGGCAAATTGAGACACTAAAATGATCATTTTACCGAAGGTGTTAATCATTTTATTGAATTTGCTAAATCCCAACCTCAGTTTATAAGTGGGGGAAAAATTAGATGTCCGTATGTTTGTAATAGATGTTAGAATTAAAATTTTATTAATCCAAATATTGTCAAACTATACATAATAAAGAGGAGTTTTGTGTGTGATTATTATGATTTGTATTTACACAGTGAAGTTAGTGGGTCTGAAATTTCAGTCACAGATGAAAATGGTTGTAAAGTTAATTATGATATTTCTCCATCTATATATCATCATATGGTAGTAGGTATTGTTGGTATGGGATTTGATTGGACAAAAATTGAGGAAGAACCAAATCCCACGACTTGAAAAATATATGATATATTAGATGCAGTTAACGAGCCTCTATGGCCTAGTTGTGAAAAACAATCGAAATAATTTGCCACGACGTGACTATTGAATATCAAGAAAATTAGTCAAAATAATCTACCACAACATGACTATTGAATATCAAGTTAGAGCACCATTTATCTAAAAGTTGTTATGATGAGATATTGCAATGGTATAACGAGTCATTGTCTGATCATAGTATGATGATCGAAAATTTCTATAGCACTAAGAAGCTGATGTAGGCACTAGGACTTCCAATTGAGAAAACTAATTGTTGTAAGAATAATTGAATGTTATGCTGGGGGGAGACACTAATCTAAAAGGTGTTATGATGAGATGGCATGATGAGAATGAGGAGGAAGAGGGTGTAATGCAACACTATTTAGATTCTAAAACTTGGAAGCATTTCAATCAAGTGAATTTGATGTTTGCTATTGAAGTCTATAATGTTTGTTTGGGATTATGCACTGATGGTTTTCAACCTTATGGTCAATTTGGCAACAATATTCAGAGACTAATTCTTACTCTCCCAATTCAAGAAGACGAAAAGAACCAGCTAGGTTGGTCCAACCAAGAAAGACATGGGACTTTTTAGGCATAGAAGGTTAGGCCGATCAACGAAAATATCTGCTGTTGGTTATTCCTTCTATGCCACTAAAGATCCCACTATAGCTATTCCAAACATTAGTTTAGGCATGAAGACTAGCTAAATAAACTCTTTTGGTCAGCTTTAGTACCTATCCTGGCATATTATTGTCACTCTTTATAATCTGCCACCTAGAATGTGTATGAAGGAGGAGTATTTGTTTCTTTCTTTAATAGTCCCTAGTCTAAACAATCCCAAATAGAAGTTGGATGTCTTCTTACAGCCTCTAATTGTAAAATTAATATAGTTGTGGGAGATCAGGATGTAAACATATAATGTATCAACGAAACAGAATTTCTAAATACATGTTGCTTTGATGTGGACTATTAGTGATTTTCCTTCATTTAGTATGTTGTCCAGATGGAACACTCAAGGCAGACTTGTATGCCCATATTGTACGAAAAACACCGATGCTTTTACTCTTCTTAAATGGGATAAGTAATTATGGTTTGATTGTCACCAAAAATTTCTACCTCTTGATCATTTGTTTTGATGGGACAGACCTCTTTCATTAAGAATCAAGTGGTTCATGACTCGACCCTAACCATACGGTTCGGTATAAAGATATTGGAGGAAATGAGTAGTTTGAGATTGATAAAAGTGACAGATGTTGGGTGGGAATCTATTAATGCTCAGATTGTAAAAAGAAGCGGTTGTGGTCAGAAGAAATGTAGTATATTATGAGATTTGCCATACTAGAATACTAATTTGATAAGGTATAATTTGGATGTCATGCACATTGAAAAGAATGTGTTTGAGAATATTTTCAATACGATAATGAACATCAAAGGAAAAATCAAAGATAATGCCAAATCAAAAGAAGACTTGAAATAATTTTGTTGTTGACCAAAGTTATAGATGAATGAAGCAACCAAGAGGTATCTAAAGGCTAAGTATACATTGGATAGGTAGAGTAAACAAGTCTTATGTCAATGGCTAAAAAATCTCAGATTTCTAGATATGTATCCAACATGGGTAGATGTGTTGATATGTAGAAGCTTAAGTTGTTTGGAATGAAGAGCATTGATTGTCATATTTTTATGCAATGATTACTCTCTATTGCTTTTTGTGAACTTTTGCCAAAAGATGTATGGAAACCATTGACGGAGTTGAGTTTATTTTTCAAAGAACTGACTTCGATGATGATTAGGGAGGAAGACATGGCAAGGCTTTAATATGACATTCCATTTATCCTATGTAAATTAGAATGGATTGTCCCTCCAAGTTTTTTCTAGTCATCGGTACATTTGGCATATGAGGCTTGGATAGCAGGACCCGTTCAATATCTATGGATGTATCCATTTGAGAGATAAATTCTTCATTATCTCTTCCTTACATTCATTTAGTCATTTCCAAATAAATTTATATTGTACAACCATAAAATGTTCCTTTTATAGATTTCTTCATCATTTGAAACATAATGTCAAGAATATAGCAAGAATTGAAGAGTCAATTTGCAATGTATACTTAGTTAAAGAGGCATCATCATTCTGTTCTTACTATTTTGAGCCCCATGTATGTATAAGGTGTCAAAGAGTATCTCGCAATGATGATGGCAGAATGATTAAAGGGGATAATATCCCAGAAAATTTATCAATATTCACTCATTCAAGTAGACCATTTGGTCTACCTAAAACAAGAATGATGACGAACTCAGAATATAATGCAGCTTAATCCTATATTCTTCTCAATTGTCCTAAAGTAGCTAAATATGTCGAATAAGACAAATCATATAACTTCTGTTTAGTCTAATTATCAATGACTGTTAGATTTTTTGACTGATACTCATTCATTTCCTATTTTGTAAAAAAATATACATTGAAATGTTAAAGCAAATTATCTCAAATATTTCAACTGATGATATAGACGTGAGATTGGAGATAGATTTTTCTAGTTGGTTCAATTTATATGTGAGTATAATGTCATATCTTTCATAGATTTGATATTTTAATTTTCATATGTTGAAAATGACTTGATTTAAATTTTTTCTCAACTTATAGGCTAATGATACTACAAATGAAATCATAAATCAATTCATTCTTGACCTTGCTAAGGATCCATTACATTCTATCATGATGTACCCTATATATTTTATGAATGAACATAAGTTTCACACAGAAAATATAATTTTGATAAATCATCAATCAGTAATGGAGTATGTATAAAGGGTTCGAACTACAGTGAGAACACATATGATTACTATGGTCGATTAATCGAAGTGAAGCAACTAGAATATCCTATACTTTCAATTAAGAGAATGGTGTTATTCAAATGTGAATGGTTTGATCCAATGCCAAATTTGGGAATGAAGGTTCATAAGCATTATAATCTTGTTGAAATCAACCACAGGTGGAGATTTAATAAGCACAAACCATTTATATTAGTGTTGTAAGCTTGTCAGGTGTATTACGTTCCTTACCCCTCTCTATGATGAGATAAAGCCCATTGGTGGGTTGTGTGCAAGGTTAAAGCTATATCAGTTGTAGAGATTCCAGACTAGTCACATATTAAGACATCATCTGAAGAAGCATTCCAAGAAGATGATGTTAATTTGCATCACATCAAAATTAATGAGGATGAGCCACCTTAATCTTTAAATGATCCGAATGAGTTATTTATTGATCTAGATAAAGAAGATAATGCTTTAGATGATGAATCTAAATTTGAATCTAAATCTGAATTAACAGAAGATATTATTGACGAAAATGATGTAAAAGAAATTGATTGTGAATAATTGTAATTTTTCTACTTAAAGTGTGTATTTGAATACTTAGAATTAAATAATTAAATAATGACATTATAAATGAGAAAATGGATTGAAAATTTTCATTCCATGTAATGTTGACACTTGACTCACTATTGATTTTGCACATGGCTATGCTGAGAAAAGAAAATATAGGGTCTATATAATGTCATTTCATATCTAGTGTTATCATGTTATAAGTTATGGAATTTATTTTTTTTTATTCTCTTTATATTCCAGGAATGGAAACTTCAGTATTTGAAGTTGAAAGTGATGGAGAAATTCGTTGTGATAATTTAAATGTTGAAGAAGTGGAAAAAATGATGAAAGATCATAATAGAGAATTGTGACAAATGATATGTTATTAGGGAAAATTGTGAATAATGAAGAGGAAACTTATGGATTGTATTGTGATCATGGATTTTGAATAGGATTTAGTATTAGGAAGGGAAAACAAACTTATTATACTAGTATAAAAAAATTTGCTTGAAAGATTATTATTGCTTAAAGCAAGGTTTTAAGAATGATGAGTTACCAAGCGACTCAAAATTTAATAGGTTAGAAACCAGAACAGGTTGCAAAGCAATGATTCATTTTATAGTTGATGAGCAAGGGCAGTAGCAGGTCACCCGTTTTATTAATGAGCACAACCATCAATTAGCAATACTTGAAGAACAACATTTGTTAAGAAGTGTACGGTCAATTTCTGTGAGGCCTCCCCCGAGCACTGGCCCGGTCCGCTAGAGGGAACCGGGATGCTCATTCAGGTTTAGACTCATGATGGAACCCTCGGGTTCAGATTTGGTTGATTTTGAAAAATGATGTTTGGGAGTCGCCACCCTAATTTATTTTTAAATGGGAAAACTAAGGAAAAACCCAATTTGACTCCAATTTATTAATTTTGCAATTAATTTACCCAAGGATAAAAATCACTAATCTCGAACCAGGTTGAGTTCGGGGACTAGGTTTTTGGTTCTAAATAATCTAAATTTGGCTCTTAAGTTTAATTTGACTTGAAAATTAGATTTCATGAATGAGATTTATAAGATAATTTTAAGAAAATGCATGAATATGGCAAAATATGAATAAATGGTAAAAATAAAACATTTACAAATTAATTAAAAAAAAGGGAAAGAAATTGATTGGGATTTGGATTTAGATTCCAAACGTGCCTACGTACCCCATTGAATGGGGATTAAAACCCACGTAGTTCGTTTCACGGTTAAGTGGAGGGGTTTAGGAGTTGATCAGATTGATTTTAGTTTGGGTGTGTTGAAAGTGAGGAAAAAGGCTGATACCTTGACTTTTGATTGGCGAAGGGTTTTACCGGACTGAAGTTCCGTTTTATCGGGACAGGATGATTAGATGGATTGGAAGATTAATTAATTAATTAAAATGATTAATTAATTAATTTGGATGAAAAGTGGATTAAGAGAAATGATTAATTTGATTTTGGAAAAAAAAGTGATTAATTAATTAATTAAAAAGATTAATTAATTAATTTTAATCAAAAAAAGAGTTTTAGTTAATTAAAAAGATTAATTAACTTGGTTAGGGTGAGATAATTAATTAATTAAAAAGATTAATTAATCAATTAGAGAGTGATTGAAGGGAGAAGAAGAGAGGAATTTGAGGATAGCCATCTACCCAAATTCAAGGATGTCTAAAAATGAGGGAATGTGAGCCTATTTATAGGCAAATGGGTGGAGGGTAGTTTAAGTAATAGAAATGTGAAAAGACCAAAAGGATGGGGTCATAAAATGGCTGATAACTGGCCAAAGAGGGGTAAAAAGGTCATTTTACGCGTGTGGGGCCCATTGAAGCAGAAGAGGGCGTGCCCTGGTGTGGCGCCGCACCGGGCCTGTGCGGCGCTGCATCAGGCCTTTGTGGCGTGCCGCAAACGGGCTGTGCGGTACCGTGCAGGCCTGACGCGGTGCCGCAAGGCTCCCTTGTGGAGCGACACGTGGTGCGACACGCATCCCGAGGTTCTTTTTCTTTTTTCTTTTTTTTTTTTTTAGTTGTTGGCATGGAGTTTGAGAAATTTGGATGCCTAGTGGCAATGTGAATGAAGTCCAAAAAAATTTCTTTCGGGGGCGCTGCCCCCGAACCCTTACCCGCTAACCGGTTAGCGGGACTACTGTAACAGCTCCGCGCAATGAGTTAAATTCAGCAAATGCTAAGGCTGCGGTTGGATGCTGAGGGTGTAAAATTAAGGGTTCACAGTTGCTCCCTCATCAGAATTGGCTTTGAATAAAAGGTGATTCTGATGATAGTGAACGTTGGGAAGAGGTGCCATGTCAGACTCTGGGCTTGAGTGTTCTTGTCATGTTCTTGAGAGGAGGACCTCTAAGATAAATGAAACTTTATCAATGGTTATCTGTTTGGCCTTGATGTTGGTTGCAAAAATGGTCTTAGTGAATTTTAATTAAGGCTATCCGTTCAGCCCTAATATTGGAGATGAAGAATGTTTGGGGTGAATCTCATTCAAGGCTATCTGTCTAGCCTTAATAGAGAAAGTTTGGTGAATTTCAATTAAGGTTATCTGTTCAGCCTTAATGTTGAAGATAGAGAAGGTCTGAAGTGAATCAAGGCTATCTGTCCGTCCTTAATGTTGGAGTTAAAGATGATCTGGAGTAAATTTCAATCAAGGCTATCTGTCCAGCCTCAATGTTAGAGGTAAAGAAGATTTGGGGTAAATCTCAATCAAGGCTATCTGTTTGGCCTTAATGTTGGAGGTAAAGAAGATTTTGGACAAGATCTCAATCAAGGCTATCTGTCTGGCCTTAATGTTGGAGATAAAGATTTGGGTAAATATCAATTAAGGCTATCTGTTTGGCCTTAATGTTAGAGATAAAGAATAATCAAAACTATCTGTCCGGCCTTAATGTTGGAGGTAAAGATGATCTGGGGCAAATCTTAATCAAGACTATCTGTTCAGCCTTAATGTAGAGAAGATTTGGGTAAATCTTAATCAAGGCTATCTGTTTGGCCTTAATGTTGGAGATAGAGAAGGTTTAGCGAATTTCAATTAAGGCAATCTGTTCGAACTTAATGTGAAGATAGAGAAGGTCTGAAGTGAATCAAGGCTATCTGTTCGGCCTTAATGTTAGAGATAGAGAAGGTCTGATGTGAATCTCAATCAAGGCTATCTGTCCGGCCTTAATGTTAGAGATAAAGATGATCTGAAGTAAATCTCAATCAAGGCTATCTGTTCAGCCTTAATATAAAGAAGATTTTGGACAAGATAAATTAGTAAAAAGAGAGCCTTGACTTATGGCGAGTCGACTCGCGAGATTCTGAGGAAGAGCCTCTGTTTATGGCTAGTCAGCTTAAGATTTTAGTTGTGCCAAAGAAACTTGGGCTTCTAAATGTGAAGGGTTGGGCCTTTCAAAAGGATCAAAGGAACTTTGCTGGGAGTAAAGGGACTTTGGAAGTCACACTTTGTTGATTAGATCTGAAAAGGTATCATTTACTTCAAAGAGACACTGGTCAGTTTTAGGAGCTGTCAGTAAGTTTGGAGGAAGTATTGGTCAGCTTTAGGAGATGTCAGTGAGGCTATTGGCACAGCTTATGCATGATGGTGTATGATTGTAGATGATTGCATAGGTACTGGTGCACAGATGATGCATACATGTTTTAGTATCATGGACCTTTTGCTTAACTTCTATGCCATGCATGATTTGTGATGATACCTGTAATGGATGATTGCATGAATACATGACGGTGGAGACATGCATGTGTGGACTAAGAAACTCGACAAAGCTAAGGAATTCAACTTGGGTTGATATGGAAAAATTGCCATGGTGGCATTATGAGGAGTTTGAGGGGTTGCTTCAGATCTCAGAATCTGGTGGCCCGTGGTTTCTGTTTTGGTGCTGGCGAGAAGGAGCTGTGCCTATTCCAGAGAGATAGGGAATATGGCTTGGCTGCAACTCAAAGGAAACTCTAGTGGTGCTAAAGTTTAAAGTCTGGCATTTTTTGAATTTTTCAAGAGTTTTTGACTTGCCTCAGGATGTTGCAAGCCAAAGGATGGTTAGTGATAGTTAAGTGAATTTGACCGTTGTGATTGAAAAGTTTCATGATTCCGGTGACCAGGGAGATATGAGGGGTGTAGAGGCTCAACATGAGGGTCTTGATTTTCTATTTGAGTGTCAGTTACGGGTCTGTTGATTTGGGTGATGCCATAGTGGCAGATAAAACAGAGGTATTTTATGGCTAGAGCTGTGCTGACGAAGACACTGATGAGCCTCAATTACTTTGTTAAGGATTTAGAGAGATGAACTGTCTTGCTAGTTATTCCCCGGTGATAAAAATTTGTCTATTCTTACCCTTTTTGCTTTGGTGCTTTATGGATGTCTATTTTAGGTTTTGGGTTATCTTGAAAGCATGGTTGATGGATCATTTTCAAGTGGTGGCCCCTGCTTTTCAGTCTGCTCATGCTTTATTGATACTCGGTCAGAGATCAGATAGGATGACTACTTGCAACTTGCCCCCAGCAGACACATTTTTAGCATTATCAATTGTAGACGATTTGATCTCTCATGACCGGGAGCCATGGGTGTCGGGTGATTTGCCTGTTGGGCTTGGTTTGAATGACTTTCCACTAGGGAGTAAGGATCTTAAGGCAGATGGGACAAACTCAGGACGTGCCCCCAGCTTTTCTTTCTTGGAGTTTATGCAGATCACAGCTCCCATTGCTAGAGCTATCAGGTGATGGCTGGTTGAGGGGTTATCATGCTGTTTATTTTGGGACTTCACTTGGGATCACAGAGAGGTTGATAAAGGTGGTTTGGCCAATTGAGAAAGAGTACCAAGTTGCCCTATGGAGGGTGACATAGTTGAGGAAGAATGGGCTGCAAGAGAAGCCATTGGTGGAGTGAGGACTGCAACATAGACAGAGGGGTGACTCAATCTTTGAAGGAGACTCGAGGATTTACTGGAAGTGCTACACCATGGCTTACAGTAGAGACTCAAAGAAGGATATTGCGACAGACTTTGACTTTGATGAGGACATGAGAGATTTGCATCTTAGGAGGTAGAGGAGGACTGGTTAGGCCATGACTTCAGACGTGACTTTTTTTTTTAAAGTAATTACAGGTTGACAAGACTACACGAAACAGGATAAGCTATAGACGACAATGAAAGGGCTATCCTTTATGATGGGTTTGTATTTTGCAAGATTTGATCATCACTGAATGAGACATCTTTTATCTTTACTCTAATTCCTGCCTAAGCCGCCCTTTCAGGTTTTCAGCTTAGCGAGCATTCTTTTTTTTTTTTTTTTGTTTAGGCAAAAGAATTAAGTGAATAATGTACCAGGCACAAAGAAAATGAGAATGCGATACAAACAAAATATTTTGTATTATGATTTGGACCGCAACCGAGTTGGGCTGTCTACGTATCCCTTACATCACTTTTTCATTGATTTTTTCTTTTAGGGAGAATAAGGTCTATGTAGTTTTGATTACATACACATGAGAAATAAAAATGAAATGCAGATGTCATCTTTAAATGATGTATTGTTTCAGCTAATCCAGGTTGCCACGATGGGAGAATTCACTTTCGTCCACGCTCGTGTAGATAGTGCCTCTGTCGGATAGGATCTTCCTATTTTGTCTTCATTCTTCGCAGCTTCTTTTTATCAGGCTTCTTGTAGGTCAGGATCTTGTAAACTGTGATGCTTGGAGTATCCCTATCATGTCCTTGTCTTTATGCATAATAGCTTATGATCTTTTCACTATTGTCATGCAGATGTAATGTATGAGATTTTTTTTTGTGCCTTAATTAGTTGATCCTTTTGCCTTTTTTTTTATTTTTTTTATTTTTTGATTTTTTTTGTTCTCTCCTTTTTTTTTTATTTTTTATTTTAAGATGTCCCATTTAAAGATAAATCAGAGAAAAAAAAATTAATGCAAATTAAAAAAGCTCAAAATTTTATTACTGAAAAAAAAAGTCCCATCACGAGTACATTAAAAGATAAGCCTAAAAGATGAAATAAAGACTCAAAAGGACAAGACCTAACAGACTCAAATTCAAAAAAAGATTTAATAGAAACAAACTTTGACATAGACTCTGACTCAAGTGACTTCCACCCTAACTCAAACGACTCAGACACGGATCTAGAGGACTTGGATAAGGGTTGGCACTCTTCTCAAAATACTGATTATTAGATGGAGCTTGAGATGGTTAGGTGAGCTCTGTGGTTCATAAAAGGATTGGTGGTGGTGCTAGACTTTGGGTTTGGGAGCAATGATGTCTCCACTGTCAATGAGGTCTTGGATTTTATGCTTCAGAACCTGGCATGCATCCGTTTTGTGCCCTGGCCCTTGATTAAAGTTGCAGTGCTCATTAGCATTATAACCCTTGGGCAAGGGGTTTGGAGGAGGTCATGGGTCTGAGGGCTTAACCAAATTAGCCTCTAAGGCTTTCTTGTAAACGATGCTAAGGGGCATGCCCAGCTCAGAGAAAGTCCTCCTTGTTTTCATCGGCTGGTGATAGGACACAACATTTACCTCTCCCTCTCTTTGGGTGGTGTTAGTGGTGTTCTTGTGATACCTTGAACTTAGAGGATTCATCTTTGATTCGTCCTGATTGAATCAAATCCTCAATCTTAGTGGCGGTGGCAATGAGAGCTTTGAAGTTAGGGAGATACTGTGTTTGCAGATGAGTCTGATATTGGGGGAGAAGGTTCTTGACTATGATGTCAATTTGCTCTACTTCAGATGGACGGTTTACCATTTGAGCCGCTTTTGTCCTCCACCTTGTAAGGAACGCGGTGAATGATTCTCTTGGCCCTTGTTTGGTGGTTTCCAAATCTCGACGGGTGACATCCATCTCAATGTTATAGTGGTATTGCTTGACAAATGCATTACATATGTCGTCCCAAGTCTTCTTGTGATTTTTGTCGAGATCTAATAACCACTTAATAGCAGCTCCAGTCAATGACTGTTGGAATAACTGAGCAAGGAGCTCGTCCTCCACACCGAAAGGTCTCATGGCACCCACATACATCTTGAGATGAGTTTTGGGACATGTGGTGCCATCAAACTTATCCATGATTGGCATTTTGAATTTTGGTGGAACTCGTGCATTTGGGAAGAGAGCTAAGGAGTCGACATCTATCATGTCTTCGTGCTTTTTGATGTTATTGAGCATTTTTTCCATGACGTCCACTTTCTCCAATAATTTCTTAGTTTCGGGAAAGCTAAAAAAATCTCCACTTCTAAAATGATTCGTAGTGGGAGAGGGAGTGGTTGTGTTTAAGTCCAGGGTTAGAGAGGTTGGAGTCTCAGGTGCTTTCTCTTTATCGGTGAGATTGATAATTGGAGGAGTAAAAGTAGGGGCATGGCTAGTCCCGGCTTGGGCAGATGCAGGCTCAACACGAGTGGGAGAGGGAGTGATAGTGGCATTGGTCATTTCCTTGACCTTATTGATGATGGACTGGCGTTGGGAGTTGAGGGTATCAGTAAACGTGGCAAACTGGGCATTGAGGGCATTGGTGAAAGTTTCAGCTTGGGTCTGAAGAGCGGTGGTGAGTACAGCTTAAAAAGTTTCCTCTTGTTTCTTGAGGAGGCTGGTGAAGAAAGCGCTCATGGAATCTTGATCTAAGTTGAAGGTATTGGCCATTGGTACCTTGAAATAGACAAAAAAAAAATGGATAATAAAATAGATTTATGAAGGAAAAATGGCATGAATGTGAAGATGTGTCGGGAAAAGGATTCCCTTCACATGGTTGGTCACTAAGTTTTTATGTTGACAAGGTGAGTGTGTGAGGTGTTTTTGGAGTAACGGACCACTAGTTTGGGTCTTTGAGGTGTTTGACCTTGTTGAGCTTCTCATATTGTGTATGCATGATCATGGCATGATGCATGCTGAAAAAGGTTTCATGAACATGCAAAAGTATCGATTATTACAGTACATGGAACCTAAGGTCAAAGGCTAAGGCGACTATATGCACAAGGGTAAAGGGTGGTTTAATTTAAGGGTCCCCATCCCACTAGAGCATCGATATACCTAACCACATGTGAGGCAAGGAGCCTCGCGTGGGTCCAACAGTACTGACTGCTTGTTACACCACCGAAATGATCGGGGATTCATCGCGGGGTGGAATGCTTTCGCTATCTCCCAACATACTCAAAGAGAGTTGTCGAGCCAATGCTACTTGCCATCCAAAAAGTTTCCCTAAAGCTAAGGTTTAGGCAAGGAGCCTTTATTATGCAAAGTGATGCATGAAAGTCAAATTATACTTAATGAGCCAAAAGGAGATTATTTTGGAAAAATTTTCCTTAACCAAATAGTAATCCTCTTATCTTCCTTTTTATTAAAAAAAAGGTGGCAACTAGTCCCCAGTGGAGTCACCAGCTGTGAGGCCTCCCCCGAGCACCGGCCCGGTCCGCTAGAGGGAACCGGGATGCTCATTCGAGTTTAGACTCACGATAGAACTCTCGGGTTTGGATTTGGTTGATTTTGAAAAATGATGTTTGGGAGTCGCCACCCTAATTTATTTTTAAATGGGAAAACTAAGGAAAAACCCAATTTGACTCTAATTTGTTAATTTTACAATTAATTTACCCAAGGATAAAAATCATTAATCTCGAACCAGGTTGAGTTCGGGGACTAGATTTTTGGTTCTAAATAATCTAAATTTGGCTCTTAAGTTTAATTTGACTTGAAAATTAGATTTCATGAATGACATTTATAAGATAATTTTAAGAAAATGCATGAATATGGCAAAATATGAATGAATTGTGAAAATAAAACATTTACAAATTAATTAAAAAAAAGGAAAAGAAATTGATTGGAATTTGGATTTGAGGTTTGGATTTAGATTCCAAACGTGCCTACGTATCCCATTGAATGGGTATTAAAACCCACGTAGTTAGTTCCATGGTTAAGTGGAGGGGTTTAGGAGTTAATCAGATTGATTTTGGTTTGGGTGTGTTGAAAGTGAGGAAAAAGGCTGATACCTTGACTTTTGATTGGCGAAGGGTTTTACCGGACTGAAATTCCATTTTATCGGGACAGGGTGATTAGATGAATTGGAAGATTAATTAATTAATTAAAATGATTAATTAATTAATTTGGATGAAAAGTGGATTAAGAAAAATGATTAATTTGATTTTGGAAAAAAAAGTGATTAATTAATTAATTAAAAATATTAATTAATTAATTTTAATCATAAAAAGAGTTTTAGTTAATTAAAAAGATTAATTAACTTGGTTAGGGTGAGATAATTAATTAATTAAAAAGATTAATTAATCAATTAGAGAGTGATTGGAGGGAGAAGAAGAGAGGAATTTAAGGATAGCCATCTACCCAAATTCAATGATGTCTAAAAATGAGGGAATGGGAGCCTATTTGTAGGCAAATGGGTGGAGGGTAGTTTAGGTAATAGAAATATGAAAAGACCAAAAGGATGGGGTCATAAAATGGCTGATAACTGGCCAAAGAGGGGTAAAAAGGTCATTTTACGCGTGTGGGGCCCATTGAAGCAGAAGAGGGCGTGCCTTGGCGCTGCGTCGCACCAGGCCTGTGCGGCGCCGCATCAGGCCTTTGCAGCGTGCCGCAAACGGGCTGTGCGGTACCGCGCAGACCTGACGCAGTGCCGCAAGGCTCCCGTGCGGCACGCCACGTGGCCCGGCACGCATCCCGAGGTTTTTTTTTTTTTTTTTAAGAGAGATTTGTTGTTAGCATGGAGTTTGAGAAATTTGGATACCTGGTGGCAATGTGAATGAAGTCCAAAAAAATTTCTTCGCCCCCGAACCCCAACCCGTTAACCGGTTAGCGGGACCACCGTAACAACTCCGCGAATGAGTTAAATTCAGCAGGTGCTAAGGCTGCGGTTGGATGCTGAGGGTGTAAAATTAAGGATTTACAATTTCAAGTACAAAAGGCAATGTGCTTAAATCAATAACAAATGCAGGGATTCAAACAATTGATGCATATTCATATATGGCTAAAGAAAGTGGTGGGATTGAAAATATGGGTTTTACGAGGAAAGGTTGCTATAATTATAATAATTCAAAAAGATTGAAACTAATTGAGACAGGAGACTCCCAAAGTTTGGTTAGTCATTTGAAAAGAAAAGCTCATCAAAAGGGTGGTATGTTTTATTGGGATGTACAACATGATGATTAAGGGAGACTGGGAAATATTTTTTGGCGAGATGGCATCTCAAAAATTCACTATGAATGTTTTGGAGATGTAGTTATGTTTGATGTGACTTATTAAACAAATAAGTATAATTTGGTATGTGCACCATTTGTGGGGGTCAATCACCATTGGCAAAATGTAATGTTTGGGTGTGCACTTCTTCCTGATGAAACCACTCATTCCTTTGAATAGCTTTCCAGTACCTTTTTAGAGTTAATGGGTGATAAACAACCAAAGACTATAGTTACTAATCAAGCTCAGGCAATGGCTAATGTTATTGAAACTATTTTTCCTAACATACGTCATCGCCTTTACTTATGGCATAATTCGAGGAATGCACCTTCACAATTGGGTGGTTTGAATTCTAAGAAAGAGTTTCATAATTTGTTTCACAAATGCATGCAAAGGTGTGAATCAAAGATGGAGTATGAAGAAAGTTAGGCCAAAATGACTGAAGATTATATAAAAGGAAACCACAAGTGGCTTAATAACTTATATGATATTCAGCAAAAGTGGTGTACAAGTCTCTACAAAGATACTTTTGATGGTGAAATTAAAGCTTCACAAAGGAGTGAGAGCACAGATAATGTGTTAAATGGAATAGCTAACAAGTCTACTTCTTTGACATAATTTGTTATTACATTTGAAAAGCTAGTGAATAAATGGCATAGATATGAATCAGAAGAAGATCATAATTGCCATTAGAAAACTCCTACTATTAAGATTAAACATAGTGATATTTAAAGCATGTTGCTCAAGTTTTTACGCACAAGATATAAAAATTATTTGAAAATGAGTATTTAGATGGGTGTGGTGCATCTAATTTTAAAGAAAGTCCATATGGTGTTGGTTAATATAGGTTTGATTTAATGATGCAAGGAAGAGGATCAAGGGTAAGACAAGTTTATCTTGACACCTCGACAATGGAGGTAAGTTGCCCATGTAAAAAATTTGAGACTATGAGAATATTGTGTGGTCATACATTAGTTGTTTTCAATTTTAAACAAGTGTCAAGAATTCCATATCAATATATTTTGAAAAGATGGTTTAAAATGCAAAGATAAGAATGCATACTTACAATCAAAGTGTATCTTCACAACAAGATTCTAGTGAGGCTGAATGTGTTTATCGCAATCAAGCAATGCAATATGCATGTGATCTTATTACAATGTGTCAAGGGAAAAAAGAGGCAAGGAAAATTTTGTGGGAGACTTTTGATAACGGATTGAATGTATTTAAAGATTTGTTCAAAAAATTAAATTTAGAAGATTGTTCAATTTTGAAAGATGACGATAATAGGAATGATAAAGTTGGTGAAGTTAATCAAAATGAAAATGAATCTCCTCGTTTTAGGCCTAAAGGAGTCTCTAACTCTACATTAAAAGGACATTTTGAGATAAGGAAGAAAAAATCATCAAAAAAAGGGAAACTAGGACCAAGTACAAGTGAGTATTTCAAAACTTTCTTTTTTTATTTAAGAAAAATTCAAGTTATTTTATACCTTGATTAAGTTTTATATTATCTTTTCCATCTGACTTTTTATTAGTATATTGTTAATTACTTTTTGTTTGCAACTACATAAATGATGAGATGAATAGGACCTCAAAAGGAAAGTCAACAATCCATTCCCATAGAAGCTAAAATTTCAAGCAAATCTCAAACATTAGTGAGTTTTATCAATTCAAATTTAAAAAATTATAGTTATCTTTTAATGTTTATTAGAAAATTACATTACTTACTAATTTTGTTTTTGTAGGTGCATCCTAATTGATATGAGTTGAATGAATTCCGATCTCACTCTAAGAAGTGACCAAACTGGTTGAACCTACAAAATAAAGAACTAGAATGTCTAGGCAGTCTGCCTGAGTAAACACTCTAATGCTTAAACTAGTATGTGTTTTAGCTGGAGAATATATTGCTAATATTAAAAATATCTCTCCACGTTCTTGGAGTATCTGGGGGTATTTACAATAACTTATCTTGAGGCTTAAGTTTCTAGAAAATAGCATCACTACTGCTTCAAGTAGTGGGATAATGGTCTCCTATTTTTTAGGAAGGTAGAGAACATGGTAGCAGATCATAATTGAAGTCGTGATTCATCTTTAGTCAAATCAGAAGATCTACCTAGATGATCTATATCCGGGAGATCTACCTTGGATGATCAATATCTGGGAGATCTACCCTGGATGATCTGTATATGAGAGATCAACCTTGGATGATCTATATTTGGGGGATCTATACTGAATGATCTATATCTAGGAGATTAACCTTGGATGATTTGTATATGGGAGATCAATCCTGGATGATCTGTATCAGGGAGATCAACCCTCGATGATCTGTATCAGGGAGATCAACCCTGGATGATCTATTTATGAGAGATCAACCCTAGACGATCTATATCTTAGAGATATGGTGTGTGGGCTAGCTCTTAGCTTAGTCGGGATGATCCATTCCAATTGACATGCATCACATGTCCCCTCACAAGTTTCGAGTTAAAGGCTCGTAATCCAGTCTATGCTTTAACAATATTTCTTAAAGAGTTCATTCATGGTGATCTTCTTTCGTGTCAACCCTTAGTTCATCATTTGGAGAGTTTATTCGTGGAGATCATCTTTTAGGTGAACCCTTAATTCGCCTTTGGAGAGTTCATTTATAGAGATGGAGTTCACCATTTGGAGAGTTCATTTATCGAGATCTTTTTTTGGGTGAACCCATAGTTCACCCTTTAGAGAGTTGATTCATATATCTAAGGAGTCTTGGGAAAATTCTTGGTTCACCTATTCCTTAGATATGTTTGCTATTGGAGAAAATGTCTAAGGAGTCTTGGGCGAACTTTTCATTCGCCTATTCCTTAGATTTGGTCATAGCGATCTTCTTTTGGATGAACTCATAGTTCACTTTCTAGGAGAATCATTCAGGGAGATCTTCCTTTTGGAGAACCATAATTCTCCTTAAAGTAAGTTTAAAAATAAGAAATTAATTTAAATACAAAAAGTTAGAGAAATGACCAATGTGTATCACTAATAGTAGGCCTTTTAGTTGTCTGTGTTCCATTGTTACTTGAGGATGGATCCATATGGACAGTTGGAAAAGCTGGATGAATATCTAAAGTGGTGTTCCATGCTCATTGCACCAAATGATATGAGTTGAATGAATTCCGATCTCACACTAAGAAGTGATCGAATTGGTTGAACCTACAAAACAAGGAACTAGAGTGTGTAGGTGGCCTGCCTGAGTGAACACTTTAATGCTTAAACTAGTATTGTCTTAGCTCGAGAATATATTACTAGTATTAAAAATACCTCTCCAAGTTCTTGGAGTGTCTGGGGGTATTTATAATAACTTATCTTGAGGCTTAAGTCCTTAGAAAACAGCACCACTATTGCTTTAAGTAGTGGGATAATAGTCTCTTATTTTTTAGGAAAGTGGAAAATATGGTAAGAGATCATAATTGAAGTAATGGCTTATCTTTAGTCAGATCAAAAGATCTACCTGAATGATCTATATCAGGAAGATCTACCTTGGATGATCTTTATCTGGGAGATCTGCCATTGATGGTCTATATTTGAGAGATCTACACTGGATGATCTATATCTGAGAGATCTACGCTGGATGATCTATATCTGAGAAATCTACGCTGGATGATCTGTATCTGGGAGATCAACCCTGAATGATCTATATCTAGAAGACCACCCTGGATGATCTCTATTTGAGAAATCTACCCTGGATGATCTATTTATGAGAGATCAATCCTAGATGATCTATATCTTGGAGATATGGTGTATGGGCTAGCTCTTAGCTTGCTTGGGAAGATCCATTCAAATTGACATGTATCACTAATATAGGACATATGTCTCATTTATCTCAACCTATATATAGTTATCAAATGTCCTTATAGGTAAAATTTCTATAAATAACTTTAGGTAAAATCTTGTGCAAATGAACCATATATAAAGGTTAATACTAAATTTTTTTCTTAGACTTCAACCTCAACAATCAATTAGAGCATTGGTTTGATGAATGTTCCTTTTACATCGATGATGTAAAGTTTAGATGTTACACAAAATTTACCGCAGATAACTTTCTTTCAAATAGAATTTTTATTTATTCTAAATTTTAGTTTTGATTTTCATTGACAATTATATGAAATTTACACTGGTATAGGATCTATCTCACTTAGAGATTGTGAAAGATTACAACTTATAGGTAATTTTTTACATATTGTTTAATTTTTTTTGAATACAAATATGCGTATTTTTTGATATTTGCTAAACACATGTATATACCTAATCACCATTTTATGTCTCATTATTTTCAAGTATTTATAAATTTGGAATTCACTTTAAAGTTTATGAAAACAATACATTCAACTAAAAATTTCAACTATTACCTTTTTATTTAGTTATAGTTTTTCTTTACTTTTATTCGAATTGCCTTCTTATTTAATTTTAATTTTTTGTTTAATTCTAGTTCTTATTTAGTTTCCGCACTACCTAGAATATTTCATGTTTACTGTTTAATGTGTAATCAAAATTTGGCATATTACTATTACTTTTGGTACATAACAATGTTATTAATTAGCTCATGTTTAATGATATTCTATTAAAATTATTTTTTTTCTTTTGTTTTTCACAATTGATATTGAAATTAGCCTATGTTTATTTATATATGTTTCATGGTTTTTTATTTTTTCTTTTTAAGGGCGTTAGAGCTCCAGTTTACATGATTT
Source organism: Reutealis trisperma (assembly GCA_947687605.1). Lineage (NCBI taxonomy): Eukaryota > Viridiplantae > Streptophyta > Magnoliopsida > Malpighiales > Euphorbiaceae > Reutealis > Reutealis trisperma. The sequence goes on from CANTUT010000002.1 coordinate 685,046, forward strand.
CTAGGTTAATGAATGGAAGAAAAATACATCTTGACATTGACATATGCAATATAAGTGATTAAAAAATTAAGCCATCAAACAGTGAAGTGTGAACTTCCATTGGTAGCTAGAAGCAGTCTACAAAGTATGCAATTGTTGTAGGCACTAAACAAAAAGAACTGCAAAAGCAACACCAATCCATGTGCAAGAGTAAATAGTTCTTTAAAATATGAGCAGAAAACATGATGCTATCATTTTAACAGAATGATTCCTCATTCATTCTTTCTTCCCAATCCCATAAGACATATTGTAGATGCCTCGTCCCTAAAAGCACAACATTCAAAAGTTATATTAAACATGCTTGATTCTTATCTTTTTACACAAGTAAAGTATAGAAAATCATCAGGAGTTCATAAATGTAAATAGACTCACAATAAGGTACATAGAAGTGGCTACCAAAGTAATAAGAATGGCAATAAAGGTGACCTTGTCATAAGGCCCTTTCAAATATGTGTCTGTGGAAACTTTGGAAATATTTCTACTTCTCAAGGATCTACTCCAAGGGTCAGAAAGGTGCTTCTGACATCCTGCATTGGAATTAAAATCTAAGAAAGGCAACCCAAAAATGAAAACATTTCTGCTACATTTTTTTACCATTAATGACCATGAAATTAACAATTCCAGAGGGAATAAGCACGGTATCATCAAGCAAAGGGACAAATTAACAAACTCAATCCTAAAAAGTAGAGGAGGAATGGCAACCCACAATATCCACCAAAGGAAGATACAGGGGTACCAATTAGAATTTGGAATGCACAGCAAAATATCAAACATCTATAATAGACCATTACATGCAAAACGAGAATATGTTTATAATGCAGCAAATAATACAAGTAGTGAGTTGGAGCAATTACACTTTAAGCACCAATAGGATCCCCAAGTGTGTTGCTAGGGAAATAATTTAAATCCTAAAATTTTCATGATTTATTCTTGATACCTCCCAAGAGCACATGCTTTATGTCCTCTATTTCGCATTTTTATGGCAAGGGGAATAATAGATAAACAAAGAGAAAATTCAAATATAGCTAGTTAGGGGTAATATTGCTGCGGTGAATAGCCCCATGTGAAAACCAAGGGATTTAAGCTCACATCATATGAACATCAAGAATCATTTTGTTGAGAACTTGCATTTTTACATAGGAATAAGGATTATGCCAATCTTTTACTAGCATAGTAAGGAATTGGCCTACTTGCTCTTTTACTTTGGTGATCACTATCTTGGAAGTTCATTCTTCCTCTAGTCTTTGCTTGTGAAGATTACTAGTTTCATCATTAGAATTTTGTGTGTTGTTGCCTCGTTTGCAAACTACTAGAAAATCCTTTGTTTTATTTGAGACATTATGTCAAATTGTTGCCTCCTTGTAATTTCTGTAGATGTTGGGGAATAAATGACCCGGGTTTTATTATTTTGGATCCTGTAGTGATATTTTATCTAATAATTTGTGAAGATTACTAGTATTAATAAAAACCCTAAGAAGCCAAATGATTGAATCACATTTCTCCATTATAATATAGTGAAATATTACTTAATTATACAAATATTAAAACATGAATCAATCAAATAGAAAATGAAAATGGCATAGTCTTCTTCAGAGGTCTTCCTCAAGTATCTAGATACGAAGTTGACCTCATCAGATTTAACCTGCACCAAAGCATCGGAAGAGCTAACTTGCACCAAAGCGTTGAAAGAGCACCATCTTTGACAACATGCGAGTGCCGCCAACTGATTAGCTTGAGCAAGGATTAAAGTGCCTCGCTACATAGAGCTTGCCATTCTTTCAAGAATTTAATTTTCTAAAAGAAAGGAGAAGAAGGAATGGTGTTTTCCTCCTTCATGTCATTAACCCTGATTCAATATCTATTTTATTTTAAAAAATAAAATACTAATCCTAGTTGACCATAGTTTGTATTTTTAAACTAATAAAATAGTAATTAAATTTTTTTAAGCAAGGAGCTGATATGTCGCAATATTATTGGTCAGTCCATATGCTGATGTGGTGAACTATTATTGGTCAGTTCATCCTATATATGTGATCCGCCACTAAAACCAACCACATATAGAGATAAGGGTTCTCACGAAAATTATATTGGGAAGGAAATTGCAGAGAACTAACTGAAGCGGCAGGTACTTGGTGAAACTGATCAATTGCATCTTTTTAATTTGTTAATAATAACAGTAATTAACTAAGATGTTTTTGTATGATTGTCGGTGGTAATTAACAAGATGAAGATCAACATAAAAGAGTCGACTATGATAAGGCCAGCCCAAGATTTACCAAATCAACATCTATGGCTATGTGGTAATTAACAAGATGAAGATCAACATAAAAGAGTCGACTATGATAAGGCCAGCCCAAGATTTACCAAATCAACATCTATGGCTATCTAACTTGGATTTACTACACGAAAGGAACCATGTACCTTTTCTGTACTTCTATAAATTAAACGATTGTTCAATGTTGGTTGATGCTTGTAAAGTGCTTAAGGAGGCAATAAGCAAAGTTATGGTTCCATTTTACCCAGTTGCTGGAAGATTGGGAAGGGATGATAATGGTAGATTAGAAATAAACTGTAATGGAGAAGGCGTTTTGTTCATAGAAGCTGAAGCAGATTCTACAGTAGATGAGCTTGGTGATTTGATGCTTAATGTGGAAATTCCCCTGCTCCTTATTCCATCAATTGACTATTCAAATAATATCTCTTCTTTCCCACTTTTTGCTGTACAGGTAATTATTTAACTTATAATTAGTGTATTTTTATTTTCCTCATTTCACTTTGAAAGTGTTTAATTAAGCTACGCTGAAGAAATCTAAATTATTGCTTTTTGTCATTTACGTCATTTAGAGATCTGGGTTCATCCTCTTTTTTTTTTTTTTTTTTTTTTTTTTTTAAGTCTTAATTTTAATATTTTTTTATTATACTTAAAAATATGATTTTTTTAATTTTAATTTTTTATTATTTAAATATATGAAGTGGATAAACACTTCACATTATTAATGTTAATTGAGGCAAATTACAAAATGAACCCGAGACTATGTAACATAATAGTCTCATAATATATATTAAGTATTATATATGTAGTAAAAAAAAATAAAAAAGGTTAGTTGGTATAGTCGGTTAATTCATTAATTTTATCATTTTTAAGCTTGGGTCCAAATTCTAAGCTCAAATACTTTGTGTTTTTTTAGTTATTCTTTTTTTTTTTTTTCCTTTTTTAGTTATTCTATTTTTTTTACTATTTTTATTTCATTGCAATATTTGCAATTAAAGTTATATTTATTTCTCTAAGAAAAAAATTATATTAATGATTGAGTCTTTTTATTTGTTTAATTATTCTAAATTAAATTTATATTAATTTCTATAACAAATTACATTAATGATTATTTTTTTTATTTAATTCTTGTAATGATAATTAATTTTAATATCATTAATTTTTCAATGTAATTTTTATTTATAAATTTTTCATGAATGATTTTTTAAATGGTTTTTAAGAATAATTTTGCATTTTTATAAAATATCATATTTATCTTTTTTATAACAATATAATTTTTTTTAGTTTATAATTTATGTTTTTGTATCTATAAATGCTAAATTAAATTATCAGTAGCATGGTGTAAATTCATTGAAAATTCACCATCAAATATAATTTATATAATAATCATATTTAGTACTTATAAGCAACAGGTTCATTAAATATTACTTATATATTTATCAAATATATATAATATATTCATCATTATAAATTGTAGATTCATCGGTTATATTAGTATTGCGATTCACTATCATACATATTTATATATGATAGGTTGTAGGTACATTAAATAGAAATTATAGATTCATCAGTAGAAGAGTACATGTTCATTGAAAATTAACTATTAAACATATTTTGTATAATAATCATATTCACCACTTATAAATAACAGGTTAATTAGGTATTACTTATAAATTCATTATATATATGGTGTAGGTTCATCATTTGTAAACTGTAGATCTGTCAGTTATACTAACAAGAAAATAAAATATATTTTTTATAAGTGATAAACTTATGTTCTATATATTATGAACTTATTCTTTATAACCAATAAACTTAATCTATAATTTATAAACTTTGATAGATTAATTTATAATCGTAAAAAATTTTAGATATTATTTTAATAATATAAATATTATAACAAAATTTTAATATCATAAAAAAACTTAAAAAAATTATTTTATAATTAATTTAAATAATTAATAATATATGCTATTAATTTTATATAAATTTATAGAAAGTAAATTTTATTTGATGCAATAAATAATTTATCTAAATAAATATAAAATAATACTTAATAACTTTATTAGTTTTATCAAATTCTAAATAAAGAATCGAATTGATAATTTCACAAAAATAAATAAATATATAAAAAATTGAACCATTAATGTAATTTTTCTTATAGAAATTAATGTAAATTTAATTAAAACAATTAAATAAATAAATAAATTTAATCATTAATATAATTTTAATTGCAAATATTACAAAAAAAAAAAAAAGCAAAAAAAAAAACTAAAAAAGGGAAAAAAAACAAAGCAAGCTGCTAGGATTCAAACCCGACAACCTTATGGAGTGAAGTTAATGTCTTAACTAGTTAAACCATCCAATATTTTTATTTTTTTTAATAAGTATATAATAATTAATATTTTAAACTCAGATCCATTGTGTAAGGTGGACTTTGGTGAATCTGAATCTATAATATAAGAACTCATTAATTGACGAGGAAGATCTAAATTGATCCAAATTAGAAATTTAGGCCCTTGATCAAACTAAAACTTAATTTAGTCCCTATATTGGACTTTAGGGAAAAGCTTAGATCCCAAATTGGGTATTCCTCATTTTTTAATCTTTTTTAATTAAAATTTTCACTATTTATTAATGAAGATTAAAAGGTATAACAATATAATATATATGATATAAATTTAAGAATTATTAGTGAAATTAACTCTGTTATCTCCTAAATCTTGTTAAATTTTTGAGTGTTATAATTTTTATTTTTATTTTATTTTATTTTTTTTTTTTTTGAGATGGAAGTAAAACGTACTAATTAAGTTGTATTTATTATTGCTAAATAGGTAACAAAATTTAGATGTGGTGGATTATCTCTTGGGCTTCGATGGCATCATACACTAGCAGATGGTACTGGTGCTCTCTATTTCATCAACACATGGTGTGATGTAGCTCGAGGCCTCTCTATTAGCATCCCACCCATTATTGATCGAACCATTCTTCATAGTCAAGTCCCACCAAACCCTAAATTCAAACATATTGAGTATGATAAACCACTTTCCATAAACACTACTCCAACCCCAAACTATATATACCAATCAAATTCTAAACCTAATTTGATGGAAATCTTTAAAATCACACCTGAGCAACTCAAAATATTGAAGACTAAAGTAAAGAGCAACAATGGCCTAACGGAGTATAGTAGCTATCAAATCTTAACTGCACATATATGGCGTTGCACATGCAAAGCACGTGCCTTATCTGACGATCAAGCAACCAAATTATACGTGGCTATTGATGGTAGATCAAGACTGCATCCTCCAATTCCACATAGTTACTTTGGTAATACAATCTTTTGTTCTACGCCAATAGCTCCATCTAAAGAACTTTTATCAGAGCCGCTAAAGGAAACCGTGGAAAGAATTAGCAATGCGATAAAGAGGATGGATGATGAGTATTTGAGATCAGCCATTGATTATTTAGAAGTATTAGATGATCTAAAGCCTGCCATGCGAGGGCCACAAATTTGTCGATGCCCAAACCTCAACATCGTTAGTTGGATGAGACTACCTTTCTATGATGCTGATTTTGGGATGTGCAAACCAATATTTGTGAGGCCTGCAAATCCACTTGAGGGTAAAGGATACATTCTACAAACTCCAAACAATGATGGGAGTTGGTTGTTGGCTATGTGTCTTGAGCCAAATCATATGGAATCCTTCAAAAAGCTATTTTATGAGTTTCGATCTCGGATGTAGAAGTGCATTGGCATCACCAACAGCCTAGAATTAAGCTTTCCACTGTAAAGTTTTATGTTAGTGTAATTAATTCTTTAGGCTTGAATTGTTATTTACATGTTTAAACTGTGGCGAGAGAGAAAATATGATGCAGTAAAATAATTAACAAGAAATTCTATTGAAATATTGTTATTTAGACATCTATAATAAATTATCTTTTTTTTTAGACCTAAATATAGTTTGATAATAAATATATATATAATGCAAAAATGCTTTTTTTTTTTTTTTGGCATATCATCTATCCATGCAACTAGATGCAACCGCAATGGATGTTCTCATTTTATATATTAAAATTTTGTTTACATATATATATATATATGCACGTGCTCGCGCATGTTATTATAAATAATATGCAATAATAATAATTTTTTTGACATATTTTTCATACATATTAAAATATAGTTAATGATAAGTGGATATGTGTCCTAAACAATAAATTTAAGTTTGATTTTTTCTTTTTAATGCTCAAAAATTAATAAATATAATATAAAATATATTTTTATTACTAAGTTGAAATTAAATTGAGAATTAAGATGGAGAGATATAAATCATCCGGTCCAAATTTTCTAATCTCAACAATTGTTTAGAAAATTTTTTATGATCATGTGTCATATAATTCTCTCAAAATTAGTTAAATTTAAATAAAACCGCCTCATAAAAAATAAATTTATGTCAAGATATCACATAAATTTAAATAAATGTATTTGTATAAGTATTAAATAAAAATATTTTTTCTTTTTTCTTTTTTTAAATTGTTACTTTATAATTTTAGTTGGCTATAAATCTAATTTTTAGTTGAATTTTTTTAGTCTAATTATTTCATTTTTGATATTTAACCTAATTAATAAAATAGTGGTTTTTTTTTTTTAAAAACTAACTAAATAAATTTTGATATTTTATTTTCATCAACTAAGTGATTATTTACTCCTTTTTTTTTAAAATTTCATTAAATAAATAAATAATAAAAATTAAAATTAAAATTTTAATACCTAAATTAACCATCCTATCTCTCTCATCTCCATTGCCAACCACCATTACAAACAACTACTCACCATCTATATTAATGTTTTCAAACACGGCCCGGTATTAGAATCGATGAAGGCAGATGGTCATAAGTTAGAGGTTGAACCGGGATCAAACCAAAATTTTAAATAATATTTATTATTTATTATTTATAGGTCAAATATATATATATATATATATATATATATATATATATATATATATATATATATATATATATATATATATATATATGTTAAAAATAAATATAATATATATGTAATTAGAATTAACAAATGTTATCTAAATAATTAATGGATATTACATATAAGAAATATAAATTTAAAACTATTAATTAGAGAAAAAATATATTAAGTAGCGATTTTGAGAATTAAATTTGAATGAATTCCACTATTTGGTAGTGGTAAGTTTACTCAGATTTGCATTGTTCTATATAAAAAAAATATAAATTTACATATTCATTTAATTAAAATAGTGAATAAGTGAATAATAATTTGAAATTTAAAATATATAATTTATTTTTTTAATTTGGCAGCAAAAAAAATATTTTTTATTTACTGGCCCGGCCCACAGGCAAAAAACAGACCAGATTGACAAGGCTAACGGTTATCTAGCCGGATCAGCCTAGTCTAATAATCCTGGATTTCAGGCTCATTTCAAATTAATATGGTCTTTGGTCTTTGATTTTTTCTATCCGACCGACCAGCCAATATCGCTATGACAACCATGATCTGTACAAGCATCAGATTCTTGCGATGCATCATCGCGTTATCATTATCTTCATAGGATTTGATCATCATCTGCTACCTCACTTTCACACTCTTCCAAGTCGGTGTACATTCCAGGGGATATGACACCACCTTCCAGGAAAAGATATACCGAGGGGACATGACACCACCTTCCAGGAAAAGATATACTGACTCATAAGAAGCATAAAGTAAAAAACTAAAGCTATACTGTCAAATTCTTTAAATTTATCATTTTATATTTTTTATTAATATTTAGTCATTATCATCATCAGCACACCAGCGATTGCCAAAATACTTCACATCCTATTGCACTATAAAGTCATAATATAGTATCGTTTTAAATGTTTTTATACTAATTTTTTTTACTAAGAAAGCAAGCAAGCAATTAAGAGAATGGACAAACGTGGTTGGCAAAGACGAGATGAGTAGTCATGGATGACTGGATAAAGCCAAGCATTGTGGTTTACCTCTCCTCTCTCTCTCTCTTATATTAAGAATATAATTTTACATTAATTAATTATAAATATATTAAATGATTAATATAAAAATAAATTTTTCAATCTTAATAATTAGCTTCTAAAATTAATTTTTTTAAATTTATATTAAAAATTTAATGTTATGCATCTCTTTCCTACTATTTCCACACTCCACTTGCCTCACAAAGCCAATAATTAAGTATAATCAAATCTAATTAAGATTTTATCATATTAAATAGTGCCAATAATGGGAATTTGATGGGTTTTTGGAATTTGAATGAGATTTATTGGTATTTGGAGGATTTGAATCAGAATATTTATGCAATGGAATTGTTGATAGTAGGGGTAAACAAAATCAAACTGAAACTAAAAAATATTTAGTTTGGTTTTTTTAAGTACTCCGGTGCAGTTTTAAAATAGTAAACCAAATTAAATTTTAGTTTGATTTGGTTTTCAAAAAAAATTAATTGGAATCAAACCAACATAAATTTTAATATATATATATATATTATAGCATTTTATTGATGTCTTTCGATATACATGAATATTTTAGTTTTCATATTAGTATTGACTGTATTTTTCTTATTAGAAAAGTTTCATATTTTTTTCTTTTCTGTACTCTATATAAAAGACTTAATACTATTGAATGAAAGATATAGAAAAACTATTCTTTTCCCTATATTCTTTATTCTTATTCTTCTTTATTATATTTATAACACGTATCAGTACGAATTTGTTCTACCATTTTTTTTTTAAGTTTTTCCAAGATATTTTTTTCTCATCTCGAATGACATATAAATCATATATGTTCTCAAAAATACATATACCTATGACTTAATACGCATATATGTTTGAAATGTATTTATCTTATTGTATCAATGAAACTAAATATATATTTTTTTATGCTTTTTGATGTGGGCATAAAAAATTTGCATATATATTTTTTCCTCAACAATGAAATCATTTTTTTTAATCATTTGATATGAATTTTTTTTTATGTTAATATGCAAAATATTTTTTTATTATTATTATGAATTGATTTTTATTTTGTTACTATATAAAACAAATGTTATCATATTATATTATTATGAAAACGTTTTTGTTTTATTTTATATATATGTTTTTGTTTCTTGTTATATATTGTTCTTATTTTAATAATAATTTGATTATCATTTTTATGAAAAAAAATCTTATTTGATGTTATTTAATTTTCATTAAGTAAATTATAGTTCTTGAAGAACTAGTATCATATTCTAAATTCTAATTCCTGAAAAAATTAATATTATTTATAGTTCTTGAAAAACTAATACTATATTCTAAATTCTAATTCCTGAATAAATTAGCATTATTTATAGTTCCCGAAAAACTAGTATCATATTCTAAATTTTAGTTCCTGGAGAAACTAGTATTATTTATAGTTCCTGAAAAACTAATTAAATAAATAACTATCTATATTTCAAATTCTAGTTCTTAAAAAAACTAGTATTATTTATAGTTCTCGAAAAACTAATTAAATAAGCAACAAATGTATAAATTTCTGAAGAATTTTTGCCTAAGTTCCTAAAGAACTAAGTATCCTAAAATCTAGTATCCCAATTCATTAAAGAATTATTTTATATTCTTAAAAAACTAAATACATTCTCTACAAGTTTTTAAAAGACTGATTTTATTATGATTATATATTAAACAATATTAATCAATGGCCCTCGACATCACGAGTAAAAATTATTTATCATGGATGCTAAACGCTAAAATTCTTGAATTAGTCTTAATTAATTATTTATCTTATGGAATTCTCATGCTATGTTGTCGTGGTAGTACAATTTGTTGATGTGAAATTGAAAGCAGCAAACCAATGTGGTATATTGCCTATTAATTTTGATTTTATTGAATATGAAATTAAGCTTAACAAGATATGGATTAACTGGTGTCACTCCTTCAGGTATTGAAAATCTGATGCTGCTAAAGATTTTTCATTTGTCCGACAACCATTTGACAAGTTTGGTACTCTAGTTAATCTTTGCAGAGTGAATTTCTTGTTTGCCATATTTTATCTTCCTTTAACAATTTCAATAGGCTACAAATTACAACGGATATTTGAAATATTTAATTGGTTAATCTATTATATATATACTCTTGATGATTTTATTTTAATAAATAAACAATATTATATATATGACATATAGATAGTAAATTTGTATTTTTCTTTTGCATTTTTTTTTGGATATGATTGAGATGATTATTTATGAATAATTTACTTCATATATTATACAGTAAACTCTGTTTATACTAGGAGTATAGAATGGTTAAAGTGTACACTATATATTTTGAAAATCTGAACCTATGTAATTTACTAATTTTTTACCAATTAATATATTTAGAGTTCTAAAAATCTCGGGAAATTAATAATTAGCTTAAATTTACTCAAGAGAGGTCTTCACTTATACTCAAAGTATCTATGTCCTAAATTTTTTTAGTAGAATTATAAATATGCCATGATAAATATGTTGTATATATATATTGGTTTCTCTAATTAGCACGTATAATTTGATTGTGTTATTGCATATTATTTTTTTTATTTTTTATTTTTTTAACTAGAATTCTAGTATAAAGATTGTTGTGCCTTATAATTAATGGCTAATTTGTCCTCAACTTCGCTTGATGCAAATATATTTTATAGTAATTGCCTTATTTTGACTTTTGAGTATAAAATTCATATTATTTATGTGTTTGATTTTCGTATGAAATTTGAAATAAGTGAAAATTTATTATTTCATTATAAATATGAATTTATTGTAAATGGTTGGATTGATTTATAAATTATTGGAGTTTTTACATGAAATTAGTTTAAATTTCTTTTTTTTTTTAATCTCAAAATTGATTGAGTTCTAGATTTTTAAGAAAATCAATTTGATATTTTTGTTTTATTTCCAACACAAAGACTTTGATCATATTTATACTATATGTAAAAGGGGTCTAATGGATGAATATCTTACTATTTAAGATTTTTGTATTATCTAAAAGAATTTTAAAGATTGATATGATCACTTGAAAGATGTGTTACCATCACAAGCTCAATATGATTAGGTAAATTTATGCCTACAAGAGTTGAAATCTATTTGAGAATATAATTCAACCATATTTAAAATTACTTCACAGCTGAAATTGTACGATAATAAAGTTGTATGCTCCTGTAGTAGCAGTATAAAAAGTGAAAATTTACAAATATTATTTTTCTAGTGGTTGCAAAGAATAATTATTAATGAGAAATCATTAAATAATGCCCACTAGTACAACTGCATTCCCTGAAGTGAATACTATAAATCATTTGATAGATAATGAAAATTCTGAAAGAATAATTGCTAACGAGAAATCATTAAACAATATCCACTAGTACAACTGTATACCCTGAAGTGAATGCTATAAATCATTTGATAAATCATGAGATTTTAAAAGAGGAACCGCTCATATAGAGGACACAACTCAATTAAATATTGATGATTTTATGTAAACTCCCTGAAAGAGTAATTTGCAAGGATTTTATAAGTTGTGCATTATAATGAGTTATTTCATTATTGTTTTATCCCTTATATACATGCACAACATATTGCATTAAACCTGCAGTTCAGGCATTGAACTTATAGTTCAATAATTAAATCTTGAAAGTTTGGCATGAATACCATTATGTATATCATACATACTCTCCTTTGAAACTTGTACAAAGATATGAGCTGCAAATTTTTTGTGCCATGAATATATTAATATCACTATTTCAATGTGCAACAATGAGTTCACAAAAGAGACTAAGAATTTATTTTAATGAGACATATTTCTCGATATTAGGAGGAGAAAAGTACCTGCAGTACTAAAAAATGTCGAGAAATTTATTAGAATGAAAACTTTTTAAATAATTTTGATCCATGTATAAGTTAGAGTAAACCAGAAGTTCACAAAATAACACAGTTGTAACAAATTGCAACTTAATTACTAAATGCATTTATAGATACTAAAAGAATGGCAAAGTCTTATATTATAACTGCTAATACCCTAGTAAGGGTTGTGGTTCAAATTGCAAATAGAAAATCAATCAATCTCACTACACGCCAGAAGCGTTGATAGTAAATTGGAACTAAAGATAAAAATCTGTAGAAAAGAAAAGCAGTGTCACTCATAAAATCTCTTAAAGAGAAACCTCCTGAAGAGAAAGATCTTAATCAAAGAGCTATAGTCAATTATGAGACACAAACTGAGACAACGAAATAATTAGATCTTTCAAATATGGCTTCTAGAGTTTATGATCATATAAATGAAAACTATGAGATTTCAATTATTTTTGTGATATAAGAGAAATAGTTGATAGAAATTTAATTATCGTCAAAAATAAATTTGCCTTAACAGTAACTCTTGCTGTTTCAAGAGAAAATCTGGATCCAGAATCTATAAGTATAATTGAATAGTGGCATAAACGTGATTAATCATTATGAAAAGAGGCAATTAAAGTAGAGCTACACTTGTTCTATTATTAACTATGAGAAAAAAAAATTCTCTTATTATAAAAATGATCATGTTCCGTTATTCAATTAGTATGGCAGTTAAAGAAAGACTTGATATATACTCTATGAAAGTGATATTTATATGAGAGTCCCTGAAGGACTAGAGATATCAGAAATGAATATATATTAAACAAGTGACATGTATTTCATCAAATTGCAAAAGTCCTTATATGGATTAAAGCAATATGGACATGTGGTGTAAATTGTTTGAGTAAATTCTCATTGAAAGAAAGATATGTGAATAATACACTATGTCCATTTGTATTTATAAAAGACCATAGAATGGTAGATGTTATTTTGTAGTATATATTGATGATTTAAATATCAGTGTGACTCTTAAAGAACTTAAAGAAGTATATATCTATTTGAAAAGTGAGTTTGAAATGAAAGTTTAATGTATTTTGTATCGGCCTGCAAACTGATTATCGAGGAGTCATAATACACTAGTCTACTAATGTGGAAAAGGTATTTAAGCAACTTTATATGGATAAATCTTTTCCCTTAAATATACCAATGGTGGTTCTCTCACATAAAGTGAAGAGATACCCTTTTAAACCTAAATAAGATAATAAAGAGCTATTTGGTCTTGAAGTACCATATATAAGTGTTATAGGAGCACTCATGTATATTGCAAATTGCATCAGGCCTGAAATTGTATTTGTAAGAAAAATTCCTAACTAGGTATAGCTCTATACCTACTAAAAGATATTATAGTGGTGTAAAAAGTTATTTTCAATATACTATTAATATTATGATTCATATTTGAAATTGGTCTATATGTGAATATTGGTTATTTGCTAAGTCTCCATGATGATAAATCTTAGACTAGCTATGTATTTACTTATGGTGGTACTGCAATTTATAAAGGTTTTTATTGTTCTGAAGTACCTCACTAAAAGATACTCCTATTATATTTTGAGAATAATGCAAGTTGCATTGCACAAATTAAAAGTGGTTATATCAAGAGTAACGAAGTAGACATAAACTTCACCTAAATTCTTGTATATACATAAGCTCTAGAAGAGATATCCACCAAATTCGTTTGAGTGATAACCTAACAGACTTATGTACTAAGTCTTTATCTAATGTGGTATTTAAACGACATTGTTTCATCAATTAATATACGCCGTGTTAAAATCTATCATTATCAGGGGGGAGTGAATTAGTATATGATTGTACTCTTTTTTCTTAGTCAAGTTTTTGTCCCACAGGATTTTCGTGGATAAAGGTTTTAATGAGATAATCTGTGCAATGACAAAATAGCGTATGAAATATACTCTTTTCCTTAGCTATGTTTTTTCCCACTGGGTTTTCTAGCAAGACTTTTAACGAGGCATATTCATAGCGCAAGTAATATCATAAGAGAGTACTATAAATAAATTATTATATGTAAATATTACTTAAACATCATTAAGTATATTGTTTGACAACTTGACGAATTTGTTTACAAAGACACTCCCTACAACCACATTTGAAAAGTTAGTCAACAAAATTGGCATGTACCATTTAAGAGATATTTGATAGAAATCATATTTTTACGAGGGGGAGATTTTGGTACACTGTACTTTTTCTTCCTTAGTCTAGATTTTGTCCGATTGGGTTTTCCTAGCAAGGTTTTTAACGAGATAGTGTTATGGCGTAAATCTCTATAAGAATAATGTACTCTTTTTCTTTCACTAAGATTGTTTTCCCACAGGGTTTTTCTTTAGTAAGATTTTGACGAGGCATATTCTTTGTAAAAGATATAAAGGGAGAGTGTTATAATATATTATAAGATTTAATTGATGTCTTTCCATATACATGAATATTATAGTTTTCATATTAATATTGATTGTATTTTTCTTATTAGAAAAGCTTTTTATTTTTTTCTTTTCTGTACGCTATATAAAGAACTTAATACTATTGAATGGAAAATCTACAAAAACTATTTTCTTCCCTATATTATTTATTCTTGTTCTTTTTTATTATATTTATAACAATATATATATATATATATATATATATATATATATATATAGTTAATTAACCTTTTAAGCATTTTTCTTCAATGTAGGAAACCCATATTTTATCATTTCAGTGTTTGAGTATAATGGTTGAGATATTTACATATAAGCTTCAATAATTGAGAACACATTTTGTCATTTCACTGAGTTATTTATCTTTCTAGATGCCATCAATAATTCCATAAACATTATTGCCTTCAATAATTATATAATGACCTTCAGCTTTATCTTTTCAGATAAGATGCCATCAATAATTTTGTTGACGTCCATCTTCAATAGTAATTTTTCTAACAGATTTAATTATGTGATAATCTTGATGCACTGTAAGCAAAATAAAGGTAAAATTAAATTAAAAATAAGAGTTTAAACAGGAGTTTAGAACACTAAATACAAAAACTACTCAAAATGATAATATTATAAAATTAATCTAAATAAAAATAGACAATAAAATAAAATAGATGCTATAGATAGAATCTAAATCAAAATTAAATAATTAAAGTAATGATAAAAATAAAAAAAATTTTGTCCAAACGGATCAGAATCGTATCTTAAATTGCTTCGACACCAAATCTTTAGTTGAAAGAACCTTTTATAAAAAAAAATTAAAAAAAAAAAAAAAAGAAAGAAAAAAAAAATCTGATCACGCCATAAATTGCATAATCTTATCCTTATATATATATATATATATATATATATATATATATATATATATATATATATATATATATATATAATCTTATCCTTATATATATATATATATATATATATATATATATATATATATATATATATATATATATATATATATAATAACCATGCCATAAATTTTCAGTCTAAAATTTGAAAAAAAAAAAACAAAGTGATATTATATATGCGTATTATTTTGCATGTTGCAATTCAATTTTCTAATCAATTGAGTTTTGGCTTTTGTAATATATATAACTACTCTTCTTTCTCATAAGAAAAAATAATTTAAACAAATCCACATTTTAATACATCCATAATATTGAAAGAAAATAAGTCAAACATATCTAAATAAATCATTTCTTACAATTTCAAATTATATTCTTATATTCAAAAATATATTAGAGAAAAAAGTAAAAGAATTGATATGTACATTTCATTATAATTTTTGAATTTATTTTGTTATTATTATGTTGTATTAATTATAGGTTGATTTCCATGTTAATACTTGGTATATCTATTATTTTCTTATAATTTCAATATAGGTTCTATGTTTTTATTAGTTTTGATAAACTTTATCTCTTTAATATATTATAGCTTAATTTCTTTTCTTTCAGAAAATCAACAATCTTTTAAGTGTTTATATGTATCATTATTTTAAAAACCGAACCGGACATATTTATAGAATACATAAATTTTGTTCTTTATTTTAATAAAAGACCTATTATATATTCACATTAGGATTAAACGCATCATTTGTAAATTTAATATCAATATTAATTGAATATTAATTGTATGTAATTAAATTATTATGTGATATCATATTATATCATATGATATCATATTATATTATAAGCCCAAAAAATCTTTAATTTAATAATTATATCAATAAATCTCTACTTTATAGAATACATTAATTTTTTTATTTTAATAAAAAGCTTATTGTACATTCATATTAGGATTAATGCATCACTTATGAATTTAACATCCATGTTAAATCAATATTAATTACATACAATTGATTTATCATGTGATATCATATTATATCATAGGCTTAAAAAATATCTATTTAATGATTATATCACTTGAATACTAGTAAATATTTTAAATTTGATATTATAAATAATTATAGTGACATATAAAATTGAATATTCGAAAAACATAAAAAAATATAAATTATTGAATATGCAGGGACTAAATAATTAATTAGGTTTAAATAGTAGTTTACCCTATTATAAATGATTTTCAATTGACTTTCAATTTTGATATATCTTGAATATCTTCGGTAATGAAAATTTTAAATAAATTTAAGTGTTTATAAAATCATAAATAAAGTTAATTTTTTTAAGAAGAACATACCATTTTAAATAAAAATTTTGACATTTTATAATAAAATGATAGGATTTTGCTCATTATTATTAAATAAACTCTCAATTAGTGCATTTTTTTTATGTTGCATCTTATTATGAAACCAAAAGTAAATTTTCTAATCTACAATAGAATTTTCTCAAAATTAAATTGGAATTTTTCTAATTTGTGAATATTCAAATAATCAAAGTTAAATTAGAATTTTTCTAACTTCTTAATATTCGAAATAACATAAAAAATATAAATTATTGTAATTGAATTCATTTATACAAACTATTATTTTTTTTAGAACATAAATTATTACTAATAGTTAAAACAACTAATTTTAAAATTTATAGTGAGATAAAGTAAAAATTTAAACAATGAAAATCAAATTAAAATTTCTCTAACTTGTTAATATTCAAACAATCAAAGTCAAAAGAATTTATCTAGTTTTTTTATATTAAAAAAAATATTAAAAAAAATTATTCTAATTGAATTATTTTTTTATTTAAATTAAATATAATTGACTATATATATTAAATAATAATTATTTTATTCTTTTCATATTCTAATTAAATTTATTTTTTCTTTATTTAAATTAAATTAAATTAAATTAACTTATAATTAAATTATTAAATTATAATAATTATAAATTTGTAATACAATTAATTATATATTAAATAATAATTATTTTATTCTTTTCTTATTCTAATTGAATTTATTATTTTCTTATTTAAATTAAATGTAGTTAGATATTAAATATAACTAATTATATATTAAATAATAATTATTTTATTCCTTTCTTATTCTAATTGAATTCATATTTCCTTATTTAAATTAAATATAATTAGATATTAAATATAATTAATTATATATTAAATAATAATTATTTTATTTTTTCATTATTCTTATTGAATTCATATTTTCTTATTTAAATTAAATATATTAGATATTAAATAGAATTAATTATATATTAAATAATAATTATTTTATTCTTTCCTTATTCTAATTGAATTCATCATTCATTATTCAAATTAAATATAATTAGATAATTATATTATTTAATTAATAAATGACCATATTACTTATCATAAATGTACAATTAAAAAGAACTAAGTGAGAGGCTCTTAGGTAAATGTATTTATCCTTTCCCCCTCCATTCATTTATATATAGTATAGATATAAATATAGATTAATTGTATATTAGATAATAATTATTTTCTTATTTTCTTATTCTAATTGAATTCATTATTTCTTTATTTGAATTAAATATAGTTAGATATTAAATATAACTAATTATATATTAAATAATAATTATTTTATTCTTTTCTTATTCTAATTGAATTCATATTTTATTATTTAAATTAAATATAATTAGATATTACATATAATTAATTATATATTAAATAATAATTATTTTATTTTTTTATTATTTTAATTTGGAGATGTGGATCATGACACGTATCCAATGATGTCGCAAGACAAGTTGACCTATATGATGATGTGGTGAAAGACACTAGTTTGGACGAGAAATTCTTAGGCATGCTAAGCTTATGACCTCATTCATAAGCTAATTCAATAAAAATAATACACATCAATTAATGATATCACATTAAGTATAAATTATTACTAACACCATTAATTGATGAGATATCATTAATTAATGTGTTTTATTTCTATTGGGTTGGTTTATAAATGGTTTTGCATAACTAATGAACGTGTGTTATTTTTATTGGATCAATTTATAAGTGAGGTAGTAAATTCAGTCTGCCTAAGAATTTATTTAGTTAGACATGTACGGTGATGTATCACATAACAAGTATGCATGTTTTGTCATAGTTTTATCTTATTTTTGGTTCTTTTAATTGTTAATTTATAGTTTATTTTATGATGCTTTTAATGTGTTTGTTAAGTTATTTTCAGTTACATTAGTAATTGAAGAAATGGAGGAGACTTGGGCTAAATAGAAAAATTTGGCGGAACATTATACGTTGGACAGCTTGTCATAATGCAGAAGCAAGCCAGCAACCCCACCGTCACGCAGCAGACTCCCGGCGCCTGCAGTAGCTTGTTGCCTACAGCCAACGTAGCCCTCGTGCCATGCAGCAGCTTGCTTCCTGCTACCCACAAGTGCCCAGCTCCTAGTTGTAGATTCCCAGCGCCTGTTGCATCACCTCTAAGCAGATATTGAAAATTATCCGAGATTTTGAAGGATTTTTAACCCTAAATTATTTTAGGAAAGTAGAAACAAAAGAAGAAATTTTGTTGTTTTAAATAGGACTGTCTGGAGGAAGAGAATCATCTAAATTTTGGATCTTCCAATTTTCTATTCTCTGAATTTTTATTTTTGTTTTTAGATTTCAATACTTAGAAGAGATTTTTTTAATGACTTTGGGAATTCTTTGTGAAGATGCCAACAGATTGGGTTAGAACATCGAATTGGTTTATAAGATTAATTTCTTGGTTATTTTCATCTTTTGATTATTGAATTGAAGATTTTAATTTAATGAATTCTTTTGATTTTAATAATTTGGAGATTATCATTATGTTTCCCATGAACTAATTTTAGTCTTGACTAGGGTTTGTATATTATGTTCATGATATGGAATTGAATATAATCCCTTTTGATTATTTTTATTATTCCTAATTGAATTGATTGATTGTTATTGAACAATTGCTTAGCTACCAATCGTTTGACTTAGGTTTTGAATGAAGGAACGAGAGTTGAAGTTCGACTCCAGAATTCATTCCTTTAGGATCTTAAAACGAATTAGAAATATAAGTTTTAAAATTATGCTTTAGTTTTTGATATATGATTTGATAGAATGATTTCTATGAAGGTGATTGCTAATAGATTGATTTTTATTCTCTGAGTTGTTAGAAACTAAGATTTTAAGCATAATCAATTGGGTATATTCATGAACATATATGATTGATAAACTAAATACAAACCCTAGGCATTCTTCATTCATTTTTTTTAAATATGTTACATTTTAATCCACATTTTCTTTTAATTTCCTATTTTGCAATTATTTCTTTTCAAATCATACAAATTCTTTTCATTTAATTTGCTTTAAATCAAAACAAATATTTCTATTTGCAATTCCTTGAGGGATAGAACCTTGGGTACTTTCAATATATTATAATTGCCCTATATACTTACGGGTTGCTTTTGGATAGTATATTTTGAGTGAACAAGTTTTTGGCACCGTTGCTGGGGAATTGCAAGGCGAATTTGTTTATTTCATTGTGAATATATTTATTTTTAGTTTTTATTTACATTTGTTTTTTAAGATTTTTATGTAAGGGAGAAGATCTTTAGAATGATAGATTGTCCCTTTTGTTGACAACGTGTACAGGTTAGGTGGAGAAAGAAGAAGACTAGAGCTAAACAAGGACCAAGTTGATCCAATAGATCCCAAAAATCCAAGGGTAGAAGACCAAGACGAATAACTATACATCATGGCACAGGAATGGAGACCTATGAAGGATTATGCTAGGCCAATCATAGGCACTGCAACATCATGCATTAGACTCGATGCAGCTGCCCAGAATTATGATATGAAAAAGATACATTATAGCATGCTCCTGTCTTTTTATGGAGTGCCAAATGAAGACCCCCTCAATTTCATTAGGGATTTCTACTCTACTATACAAACCTTTCCTCTGCAAGGTCTAACGAAAGATCAGTTGCGAATGAGATACTTTCCTTACACCTTAAAGGACAAAGCTAAATCTTGGCTGATGACATTTACTCCTGATTCATTGACTACTTGGGAGGACGTGTACAATAAATTCATGGCGAAGTTCTACTCTCACCAAAAGACAGCTAATTTGAGATCAAAGATTGCAACCTTCACACAAATGGAAGGAGAGCCTTTTCATGAAGCATGGGAAAGGTTCAAGATGTTGGAAATTCAATGCCCACACCATCACTATCCATTGTAATTGCTCAACCAGTTCTTTTATGATGGGCTCACATTCCAGAGCCAAAGCATAGTCGACAATGCAGCTAGAGGGGCAATGAGACAGATCATTATTGAGGAAACTTATGAACTTTTTGAGATGCTTGGTGCTAACTCTCAGTAGAAAAGTGTAAGAGGGAGAAGAAAGTTGGATTTAAAGAAGGAGCTTCGAGGAAAGATGTGGCTATGCAAATAGCTGACCTTACTAGACAAGTCAAGCTCCTCACCATGAAGGGGAACACAACAATTCAACAACAAGAGGTATGTGGTGTTTGTGGTATTTTTTATCATGGTGCTAATGTTTGCCCTTCAAGTTTTGATTCTTTTGCAGGTGATTATAAGCAAGCACAAGCCTTGGATGGTTTCCAACTTAAGGTGAGAAATGACCCCTTTTCCAACACCTACAACCAAGGTTGGAAAAACCATCCAAACTTTTTCTGGAAAAACAATAACCAACAGCAGTAGCAACCTCAGTTTCAAATGTTGCAAAGAGGCCAACAGGTCCAAGGAGAATCATCAAACCAATAATAGCAAAGGAAGCCATCTTTAGAGGATAGCTTGAATGCATTCAAGCTAGCACTAAAATTCAGGAGGCTAATGACAGAAGATTTGACTCTTTAGAAGCAGCAGTAGGAAATGTAGAGATTAAAGTTGGTCAGATTGCAAATCAGGTGCAATCAAATCAATTCCCTTCCTAGCCAACTAGAGCAAGCTAAGTCCATCACGGTTTTTTGGAGTGGTAAGCCAATAAATGATAATGATGGTGAAGTTTCTAACTATGAGGTGGAGGAAGAGAAAGAGATAGAGACACCCTCTCCATTTAAGTTACACAAAGCGGATAATCCTTATCGACCTCCTATTCCATTTTTGAGTCATTTAAGAAATGGTGAGCAAGACAAGCAATTTGATGAGCTTTTCATAATGCTATCCAAGGTAAGTATCAATTTGCCCTTGCTTGATGTGATTAAGAATATGCTTGCGTATGAAAAAATTTTGAAGGAGCAGAATTCTAAGAAAAGGAGGTTAGATATGGAGGAGAAAGTAGTAATGTCTGAGGTGATTGATGCAGTACTCCAGCAAAAGTTACCTCCAAAAGCTAAGGACCCTAGTAGTTTTGTCATTGACTTTAGTATGGGCAATGGTGAAAACGCTAAAGGTATGTTAGATTTAGGTGCTAGTATTAATTTAATGCAATATGTCTTATTTAAGAATTGAATTTAAGAGAGTTGAAACCCACCAAAATGAGCTTGCAATTAGTTGATAAGTCATTGAGATTTTCTAGGGGAATTATAGAAGATGTGTTAGTGCAAGTAGAAGGGTTGATAGTGCCTATTAATTTTGTGGTATTAGATGCGGGAGATGAGTTGTCTAATAGGTCAAAATTGCATATCTTATTAGGTAGACCTTTTATAGCAACTACTAATACTTTGATTGATGTTAAAAATGGAAAATTAACTATGACTGTTTTGGGCCAAACTGTTGAATTTTTCATTTTTAATAGATTATCTGTTCCTACCATATCACTTATTGAGGAATGCTCTTCTATTGAGTCCTTTAATACTATTGTCAAAGATGTTTTCTTGCAGGGATCCTATGATAAAAAAATGCTGCAGGTGCCTAAGTTGGTTGAGCTCCAGAAAGAAGTGTATGGGAGCTCTCAAATGTTCAAGGAATTACTGGCCAAACCTCTTCGTGATAAAAGCTATGTCCAAAAGTCTCTTGAACCACGTATGAAAGTACTACTCTATAACTCATGGTGGCGTCACGATTCACGTAAATCTAAACTCCACTGGAGTAGTCCTTTTATTATGGATGTGGTACATCCCTCTAGAGCAATAGATTTGTTTAACTTTCGTAGAGATAAAATTTTTAAAGTCAATGGTCAGAAAGTTAAACCACATTTTGAGGGAGTGGAAAAATTTAAGGGATTTAAGGTTCCTTAATGTCTTCCAAAATGTCCAGCTAAGACGACGTTAAAGAAGCACTCGATGGGAGGCAGCCCATCATTGTCTTTAAAATTCTGTTTTTAAAATTTTGATTTTGTGTTTTACCTAGTCCTATCTATGAAAGTTGTTTTTTCTTTTGAGTTGATGTTATGGCATAATTGGTAGATTAAATGTATTGTCTTATGATTTGAGGAAAATTTTGCTAGCAATCTCAAGTTTGAATGTTTCAGTTGTTTTGCACTTGTTATGATCTTAAAATGTTTTTGTTTGCCTCTATTTCATTGCAAAGTATGATAGACTTTGCCTTACCATGGTGAGAATATTTGAGCCTAAACACTTTTTCTTTGTTGCCATATTATGTATACCATGTTGATTATGCATCTCTAGAGCTTGCTTAGGTATACTTTCTGAGACCACATGTTAATTTCAATTCAGGCATTAAAATGATTAAGACATTAGGTTTCACCCTTTAGCTTTAATGGCCAACCTTGAATGTTTATTTTCTTTAGTGAGCCACTTTGTGCCTTGACCTTTTTTTTGAAAACACATAATTTAACTTATCTGTTCACTGTAATTTTCATTTGTTTTGTCCCTCATTGAAGTTTTTAAGCATTTAAAAATCATTTTCTTGAAAGTTGAGTGTGTTGATATTGCTTGAGGTCAAGCAAAGTTTTAAGTGTGGGGTGGGAGAACATATTACCTTGGGGAATATGTTCTTATGTATATCATTATATTGTAGACTTCATTTTGCAAAAATAAAATAAAATAAAATAAAAAAATTAGGGATCCTAATAAAAAAATTTTTTTTAATGAAGTCTATTATTCTTTGAACATGTGAATTGCATTGCAAGTATGGTTATATAGAATATGAAAAGATTTTGCAATGAGTTTGTGAAGAAATTGGGAAATAGTGTCTTTGAGTATTTCAAGTTGTTATTTGATCTTTGAATGCTTAATAACTCAATGATAAACTTATTTTCCCCTTTTTCCTACCATTACCCTAAGTCCCATTAGAACTAAATGAAAGACCTTTTAATTGATACCTTTAATTAAATTAGTGGTGGAGATTAGATTAATAAGCAAGTTTATAGTAGTTTTCCTTCAATTTTGGTTTTGAGCGATCATTCTTTGAAACTTAAGAGAAACACTAACTTGAGTGTGTGGTCTATCATGTTAGCTTTGTTTGGAGATAACTAATTCCTTAGAAGAGGAAACTTGTGCATACATTTGAAGTGTTTTTGCTAAGGTTGCTACTTTATGAGTACTTAGATTGCTTGATGATTGATGAATTCTTATTTTATGCCATAATTGTTGCTTGAGGATAAGCAAATTTCTAAGTGTGGGGTAGTTGTTTTGTCATAGTTTTATCTTATTTTACGTTATTTTAATTGTTAATTTATAGTTTATTTTATGATGCTTTTAATGTGTTTGTTAAGTTATTTTCAGTTGTATTAATAATTGAAGAAATGGAAGAGACTTGGGCTAAATCAAAAAATTTGGCGGAACGTTGCATGTTGGACAGCTTGTCATAGTGCAGAAGCAAGCTAGCAACCCCAACGCCACGCAATAGACTCCCGGCGCCCACAACAGCTTGTTGCCTAAAGCCAACGCAGCTATAGTGCCATGCAACAAGGCCCAGTGCCATGCAACAGCTTGCTTTCTGCAGCTGACAAGCTCCCCAGCGTCCATAACAGCTCTCCAGTGCCCCCGCAACAGCTTACTTCCTGTAGCCCACCAGTGCCTAATGCCTAGCTGTAGATTCCCAACACTTGCTGCATCACCTCCGAGCAGATATTGAAGATTATCTGAGATTTTGAATGATTTTTAACCCTAAATTATTTTAATAAAGTAGAAACAAAAGAAGAAGTTTTTTTATTTTAAATAGGACCGTCCGGAGGAAGAGAATCATCTGAATTTTGGATAGCATCTTCTCTTCCAGTTTTCTATTCTCTGAATTTTTATTTTAGTTTTTAGATTTCAACACTTAGAGGAGATTGTTTTTAGTGATTTTGGGAATTCTTTGTGAAGACGCCAAGAGATTGGGTTAGAACATCGAATTGGTTTATAAGATTAATTTCTTAGTTATTTTCATCTTTTGATTATTGAATTGAAGATTTTAATTCAATGAATTCTTTTGATTTTAATAATTTTGAGATTATCATTATGTTTCTCATGAACTAATTTTAGTCTTGACTAGAATTTATATGATGTGTTCATGATATGGAATTGAATATAATTCCTTTTAATTATTTTTATTATTCCTAATTGAATTGATTGATTATTATTGAACAATTGCTTAGCTACCAATCGTTTGACTTAGGTTTTGAATAAAGGAATGAGAGTTAAAGTCTGATTCCAGAATTCATTCATTTAGGATCTTAAACGAATTAGAAATATAACTTTTAAGATTATACTTTAGTTTTTGATATATGATTTGATGGAATGATTTCTATAAAGGCCATTGTTAATTGATTGATTTTTATTCTCTGAGTTGTTAGAAACTAAGGTTTGAAACATAATCAATTGGGTATATTCATGAACATATATGATTGATAAACTAAATTCAAATCCTAGGCATCCTTCATTTATTGTTTTTAAACCTATTGCATTTTAATCCACATTTTCTTTTAATTTCCTATTTTGCAATTATTTCTTTTCAAATCATTCAAATTCTTTTCATTTAATTTGCTTTAAATCAAGACAAATATTTTCGTTTGTAATTCCTTGAGAGATACGACCTTGGATGCTTCCGACATACTACAATTGCTCCGTATACTTGCGGGTTACTTTTGGATAGTATATTTTGAGTCGAACAATGCATTACTAATAACATGGCAAAAACATTGGGCTATCACGGTGATATGGAGAAGGACATGTGAACATGTGAACCTCTTGGGTGACATGGCACATAACATGCATGCACTTAGTATGATGTTGCAAAGACACATAGATAGAATTGGATGATTTATTATTGCCACATAGGCAAATATTGATGACATGTGTAACCACACAAAAATAATGTTGAAACCATGTATGCAGATTTGGATGACTTGTATCATACCACGTAAGTAATTGAATGATGCATGGCTCACTCCACATAGATGAACGATGATGTGTATCATGTCATGTAGACTACACCAACGATGTGGCTCATGACACATAGGCAATTTAGATGACATGGCTCATGACACGTTGGCTTTTAGATTATGTGGCTTGTACACATGTACATGAATTGGTGACATAGATATTGACACATGCATTAATATGGTGACATGGCCAATGACAAGTGTTTATTCCAGACGTGGCTTATGACACGCTAATAATGCTGTGGACATGGATTGTGCCATGTGTACTGCTTGTCATTACTTTTTAAATTATAAATGACCGTTCATTTGAAAATCCCCCATTCTTCAAACAACATGTCTTTTTTTCTAAATTTGCCTGTAGAGCCTCTCAGGATTCTTGAATCTTTATCATCTTGGCAGCAACTGACGTGGAGGGGCTCTTAGAAAGGTTTTTGAGCTATTTGGATAGATAATAATCCAAGTGGAAAAAATACTAAATTGGATGTCAGTTGAGATTTGGGTCTTACAGTACATAATCTAAAAGGAAATAAGCCGATGATTCAAATAGATAATTCCTTTGTTTTTTTGCCAAATTTCTTTGTTTGGGCCCATCAATAGACAATTTTTTTATTTATAAAAACTTTTTATTATTATCATAACTTTTAGTATGTAGCTCTGATTTAAGCATTGTCTGCCACATTCTTTTTTATTTTATTACTTATTTTTATTTGATATAATTTTATAATTTTGCTATTTTAAGTAGATTTTGTATTAGGGTTTTGAGACACATATTTAAATCCCTATCTTCATCATTTTAGGATATTGAATAATACACAGAATAGTTGAAATCCTAGTTTTCTTATTATCTCTTTGTTTACAGCAACTTCTTCTAAGTGATATGAATTTTTGAACTAGGCATTTTGCTCAATTCTGTATTCAACCACTGGTATATATGAAATCTAATTCTTCCCATGTGTTTAATAAAGGAGAATTTGCTTATGATGGGCACTGGGCATGCTCAATCTGTGCTCAATTTTCTTATGGATTATTTATATTTTAAAGACTGAACTTGAAAATCTAAAATCTATATTTTTTTCCTTTTAACTCCAATTTAATTTTTATGTATTTTAATCCCTAAATATTCAAATTCTTGCAGCCCCACATTCATTGGCCTATTATTTTAACAGATGTGAATAACAATTCATTTCCAATTAATGCTAACATATTTTATATGAATCAACAATAATATATATATATATATATATATATATATATATATATATATATATATATATATATATATATATATATATGGGTTAGTTTTCACTCACTAATTATACTAATTAAGTTTAATTATTTTTGGATTAAATCAAAGACAGACTTTATTCTAGAGAAAAACATACATATAGACTAAAATGAAAAGCTTAACATACTAAAACATGACATTAAAGAAAAAAAAAAACTAAAAGCAGACAAACAAACAAACAATGCTTGAAATTAAGAGTTCAAGAAGTAGCATATGTAGAGCTATCAGAACTCATAAAACAACTTTTGAAAGGACTGCATGTGATCTGTCCTTAGGCATATGGCCAATGCCCAACAGCTCCCATCATCACTTGGACTTGGTAGAATGTAGCCTTTGCCTTCAACTGGATTTGGATTTGCAGGCCTCATAAGAAATGGTTTACCCATCCCAAAATCAGCACCAGAAAATGGTAGCCTTGTCCAACTATAAATGGAAAGGTTTGGACATTGACAAATATGGGGCCCTGCAATGATTGACGTTATATCATTTAATCCTTCTATATAACCAATAGTCGATCTCAAATACTCATCATCCATTCGCTTGATTGTCATGTTAATTCTTTCTGCAGTATCCTTCAATGACTCTGATAGCAGCTCACCAGATAAAGCAATCGAACTAGACAAGAAAGTTGCATTACCAAAGTAGCCAGGTGGAGGTGGAGAATGCAGTCTAGACCTACCATCCACAACTATGTTTAACTTAGTTGATTGATGATCAGGTAAGCCACGGGCTTTGCATGCGCAACGCCATATATGAGCAGTTAGAATCTGATAGCTACTGTACTTTGTTTCGCAACTATCATTCTGCACTTTAGCTTTCAAGGTATTAAGTTGTTCTTGTGTAAATTTGAGGATTTCCATAGAATTTGATTTGTTCGTATCAGTTTGGGTTGAAGAGTAGTCCATGGTAGACTTATCATGTTCAATGTTATGGAATTTAGGGGTCTCTGAGACTTGACTGAGCATAATAGTTCGATCAATGAACGGTGGGATGCTGATAGGCAGGCCACGAGCTACATCACACCATGAATTGATGAAATGGAGAGCTGAAGTACCGTCTCCTACAAGATGATACCATTGAACTCCAAGAGATAATCCCCCACATTTAAATGTAGTTACCTGCTTAACAATAATATGTAAGAGTAGCTTATCTATATTGAAGGAAAAAAAAAAAAAAAAAAAAAAAAAAGCTTGTACCTGCAGTGCAAGAAGTGGGAAAGAAGACGTGTCGTTATTGGAATAGTCTGCTGTTGGAATGAGTTGAGAAATTTCCACATTAAGCATCAGGTCACCAAGTTGATCTATTGTAGAGTCTGATTCAGCTACTATGAACAAAACTCCTTCTCCATTACAGTTAATTTGAAGTCTACCATTATCATCATTTCCCAATCTGCCAGCCACAGGATAAAATGGTACTAAAACTTTGCTCAAAGCCTCCTTTAACACTTTAACATCAAAGGAGTTGTGAGAGTCATTTGGCTTGTAGATATAGACTGTAGGGATATTGAGTCTTTGGTTAATTAGGTCTAAGTTAGATAGCCATAGATGTTGATTGGGAAAACCTTCGGCTGGACATACCATACTTGACTCTTTAATGGTGATCTTCATCTTGTTACTTACCACACCTGCAATTATACAAAATCCTGGTTAATTGTTATGAAAATGAAATTATATACAAATCTCAAGCTCAACCAAATTTTTTCAAATTAAAATAAAAGAAAATTTATTTGAAAATCTTTATCATATATATAGAGACTTTATATATGAGGCCCATACAGAAATCAAAGACTTTGCAACATACCTTGTTAAGTGGAAGCAAATTGGGGGAAAGAGATGAAAAATGATACAAAGAGATTGCTGTTGTGGTTTTTCTTTTGGGGTTAAGAGTGATTGAGTGGTCAACAACAAAGATGTGGGCTAAAAGAAATCAAAGCACTCTCACATTTGCATGCAAAATGGCCATGGTTTAGGCATATATATATATATATATATATAAAGAGATAGACAAATGGCTAACATGCTAAATGGTCTTTGTAATAATTTTAGTTTCCAAAAACAAAGAAATTTTCTTACCTTTTATATGATATTATAAGCTCATTTGCATATCTAATGTGATTTGAGCCATTAAATGAAATCATAAAGAGATTGACAAATGATTATCATGCAAAATAGCCTTGGAGATTTGAATTACCAAATAATAAATTCTATCTTCCTTTTTATTTATTTCATCTGTTCCATTTTATTTGAATATTTTCCTTTTAAGAATGTCTCAAAAAGTATATCCTATTTCTATTTTTAATTTTTTTTTACTCTTTACACTTATTTTATTCTTGTATATTAATTCAACTTTTCCCTATAAAATTTATAGAAAAATATAAGAATTGTATTTAATAAAAAGTATAAAAGGAAAAATAGCATAATATTTAATAAACTCTTAAACTTTGTGAAAAAATATCCCAAATAAAATGGATGGAGAGAGTATTATTAATTAAAGAGTTCAATTGTTAAATGCGGAGGCGAATTTGTTAGAATTTTATTAAATTTTGACTTATTGATTATATTGAATTTTGTCTTATATAATGGTTAAAGAGTGATCATAAAGGTTAAATAGACTCAGCCTAAGCATTGTAAATTTATGATGTGTATTTTGAGTTTTCTAGTGTGAGTATAAATCCTAATTGGATTTGTTTCCTATTAAGATTATGATAGAAGAATCCTAATAGATTTCCTATATACATAG